>JAWMRA010000130.1:14620347-14824573 GCA_035584735.1 Pseudotriccus pelzelni
GGTTGCTCCAAGCCCCGTCCAACCTGGCCTTGGACACTCCCAGGGATCCAGGGGCAGCCACAGCTTCTCTGGGCAATGTACGATGGCATGGTGGTGTCTCCTTGAGCATATCTGAAGCTTCCGTGAGGGGACAGGAGACTTCAGGAGTTTGTACTCATTGGGAAGCTCTGCTAGGGAGGGAATAGGGCATGTTGTCCACTGGCCCACCCACATACCATAAGACTGGCTACCAGTGTGCATGCATTCCAGTTTTGGATAACCACTGGGTTTTGTCCACGGTCTGGATTTGTCTCCCTTTTTCATGTGGATTGGACTGGATCAGTCTTCTGTCCTACACGGAAGACCTTGGATAGGTGTAGATGTCCCTGGTAGATCCTTCCCCTTGTTTGTCTGCCCTGATACGTTGTCACTTGGGACCTTACGGCATTTGAAAAGATCTCAGTGTTTCTGGATAAAATTCTCATCTCATCAGGAGAAAAATGTGCCCTCAGTTTAACCGGAATCTGGACCAAACATGGAACCTTGGGCAAAGACTCATAAATTGAGTGATGCTGCCTACCCAGAGTCAGTTGCCATCCTTATTTTCTCTGGGACAGGGAACGTTTCAAGTGCTGGGTTTCTGGGACCATTTTGGGGGAGCTGACCAAGCCACTGGAGACTAGAGCTGTGGGGCAGAACTGCCATCAACTTTTAATTACACCTTTGCTTTTACTGATACTGTCTTCAGGGCTTTGCTTATCCCTTTTTGCCATGGGAAGCTCTTCCAGCCACCTGTAGAGACACTGAAGTCCAGCTAGTCCTGGGATTCTGTCTTTCCTGGGGAATCCTGAGGGTTCCATGGTATGAACTGAAAGTCCAATAGGTGCAACTCAGCTGTGGTACAGGCAGTGTGAGCAGCCTGGGACACAAATGATCCATCAGATTCATCCCTACATTGAATTTATGTCCGGTGTTCCAGCAGTCTGTTTGACAGCTTGGCTGCTGGATGTGTGTGGGCATTTTGGGATGTTTCAGTTGCTGTGTTGGGAGCCATTTGTTTTGCTTCATCTGGATGTGAAATATTACCACTGTGGCTTGATAGGATCCACTTAATGGCACAGGGTACAATCAGCATCAGCTCAAGGTGAGCTGTTCACCCACTGCACTGTAATTTACTTGCTATGAACAAAACTTCAGGAATTCCTGCTCTGGGACCTTACTGTGCCAGGAGGAACCTGCAGCCCAGTTTTGTTAGAGAGTCAGTATCCAGGTTAAAAGCCACTGCATGTTTTTCTTCTATTAAGATCTGCTACCAAGAAAGTAATTTTTGCTAAGCAGAGCACATTAAGCTGGCATTTAGTTAAGGGAATAAACTGCAAAATCCACAGTGGAAGGAAAAGGGTTAGATTCAGATTCCTTCATGTTCCTGTGGTGGTTTTTCCAGCTGGCAAACAATTATATTTTCATTTTCATTTAAATATTGTGTGGATGGATTTAAAAGCACGTTTTTGATTAAGTTCTGATCACGTGTAACTTTTAGATACTGACTGGTAGGATATGGGTGCAGCAGTCAGTGAACTGTAGCTTTGCCAGGTAGCACTGCCCATCTACATGTTGCCTTATCAATTAAGATACTGTTTCTCAAGCATATGGCACTTGCCATCTTGAAACAGAATTACATCTCTATTAAAATAACATTTGCTCAGTGCTCCCAAGTAGAGGAGAAGTTTAATTTTACTGATAAAGGACCACGATCAACTTACACTTAATGCATTTACCACTTGACTTGGTCTCCTGTCTCTGGTGCCTGAGCCTGTTATTTCAAAGTAGCTGTGTTTGGAAAGCTGCTCAGTTCTGTGTTCTGATGTCTGTTACCACAATTTGTTATTGCTTGAAATCTAACCACTCTGAGTTGATGCATCTTTTTTTTAATCTCAAGTTTAATCTCTGGTTTTCTCTTCTTAATTTACACCACCGTGATAAAAGCAGCCAGGTTATGCTGGGGTCAATTTGATGATAATAAATTCCTTCTCTCCTTCCTGAAGCCAGAGTGTAAATGAAATAAGCTAAATGTACTGGCTGTTCTTCATGCCTTTTTGTCCAGTGCAGAAGAAAATTAAGCTGTTTTGACCTTTCTCTGACACTTGTAGTCAGTGAAGATGAGGGCAGAGAGAGGCTTTGTAAAAATAAATGAAGTCGATATTGGTCTTTCTAAAACTGTTATTAATGTGCTCCAGTGAAAGTTCCAGCCTGTGGAGGCAAGTGCAGGCAATCTCAGCTGCTATTCCATCCACCTCCAAGTTTTTGTTCCATGTCTGGAGCACTTTGTCACAGAGGTTTTGGGGTGGTGGCTCTGAGTGGGTGCCATGCCCTGGGTGAGCTGTGTCCTGCCCTTCCCCTGGCACTGCCAGAACGTCACCTGGGCCAAATCTGAGCAGGGCTGGCTGAAATCAGGGGTGCTGGGGGCTTGGGCACACCCCTGTCAGTGATATATATGTATGAAAAAAAGGCTTACAATAACCTGGAGGGTTTCATAGAATCACAGAATGGTTTGGGTTCAAGGGACCTTAAAGCCCATCTCACTCCACCCCTGCCATGGGCAAGGACACCTTCCACTGTCCCAGGTTACTCCAAGCCCTGTTCAACCCGGCCTTGGACACTTCCAGGGATGGAGCAGCCACAGCTTCTCTGGGCAACCTGTGCCAGGGCCTCCCCACCCTCCTAGGGAAGAATTCCTTCCCAATATTCACCCTAAATCTTTCTTCCTTTAGTTTAAAACTGTTCCACCTTGTCCTATCATTCCTTATCCTTGCCTCTGTCCATTTCAGCTGTCACTTAGGAAGGAAAAATTGAGTTTACTCACAGTTTATCACCCAAACCCTAACAGCGTGTGTGCTGCTCCTTTGTGTTTTTCTGTTATATTTGAAGAGCTGAGCCGTGTGCTCTTAAGTGGGTTCTGGTCTCTCCCCAGAGGGCAGGTAGGAAGGGGACAACTGAATGTTTGCGTGACCAAATGTTGCAGCAGTAGCAGAGGATGCTGTAGCTCAGCCCAGGTGCTTCCAGGTCAGACAAAACTCCTCCTGCTTCTATTTCCTAGACAGCTGTGCTTGCACTGGCTGACTTATCTTAAAAGTGATTACACTGGTATCTTTGTTTGCTCTGCCCTGTGCTGATACCAGCTCTCAGCCAGCTCTGTGTTTCCAGAGTCAGGATGGGCAAAGAGGAGAGTGCAATACAAGCTGGTGCTTAATTCCTTGCTCATGGACAGGGCAGTATTTTACACTGAGAACCTGGACAGCATAACTTAGTGGTGAACTTGAATAGTGCTTGGTTGTTTCAGGCACACACTCCAGGAAATTAAAACCAGCCCTGATTTTTTGGCTGACCAGGAGAGTTTCAAAACGAGTGTTGGGACACAAAGCAAAGGCTTTTCTGGATGTGCTTCTCCTCTAGAAATTCCTATTACATTCATGTAACATGCTGTCTCTTGCAGTTAAAATGATGGCCAGTCTTTGGGAAGTGCCATGTGAAAAATGCGAGGGATTTCCTTTCTCACAGTACAGAAACACTTTGCATCCCTTAAAAAAATTGCTGGTGCAATGGTATTTATAGTGGACATCAGATAATACAAAGGCAAAGTCACAGTTTGAGATGAGTGTAAAAATTCCTCCCCTTGGGTTTGGTGGCTGGGTGTGATAGTTTAGGTTAAAACAGGCTGAGAGAGTGTTTGTGTAGCCAGCTTTTGAAAGCCAAACTTTTCAGCTCTGCACCTAAACTTGTGGAGACAATTCTGCATTTGATTAGTGTGTGATATTCACTAAGGATTCTCTTCTTGAGTATTATAAATGTTTCAGCATATTTCTTAAAAGGATGGGGGGGGGAATCTTGCCTGAGAAATAAGTCTGTTTTAGGGTTAGACAGAAATGTAGCTTCTTTGGATCTCTTGGAATGAATGCTGTTAAATGAGCTTTTCTGAATTTTGTTAACACTGAAGAATTGTTATACAAAAAGTTCATATATATATATATATATATATGACTATAGACATGTCCAGTAAAAATGGGCAATTTGATTAAAGCATGAATTTAAGGAAGCGTTAGGATAGTTGCCTGGGGCTTCGGTATGATGTTGCAGTGCTCTGGATGGTTAATACAGAATAGACTAACTGCTAGGACAGAGAAGCCCAGAATAATTTTCCTTGTCCCAGTTAAGTCAAGAACTATTAGAGCAGTGGAAATGAGGTTTCAACCAGAGAGGAAGAAGGGGTGAGGGATGTGGCAGCTGTGTCTTGCTGGTGAGAGGGGAGAGGACCAGAAGTTGGAAGAGAAGAAGGGTGAGCGGCAGTAACCAGTGAAAACAGGCTAATGTTGCATGTAAGTGGATTAGGAATGATTTTTCACTAAAAAAACCTATGACTATTTGATTTGCAGTAAGATGTGCAGGTCAAAGGAATATGGGATTGTCCTTGACCTGCATGTTTGTCAGGAGAGGCTTCTTCTCTGCTCTAAACGTTGATGCGTGAGCAACCACGAGCCATTGCTCTCCAACCCAGCACCACCAAACCGTGCCACACTGGCTACACCCCGTGGCTTTGCTTCCCTGGTGCTGGGAGCACAGAGAGCACAGCATCTCTGGTCAGCCCCTCAAGTTTGGAGGAGTGACATCAAATACTTGTTTCATGTACCTTTCTCACCTTCGTTTCCAAGGGTATTGTATTTTCCTCTTGTCATGTCTTGAGATATTTAATTGTGGCACCGCAGTAGAAGTAACATTTCTGAGCAGCATATTCAGGGACCGGGGGTTGAAAGGAGGGCTTGTGTGAGAGGTATCTTTAACTTTTCCCCTGCAGCACCCTGTGGAATTACCAGTAAGCAGAATTTCTAGTCTCTTTTTGAAGTGTAAGTGTAATAAGACAACTGGGAGGAGCTGGAAGGGTGTTGTGGTGTTAGACAACAGTCCCACGTGCAGCTGCATGTGTGAGGGCTGTTTGCCCAGCAGCAGGACCAGCTACCATTATATTTTTGGCTGTTAGTCTTCTAGTCCAAGGCAACAATCAATAAGCTACCTGTTAGAAGAAATGGGTTCTTTGCCAAAGGGGAGAGATTCTGCTCTTCTCTTCTTTGCAAGGAGCAAACTCAGCACTGTGCTGGAGGATTGATCTGCAGGAGTCACTTATGATAATGCTGTATCTTTATTCTCCCATCAGCAGCCTGGCTTCAGAAACCGTCATACCTCATTCCCTTATTCCGTTTGCCAAGTGAGTGTTGAGTGCAGTAGTCCTGAGCAGCTCCCTCCTGTCCTACCCTGCAACTGTCTTTGGGATGACCAGTCATGCTCTCAGCAGCACAAGAGGGTGGACCAGTGTGTTTAGGCTTGCAGGGGGTATTCCAGGTCCTAGGGAATTCCTGTTCCCTCATTCTGAACTGAGGATGTGTTTGGAGCAAGAGAACTGTTCTCACACTTGGTTAAAAATACAATCCTTTCTCCCGTTCTCCCTGGTCTGTATTTTTCAGCGTCAGGGTTAGTTTTGATGGTTGTCAAATTAAAGTACAGATGTCCCTGTGTGGCTGAGATTCATTATCTGTACAACACATCTGCTTTTGAACTATTGAGAGCTACGAGTCTGTGTCTGATGTTTCCCCGCGGAGCACATGGGAAGGAAGAAGTGTGATCAACCTGTTTGTGACACAGAGGAGGATACAAGGCAAACCCAAAGGAGAGGCAAGGGGAGCATTAAGTGTACTTTTCTTCTCAGCAAGCTCTTCTCATGTGCCAAAGGAAATTGTCCTTCATGTTGTCTCAGATGATTATATTCACAAAATCCAACCCAGAGAAATCATACCCGTGTTAGACACTGATCATCTACAGTCAGACTCTTTATTTTGTGCCTTTCTCTTGATTACCTTTGTTACCTTGGGCACTTGGCAGGAGCAAAAAGCCACATCATTCTGATTGCTTCATATTCCCAAGATGTTTTTTGAGAGAAAATGTTTCCTGAGCTTTGTTCAACCTCTGAAGTACAACTTGGTCTTTCTGGGAATCATGTGAAATCAAGTGACTGCCTGGAGCAAGAGAATATGTACTGAAGCTGCAATAGCAAAGACCTTGATATCAAAGGCCACCTGCTACTTCTCTCCATCTCTTTAGTCTTAAGTTTACCAGGTTATAAATTCATTTTACCTTCCTACAGAATGGCTGGCAGGTCCTGAGCAGATCAACTGGGCAGTTTCTAAGGGATTAGTTCCTATTTATATCCCAACCAGAACTCTCCTTTTGCAGAAACCTGGTATAGTCTTCACAAAATGTACCAAGTTGTCTTTCTGCCTCCTTTCTGGATGCTTCTTTTACTGTTTTCTTGGTCTTCCTGGTGTCAGTCAACAAATGCATGTCAACAGATGCTTGACCTTCAGGTTTGTAGCCCAGCTTGCACAGACACCTGCTAGGAGTAGAAAATATTGTCCCACAGTAGAGCTTCAGTGATTGTTTTTTTTCCTCCCAGGCCTTAGTTTATTGATCTGCCTCTGTAAAGAACTTCTTATGAAAAACTTAATTGAATTCCTGGAGTCTTTCTGGTTGCAGAAAATGGGTAAAAAGGTCTGACAGTGTGTATTGATGTGGCTGAACTTCACACAGGCACACAGAGCATCGATTAACCTATGTTTTCTGTTCTGTGTATTTTATTTACTGTGCTCAGTCAGAAATGCATTTCTAGTGAGCTGGGATTGTATTTCTGGAGTGAACTGTACTGGTGTTGTAAAACTGATGGAAAAATCTTGGACCACTGTGCCCATGCAGGTCTGCAGGCCCATGATCCTCCTCTGGTGTTCTGGTCACATGCTCTTAGGGTGGCATTTCCTCACCCTTGAATGTACAGCATAAAAGGACAGAGCACCTTTTCAGTCATTTTGCTTTTAAGCAGCTTTTATAGTTAAATTTAGTGGAGCTGTTGTAATTTTTTTTTTTTCATTTTCAGCCTAAACACTGCTGTGGCCCCACTGCTGCTCTGTGGGATCAGGTATTGCTCTATGTGCAAGGTGCTATCACTTGTTTGTTTTGTGTGCTGTTTGGCACGAGAGATTCCCTGGCCCCCAGCTGCTGCCAGCAATTACAGACAGGTGCCTGTCCCTAGTGGGAATAAATGTTTCCAGCCAATATTTACAGCTGGTTCTGTCCTGGAAGAGCAGAGTTTTGGCTCTCCAGCGAGAAGGTATAAAATACAGCTTCCAGAGGTGGCTGGAAGCTTCACTGGCTGCCCTTGAAACGCTGCAGGTTTTGAATAGCAATGAGCATTGAATGTATCTGTGCTTTCCTCTGAGGCAGAGGGTCCTGGGCTGGGGAGTGACCATATCACTGTGGTCCTGGTAAGGAGAGACCCCCCCCCCCCCAGCACAAAGCATTACTAGGATTGAGTCTTCTGGAGGTGTTTTGTGCATCTGTCCATGAGCTGCTTCCTTGGAGATTTCTCCCTTCTGCAGCCTTGGGATGAGTATGAGATCGCCAGCCAGTGTTTGATAAGAGATGGGACTGTTTCGCTTACTGCCATCTATTTTGTATATTCAGAGTAAGGGAGAGAGTTTTTCATCAGGAAAAATAGCATGGTTGTGTCACAGGGGATTGCAGCTACAGTAGGATCATATCATAATGTGTCAGTGTAAATATTTAATGTTTTCTGTCATTTGAGTAGCAGGGCGCACCAGCATTTTTGTTGTCATCTGTATCTTTTTAATACTGGATTTGGCTTCTTCAGAGGCCTGCAAAGGTCACTGCTCTGCAAGGAGGAATGCCAGGACATCAGCTTTTGGGAAGCTGAAAATTCAGAGCAGCCAGCAGGGAAAATTGAGGTCCTGCTTCATGAGAGGTGATGCCTTCCTGTGTCAGGTGTATGTGGAAGAGCCCAAGGTGCTCTCTTGACTTTGCAAGTTTGTTCCCAGCAGCAAATTTCAGTGAAAAAGAGCTTTCTGTTGTGTCTGTACTTGCAACATGTAGTTGTGTCCTTGTAGGTTAATTGGGGCTTTGCTGTGGCTTTCTGTTTCTTAATTTTTCTTTTTACTACCTCAGAGAAGAAAACTACTTGTTGGAATTGCATCTCGTGGTCACAGTCACAAATGCACTCCCACCCTCGAGGAGAGTGCAAAACATGAGAATACTGGTGTATGTGTTTTTGAATCTCTTAATACTTTTCCTTTTTAAAACCTATGCTCATGGGTGACCTCCATTTGTTGTGTGGAGGTTTTCCAGAGGCTCTCAGGATTTCAGGAGCTCTGTAGCACTTGTCATGTGCTACTGCCTGGTTTACCAGGGTGTTCAGCTGGATGAGGTTCTACTGGGAGTGAGGAAGGCTAGGCCAGGGGCTTTCCTGCTCTTATTCCATGTTTGTCCATTTAGTACTCAGGAAGATCTGGCTTTGGGATAAGTGACATAAGTCCAATAAAAGTTATGCTGCTGGGGTAGAAACTGTGTCTAATTGAACCTTTGTGCTTGATTTTAGTGAGGCCACACTTTAGGACTGCAGACTGGGAAGAAGACTAGATACACTGGTGGAGACAAGGGGGAGGAGTTGTATGAGTTTCAGCAAGAGGATAAGGAGGCAGGAAAGAGAGTGAAGTTTGAGATGAGATACATATATATATATATATATATATATATAAAGAAAGGAAATAGGCTCCTCTCTGAAGGTGGAGGGGAAAAAAGCAGATAATGGGGATGAGGTGGCAGTTTGAGGGAAGTAAAGAGCAGGAAAGGGAAGAAAAATGGAGATGGAGATCTCATAAAGGTCATGGAATGCATTAATTTATCTTTCACTCTTCTTGCATTTTAGGCAGGAAGAAACACTAATTATCAACTTTTCTTCCCTCACGGATTCATTTAACCCCTCTGAGTTTACTCTTTTCAGTGGGATGGGAATAACTAAAGGAAATGATGGGGAAAATGTGAACCTTACTGATGGGTTTCATTTGCAAGGGAAACAGCACAGAGAGAATCAGCCCTTCTTTTAGGGGCTGCGTTGCAAGAGGGAACAGTTCCAGGTGGGTCCTTTTCCTGCTCCAAGGGCTCTGGGGGTCCATTTCTTGGGTGTTTCCACGTGCACCTTGACTCTGTGGTTCTCCAGTTTCAGTTTCCTTAGCAGGCAGCATCAGAGATGTGCAGCCCTTGCTGTTCCCTCAGGTGGGGTGCACTGGCTCTGTTATCCCCAGTGCTGTGTTGGACTGTCAGAGCTGTGACATCGAGGTCTGGGAGTGCTCCAGAGTCCGAGTGCTGCTGCCCCTTGTGCTGCTGCTCTCTGCAGGAGTGGAGGGAGGGAGGGATGAGCAGGTTGCTGGCTTGTGCATGTTGCATCTGTAATGCCAGGTAAAAAAACCTCCCTGCTCTTTTTCTCCTATTTTGTATTTATACTTATGTTTTCTCTTTGTGCCATTTAGAAATCAAAGCAGGAGTGTGCAGTTCAGCAGCAGCAGAACTGTGCTTACTACTAATCTGCTGCTTTGCTCAAATTAAACATTTATGGGGCCAGAGACTCCTCACTGTTCCATCTTTCAGCCTCCTACACTGTGAGGATTTTTTCTTTCTTTGTGTTTGACACAGCTCCTGCAAGAAATACAGTGAAATTAAATTATCCTCCATTGGCTTCTCTCCCTTCCAGCCCATCTTTGTTTGTCCAGTTTGGTTTTTTTCCTTGACTGTAGCATGTGGGGAGCAGCTGTTGGTGTAAGCAATGCTTTACATTCCCTGTGAGTTGGAAGGTTTCACCCCAGTCGGATGGGCAGAGATCTGCCCTCAGTTACTGGTACCTGTTTCTGTTCTCAGAGGTCTATTCCAAGGTGGTGAAGCTGGGTAGGAGCTCCTTACTCCTCACACCAGGTATCCCAATGCTGCAGCATGTTGCATACTGACACTCCGAGCTGTGTTGGCTGACTTGATCTCCACTGAGGGCAGTTGGACACCTTCAAAGACCTGGGTCTTATCTGCTCCTCTGTGGCCTCAGGCCTAGAGTAAAACCTTTGCAACAGTTCTGTTTCTTGGGCACACTGGAGTGAAGAAAATTTCTGCAGAAAGGGGTTGTCTCTGAGCCTATTCAGAGACTTTCACAGGGCCTGATCCTCAGTCTTGCCTGCCAGAGCATGGTCTACTTCTTTGATGTAACTTTTCTAGCTTAAAGCAGTGCTGCATGGATGCTGAAAGCCCACGCTCCAAAAATAGATTGAGTAGAACAAGCACTTCACTGCTGACTCCTCTTCAGGAGAGGAGAGAGAAGGTAGCAAAGAGCAGATGGCAGGTATTAGTCATATCACCTAATTTATCTGAACACCTCAGACACCATCACACAAAGGTGCTGGAGGAACCCAAAGGGAAGGGATCCTCCTCGCAGACCAGACTGGATGTTAGAGTTGCACAGGATACACAGGCAGAGGGGACCTGAGGAAAGGAGGGGGTTTGCAGCCAAATGCTAAACCAAGAAGAGTGTGTGCACAGAGAGCCGTGGCCAGAGCTACTTTTACTTGCCCAGTTTTCCAGGCCATTCCCTCATAACTGACAGGCCCCTCAGAGCATCCCTCCTTGGAGCTCTCTTGCTATAGTGCAGTTCCCTCTGCAAAAGGAGTAGAACAAAGGTCCAGTACCCCAGAAATAACTGGATTCCTCCAATTTCAATCAGCTGGAATGGGCTTATTCTAGCTCTTACTGCAATAAATGCAGTACAGAAGCTGCTTGCTCTTCCCACACAGTATCTAAGTGGCCAGTGTGCACCTTGCAGTCGAGCTGGGCTGGCTCAGCATCCCATCCCTGCTCCAGGTCTCTGGTATCCACACGCTGGCCCTGGCCCAGCTGGCAGTGGGCTCTTGGAGGGCCCCTGAGATGCTCCTGCCTGCTTGGTGTGCTGGGAGCACAGCGTGTAAATGCAACATAAAATCTGTTCAGTCCTTTGTACATCAGTGGCTTCCAGCAAACCTGACACCACGGAGCACGTAGGACACTGAAGGACCTGCACAGGCAGCTGGAGAAGTGCTGGAGTTGCACTGTTTGTGTAATTGTTTGCTTCAGACCCAGCCTGGCCAAAGGAAGGCTGGGAAGGTACAACTGTGGGTTCTTGACTTCCCTGTGCGGAGACGGGGCCCTCAGGAATCACAGCATTGGTGTGATCTCCCTGCAGAATGGCTGTGTCTTGATTTGTAACTTTTTTTCCCCCCATTTGTTTTGGGGTTTTGTTGGTTTTGCTGTTCTAACCGTGCAGCAGCAGAGGCTGAATGTGTGGCCTCCTCCTTTTTCTCCTCTTTTGTTTCAACTTTTTGGCAATCGCGTCTAAAGAGCTGCTCTGCTGGAGTTACTCCCATCATTTTTCACACTTGTGCTCGGCCCCCTGCAGAAGCCAAGCACCCCACGGGCCTCGGAATTACAACCACCACTCTGGTGGCACATTGGATCTTTGGCCTTCAGCTTTTGCCAAACACCTAATGAATGTATGAAGCGAGTAAAGCACTTCTGTGAGCTCTGCTGATACACAAGGGGTTAAACTAAGCTCTGTTTATTAATGTTGATGCTTTAAATTGTGCCAGAACGCTTGAAAACGCTCAGCGGACAGGGCAGTAAACACCGTTAAACGACAATACTGTTCAATATTTGCTGTTAATTGAGAGAGGCAGCAGCTGCTGGTATGCAGCTCCAGCCAGGATGAATTAGTAATGAGTCTGTAACTCTGAGTTGGTTTTTTTTTTTTTTCTGGTTTAAGGTTGCATCAGCCCTTTACAGTTCAGTGACATGCTTGGGATAGAAATAAAAATCATCGCAAGCCCTAAATTGAAGATTTTTTTTGATTTGGTTTTCCAGTGAGTTGTCATGGAGCTGTGGTGTCAGTGATAAATTTGGCAGCAGTGATAAAACTGCCTTGTTTTTAAGGACCAAACTTAAAGATTTTGGGTTAGCTCTTCCATCCTGTGTGGCAGCCAGTGGGACTGCAGCAGGCAAAGCAACCTTCTCCTTTGCAGGAAAGCACTTTTGTTGGGTTCTCAGTGGCTTCCAGAGACCTTTTCAGTCAAACCAGGAGTTCTGGTTGAAGGTTCCTTGCTGGCACTGCTGCAGGTCGTGGTGTGTGAGAGGTCTGTCCCTCACCGAAGGGTGACAGCAGGAACGGGAACACTAATTCAGCGTTTCCCTTGTCCTTCCCATGCACTTTTGCCATGCGTGTTTATTGACTTTTAACCTTTGAGAACTTGCTGATAAGCTGTTAATCAGCCACCAGTTAAAATAACAAACCCTCCCGCCCTGCCGGGTTGGGGTAGGGACTTCCCAAGGCTGCAGGAACATCATTAATCGGGAGCAGCCAGGCTGGGGGCGAAGTTTGCTCTCAGAAGAAAGCAGCCACAGCCCCTCTCATGCTGTTTGTGCAACGCTCCCCGTGAGTATTTATTTTGCACAAAACGCTGTATTTTTGAGCGCTGGGTGCGATTGTGAGAGTGCAAACCCGCGTTCTGGTGGTCATTAGCAGATCTGAAGTGGGGCACAGGAAACGAAATTCCAGCTCTGTGGAAAACAATGCCAACAGCCCTATTGATTTCAGCACAGCTCGGCTTTCACCGCAGGCAGAAGAATTCCGAAGCAAATAATGTTTTGTTTGTTCAGTTCTTTAAACAAAAATCCATCTGCAGGGGTTAGCGCTTAGCATCCAAAATACTCACAGTTCTGCTGGTAGTTGGGGAGGTTGAGAAACAGGCGGTTGAAAGAATTCTTTGGGTCCACGTTGGTTACGTTAAAGGAGGAAGAGAAATCCCAGCAGCCGGTGGCGTTTGTGACCCCGTTCCCGGCGGTGTGATTCCTGTATCACGCACCTCGTGGGGTTGTGCTTGTTCTCCACAGCACTTTTTACCCTGTAAGCGTTTTCTGTGCATTCTCAGGAGCCTGAAGCTGCCACGCACCCTGCTGGCTTCTGGATTGGATTATGGATGCAGGGAATCTTTCAGGCTGGATGTGGGAAGCAAGTGTTAAAAGCCAAGAGAATGCTATGGAAGGTGGTGGTAAGTGGAAGTGCAACAAGAGCTGAACTCATCTGGTGATAAAAGTCCTTCAGCCCCAGAAGTCCCTGCCCGTTTAGGGCACTGGCTATTCCCACCTTGGCTGCCAGTTGCTTTAAAATATGTCCTTAAAAGCTCTGTTTTTAACTTGTGAAATTCAATAATATATTCCAGTGGCATTCGGCCAACTTTGGGCATCTGGTGTCTCCATGTTTTTTACGAACATCTCTCCAATTTTATGTGCTGTTTTCTATATATATATGAACTGTGTTTAAAGGGATAATATAACCAAATAAATTTTTTCCTTTTTTGTTGTTGTGGTTTTTTTTATTATTTTTTCCAAGTCTGTTTCATCTGTAGTATTGCTTACAATACTTACATTGCTCACAATATTTGTTTTATTTAAGCAGGAAAATAAACCCTGTGTTTACATGCACTGGTCCTGTGATAAAATAGTGGTAAAAATTGTAATCACTGACTTTTGGGGCTTTTTAAAATTGACTTAATGGAGCCAAGTAATTTTCATGTAAACAGAGGCCGATATGTACATTTTTATTATATAAAAAAATAAACTCCAAAGTTTGGCTAATAAAGCTCTTAAAATACATCCATGTTTGCTCTGGGTTTTATTTGGAAATTATTCTGTAATTAAAATGGTTAATACAAAGCTAGTACAGGGCAAATTGGTCCTTTCCTGTGGAAGAATATTGCTACATCATCATCCTCCTGTTGCCCAAATAAAGCCTCTGAATGTAGCCTAGCCTGGACCTCCCAGGCTTTTTACCTGTTGGGAATGTGGAATTACCTGTCCTGTTTTCATGACAAACTACAAAAGATAAGGAGAGGCCTCAATACAGCACTAAAATGAAATTACAGTGGTGACAAGATTAGTGTTTTCCTCAAATCCAAATGGCTCTCGCTCCTGGTTCTCCAGAAAATTAGAGTAACTAAACTTCCAAAGTGCTGGAAGTGGCCTTGAGAGCGGCTCAGTTGTGGTGCAGGACATGAGGCAGGTGGTGCCTGTTGCTGCAAGGCCACATAGATTTTGTTGTCTAAAGTCTCTTAATTCTTGCAAGAGGCTGGTGCTGGTATTTGTGAATCCCTTCCTCAGTGCTGCGGTACCCTGATTGTGTCTGGTGATGGATACAAGGAAAACTGTGTGTGTGTGGGTAGGGATAATCTCTTTGGAAGACCGGTGAGTTTAGTGTTTGCAACAAAGTTCCGTAATTTCAAGGTGTTGGTTATCTTTAATTTTATGAAGAGCTGCGCTAAGTCTTGCAGCCTGTTAGAGGTGTGTGGGGTGGGAAGAAGATGCAGTAGGCTCAGGATTGGAAGTCTCAGTGTTGGTTGTCGCTCTCCTTGCCTGTTTCTGATAGTACCAGGAATAATGGTGTTGTGAGTTGTGTGTGTGCAGGAGGGCTGTAAAAAGTTATGCTTTTCCCAAAATTTGCTTAAAATTAGTAAAACAAATAGCTTGGAGTTTAGGTATGAAATGAAGTGTAAAATATCATTAATAGATTACCTTGAAGTATGTTATTTTAAAGGCTAATCCCATCCCTATGTAATTTTGTAACATGGAAAGCTCTGAGCTCTTTTACTGGAGCTGCTTGCTTAATTTAGATTAAAATTGTACCATAAAAGGATTACAGAGTGTGGGCCTGTGCTAAGAAAGGATGTACTAAATGTGTGGAGGTATTTTTCTACTCCCAGCTTCTTTTTGGAAGTGCATACTAAATTTTGGATGTGTTCTGCTGCCACGTAACATCACGATGTGCTGAGGGGATGTTTTGGGTTGATCTTGGGAGCATTATTTAACTGCACTGCAGTAGGATTCTGAGTTCTCTTGTTCTTTCTAGGGAGAAGAATTCAGCGCTGCACTGCCCTGAGCGCTCCCCACGGTGCAGCCTCAGAGACCAGCTTGGTTTATCTGACGTGAGGAGGAGGCACATGTGCAGGGAGCCAAGAGGACATGGGCTTTCAGTGCACCTGCAGCCATGATCAGGTACTGCCAGTTGTGCTTTAACCACAGGAACTAGTCAGCAGCTCAAAGGTGTGAAGCAGCAACGTGCTCGCCCCTGCAGTTGTCCGAAGTCTTAAATGTGCTTTGCCTTGAGTTCACCTTCTGGTTTGATGTTGTGTCCAGAGCCATTTCCCTGCTGAATTTGCTCACCTGCAGACTCCTCATGGAATCCAGCTCCCACGGGAGGGAATAGGAAGGGACAAGTGCCGAAGGGGGTGTTTGCACAGACTGAGGTGAAGTTGATCTTAGTGTTTAAGTTTCTCAAGTGTGACTTGGGCTCTGAAAGCATTTGAATCTCTTAACTCGGGTGTATTGATTCTGTGAGGGGGATAACGTTAAGATATTTTTCGTTGCTGTCAGTACTTTTTCGTGGTATTTCCTTGGTGATTGCCTGCAGAATGCAGATTTTCAGCTGTTGTAGCTGGAGTAGAGACACCGGTGGAGTTCCAGAAAATGCAGAGATTTGTGGTTTGCTTTGAGATCTGAGCAGGGTATGGATTTAATAAATGGGAGAAGGTTTAGGGTTGGGGTCTTTAAGATGGCTTTTGGTCTTTAAGTGTCCTATTCTTCCCCTCTGTCCTCAAGTGAGTCTTTATGGTCTGTTGTCACTTTTGTAAACGTGGTGTAAATGGCAGGAGGTTTCTTTTTGTCTCCTGTTCTCTTATCTCCTAATGCATCTGTGTGAGCCTGTGGTATTTTTTTAATACACATTGGCTTTGATGTTAGCATGATGCTTAATGTGGCTTGGATATCACTGCTCCTAAGAATATTTCATCTGTTGATTGTGTGGTATGCAAGATTTTTTTAGTTTATCTATTTTATGCATTAAAAATTAAATGGCAAAGCTTGTATGCTAGCAAAGTGCATATAGCAATGTGAAGAACTGAAAAGGAGCAAATTCCATAAAAATTCTGTAATCCTTCTAATTAAAGTTTAGAAGAATAAAGAATGGTTTCTTGCTTTCTTCGTAGATGCTAGCTGGAAAATCATTTATTCTTGTCTTTAACTAAAATGATCTCCAGTTTTCTTCAGTTAGTGAACGGATGTGTGTACTGCAAGGAAACATTTAGTTGTTTCACTCGGGGAGACTGAAAATGGTTTTGTTCTACACGTTCTCCTTACATTTGTGTGATTTGTGTGATCTTTGTTGTATGGAGATGCTTTGTGCAGAGAAAGCCACGGAGATGTAATTTTAGGATGTGCCTGAGCCACCTCTGAGTGGGATTGCAGGAAGATGTGAGATGGAGCTACATTTTGGGATTCATTTCTTAATATAAAAGCTGTCAATTTTTACCCATTCTATGAGGAGTGGTGGGTGCTGGAGAGGCAGAGCATCCATATATTTAGACTCTGGCTGTCTCTCGTTATGAGTTATAATTAAGGTGAAGTATTTTGCTGAATAACTAAATTCTCCCTTGACTTGAACCTGGTTTCATTTCGGTGAAAGCAATTAGTCTCATGAACCACTCTGTCCTTGCTTCATCAGTGACAATTCATCAGTTGCCTCATCAACGTTGCTGCTTCTAATTTATCTAATCGTTTTGGTCAGTAGACAAGGCACTCCATGTGGGAGTGCTCTGGGCTTGGTAGTAGGGGATAGAGGAGGCTTGAGGATAGAAGGGCTGGCCCTAAGGGGGACTGGGGGTTATAAACCACTCCTGTGAAGCGCTGGAAGGGTCCCAGGGTAATGTTTCAGCTGATGTGCTGGTGAACATGGCTCTCATTCGTTCCCTCTCAGCCACGACTTGAATTTACTGTGGTGCTGATTTTCCCTGGATGGGCAAATCCGGTGCAACCCAAAGCTGGTGGTATTACGATACTGGCTAAGTTTTATGTGCCCTTTTGGTTGTCCCTTAAGGTCAGCTCTGTGACTTAATTCAGAAAGCATTTGGTGTGATGGGGGCTTTGTGGTGCCTTCTCCGTCATACACTGCATTGTCCAGCACTGCCATTGAAAACAAAGATCAAACCCCACTGCTGACAAGTTTAATGTCCTCAATCCCAGCATCTTGCTAATCATGACTGTTACTGTTCCAAGGGCTGTGATGAAGTGAGTAATTGTGCGTTGTGGTACCTCAGGCAGATCAAGAGGGCTCTTCCACCGTCTGCAGAGGAGCAGTGGGGGAGCAGGAGCCTCTTGGGAGAGAGGAAAGAAAGCAGTGAGCTCTGAAGCAAAACCTACTGGAGGCTTCATGAATGACGTGAGTCTGGGAGGGAGATGCTGAGCAGGTTTTGTTTGCCTTGAGAATATTTACATAGGGCTGATCCACTGTTCCTGAAGGAACTTTATCACAGTACTACAGAGAAAACTGTTAGTGCTAAATATAGAGCCTTGTTCTGGTAGTCTCCTGACTTATAAATGCTTGGATTTTGCTATCTTCATGGGCTTTCAGCAGTTTTTGTAGTTTTTTGGTACAAATCTGAATAATATTCCTTGGAGAGGTTGTATAACGGTAACAAGGATGGAAAGATTTAATTTGCTTAGACCTTGTGCTGCAAAAGATCAGAAGAATGCTTTAGCTTCTGATTTTTCTACAAAGACTTCAGTGCCTGGATATCTTCACAGAAGAGGCCTGGGAGGTTTCAAAAGTTCATCTTGACCTTTTGCATCAAGGCATCATCACTATTGCTGGACAGTTTTTGAGATGATTTTTTTGCCCTTTACCTCCTAATGGAGGAGGCAGCTTGAGTTCTTTAGGCGGATGCTTCACTATTTACCACTTAGAAAAGTTCTTCTCATGGCCTAAGAACATTTTTCTTGTTGCATTTTGAGTCCATTACTTTTCTTACTCACCGCCGACACGGAGAATAAGTTCCCTCTTTCTTTGCAGAAACCATTTCTATATTTAATGGAAATATGTCATATCTCTTCTCTTTTTACTCTGTTAAAACCGAGCCACCTCAGTGAGTTACCTCACTCATCCCTCATAGCTCACCCGGCTACCTGTCTGTCCTTGCTTTTAGTTCTGGTGTGGTTTCTCTCTTTCCTGACAAGCCTGACCCAAAAATGGACTTGACCAAAGGCTTCGTCAAAACGGAGAGGATCAGGAATTTGTGCTCCTGTCAATAGACAGAAGTTGCCTTGTTTGTGACTGGATATTTATAATTTGTGCCCAGACTGTGATCTTCTCCATCCCTAGCCCTTATCTACAGTACAGCTGCTCTGAGTTGTTTCTATATTTATGCAGGTGATTTCTTTTTTTCCCTCTGAACAACACTTGACTTTGGGGAATTGGACTGCGTTTTTTAGTCATTTCTTCAGTTTCATTAATTCCTCTCTGCAAAAGCTCCCCATTTGTGTGCCTTTTTATGGGAATAACATGAATTATAGGACTTCTCTTTCCACATGCTGCTGAGGTTTTGTTCACAGGTCTCACTGCTTCTGCAGGCTCCTCACCTGGAAGAGGAATGATGACATTGGCTCAGTTGGCTTTTACAAGTGTCCCTTATATAAGCTGCTATTTATATATACTTATTTTTAAATTATTTTTTTTCCCCAGTATTTCTCACTGCTGGCAACTCTATTAGAGTTAATTATTGTTATGGAAGCCTTGATTTCAGCATGTTCTCTGAGAGGAATATTATTTCTGTGCCTGTGTCCCTGAACAAATAGATTTGCTTTTCTCCCATGGCCTCTGCGCAGCTGAGCCACTGCCACTGGAAACGTGGGGAGGCTGTTGTTCACTCGCTGCATTAGCTGTCCTTTCAGCAGCTTTAATGTCTCTTATGCAGCACTGTTTCCTTCCTGGTGGAGTTCCAGGACTTCTCCTCATGGCTCAGGAGCTGGGCAGCCTTCCTTCAGAAGGTAAAAGTCTGCAAAGGTAGTTTTTTGAACTTCCCCAGCCTCATCAGTGCACGTTAACGCTACAGTGACTTGTCTCCTGCTGAACCTACCCAGACTTACTGTGGTGAGGAGCCTGCAAGGCACAGCTCACCTGGAAAAAGTAGGGCAAACCACCCAGAAACTCCTCAAAAAAAGAATCTGCACCATCTTTGTGCTTGAGCAAGATACCACATAATGCCTTTTGTCTTGTTACTGCCTTTTAGTGTCTTTATTTTTAGTTCCTGGAGTGTCACTAAAGGCACTACAAAGTTAAAGGAGGTCGTTGTACAGTGTTATGTGCTCCTACCCATCATGGTTTGCAAAGCACACTCGGTCAAACACAACTGGCAACAGCATGGAAGGTGGTTTTACTGTAGAGAAACCTGACTTTTAGGTCAGAAGCTGGTAGCACTTTGATTTGAAGACTGTGCAGTGGTGGTACAAGCGTCAGTGAGTTTATTTGAATCACCTTTAGGGAGACCCTTGTGACAAGGGGGGCTTTCCCTCAGGGTCTTGCGTATCTGTGAGTCTGTGCCCATCTCCAGCTCTCTGCTTTCACTTCTAGCAGACCCAGATGTTTTACACATGTCCCCCTTTGGGCTTTTTCTCCTTTCCTTTGGTCGCAGTTAATGGCTCTTGGCACTGGTCCTGTCGAATTGCAGTGCCACTCACCTGCCTTTGCAGGGAGGACTTTCCAGAGTCTCAGATTTGGGGACATTCTGGTTAAAATCTTGATCTGATTCTATGATTCTGATTTTTTTCCTTCTTTCCTGTCACCTAGCCCGCTGCTGAAGGTTAGGACACTCAGAAGAGGGGTGTTTGCGTACAGGGTTGGAAGAGTGGATCCGAGATTTCACAGGTGTTTAGAACTTGACAATGAAATGCCCCTCTCACCACCTTATCTATGCCAATATTTACCCAGACTTTTCTGCCTGCTGGAGAATCATTTGCTGTCTCACTTCACCTGTTTACTCATCCAGGTGGAAGTTTTCCCAGTGCTGTCCCTCTTGTACCCCAAAGTGTGTGCAGAATAGATCTATTAACAGCCCTGGTGCTGTATAATTATGAAATTAACCTTTGAGCCACTGCCACCTCTCTTCTGATTTTCTGCCGTAGTCAGTGGAACGTGCCACGAGAAGTGTTAAGGATTTGCTCCGGCTTTGTGTTTCCCTGGGCCTGTTACTGGCCACCCTTGGAGGCAGGACACTGGGATTACCGGGCCTTTGGTCCTTCCCCGTCAAAGGTCGGTTCGGGAGTTTTGCCCAAGATCGTCATCAGGTTCCCAGGGGCTATAAATAACAAATGTATGCTATTTTTGAGTATTGGCATAATATTGGTATCCTCAGTCTTGGGCAACTTTAGTCGTTTGCCAGTTTATTAAAATTGAAGGTCACAGGATTGGAGAACTTGTTAAATGATTATTTTGGGACTGGGCTCAAATCAACATGATGTGCCAGCAAGAAATGTTATGCCTAGCAGATGCTGGAGAACATTCCTATTAGTTATTAATTGGCTTGGAAATACTTAATTATCCTGCCTTTTTCAAATATAGTGAACAGATAGTTTTTTTAATACTTACTAGCTTTGCTTTTTGCACCCATTTCCACCAGTTTGGCCTGTTATTTCTCCTAGCGGTCTAGTTACTTGGTTGCCCTTTCAGAAATCCTGTTGCCTGTCATGTTTTCACTGGCAGTTGTGTGGTCCCTTATGAACTTGGGATTTTTAGTGCCTTCTACCTTGATTGCATTTGGTACTTTTTTCCCCGTTTTCACATTAATACTGAACTAAATTTATGCATAAAATTGTATTCAGGCATCTTCCCAGAGTTCCCTGCTTTTGCCAGTGTTTTTGTCTCAGAAGGAGGAAAATGATTTCTCTTTCTAATATTGATCAATTTAGTTACTCACCAGTGGTGGTGCATCAAAAGAGCTGTGTAATGTATACTATGAAAATACCCCGCTGGTTGCAACCCAACCGAACTGTGTAGCAACCATCAATTTTAGAGACATTTTAGGTTGCTTTTTCTATTTGTCAATGAGTTAAGGTAGTTATCTTGCTTAAATTCAGGACCTTTGTGCTTGAAGATTTTGAGCTCTTGAGATACAGACAAAATGGAATGTTGGGGTGCTGAACTAAACGACGACAGAGAAGAAAATCTAAAATTTTATGTGCAAGCTGTTTTCTTTTTCCTGGAGTCTTCCTGGGGTTCTCTGTTTTTTCCCTGTTTTTTTTTTTTTTTTTTTTTAATGTCACTGCAATTAACCCTCGGCAACCTCTGAAAATTATTTTCCTTTCTATTTTTATTCTGACTTTTCTCATTAGACAGTGATATTTCTCCTTTTCTTCCACTTCCACTTCTTTGCACTACTATGCTCCCCCTTCCAGTTCCTGAATTTATCTGTTTTTGCTTTAGGGTACGGGAGTAAAATACCATTTTTGGGTCTGTTTTGAAAATGCCAGGGAAATCTGGGAGCTGTTTCTGTCCCGGGGTGGTGATGTTGGCTGAGAGCTGCGCTCCGGAGCGGGAGGGAAGGCAAGGCAGGGAGTCAAAGCAGGTACAGCTGGGATTTGAAATGGTGGCACAAAGTGATGCCTTTGGAGAAGGGACATCTCTCTCCACACCTCCCCTCCTGCTTCCCCTGGGGCACAGCAGTGCAGCTGCTGTGTTGCCTGGGTAGAAATCTGGTGCCTTGGTGACTTCCAGATCTTAGGGAGGAGATATTTCTTCAGCAGAAGTTAACTTGGGCTTTCTTTGTTCTTGAAAGTAGGTAATGAGAAATTTGCATTCCTTTTCGTTTTCTCTGGCCGACTCAACTCAGAAACCACAGTCCAGAATCCAAGCCCTTCTCCCTCCACAGGAGCTGGTGTCAGTGGTGCTGGTTCACAGGAGATCAAGTAGAACAAAATCCCTAATTTCTCAACCCAGATCTGTTGTTGTTACATCCACTCCTGGTCTATTTTGGGGTGTTACCCAATCTTTATGAGCAAAGGTGGGATTCTCTCAGGCTTTCTTTTAAAATGTGAACCACTAGAGTAAATTTTGGGACACACTGTTTAGACCATAATTGCTTCCCACTTGCTAGGAAAAGGTGTGGTAAAAATATGGAAATCCTGTGTCTTAATAATGTGGAGGCTGCAGATTGTTCCGAAGGAGTTGTAAAGACCAAATGGATGAGTTCTGGTCAACCCTGAGGCAGTATTATTGCAGAGCTTACAGCCCAGGTTATCCTTCAAACCTTGACCTTCATTCCTGGCCATGCTCATCCCTCCGCTCCATCCCTCGGATTTCAAGGATACAAAAACAAGGCATAACTTGTGCTCTTCCCCTGTCCAGATCCAAGTTAATCACAGCTGCTCTTGTGAGCATTCCCCAGGACTCTGCCATCCATTTGGGTGCCCTTGCATGTGGTCTGCACAACTAAGTGTATTCCACTGGCTTGGAACTGCAGCTGGAATGGGAATGGCTGGAGGGCTGGGATCCGTGGGTGCTCTGTGACCATTCCTCTGGAGCCCCGGGTGTGAAACGCTGCCTGCTCCAATCTTTGTTGCTGAGCGTCCCTGACGTTGTGAGCTTGTCTGCCCGCTGTTGGGAATGTTTGACTGGAGCTGAATGCAGGATTTTGTTAGTGCTCCTATTTTTATTTTGCTGGTGCTTTTGCATCGCTAATCAAACACAAGCCTCCTATTGTTCTCCCTGCTGCTTCCTTCCAGTGCGTGCTTATATTTAATTATTTTAATAATAATACCCCGGGTTTGTAATCCTGCAAGAAGCCGGGGAGATGATAAACTCCTTTTCTGATTACCAAATCCATTTGATTCATACACCAGATGGCTGTTATTTGACACGCTGCTGTTCTCCAGGAGCGGCAGAGACTCGGGGGTATCGGAGGATGTCCTCGCTGGTCCTCCCCCTGGGGTGGCAGCACTGATGCCATTTTCCAGGGGGCTCGGGCTGTTGGGTGCCTGGGTTTGGCCGGGATTGGCTGCCCTGCTCTCCCCTGTGCCGGTGCCCAGCCCCAGCCGGAGCCGCCGAATCTCCAACCATCCCGATTTCCATCCATTCATGAATCCGTGACGTCAGCACGCTCTGTGCTTCTTTGCAGCAGGCTGCAGGATTGTGTGGGTGGAATTTCCTTTTATTTTGCAACACTTCCTTTTTTTTTTTTTTTTTTTTTTTTGCCTTGCTGGTCCACCGTACAGTATCCCCAAAGCATCTGTCATTTCAGCTGCCTGTGGGAAAATCTTCCCTCATTTCAGTTTAGTAGCGCTGGCAGCAGAAGGGGGAGGAATTAGAGAGTAGGCAGGCAAACAACCTGACAAACCAGCATTGCCCCCAAGTTCTGAGGTATCTCTTAGAGAGCCCTTTAAGCAACACCTTTTTAGAACACATTTAATATCACAGTGTGTTGATGGTGTGATATAACATACTGTGGACTGTCCTACTGTGGGTGCTACAGGCTGTGCTGCCCTCTAGGTTTGTATAGGTATATTTTGAGTATTTGAGCTTTCAGGGAAGTAATTCAGGTCCTCAGAGGACAAGACTGTATGTGCTCTAACGCTCACTGGATTACTGTAATTAAGTTTTTTGTTTCAGGCAACACATACTTATTTAAGTAATGTGAGCAGAAATAACGGATCATCCTGTAAATTGCAATACTGATAATTAGCCCAGTGGTTCTTGACCCAGACAATGGAAGACAAAATACTGACTTTTTGCACTGCAGTCTCAGTCCACTAATGCCATATCTCAGATTGTGTAATGTTCAACTTTCCTTCTATCTCTTTCTTTCTCCTTTGTGTCCTCAAGCCTTCTGCTTCTCAGGCATGCTCTCAGTTGGCCTTAGGCAGCCTAGGCTCCAAGTAAGATCTATTGGTGTATTGTCAAACTGGGGAAATGGTCAGAATACCCTAGGAAGAGCCAGCATGGTCACTACAATATTCTTATGAACTGCCTGTGTTATTTTACTAAAACTTCCTGTAGAATCTTTCTGAAAAAATATTAGCAGTTCCTGTAAATTAAATTAATATAAATTTTAATCCATTATCCTAATACTTTGATTGTTGTGTGATGATGGGTTGTGTTCTGGAGGGATCTTGTAGAGTTATGGAACCGCAAATTTTATCTTAAATCCCTTGCACAATTTTATTTTTTTTTTGCTTTTCAGCTGGCACATACAGTCAGGTTATTGCATCTGAAAGATGCTCCAGTGGCTTCTGTGCAGTTCATTTTACCTCAGTAGTCCAATGTGGTTCAACTATTTACTGAATGAGAGCCTTGCTTTATGATTCCTGTGAATCATAATTCCTTTGTTGTAGACTTATAACAACCTCCATAGGTAGTGGCTCATGTTGGAAACTGTGACAGATTCTTAACTACTGTTAAGTACTATGAACTGTGCTACCATAATTGTCATAATTGAACATAGGAACTAAAAATAATACAAGTAGCTCAAGCAGTTAGACTGAAATGTAAGCCTGCAGCTTTTCAGATGATAATAACCTTTTTGGTTGTTGCTATTAACTGCTGCTTCAACCATATTTTGTGTTCACATTGTGCAGTGAAATAACCAACAGCAAAAGATGTTCTAGTTCTAGATTAAAACATGCTATAATGTGCTTAAAGCTTTATTGTCCCTTTAGGTTGTTGTTTTAAGCTACAGCGGAATATTTTCTGAAGTCCTCAACAACTGTTTCCAATTTAGAATTAAATGTGCTTTCTGCTTATAGCAGTGTTGCTGAAGCAGGGTACCTAACAGGCCTGTCACTTTTCTTGGGCGATTGTTTCTGTGGCAGTATTTTCATTGGTAAATATATGAGCTGATAGCAAAGGAAATCATTAGGTGCTCTCAGTATTGCTGAGGCATGGAGCTAGAGCAGGTCAGTCACTGCGTTTTGCAGATTGTGACATTTTAAATTACCTGTACGCTACTGGAAGCAATCTGTGGACCTAATTAACATCTCACCTAATTAAAGTCAGGACTGTATGTAGAGAATTCTAGATCGTTTTGCCCTGCCTTTATTTATTAAATATCACATTATTCAAATTAGCATCTTTAATTTCAGTATTGAAAACTTCAGATTTGTGTGCTGTTTTCTTAAGTGGGAGTAACTTTTTTTTTTTTCCTCCTTCAAGTAATCAATGCACTGCTGAATGAGTTCATTTTAATGCACTCAATCATGCCTCTAATGTTTGTAGCTTACGGGCGCAAGCATCAGTAATGCAGGAATGTTATATGGCTTTAGTTTGGGCCATTTCATAAAATATTCATGGAATCAAAAATGTGCATCAAAATAGCAGCTGGGAGAATTACATTTATGTGCCTGCTTTTATGGCAGCTTCACATTTAAACCCATTTGTGTTAATATCTAGTCAATCTTTCTACTTAAAAAAAAAAAAGGCAAAATAGTAGTCTTCTTATATATACCCCTTTTGCTTTGATATCTGTTTTGATATAACGAATGTGTACTTTTGGATTGGGTTTTAGGAAGGGGAATTATAAAGGAGTTTTAGATAGTATAAAAACATATCTCCTCCGTATTTACAAAATTACGTGGAATTATTTTGCTTGAATGAATAGATTTATGTTTTTACTTCAAAGCAACTCAGTGAAAACTGTAGTATGAATCTTTGTGCGTACATATATGCAGTTTCTATGAAAATATAAGGAATTTCTAGAATTTGACACTTGGTGCTGAGTAATGTGTTATATTCATATAATTGTTTAAAACCAGTTTTTTTTACTCCCAAAGTATATTGTGACAATGTTTGTCTCCCATATTTAAGATTAACTATTGCTGACAGGGTTTCTTTTGTTATGCCCTGAATTATATTAAACCATAAAATTGTAGTAGTGGTAGTACGTATGTTGTAAGAGTTACCTCTCTGTTTTTTGATTCCTTTTATAAGAAAGGAAGAGATATATCAGAGATTCTCAAACTCCATTTAGTGTCCACAGAGCTAAATTCTGCATGGCACTGTGAGAAGAAACATGCAGTTGCTATTAATGTTGCTAACTTAAAGTAGCTTTACTGCTTGATGTAACATTTTGCAAATAGATTTTTCAAATATAGATTTCCTAGAAACACCCTCTGGATTTTTTCTTTTAATTCCTAGAGATAAAAAAAATACATTTCTGCAAAGTGTTCCAAGTGATTTTTTTTTTTTTTTTTACTCCATTGTTCTTCCTCTCATTTTGGTTTTTTTCTTCTTGGGTTTTTTTTTCAGTTGATAATAAAAGTCATTCAAAACTCTGCCTCATCACTGCTCAAGTGAGATAAAAATGCTCTTACTCTCAGAAGTGTTCTGCAATTGGCTTATTGCTTTCTTCTAATGTTTTTCAAGATTTTCAGGCAGCATCTACATATGTCTGCAGCCAGCAGTTGCAGTAGTTCAGTGTTTAAAAACTGGATTGCACTGGCCAGATCAATTCCAGGCAAACTGACTCATGACAGGGAATAGATGTGCCACCCCCCTGAAAAGATTATTTTCCCACAACATCTGAGTGTCACATAAACTTTACTGATTAAAGAAATAGGCTGAGATGTCAACAATGTTGCAAATGGCAACAAGGGATTTCAGATTATTTTCATGGAATTCCAAAGTCTAAATGTTTTACTTTCCATGAATTTGAGAAGTCTCCAAATAGCTAGTTTTATTTAAAAGCATCTTCAGTAAGCAAATTTGCAGCCGCATGAGGGCTTTCTGGTCAGTAATTCCATCTCTTCCCTGTTTAGGGAACTATCAAGTGTTTTGGCTTTTTGCTCACTTTTTTCTTTTTGATATTTCTGTAAGCAGATTGTTTTACTTTTTACTTCATAACCTTGGCAATTCAAGGAAGCCAAAGGTGATATAGGTCCATTTGAGTATTACTTAAAAGATTATATTGCTCTTGTGTTTTGAAGCTTGATGTAGATGGATTGTTTCCATAGAGGTTTCACTGAGACCTGGCAAAAGGAATCTCAGGTCATAGCTCTGTCAAGCATGGGACAGAGCTACCATACCTGGTAGTTCTAACAATCTAAACAATAGTTCTTAAGCTTGCAGGTATTTTTCTAAATGGCGTGTCCCTTTAAGAGATTATATTACAGAGTTTTAGGAGAAACTCAGATACTGTGTTCAGCTTCAAACTAGACATCCAGGTGATACCATTCCTTTGTTTGCTGCTTCCCATTTTTACAAAAAGTTTTGGAGTAACACATGAATTAAACTCTATTATTCTAAAAAATCCATACACATGTAGTAGATCCATTTCAGATCACTGAAATGTATTACAATATCCTTTCAAAAGAACAATCAATTTATTATTGAACTTTGGGAAGAATTTCAAGTAGGAGTTGTCTATGTGCTTGTGACTGTACAAGGGAACAAAGTGCTAGATCTAGCTACTGATGTTAAATTTCAACTCAACTTTCCATCATTTGTCAAAAAACCAAAATCAGCTTCTTGAATCAGTATCTTAAATCTGTATTTGGCAACTCGGATAACTGGAATTCCAAATTGAAGGTGCCCTAAGAAGTTAGGTGGACAGGATAGGTAGAAACTCAAACTCCAACTGGAAGCCTCTTAAGTAGGGGCAGGAGTTTTCATGTGGCTTTAGCAAGTCTATATCTCTTTTTCCTGTTACATATACTGTCGGTGACTCCCTAAACAGCTCCTACTGGTTGTGATAATTTCCCTTTGCATTTCTATTTGTTCAGTGTGATGTCAAGTATGTCATATTTTGGAAAGAACATATAGATCTTCTCCTGTTTCCCCAGTGTCTTGGGCCACCTGTCCCTGGTTAGAGTAGAAATGAATAAAGCCTGCTGGGTCCCCTTTCACCTGCCACTTCACTTTTGTGTCTTCTGGGACTCCTACACAAATCACAGTTGCACAGCGTTAAAATTATTTGTCTGTGAAACTCACTTGATTCGTTGCCTCATTGAAAAAGAAGTTTCTTCTACTTGTCAGTTTTAGTTGAACTCGTTTTAATCACCAGAGAAGCTTAATATGAAAATAAATTTAATTCTAATAAAGATGAGTTATGTTTTATATTTCAGAGTTGAAAGCATGGTTATAAAGGGGTAACATATGCAAAAGACAAATCTAAATTGAGTTAATAAGAGAAATCTGTCATAGCTGTTCTGCTGCCTCCAGGTTGGCTAGAGGCCTGGGGAACTAGCTTCGTTTTCTCTAGGAATGCTTAAAGAAGATCCTTCTCCATGCTTGTCTCCCTTCCTTCCCTACAGCTGGGAAACAACTTTTCTCCTTCCTGGTTCTTTTTGCAGTTTGAATGCAGCACTGTAAAAAAAATCTGCAAAACAGTAATAGTTGCTTATAAATCACATTTCAGAAGAGGTGTAAGCTACGAACACATCTAAATTAGTTTAGTTGATGGTTCGTTTCAGCTTTTAATACAAATAGCATTTGAAAGTGTTGATGATCTATGGGACAAGATTCCTCCATCACATGCACACAAACTCATGAAGGCAGGGTCACATTCACCAATTCTCCCTGCTATAGAATATTCTCTCTTAAACAAGGTACTGTGACCAGAATGTGGGTTTTTTAGATTATTTTCAATGTAAATGGTCTCATCTTACCTGGTTCACAGCAATTTTTCTGTACCCATTATGTATGAGGAAAAGCTTTTCTGTTCTTTCCAAGGCCTTTGAATGTCCACTGTCCAGAAAACAGAAATCTCCTTGACTGAACTGTTTGCACAGGGATAAATCTAAATGAAGGTAGAAGGAAAACTACTTGCATGTTAAAATGAATTGAACTCCATCATCAAACTTTTCTTTGCCTTAAAGATATTTGAGTAACTTATTGAAGACCTTGAAGTATATTACTTCAGGCTCAATAATTAATTTATCAATGGTTAATGCTCTTGCAGTAAATCTACTAGATAAACTAACTAGAGCTGGCCTGGTAATAACTGTTGAATAAATTACTTCGCATAATAATTTTTTCATCAATTAATTTATTTGAATAAAGATTATTATTTTTTCCCCACAGTTTTGATACTTTTATCCTCCACATTTGAAATCTTTCAGCACAGGTTTTCATTGTAGAAAAAGAAACTAAAGGAACTGTTTCAATTGTGATTATTCATGCATAGATGTAATTTTAATATATGGGAACAACAAAGACTATAGTCATAAATCTAGAATAAATTTACTTTCTAGAAAATCCCAGGATCACACCCCCTTCACATTGTGAATCTACAAAGGAAAGATCATTTAAAGTGTCATAAATTATAGCATTACTTGCCACTGTGAGATTTGGCAGCATTTTCCAGTGATCTGTGAGTTACACATTGGAGATTCTTGAAAAATCTGTGAAATCTTTGGCTGCAACTTACTTTCTAATAATAAAATTATTATAGTCTTCTGACTTTTAAAATCTTTGTTGATTGAACTGATTTGAATTATGAATGACGTTTTTCAGGTCATGTCATGGAAGCTGCTGAGCATTATGAAGCATTTTATCAGCTAACAGAGGGATCATCATGGAAGGATGAGACAGGCCATACTTACAATTTACTGGCATGTGAGCATCTCTGGAGAATTTATACATTACTAGCAGACAAAATGCTAGAAAATAAAGAACACCAAGAGGCCATCAAAACACTAATAAAAGCTTTAAAGATGGCAAAAGAAGGTAGGTGGAAAATAATGCTTTCACGTCCCTTTATTCTCTGTGCATGTCATGATTTTCCCAAGAGTAAAGTAGAAATTGTGAAGTGTTTGGGTGATTATTTCCTATGAAATTCAAAGACAAATGCTATCAATACACTTGCAGATCTCACTAAGGCAGAAATGCCTTCTTGCTGACAGCAAAGAAACTTTTAGATTCCTCAAAGCCGTATCTCTAAACAAACCTGACAGTCTGGTGGGAATAATAATGTAAAACTGTGAACCCATAATCAGAAAGTGAGGTCACTGATGGAAGCTTAGGTCACTGATTTTGATTGGCTAGTCACTGTTGATTTGGCAATTTTTGAGTGATATTATCTGCCAGAAAATGACCTTTTCACTCTACATAGTTATTTAGTACTTGCAAAAAAAGTTTTCTTCTTCTGAATATCTTAACATACATAAATACT
The DNA here is from genome assembly GCA_035584735.1 of Pseudotriccus pelzelni. Lineage (NCBI taxonomy): Eukaryota > Metazoa > Chordata > Aves > Passeriformes > Tyrannidae > Pseudotriccus > Pseudotriccus pelzelni. The sequence goes on from JAWMRA010000130.1 coordinate 14,650,257, forward strand.
CTGAAACCTAAAGTAACAAATTAGAGAATGACAGAATACTGGAGGTAGGAAGAGAGACCTCTGGAAATCACCAGATAGGCTAGAGCAGTCTGCCCAGGACTACATCCAGTCAAGATTTTAGTATTTCCACAGGTGGAGCCTCCATAACCACTCTGGGAAATACTTTCCATGTTCAAATTACACCTTTTTTTTTTTTTTTACATACTTTTTTTTTTTACAAATTTACAAAAAATTATGAAGTTTTTTGTTGAGTTCAGGTAGAATTCCATTTTGAGCCTTTTGCTTCTTGCCCTGTCACTGAGCACCACAGAGAAGAGCCTGGTTCCCGCTGCCTTACTTATGCCGAAGAGGTACTGATAAGGTCACCCCTGAGCCTCCTCTTCTGTGATCTCAGTAGTTCCTCAGCCACTCCTCTTGAGAGAGATGCTACCGCTCACTTAGTCATCTTTGCAGCCCTTTGCTGGACTCACTCCACTGTGTCTTGTACTGGGGGGCTCAGAATGGGACACAGCACTCCTGGGGTCAGCACACTAGTGCTGAGTAGTGGCAAAGAATCGCCCCTATAACCTGCTTGAAATGTTCTGCCTGATGCAGCCTGGGATCCCATTGGTCGATTCTGCCATGAACAGGAATTACTGCCTCATGGACTTGCTGTCCACTGGGAAACCAGTGTCCTTCTCTGCCGAGGTCCTTTCCGCCTAGTGAGCTGGTGCCTGGGGTCATCCTGCCACAGGGGCAGGACTGGGCATTTCCCTTTCCTGAACCTCATAAGACAGCCAAAGTCCCTCTGAATGGCAGCACAGCCACCTGCCTTCTGGATCAACGCTTCCTCCGCAGTTTTGAGTTGTCTGCAACATGCTGAGGGTGCACTTGATCACCCCAATCTGGGTAACTAACGAAGGTATTATTGGTGCCGGTATTGATCCCTGAGTACACCACTAGTGACTGACCTTCCACTGGACCTGATGTAAGCTGCTACTTACACCCTGTTGCAGGCCAGCAGCTCATCTACTTTCAGTTTACCTCCTTGTCTGTTTATCTAAGTGATCCTTCATCAGCACCCATATGAAGATGTTATGGGAGATGGTGTCAGAAGCCTTGCTAAAATTGAGATAAAAATGTCCACTTTTTTACCTTCTTCCACCAAGCCTTTCATCTTATCATAGAAAGCCATCAGGTTGGTGAAGCACAGATTCCCGGTCTGAAATCAGTGCTGACTCCTTGTGATTGCTGTCTCGTTCTAGTTAATGGCTCTAGGAAGCTTTGCCTGTGTGTGAATAGGCTTAGGAGTGGGGAACTGGAATAGTATTTGAATGTTACATTTAACGTGAGATGCTGATCAGCTAGAAATACTGTGCTCTGGAGCATTTTTTACATATGAGAGAAATAGAAAAAAGAAAGCAAATCTTCCCAGTTGACTTTATGAAAATACACATATTTTTCCAGATTTTTTGGGGGGGAAGCTTAATGATCCTTGTTTCTCTAAAGATACTGTTAATGGTCCACTTCTGCAGAATTACTTTTTCTGGATGATTTTCTTAGATGATTATTGGAGGGCTTCTCAGAAGTAAGATAGTAGTTCTCCAATAATAATCTTTTTCCATGCACAGCAATTCAAGAGCCTTTCATAGTATTCCTTAAGGGGCATATTTTGCATATGAATTGCACATACAATTAATATGTAATATTAATTCAATATTTATAGCCAGATACATTAGATACATTTTTTAATTTAATAATGTATGCCCACATTAATCTGTTTCCCAGTCTTTGTGTAATAGTTGGGATAGATGGAATTAAAATATCAAAAAGGGCCAAAAAATTTAAAGTAGTTTCCAAATTTTAAAATAAACTTTGCCACAAATTAATATATGCCTATACAGGTAGATAGTATAACATAGGATTCCATATAAAAGTATAAAATGTATTCAGTGAAACAAAGAAATAAAAAGAAATACCTTTATTAAGCCTGCAGATACTCTTGGAAAAAATGAACAAGCTTTCAGGCATCTAATCCTGTGTGAATTTTGCTGTTTATTATTTTAAAAAGTGCTAGCAAATTATTTCTGTTTCAGGGGATTTTATTCTATAGTCTTTGACTTCAGTAACTTTAAAGAACCAAAATTTCTCATCTTGCCTTATCTCATGAAAGATAATTATTTTAAAACACCATTTGAAATCTAAATGCCTCTCTGTGGTAATTTTGGGGAAATAAGCCAAACAGGACTTGGGGGGCAAGAATTCAGTTCTTTCCACACTGAATGTTTAATTTGTGAACTGTATGATTGAGAATGGATGTGGCACTGAGTGCCATGGTCTAGTAACCACAGTGGCGTTGGATCAAGGGTTGGACTTGATGATCTCAGAGGTCTTTTCCAACCCAGCTGATTCTATGGTTCTATGGCTGTATTTGGCTAATTTTTTCTTTTAGTTAAATCACTAAATAACCTATTTTGGGGTTATGTGTATTTTAGTAGATCTGTTTTATTAGTTGCCTGTTTAGAACCTTTCTCTTGGGAGAATATACCCAAATACTGAGAATGCCAGTACAATCAAGCAGCTGAAGAAGGATACATGTACCCGATAACTTCTCCATTTCTTTCAGCTGCATCTGTTGATCAAGTACAAGCTTTTAGCTTTTTCTATAGCTGTTGTCTATAATATATGCTTAAATCACAGCTGGAGTAAAACTGCTGCTGCTAATATTCACTCTAGTAGCTAGAAGGATCGTTGATGAAATTTCCCATCAACAGCTTCTTATTGCTAGTGAAAACTGCTGGAAATTAAGAGACTGTCAAAATGGATCTGATGCCTTCCACAACTTACTTTGACCAGGCAGTTGTTCCAGTGCCATTACTTCAAATCAATCACTTTCAATAGTTCGTAAGGCATGTATTAAATATCACTATGCTGGTTTTCTCTTCAGATTTTAGGACTTCTTTCTGAAGCGGTTCTCCAGTTCTCATTCCAGAGCCATATGGATACAAGATGTCATCTGTAATGTCCATTCTGTCCTTCTGGACCATCATCTGTGGTTATATATTTTGTGAATTAGGATTAGATATTTCCCATTTCAGACTCTCAAACTGTTTCTGAGCGAAACAGTTACATCCATAGCAACTTTGAACATTATTCTTCTGTAAAACTGCATTTTTCTGCCATTTGGCCTTCTTAAGCCTTTTAAGGGATACTGGATATTGGGGGGAAAAAATGAGGTTTTTGATTTACAGGCTTTTAATAATTTTAAGTAACATATTAAGTGCTATAGATAGAAAATTGCTATGGCCTCAGCAATCGCCATCAGTCAGAGAGTTCCAGAACTAGATGGAGGCTTCTGTGTGTTTGGACAGAAAGAATTAGTCTGACAATTGTAAGCAGATAATCTCCCTTTTCATTGCAACTATATTAATTTATGCATTTTGCAAACTAGCCTGATGTGCAGTTATGCTTCAGGTTGATTTTCCTCTGTTCAGTGTGTTGAAGTAGACTGATATTGAGCAAAAGAAAGGGGTTTGGCTATTTTTAATGTAGTTTTATCTACAAGTTTTTTAAATGGATATTCGTATTCTGGAGGGAAGTTTTTGAATATAATGTGATATAGCAAGAACTTACGTAATTAATGTATATTTATTTCAGTATTGAATTGATGATTTTCTATTGAGGCTAAAATAGCTAAAAAAGACTAGCACGTGGTTTGTTAGATCAGTATCAGTGAAACAAAACCTGGCATGGAAGAGCAGATGTACTTCAGTTAGCAACTGCCTGTGCAGAATTGTCTATAACTACTGCTTGCAAGAATGACTTGCCTATTTTTTTAGCTATTTTAGCCTACATTAGCTTGTAAAATAGCCATGAGAACAAGAGAGATAAAACTGGTCTACTGATGATTCTCTCTTGGTGTTTCACTAAGGTTCACGTTAGCAAAGTGTATGGATCAACATATATTTTGTGTTTATACATTAGAGTGTATTACATATTTGTAGCATATTTTGTATGTTGTGTGATTTTTCTGAAGTGAAGACACTGGGACTATTAATCAATTAATGATAGAGAACATTACAGCCTGTTTATTTGATTTTACTTCATTACTGAAAGATGTTTTCTCTGACTTTGCTGAACCTTCTTGTTGAACTTTGTTCAAATCCACAGCCTCTCTTTTTAATTACCAGTGTATAGTTTTGGAAAGAGATAAATGGCAGGAGTAAGGAGAAGGAAAAATTTGCTACAGTATTTTAACATCTGTATATTATTTAAGAACCTGCAAGAACTGTCTGCACTAATGTCATTTAGTTCAGATTACATTGGTAATTGTAACTTTAATCCTTTCTTTAGCAGGTAACGTCAAAATGGAAGGAGAAGCTGCGTATTGCTTAAGTTTGGCCTATCATTTTTCTGGAGAACAACAGACAGCGTTATCAGTAAGTTTATTTTAAAATTGCTTTAGCTTTCTCAGTGCCTTTCTCTGCCCCCTTGGCATCCTAGGCATTTGGAGAGTGGAAAAGACTTGAAGAGACTTGGCACACAGACCTTTTATAACTGAGTTATGTAGACAGGGATCCATGTGGCTTAAGCGCTTCTGGTTCCAAGAAAATCCAGAACTGATGGAGTCCAGGTTTCCATACTTGGATCTGTAGAAATAGTATAAATTGACAATTCAGGTTATATGTGACTAGCTTTCCTTTTCCTGTATATATGCATCTCTAAAACAGTTTTTATTTAGTTAGGGTTTTGTAAAAACACCTTTTTTTTTTTTGCGGGTTAGTTTGATACAATATATTTCTGAGCAACAATGAAAAATGTATCGATTCACATATTGAGTTTTTCAGAACATCAGAAATTTAGAAGAATATGAATTGCTTTTGGTATGAAAAGCTGTAATGATGATGCAATACCTTTTGTTTATACTTGAGTTCAAACTACTGTTCTCTTGTTTCCCTTGAGCCTTAATAATTCTAAGACAGTGAGAGTTCTACATGTGGAATTCTTGTCTGGAAGGAGGGTTTCTCTGCTTCATCATAGATTCAGTGTGAGAGCAAAGACAAACAGCAAATTGATTTGTTTGTGCCAGTCAGTAGAGAAGTCACAGTCCTCCATGATCCTCTTAGAAACGTTCTGTGGAAAATTAATTTGTTTGAATATTTTGTTGTTGATTATTACAATTAATCAGCTGATAATTATTGTTTCTGTTTGTTCCTTTAACTGCAGAGTGACTCGGTATTCTATTAATGAACGTGATTTATAGAGGTCATTCATTGTGTTTGTTGTGGTGGTTTGTTTTTTTTTCAGAAATAGACCAATAGAAGTCACAGAATGAATTCAGCATATGTTTAATATTACTTGCTTGGCTTCTGCAGTGTAGGAGAGGTTCTAGATTTCTGTCTCAAAATGTCCTTTACATGCTTTTTGTCATTGTGATATGATTTTTCTAAAAGATGTTGACCATCTTTGTACATAATTCTTCCATGTTGAAAGATCTATCTTCTGTATAAATCAACTGAATTCTGGAAAGTGGGAGCCTGTTCTCACATCTGTTAAAGTCTGTAGCTCGATGTGAACATATTTCAAAATTTAAAAGCTACATATAATTTTATAAAGTTGTACCTAATAGTTGCAACATCAATGAGAATATAAATATTTTATCTCTCCCAGGAATGCAGTATGATAGGTCAGACTAGAACTTTTTGTACTGCGGTTTACCTGCCATTGTTTTTTGACTGACAAGTGTGTTGGCATTCTTGGCTGAACAACTTTTCTGTTAATTTTCTGAGAGTCACAATACACTGTTTGAATTCTGAAGATAAGCAAATGTGCTAAACAGAGAAGCCTGCATACATGCTTGATCTCTCCATCACAGGTGAAATTAATTAATGAACAAGACTGCACAGTCTCTTGGATATACAAAGGATCAAACTGCCCTTGAAAGTGTCAAAAATATTAGATGTCCTGGCATTATTTCCTCAGGATCAATTGTGTCTACATTTTATTGCTACTTCTTTCCCTTCATTGCTCCCCCATGTCTCCTGTCAAAAAGTTACAGCAATCATTTGGAAGTTCTATTTCTTTTTGTTGCATGCAGAATTTTTTTTTTTAAAGAAGCTTCTGAAACCTTGAATTTTGTAATATACTACTTACTACTGTTAATTTAAAATATATAAACAGTAGGTTGTGCCTATTTTTTTAAGTCGCTCTGACAGTTAAAGCAATGTGCAATTATGCTAAAAGGGCAAGAAGGTCTCTGTAGTACAAAATAAATTATACATTATGTTAAGAGTATAAAATGTTATTTTAACAGTAATGAAAATACCAATACTTTTCTGTGTCATGAATATAGTGGCATTTCCTAATATAATGGCATTTTCAATAATATTACATAAGAAACCTATCAAGTACTTTCATTCAGAAAATACACAGTGTGCTATGGGACTTAAAAAAAGGGGTACAGTTTTATTTCCTATTGTCCTACGATCAACACAGACAGCAGTAAAGTATCAGTGGTTGACAGCAGTGTAGAGCACAAGTTGTCTTCACTCTCCAATTGGAAATCGTTGCCTAAAATTTACCCTTCTGTTCTCAGTTTAATGGTCTCTGTATCCAAGGGGAGCTCAGATGCTTACGGAGATGAAATCATTGCATCCTGTTCCCAGAGGAGCACTGGTTATCATTACACATAACATGCAGACAATACTGCTTGGAGCCAGTTTGCCTCATGGTAATATGTAGTTCATCACCAGCTTCTGTAGCATGCTAAAGAGGTCTTGCCACACAGCTTGGGACTATTCGGGTGTAGACTCAGGGGTCTCAGCAGTTATTTCCCTGCTTTGCATCAGTTTTCATCTTCTTTATCCTTTTGTGCTGTGGTCCACCTCAGGCAGTCTCCTTCTAGGGGAATCTGAAAGGAGCAGCTGTTACAGACACCATTTCCTCCAATTGTTGCCACTTGGTTCCCTTTGCTCTTTAGCCTGCTGCTCCCTCCCCCAACATGCGCACACAGTAGAATGCATATGAACTTGTTTCTCTTTCATTCGTGTCTTCTAACGGAGTGGAGAAGCATATGTTCAAAATAGTCATTATCTGATGCAGTAATTAAAGGTTGCAATGATTAAGCTGCAGCCTATTCTATAAAAAAATTTTGCATTCCCCTTGTATCGAATGGGCTAGTTTTGTTAGAGGAGGTTTTTTATTTTCTGGGCACTTGGTGTTTAATCTAACGTGATTTGATTTGGTGTATAATCTGTATAAATTAGTTTAATTTTATTTGATGTATATGATTGATTTCAGTGGAGCCACTCAGAGGTAAAAGTATAAGTGTGTGCCAGTTTAAAAGCCTGAGAACTAATTGTGTTCAATAGCAGTTTGAGGTATGTTCATAATATTTTTCATATCATCTGGTTTATAATCAAGCCTAATGGCTTTTCAGCAAAATACTAATAGTTCACATTATACAGATTTTATCTTAAACACTATAGATTTTGTCAGAGTTGTCCATCTAGGCTAATTTTAAAGTAGAAGTTACTCTTTGCTTGTTTTTTCTTCATACTCATATAAGCTGAGTTATTAAGTGAGACACTTCTGTGTCATTAGAAATCTTCCGAGAGGTATTATAATGTAATGGTTGATGTGGGAATTTTTTTTTTTTTTTAGACTGGGCTTTCAAGAATGCTTCAAAGTGTAGGGTATCATGGATTTATTTTTTTTCTTTCAATTAGAATTGCGTCACAAATCATTAGGAAAAATTCAGTCCTCATTCTTCATCCAAGTGTTAGTCTTTTTCTAAGTATTCCTTTATTTTGGATATTGAATCCTGTGTTTCATATATATTGCATATTTAAATAATGGAGGCAGTGTTCATGAGTACCTGAGATTCATGCCAAACTAAATGTGGTAATTTATGACATAATGCTGTCTGCACAAATTGTCAGAATTACGATATACAAGCCACAGGCACAAAATTATCAAGAAAATTTATGAACTTACAAAGACATCTTCACGTTCAAAATGACCCTATTAAAGTAATCAGAGGTGATTTATGGCCATAAACTTAATTTCTGAAAAATTCTGTGTCAAAACAACTGGAAATTTTGTCTCAACTCATGCAGCTAGAAAGAATATAAGTGTAGCTGGAGTGCAGGTATTTTAAACTTAGTATGTACAGTATATTTTATCTAATTGTATCTATTATATACAGTTGTATAGATTATGCCTGTGTGTATATATGTATGGATTTGGTGGATCAAGGAGGAGCTTAGCGAGTCAAACAACTCCAAAAGGTAGAGCGACTGTTGTCCTCTTTTCTTCCAAACATTGTGGAAGGTGGTTGAGAAGAATGAGCATCATTCCTCTGAGGTTTGCTTACTATTCTAGTGCTTTACTAGAAGGCTGAACTTAAGACATGTTTTTGTCAGGGTGTCTGTCTGGGTTTAGGTTTACTGTCACTGAGTTTAGGTTTAAGCTAAACTACTAACTAGTACTACTAACTACTGTTACCACAAAAAGAAACACTCAAATGGAGACTGACAAGACACATTAAAAGATACTATTCAGTGGAAATTATTTCTAACTTCTTTCTTTTAAATCAGCCAGATTGTCCTTTATTCATCTCTAAGTGATATTACTTTAGTACTTTAGCCAGTAGTAAGGAAGTGAAACGTTTTCTGCTTAGAAAATGGCATCACATGCTTGAAAAAACATGTTGGCATTCCAGTTTAAGGAAAAGTGTCATCACTCCTAGAGGCTTCACTTTCATTGAAGGTGATATCTAAATTGTTCTTAAAACTCTATTCATGTAGGAATTTAGTGGTTTTCATATCTGAGGAAACAGACAAAACACTGAGTCACCTTTGAAGGTAGGCACTTCTGATTGATGTTAATATTCACAGTGGATTATGTAAAGAGAAAGGTGTGAGCCAATTGTGAAACTGGTTAAATTTCATGTTTCTGAAGGGTTCCACTGCTGCCAGACATCGGTGAAGATAGTACAAACAAAATTATGTGAGAAAATTAACATTGGGAGTGAACTTTGCCCTGACAAAATATACTGACTCAAATACCGAAGGAATTAAGAACTTAAAAATTATTTGTGTTGAGAATCATAAAGAAGACGTGAAACTTCAGAAAAGAGGTGCATGTCTGATCATTCAATTAAATTTTTGGTTGTTAAATTTAGCACTTAATTCTTAAAGTGAAAGAAAGATCTAATATTTTTATTTAGATACAAAAATTAACATTCTCTTAGTGAAGGAAAAACTTCTGTTGTTTAATTTAAATAATGTTTTTCCTGTCTTAACCATTTTCTTTAAACCAAACAACCAGAAAAAAAAAAGAAAAGAAAACACGGGGAAAATGTTCTGAGTAGCCCTGAGATGCAGTAATGTTACTTTCCTTAAATACTTTTCTGTATACCACACAGATTTGCACCTTGGTGTTTTGGTGTCCGCTTACACTTGCCTTGAAATGCTGTATTGTTTTCCTTTTGAGTCTGTGGTTCAGGTTGTATTTTGCTTGTTTTGTGGCATCAGAATAACTTCCCCTAGTAAACTGGGTTTTTGTCAAGATAAATGTGCCACAAGAATATCATCTGTAAGAAAACACTCTTAAATGCAGTACTGTTGCAGAATTACAGTAGTCAAGTTATACAAAAATTATAGAGCAGGAGAAACAAAAAATATTAAATACAAAAATACCCTATTACCTGAAAAGGAAAACAGATTACCACATTTCCATGTTTTCTCATAGAAACAATGAAAAATAAATGTACTAGTAACTAGTTGATATTAGCCTTACTCTTCAGGAGTCTTATGGTCCATAAGAATGGCTACCAAACACCATAAATGGGTGGATTTCCATCTCATCCATGATAATTTTCAAGTTACTCATTCATACATCCCAAAAGAGTAAGGCAACTGCAGTGAGTTGCAGGTTTGACTGCACGATCCATTAGATAAATCAATAGCACCTTTTAGAATTTAGGATTATTTGACCTCTTGTTTTCTCAGGAATCTGAATGCAAGTTGATGACAAAACATTTAAAACTCCAGTTTTGGGGGCTATGCCTGGAGGACATTGTTTTGTTTGTTTTTAATTCCAAAACAGTAAGAAAGTTGCTGGGATTATATACATTTATAAAGATTTATGCAGCCCTGCTTAAAATGCATATATTAAACATCCTGCATTTAGAAGTCATGCTATTTAACATATCAAATGTGGTTTCCCACACTTCAAACTCTATTTTTTGGTAAGATTCTGGCTCAGGATATCTGCTACAAAATGGCAAGTTTTATTATTGCCCTACACACACACACACGCACACATTTGCACGCAGAGACACTTTCCGTATGACTTTGCAAAGAGCTGGAGAGGACTGCAGTGTTGCACCAGGAAAAGTATATTTCCATATAAATAGATATTCCAAGATCAAGAGAATTCCTTGTATGACTGAATCATTTCCATGAAACTCTTGCTAGCTCTTATGTTTGAACTCAAAAGAAGCAAATTGTAATTGTCCCTTACTGGAGGTTTCCTTAAACTGCTTGTCAAGGAAATAAAAATACCTTTGCATCTATTTTCACCAAGGCATGGAGCCTTTGCTCAGGTCCTACCTTTCTGATATAGTTGCTGGGGTGGAACAATCTGTATATTCTCTGCCAGGTATGGCCAGTGCAGATGACTCTTCCTTATGTTTTCCTAGGCAAGGTAGGAGCCAGATTGTGAACACAGCTATACACCCTGATTTATGGGAAAGAAGGTTACAATTAGTAACTTACCATGACTGAGGTTTGTAAAACTCCAATAACTCTCTTCTGTCAATTAAAAGATGTGATTTAGGCATTTTCTATGTACATAAAATATGCTTGTGGGTTTTTTTCTCCCCCCCCCCTTTTTTTCTTTTCTTTTTAAATACCTGCCAGTATAGAAGTTTCCACTGATTTCATTCTCACAGGCTAGGAATAAAAAAGACAAAGCACTACAACTGTATGTTATAGAGGTTACTCACCTTATGAACTTTAGACTATATTGGATTTCTAGCTTAGCTGTGCTAACCCTCAGCACCTAAATGGTGTATATGAGGGAAAGAGATTGTTACAGCATGTCTAAGTTTGTAGCTTATGTTATCTGAGAAACGGTGGCTTCCGAGGTCTTAGGAATTGTCAGTCCATTAGTGTATATCCATTAGGGAAACTGCACATACTATACCCAGGACTGTAGCAAATTGCTGAAAAGCTGTATGAGAAGTTTTCTAATTCCGTTAAATAATATACTTACGGAAGTCAGACTCTTAATGTGTTTTGAGAAATGAAACATTTGTACCCATGCTGTACAAACTCAGGAAATTTGGTACTTAAATGCAAATGTATTCAAAATCTGGGAGGTTTTGTTTTCCATTGTATAGTTAATTCTAATGAACAGGTTACAAAAAATATTCTGTAAAGTAAGGCTTTTAAAATTAGATTGGTTTCTCAAATTGGCATAGTTCAAGCTACAGCAATTCACTTATTAAATATGTGTTTAAATTTCAATTCAGTTATTCTCATTGACTTTGGGGGGACAACTCATATATTCCGGTGTGAGCAAATGTGTGACGACCTTGCTTGATCAGGAGCATCGATGGCTAGATTGGAGAATAGATCTTGATTCAACCATTAGATCTTAAGGAATTTAAATTCATCCTTTGATAGATAAATAACCTGAGAAGTTAAAACACTGGAGCATGCCAGTGTAAAACCTAGAGCTTCCTGCCTCCTTGCTAGAAGCAATTTGTTTTGCTGTTTTGCTTTCAGCTTATGTATTATTTCAGAGCTGATCAAAAGAATTGGTAGCAAAGTGTGAAATAAATTGTACTTCTAAATAAATCGATTTCACATTCCTTGGTGCTTTAAATGATTTTAGTAATATTAATATTTAAAATATTTCTGTCTGAAATCTTTTTATGACTACACAATATAGCAGTAATGGCCACCATTTCATTCTGCTGTTTTTCATACTAGTATATTACACAGTAAACATTGTAAAAATACTATCTTTTAACAGTGAAATGGATGCAAAAGATTTCAAGTGTCTATTTGCATGTAAATGACTCAAGTTTTATTCAGTCAATAAGAACAGTCTATTAATCCTTTTACTACATTATATGGGTTAAAACTTAGAGAATATAAGGGTTCCAACTGAATGGCAACTTTTCCTTAACTTCCATAATGGTTTGCAGAAAACTGATGTTTTTTAATTGACTTAAATTGGTTTTATGCTTTCCCAGTTTATCTCTGCAGTTTTTACCATTGAGTCATGGGAATTTTAGCTGTTTGTTTGTTTGCTTTTAGCTAGGAAAACTTTGCGTAGATAAAAATATCTGTTCAAGACCGAACTGAAGATATTAATGAGGGTGAAAAAGAATATTTATAGGTGTTTTGTCTAAGAAGTAATGGGCATTTAAGCACGCACATACATATAGTATGATATTAATGTCTTAGCAACCTACAGTGGTCTGACAGCCAGGTACATTCATGACACATCAATCTGACAAAAGCAGTCCAGACATCTGAATCACAGTGCTGCTACAAAAAAACATTTCTGAACAATTCATATTATTGCACTTACCCAAATTTCCAGTCTTCTCCACCCCTTTCTCCTTGTTCCTTTCTCCAGCTCTGCCTTTGTCTCTTATGTACTTGCTGAATCTCATTTTTCCTTTACAAGTCACCTCCATCTGCTTATGTGTCAGAGTGGCCCTCGTGCCACACATCACATTGAGGAATTCTCAGGATGAAGGGCTGTATTCACATCACTACTTCTGTCTCAGCACTGTTTCATGCTTGTCACTGCTCAGCACTCAGCGCCACACTGCCTTGTTTTGTCAATAACCATTTATTTGTTGCTGGAATAGTAGCAACCATTACATCTGACCTCCCTGTTTCATCAATTATGAATAGATTATTGGATGTGAACATCTGCAAAAGCTTGCTGTTGAACTTACCTCCTGGCTGGGATTAGATAAAGTATTAAACTGTTGTTTATTGTCAGGCCAAAACTCTACTGGGAAGCCAGGGAATTCCAAGACTAGCAGACTCCCATCAGCAAGCACCAAAAATTGTTTAGTATTGCCACCGTTTCCCATAAGATCGTAGCCATTTATTATTTACACTTATTACTAGTTGTTATAACATACTTGATAAAAGCTCTTGGCAGGCACAGTGTTTCCAGCTATTGTCACATCTGTCAGGATGGAAAGGATACATAAACTGTTTTTTCCCTCTTATATGGCTGTTAAAGGGTAACAGATGAAGCTTCTTCACTCCAGACTGCTAAGCCATGCTTTATTTTGAAGAAATATGTCAACAGTAGCTGGTTTGGAAAACATTACATCTTAAATAAAGATTACAGCAACCTTTTCTACGGCAATGTCTTTTGCTGTAAAGATTTCAAATTATACAATAATAACAAACTAAAACATCTGCATTTGATGTTTGCATAGAGTTTTGCTCTGAAAGAGCTGGATGATTTTTTAAAAAAATAATTTTATTTATTTTAATAAAACCCTTTATGGGGTATAGGAAATAAAGAAATAATGACTTCATTCTTTCAAAGTTGTTGGTGTAGAGAATCAGAATTATTATAATTATTAGTGGCACAGAAGGTCAGAATTAAGGACAGTGATACAGAAACTATACGGAATAAATAAGAAGGACAGGAACACAAGTTAATGTTTATTCAATCATCTGTACATTTCATCTCTTTTAAGTTTCGTGTGCAGCAAAATGAAGCAAACAGAGTGAACTCCTGACCTTATGGAAGCCAACAGAAGTTTGAAATTACTCTGGAGAAAGGAACTTTTTCAGTTAGTTACTTGTATTTGCATATCGTCCACTCAGAATCAAAGCAAAATGTACATACTCTGAATGTTATGCAAAGAATACAAGTAAGACTTGATACAGTCAGAGCCCTAGGTCTTACCTTGATAGACTGTTAAGGAGTGAGTGAAATGTTTGTCTTCTCTCCTTTAATCCCTCAAACAGATGCAGACACCAGTAACCTGAAGCATGTATTGCTGTGCATTTATAAAGCATTAAGGTAAACACTGCACTTGATAGCCAAGTATATCAGGGGAGGGAGGAGTGTGGACTGGATGGAGCAGTTACCCACAGGGAGAGTGTGAGCCAGGCAGCACCTCAGTGATAGCCGTGTCCTAGCAAGAGCCTGTGGAAAGGCTTGAACCAGGGTGTTCCACTTTGTCGTGTGACTTGGACAGACTTCTGGGTGGATTCTTCTACTTCCCTCCTGTCCCTGGTTCCCTTGCTGCAAGATGTGTGCTTATACCATGCATTGTCAAAATTCCCACAGTAAGGTCCCTGGAATAGCAGTTCTGGAACAGACCAGTTTAGCTAATTCCAGAAAAAGTCCTTCTGTCTCTGTAGGAAGAATGACAGATGTTTGTGCATTTCTGATTCATTTTTTTTCCTGTTTATGTTGACATGCACAGAATTCGAGTTGGTGAATTTCAGTTGTGAGAAAAGAGGGAGAACTAAGAGTTCTGGCAAATCAGGGGCTGCTCCCTCTTCCCCGAGTGGGGCACAGTGTTTGCCTTAACTGTGTGGTACCAGACAGAATGCTGTATTGCTTCTACCAGGGATGCTCACTATGCCTGAGTACATTTAGCATCTAACAAGGTGTGGCCTGCCATTCAGGTGGTGTTGGTGTATAATTTTCCTGGGATCAGTGAGTGAGCTCTGGTATCATTTTCTTATTGCTGCCCAACCTCTCCCACAGTGTTGTGGCCAAAATAAGAATACATCTGGGTTTCTTTTGTGAAACTGTTCTTACTCAGCAGGGCCACAGGCGTGTAACCTCTCATATTATGATTATAAAGACTGGAGTTTTTAATCATTTCTAAACATGTGTTTCTTGTGGAGCTGCTGGGCAGAGTTCACTGAACTGCAGAATGCCTGTGCATACAGTTCTGTTGTCTTTTATCGTCACTGGACTGCATCAAAGTGATTATTTAGAGGCCATCAGAACTATATGGTTTTTTTCTGAAAGTATTTAAGAGGTAATAAGTGGTATGAGACCAGTAGTCTCACTTCATTGCATTGACTGTCTTGCAACACCTATTGTTGGCTTCAGAAAAATACTGTCAGATGCTGCAAGCCAGGCTGGGCCTTGGCCTGTGACTGCAGCGCCTGTCAGAAATCATTAGCTGGTGATCTCTTTGACTAATGTTCCAGCTGATTGTCTGATTCATGTTCAAGATCTGTAAATGAGGCAGAAGCATCTTTACTGCTCACCAGCTGTGAAATGGCTCAACACAGCTAGATTTCCAGAAATCAAAATAAAGGTATTTCCAGTAAAGTTTGACAACAATATCAAGTGTAAAGCTGAGAACAAAACTATGTTTTTGTGTCTTTTAAGGTTACAGTGTTATAAATCAATATTATCTCATTGTGCTTTTGGCAGAGTAATATATTTTAGCAAAACAGTTGTGTTGAGTTGGATAGACATTCTTTATTCGACATAAATTCATACTTTCGATTTTTACTGTTTTACCCGTTATCCCCTGATGTATGAATGCTTAGCACAACCTCTGTACTTTTATCTGAGTCCTCAGTGTATACTAACGAAGCGGGTGCATGTTTTTATGTACATATAAAAGAAGTACAGGTGTGACAACAATAAAAAATAAAGGGTGGGATTTTGGGGGTGGGGAGGTCTTGGGGGAGGAGCTGTGTATCTGTTTTATGTTAATGGAATAACCCCAGGAGAGTCACACTGGCATAATGCTGAGATAACTGAGAAGTAAATCTGGGCCTGAGATCTGACGAATATTTTTCTTGGCAGAGGAGGTAAATATGAAATTCACCACTAGCTAGAAAATTAGTGCAAGAGCTATACCACAAATAGGCTGTAGTTTGAGGATGTAAGCAGTGCTCATTATTTTATTTTCACACTGTAACTAATTGTAGACACAACAGTCTTACAAAGACCCAGGAAGAGAGGTGATTTTTATGAATGGATGTTTCCACAGTAGCTCTTCTCCTCCCAGATGCACATGCATCCACCTTTTAGTGGTAAGCAAGAAAACCAGGGAAATTGTACAATGCATTCTATTTTTTTTTTTAATTTCTACTTTTGAGCCATAAAGGCAACTTTTTCCTTTTTTTTTTCCCCCCCTACATGCACCAAAATAACAGTGGGACATAAAAATGGCACGTGGGACAGTTGACTATTACACGGAAGACAAAGTTGAAGTTTTTACCCTGCCACCTTCCCACCTCCTGCATGGATGAGAAAAAGTAAATGGAACCCACTGTTCATTTCTGTATTAGACTTTGATTTTCATGTTATTTGTTTTTTTTAAACTAGTATTTCCACTGCAGAGCCTCAGGAGTCAAAAGTTTGAGATAATCAGTGTGGTTGGTTACATAGAGCCAAAAAACTAATCCTGGACCATAATCAGTGCAGTTTTCATATAGAAGTAGAAAGAACTGTACATTATTCTAACCTGTTCAACTACTTATACAACAGTTTATCCCACTGATTGCTAGGAGTATCAAACTCTCTTTGAAACAGAAATTTTATAATAATGTTATATGTGTTAGACACATGATCAGGATAAATACATTGCAACAGCTTCCTTGCTCAGAAGTCTTTGTACATAGCTAATTCTAAAAAAAGCAAGCAACCAAAACAAAATATAAAGAAAAGGAAGGCCTCATAACCCTTCAGTAACTCTAAATCTCTGAAAACTTTTGAGTCTAATTTTTGAGAAGGAAATTCAGCTAAATTTGTGCAATACCCAAACTCACTGTTTTTAGTGTATATTGCAGGTATACATTCTTATGAATTAATGATTCTTATGAATTTACATGTTCCACCTCTTTCTTGGATGTCACCATCCTCTGTACAGATTGGCTGAAAAATACATATATAGAATACCCATTTCTAGCTGTGTTTCTGTCTAAAGGTAGGAAAACTTTCATTGGGAGACTATAAATTCCATTAGATCCTAATTATATGAACTGTGTCAGATGGACTGATTGTTTGTATCCCATAAAAATAAACAGGGAAGTTTTCTTGTCCATTTGTTGTTTTCAGGCAGTTTACAGATTCTGGCAGCTTCTTTCTCAATTCTACTTGATTTGCCAACATGCAAGCTTCACGTTTTTCATTTTAAATGAAAATTAAAAGTGTGCTCTAATTGCAAGAGTCTTTGGGTGAAATCCTCTAATGCTTATGTGTTAATCCAGCATTTAATCCTGCCCTATCTCTTGGGTTTTTTTGTATCCTGAATACTGAAGGTCAGGTATGCACCATAGCTGAGGAGATCCCTCTTTACTTCCTACACATGAATGGATACTGGGCAATTGTAGCATAGAGGGGCACCACACTGCTCCTTTCCATCAAGCATGTGCCCCTTTCTGTGTCTCTACGTGTTATCTGAAGCTGGAGGAGTCATTTGAAACACAGACACAAAGAGTACACTTTTTAGTGTAATTTATCCAAATTTCCTCCCTTTTATGTAGATGTTTTAAGTACTGTTATTTCATCATTATTTAGAATGATATCTGAATTTAGAATATCTGATTTGTGTAGACCTGGGACCAAAATAAGCACTTTTCATCAATATGAATGAGTGGCTTTATTTATTTACTTACTTCTTTCTCACAGCTGTTGCAGGCATGCAGTGAACCAACTTTTTACTTCAGCTACTCTGTGTATGGTTTTTCATTGGTTTTATCTGTACTTTTTAGGCTTTGGGATGTCTTTGATAGAAACAAAATGTACAGTAGCCAAAGCCTTAGGTGCCTAAGTAACCTTTCTGTGCTAGATAGCGATGACTAGAGGACCTGTGTCCTAGTTAATATTGTAGAGGCCAGTTTAAAGTAGTTATGATTTCAGTCCAGTACATAACATTTTTGAGACCTCCTGACACTCTTATGGCAGATTTTCTAATATGGGCACAATTATTACAACAAATGTAGTAGGTACCCTGAGTCAAATACTATGCTAAGAACTGGTTTTTTGGACACTTGTGTGCACTTTTGTTACCATCCTGGATTACTGGAAGGATGCACTGTGGGCCCTGACAACGTTAAGTGTGCATTCAGTTTAGGGTGAGTTCTGAGCTGATGTGACAGCTTCCTATACTGAGGTGCCTTTTGCACTCTTTTTGTCATCTCTGATGCATTGATAACTCAATTGGCAATGACCTTCGTGTATAGGATGCAATGCTGATGCACATGAGAATGCAACTGATAAGAAAGTACTTGAGGGATGATAAATAGGGCAGTGCACATTAATAAGTGCTACTTTTTGTGCACACAGAGCTTCTAGAGCTAAAAAATAAGAGCCATGTCCTGGGATACTCCTGCACGTAGTAAAAATCTTTCAAGAACTAGAAAATCTGAGTAGTGGGAAATAGTGATAGAAATGGTGACATCTCTAGCATTAGCACACACAGGTTGTCTTCTTTTGAACCATGCACTTTGCCAATGAAAACAGATGCAATCTTAATAGAAAGTGCCCTGTCTTTTACCTCAGTATAAATAGGCATCTTGGGGCATGCAGGATGCTGTCATATGTCCCTGGGCATCTCCCATCCCCCTTCAGAGCTGGTAAATGACATTCCCTACTCCTTTCTTGGAAATGTGCAAAAAGGATTTCCATAGAGAGTCTTTGGAGATTTCCTGTTTTCTCATGTGTGTAATAGATTGGGTCAAGCAATAAAGAGGAGGGGGGAAAGAATAAGATTTAATTTTATATGCACTCTCCCATCATCACCATTGGAAAAAAAAATGGATGAGAAAAGAAATTCTGCAATACAGGTGATGTCAGTGTTAAATTGAATTAAGATCATATGTTTTTGTGCAGCAGCTGTAAGCCTTCAGTTATGGGAAGGTTCATGATAATAGAGTACATTCCAAACTAATGTTAACCAACTGCTTGTGTGTGAATAGTTACTCAGAAAAGTAACAGTGTTATCTACGGTATTTTAGGCCAACATAGATTAAATGTATAACCTATAAGTTCCTCAGTTTTTGGGCATCTGAACTGTACTAACATAATTTGGGGCAGATTAAAGAAAGAAAAAAACTACTAAGTTGTATTTCAGCATATCATTCTAAAACACTGTGAATGCAAAGGATACTCTTCTTAAGGTATTATCAGAAACTCATGAAAGCACAGGCTCTTAAAATAGTTTAAATTATGGATAGAGAAATTTATATTGCAAAACAGGTAATACCTCTTTGATTTTTGCACATTGCCAAAATACAAAGATTTAAATGAAATGCAAGTTGCATCTTTCTGATTTTTAATTATTGAGTGGTTTCAAACAACTATAAGTAATGCTCAAAACCCTAGTCCCATTATGGCTACTTAGAGAAGAGTTGTAGAAGGGGAAAAGCTTTAATTTTGTGTTCCATGTGGACAGAGAGACTGGGGGGAAAAAAAAGAAAAAAAAAATGGAAATTCTTACAATGTTATTTACTCGGTTTTATTTTCCTGTTTCACAGATTTTGAACACCTCTTTAGCAATATTCACAGCGCTTCGTGATTCTGCTGCCCTGGGCAGAGCATATGCAGCTGTAGCCAAGATCCTGGCAAGGTAGGTTAACACATCCTTGTCTGACTGTCAGTGCAGATTCACTCAACTGTGAAAGACTTAAATTGTTAGAGGTCTGTCGCTTCCCATTACTGACTGCTTAAATTTTAAGCAGTGCCCTTCTTGCAGTAAGTGACCCTTTCATTGAAAGTTATTTTAAACTGGTACACATTTTTTAAAGTGTGTGGTCCTAGCTTTTCTTTACCTGTAAACTATAATATGTCCTTTTTTTTCCACATTTTGGGAGATTTTTCAGTTGTTGGGGTTTTTTTTTCCCCCAGAAGTTTAGGAGGGACCTTACTGAAAATAGAAATGGAGGCCTATTTTCCAAGTCAGAAAAAGACAGGAAATGTTGAAGAATGTAGCAAGTTTCAATAGGTGTCTCAGTGTAATATTTTCTGAACTATAAGTTTCTATTTATTTTATTGCACTAACTTCTTCTGTGGAGGCATTTCTGGTTTGTGCATACGTAACTACATTTGTTGCAAATATGATGCTTGTGGTGAATCTTTTTGTTTCAGCATCTGGCATTAAAATCTTCCAGGTGAATTAGTTTGAAACTACTTTAGCTTCTGACACAAATAATTTTGGCATGAAGTAGTCTAATACAATTATCATATGAAGTAAGGGGGAAAAGAGCTTAAAATGCAGCTGTTTCTTGATTCATCCTATGTTTGGGGACTTCAGTGCATACAATACTGTAAGGTCTCCACAGAGACTTCTCCAGACTGAACAAACCCAACTCTCTCAGGCTGTCCTCATAGGGGAGGTGCTCCAGTCCTCTGATCATCTTTGTGTCTTCCTCTGCACCCACTCAACAGGTCCATACCCATCCTGTGCTGAGAAACTCCAGACCTGTACGTAATACATATTGGATACATGCAAGAATTTTTTCTGTCACTGCTGGTGACTGAATCTACATATTCAGCTTGTTCACTTTTTCTTTACTCATATTTTTACCTGATCTAGGCTAGACCTGTGCAAATAATTTTAAATTTTATGGATAATGTCTTTATAAAGAGAAGATGGCTGTTTCACAAAAATAATGTGTTATAGCCGTAACATCTATGAGAATTTGCATTGATTTCCTTGTGACAGGTAGAAGAAAGTGACTGAGCTCTCCTGAATAGCTCAGAATCCATCTATGGCTTTGGAATATTTTGTGAAATCTTTGCTGCAGATGTTTCCAGAGACCACAGGAAACCAAAAATCTCTATCATGTGCATTTAGGCATGTCATTTTCCAGGGGAAAAAATCTGACATAATAGCATCATGTTCTTGACTTATTCTGCCAGTGTCCACCATGGTAATGACTTCTTGTGGACACATGATTTATACATCCAATTCCATCACATGAGCAATCCTATAAAAGGTGCATATTTTCATAAAAGTCTAATAGGGGTAAAAATCTCATAGGGCATTTTAGCATGAAACTGGAAAATGAGTTGCAGTAGATGTGTAATCTCTTCTGCTGAAGTCATCATAACTGTTCTGTGGGATCATGAATGACTATATCTTTAGGAAATTACATTTTATGCATTTAGGAAGGTGATGTCTAAGGAGATAGAAAGTATATGGCTGTATAAAATAACATGTAGATTTTTGAAGGAACTATAAAATATTAGCCCTTTGAGTAGGAAAGACCTGTTTATCATGTTATCAGATCCTGTGCAGGATGAAGTGTTTCAGTAATCCTTCTAGCATACTTTAAATATCTCAAGCTGCAGTGCTCTTAGAAGTAAAATTGTCAAATTGTACCAACCAATTGCTAGCTGGCATAAGTGAAGTTCTAACAGTGAGAAATACCTTTCTGATATGTATCAAATTGGTTTCTGTTTTCCTGAAAGAGGTTATATGTCCTAGCAATTTTCATATTTCCTATATGTGGAGCACAGGTTTTTATGTGAAATATAAAAAATGGCCAAAAATACATCAAAACATTTCTATTAATTCATGAAATTAAGAAAACCTTTTTACATTTTCTCCTGTCACTGATTCCATTTGCTTTATTACTTTCAGCCTCTAGCCCACAAACTTTGTGGCACAATCAACAAACCCCTTAGTGGCTGTTTCATCTCTGCTCTATTTGATTTCTCCACTCTGAGTAAATGATTAAGTTTTCATGCATTGGTTCAACCAAAATCTATGTTCACTCAACCACATCCTTTATTGATTACTTCTACTGCAAACAGTAGGCCAAGTGTGATATACATAATTGGACAGTTGTCAGGGGATGTGGGTGTTAACAGTCCTGTTTTCCCAATTGGAAACTGGAATCACCTTGATACACAAATATTCTGCACTGTTTCATTCTCATTCCTTGGACCAAGGAGTCCTTTTCCTCAGAATATATGTTTTTAACTCTCAAAGGTCTGGTTGAATGGATTTAATGATTATACCATATAATATGCTCTTCAAGTTGCACCTGTGCACTGCATATAGAAAACTAGAAAAACTGGAATTAATATTTGTCTAACACTTTAACCTTGTCCTTTAACTTATATAAATCATATGCTGTATTTCTGCAGGGAAACATTTGATTTTCTCTTCTTAGGAAAAAAAATAGATTAAAAAATGTGTTTCTAATTCTAAAATTTAGTAGCCTTTTGACATTTGGCAAATGTTTACAGTCCAGTTCTTTTGTATTCTCATGGTATTAAAATACTTAAATTAGGAAAATTTAGTAAATCCAAGTCTGCTTATTGACAACTAAGCTTTACAGTAGCATATACTTGAACATTGCAAAAATATTAGTTTGCAATGTTGTAGCATCCTTTTATAGCAGTCTCGCCCATCTCAGTCACATACAGATAGTCACTGCTATATTGTAAATTTGCAGCTAAGCTTTGCTGTATTTCCTGTTTTGTGGCAGGCTCTACCCTGTTATAATTACTCTGATAGCATAAAATAGGGAACTGCAGACTTCTGCCAGACTTTGAAAGCACATCTCCCTAATATAGTTTATTTTAAAAACTGTAATGTAAATAAATACCAGGCAGTCATTTGCTGCAGGAATATAACTTGAAGGTGGTTTAAAATGGTGAGAAAATAAATCACAACTCTTTATCACTCACAGAAACTTCTGTTTCTGTGAATTTCTTAATTAAGACTGGATTCTCTTCCTTGCTTGGTGCCTTGACATTTAGCATGCTACACTCCTACATTAGTGACTCAGGTTCATGGCTAATATTGAGGTCAGCTGGAGTAACACTTCAGCCTTAAAGGGAAAAGAGCACAGTGCCTCACTCACAAGCAAACACAGATGTCCAACTTACATCTTGCAATCAAACTGCCCAAGTCTTATATTGTTAATATGAGCGGCTTTATTAAAAAAAGGGAAATCTGCAAATGTTACTGTCAAAGTACGTTAGCCAATTTTCAGCTTAGATTCAGCTGTGACCTCAGGTTGCTCTGATCTCACTGGGCTTTGGGGTTGGCACCTGCAATCCATAGTTTATAGGTTTGCCTGTGTGACCCTGGCAACCTTTGCTGTACCCAGCCAAAGTGCAGTATTACACTCAGAGAAAGGCTGTCACCCTCAGAACCGAGAGACAGTGCTGTTATGGAGCTGCTGCTGCACCACCAGGGTTCTAGAGCATGAAATGGCAGCTCTGAATGACAGCAGCACAAAAAGTTTTACTGAAAAACCAGCCTTCTTACCATCTTCCCTTGTTTTGTTAGATTGTGAAGTGCATCTCTACTTAAAATGCTATCAGCTTCTCAGTAGAAAAAAAAATTAAAATAATGAAAGGTTGAAAATACCTGTTAAATCATCGCCTGCACTTTCATTCTTGGACTTAAAGTATGATCCAATATTGTGAAGAAAAATTTTGTTATATTTTGCTGCGAGGATTCAATTCTCTCCTCAGACATTCTCTGTGGACTAGTCTCATTGGGCTCAGCACGGGTAGTGCTGGAGGCCATTTGGAAATATAACTCAAGTCATGGATGAGTCATCACAAAGTAAGGTTACCTCAGAATAAAGGCACTGATCTTCAGCATCTGGAGAAGCCATCTGAGTAAATATTTAATTTTGTCCCTGTCCTTTTTTTCAGTCAGGGAAAGTCAGCTGAAACCCTGAAGTACTTGGGAGAGTTTATGAAGGATGCTGAGAACGCTAATCTAAGCCAAAGCGTGGTGGACGCAAATGTATTGCTTGGGAAAGTTCACAATGAAAGAGTAAGTACTGACTGCAGTAATGATCTCAAACAATTTGGTTTACTTCATGGTAAAAATCTGGATTTGCATGGGACATGACCCAGGAGGATTTGATCAAGATACTGCTTACAAGAGTTACCAGATGAGAAGGCACCATTTGACTAAATAAAATATGCCATAATTTTTTGGGAAAAGGTGGAAAGTTCACACCATATTTAATACATAGAGTTTTGTTCTAGAATAGATGAATAAAACCTCCAAATTCAGATAATGATAAACTTTCAGTGCTGTGAAAAATCTGTATCCAAATTACCATTGAGGCCGTACATGCCCATAGTCATCAGTTAATGCAAATGAAATTTTATTGCAACATACATTAATGTATGCTGCATTACATACTAATGAGCCATTTTTAATCTTAGCTTGATTTCTTGTCTACATTCTCTCAGCCAAATTTATGAAATGGGTGCTGGCAGCAAATAGTTTTTCAAAGGTCTGTGCTAGTAGTGGAAGGCCTTTCTCTTCTGTATGCCTCCACCCAGCTTTGATTTGCCCTGCTTAAATCAATAGATGGGCAGTGATGGAAAATGTTAAGCTGGAGGTAACTAAGACACTCCCTTTATCATAGTTTCTAGGGTCTTTTGAAGTGCTTCTTTCAGACCCATGTGCCAGTCTCAGAACAGTTCTGTTGGCTGCCTGTCTGGGTAGTGTTTTCCATGCTTACTTCCCTTACTGTGTCTAGGGATGCCAGTGCTTGTACTGCAGTAGCCCTTGGGTTTTGAAATCACAAGTGTTAAAAACATTACTGCAGAAGTGAAACATTCTTGTCGAGCCCTTTAACACCTATTCTAAAATAGCTGAAATGCTGCACAAAATTATTTAAATACAGTAAATAATAAGAATTTGTTTTGCAGACTGGACAATATGGAAATTAGGAAACGCTTTCACTATGAATGAAATAAAAATAGAAATACCCTTTCAAAATTACCCTTTCTAACCTCTGCTGTCTATTTTTTGGTCATAAGTTCTACATGTAAGATCCTGAACAGACTGTTTGCCCCTTTTCACTTAGACTACCCCCAAATTCTTTTTTTTTTTCTGGATTCCTCTTACAGAGAACTTCTGCTACCAACATTGTTGTCCTGTTTTTATTTCATAAGGAGTAGAAAAATTTCTTACTCTGTAATCTCTAAGTTAGCCTGAGAATTTCCTATTTACATATGTTCTTAGCATAAATGCTGAATTTCCCCTGGAAAACTTAGTTTTTGACAACTTTCTGAAGCAACTTTAAAATGGATCTGAAACTTAGAAGAAAGCAGGGTGGTGTGACACTGTGCTTAATTATTCTAGTCCAAATTTGAAAAATAATTAGCTAATTCTGTTTAGTTACTTCTGCATTTCATTCCTTGTGCCACCACTGGTAGTA
The DNA here is from genome assembly GCA_035584735.1 of Pseudotriccus pelzelni. Taxonomy (NCBI): domain Eukaryota; kingdom Metazoa; phylum Chordata; class Aves; order Passeriformes; family Tyrannidae; genus Pseudotriccus; species Pseudotriccus pelzelni. The sequence goes on from JAWMRA010000130.1 coordinate 14,675,426, forward strand.
ATCAGTTCTACAAGAACAGATATTTTGAGAAGCAACCTCTTTTTGATTGTTCTCTAAATTCTCAGTTCAGAATTTGCTGACTTGAGCTGGGGTGGTGGTGTAAGAGGGCACAAGTACAGTGACTGAATCTTATTAATTTATATAAAATATGTGATGTAAACATAAATTTAAAAACTCTGAAAGTTTGAAATTCCCCATTTTCTATACCACTTTTTTCTGCACAGTCAGCAATGTTTACCAAACCGGAGTCTAAATTAACATTTCCTCTTTTGGTTCACTGCCTGCTGATGTCAGCTGTCATCACCAGTATTCTCTAAGTTAAGTCATTATTAGGTATTTTTAGTCAACTGTGTACTTCCCCAGTGATAGAATTTGCAGTTGTGTTGTCCTCATCTAATTACAATATCTCTATTTATATCCAGATCTATCCTTTCAGACCTTTAGTAAACTGTTCTTCTCAAAGTGGCATTGACCAGATTCGCTTTGCTCTTTGTCCTTACTGGTGCTCTGTCTTTGCTGTTCTGTCAACTCACTGTTCCATCACCATCACTGTCTTTCTTTAATGCTGTACACTCAGTTTGCTTTCTAGCCATGACTGGTTTACCCAGATGTTTCTTGTTTCCTAAAATCTCTGGGTTTGTGTTATTCACAAATATTAGGTCTCATTTCTCCCAGTTTGCTAAACACGTTGCTTACTCGAAATGCAAACTCTGATGAAGGTAACATGGCACACTCTGTCATTTCTCATTTCACGTTTCTCAAGTTTCTTGGTCTGATTTGCTGCATTCCTCTCACTAATTGCATCACTTAACTTGTTACAGTGCTCATGAGTATGGTAGGTAGGTGTTTCTGCTTTTTGTCTAGTATCCTGGGAATTATCATTCTTTACTCATTGCTGTGTCCTCATTCTAATTCTAATTCTGCTCTCCTACTGTAATAAAACAAAGGATAAAGACTACCCAAATTTCTCTCTTTTCTTCTTTCATAATTATAGGCACATTTTAACAGTTATATGAGTTTTGGTCCCAAAAGTTGGTTTCAAGTGCAACACGAATCAGTTGGATTCTCTCCTCCTGGTGTCTGTGCAGAAGGGAATTTCAGTAGTACTAAATCAAGCTGAGAGTGAAAGGACAAGACAGCTCTGAAAATGTTTTCAGTTGGGAATTTTGTGTCATCAGGGCAGCAGAATTCCACACCACTGGGCAAAATGGAAGGTGTATTCCAGGGAGCAGGCAGGCTACTGCTAAGTGTTGATGACAGACACACAGATGTCCTACTTTCTTCTTAGTAGGTTTGGGATCAAGATTGCCACCATAAACAATCCATTAAGAAGAGAGAGCTATCTGGAATAATTTTTAAATTTCTTGTTCTTCAGTTATATTCAGTTCATCCTTATTCTTCTGTTGTATTTGACAGCAATTTTCAGTCTATTCCCAGTTTATATTTGCTGTTTGGCATATACTTATTTTATCCAGTTTCACTAATATACTGTTTATTTAAGTAGATTGTATCTACTCTCTCTTTCTCTCCTGCATTCTTGATGCATGCTAGTATTTTGTTTGACCTTACCAGATGTTAGAGCAGTTTTGCATTTAGGAGAAGCCAGAGATGGGCATGTTATTTCAAGGTGACTTTGCTGAGCTAGAACCCACTAAAAGTTTCAAATAGTTCAGGCGGTATGAAATACCTCTCATTTTCTAAAGAATCCATGTCGTTTGCTGTCACATAACCACTCAGGTAGTGTTACTTTGTCCCTTTGAAATTCCTTAAAGCCTTCCAAAACCTTCCTTTCTTACCTTTTTTTGACAGTGTTGAAAAAATTGTCATCTGATTTTTTCCTATAATAATTAAACTTTAGACAAAACTGATAATAGAGCATGAAGTTACTGTCCACTGCCGTACCACTGTACTACCTTTCAAGGCTGGATTGTACTACCTAGTTTTAGTGAGACATGTTATTTATTTCCCAGCAATTTAACTTCTTCATCTCTAGATTTCTTCAAGTCTTTCATATATGCTTTGTTTTGGTCTGGTGGTATGTTACATTTTAAATTAGAAGCTCGCTCCTCCAGCTCTTCTTTTGACTCCATCTCTGATGCTTACTCAAAGTAGATTCATGGAAAAGAAGAAATAAGCAAAAGATGAAGAAATATACCAATAATATTTTAACTTTCCAGCAGTATCCTTCAGCCTACTATAATTTTCCCTAGTTTTCTTTTTATTCCCCTTTGGTCAAGAATTTGAGGAGGGTTTTTCTTCTATATTTCACATTAAAAAATAGTTGTTGCTATACTTTTTTAGTCCTTCTTAATGTATTATCTGCTGTAGTTTATACTGCTTTTTATTGGATTCATGAATGTTGGATTTCTGTATTCTGTAGGATAAAGAGGGAAATTATTTGGGTTTTTTATTTAGCAACAGTTGACATACATTTCTTCTACTGTTTCTCTTTTTTTTGTGATTAGGAATAATTCCTGGGGTTTGGTATGCCCTTTTCTTGATCCAAAAATGTGTAGGTTTTAATTTCTGTTCTTTTCAGTGCTTTAGGTCTATCACTTCATTGTTCTCTTTCTTTCCATTTTTAGGATTTATTTTCTAAAATATAGTACCGCCATAAATTAGGATCTTTCTTCCCACAGGTATGTTGAATGTAATGAAACAATAGCGATAATTCCTAAATGGCCTGGCTGGAACCATAATTAATACTTAAGCACTAATATGCTTGCATTTGTGTGTTCAGAACACTGCACAGATAACCAAGAAACAATTCAGTTCCTGAGAAAGATATGAGCGGTGCTCATCTGGATTTTAGGGGTCAAGAAACAGCAAGGGAGAGTGATTTCCTTAATGCCCTGCCATGAGTCATTCTGTGGGCTGAGCTCTCCGCTGCAACATCTCTGAGGTGCCAGAGGAGCAGGCTCTAATGCCAAGGTAAAATACAGGTGACTACAAGTAGTTTTTAAATTTCTTTTCTTTTTTTTCCCCCCTCTTCTTTACTAGGGGAACTATACTGAAGCTTTGGAATATTTCAGTCAGGCTTCTGAGGCAGCCAAAACTTTAAACAGTGTGCCCTTAGTGGATGAAACAAAGGCTTACTGTGGCATTGCAAAGGCTCATCAGCTGATGGTGGCATTTAACAGCCATGTAGCAGCAGAAGATCCCGTCAGCCTCAAGTACCTGCTGGCATGGAAGGAAAACAGAAGTGACATGTGCGCTGACCCTCTTACAGTCGGTAAGGCATTGGTTATGAAACACATTAGAGCTGTATTGTCCTCAACAGTTAAGTCATTTTTCTTGTAGAGCTTTATGAAATTATTTCCTGGGCTTAATCCTTGTACTGAATTGAGGTTAAATTTACTCCTTCGTGTGCTTATTGTAAAGGCTGAATTAAATAAGTTAAAATAGCAGGGAGAAACAAATAGTAGTAGTTGCTCTGGATAGTAACTTACTTTTTTTGGTGCTGTTTGCAAACTGTGATGTATTACTTTAGTCAAATATCATTATTTTAATCTTTAAAGAAAATAATAATAATAATCCTCATTTGCAGTACATTTTCCAAGTGCATCCAAAACCAAGTTCCCTGTTGCTAAAAATGAGAAGTAATTTCTGCTTGACATACTTCTCAATCCGGAAGAATGTGCTGTTTTATTTTTTGTATCACTATACTTGACAGTGGAGAGGAAGGGAAAAAATAAAAACAACTGGTGTTTCTTTAGTGTATTTCCTTGTCTCAGGTGGAGTAGAGGAGGACTTTGTGTGGAGTAGACATTAGAGGAGAGATGTTAGCAGTTTAACAGGAGCAAGAATACCAGACACAACACTAGAAGCTACTGAGAATTGTTGAACAAGGGCATTCATTGGCATGCTGAAGAGATAAATTAGATAACAGTGTTTTAAGTTCTAGTGATGGTAACACTTTTACAATGGCTATGTATGTGATTTTTGTCTCAAAAAGTGAACACCTAGCACGCCCACAGATTTTGTTGACTGTCAGAGTTATTAGGGTGCATGTCTCCTGTCTAGACCTATAGTGCAGATGCCAAGAATTCCAATAGAGATGGCCAAAGAAGAATCAATGTCGAGCAATTTTATAATAATTTCATATGAGGATCACTAACTGTAGCTGATACAAATAGGAGGCCAGCAAAAATCAACAATGGCAGCAGCAAAAAAAAAACAAAACAGGAACCTTGAAGAGAGAGGATGATCTTTGTTATCTCCAGTGTGTATTTTGGTTCTTACACCTAACGAGGTTGTCTGATCAACTTTTATACATTGCTTTCTCCAGTCAGTTTTGAAACTCATTTATGATATGTGTCTCTTTAAGCTCGAGATTCATGCTCCTCTTTGAAAGTACTTCAGGGATAAACAGAGTATGGTTAGAAAAGCCCTTTATGTCCTGGCAAGCATGCTATCAGAAACAAGTTTTGCCTGCTGAGATTCTCTTCCTTCTGTATTTGTGCCTAGTTTACCCTCTGTTACTTTCGGTATTGCAGTTTTCATTTCAGTTCCAGTTCACTCCAGGAACCCTGTGGCTACTGCATATTTAGCAGCTCTTCCAGTTCAATATCATTCTTCTCATTAGTGCTCCAAGCTTACTCTCATGATACCCAGATTACATCCAGGAAAACATAGTGTCACACTGTCAGCACAATCTGTAACATTCTTCATGTTTTGTGTGCCAAATCTCTCGTTAGTACTGGCATTACATTTTTAATATCTTTGTCTGGCAAAACATGACCTGGCACCAATTCAAGATGAGGATTCACTGCCTTTGAGTTTCAGGTACAGCCTTTATTCTACCTTCCAGGAGACTGTCTGTGCATCCTATGATGAACTCATCACTTAGGAAATTCCTGCTGTGATAATAGAGCAGTATTTCTAGCTCTTTCAAACAGTTCAGTGTTGATAATCTAGTAGATTTTTCTCAGTCTTTTTCAGGATAAAACAGATAAAGACAAGAATACAATGGTAGTTCATAATCCACAGGGGAATTTAATGAAAAGGAGAAGGAAGGTAATAAGTTTCTATTTCTAACTGTTCTGACTGAAAAAATTTTCTGTGACAAAAAAACAAGAGCAATTTCTGTATTCTTAGGCAAAAGAAATACTTAAGCTAGTGGAGGAACAATTTCATTTAAATTCAAGTACTGCCATATACCTTATGTCTTTCAACCAAGACTTATTTTCTAAATCAATCATTTCAATAACCAGGCAGAGAGAAACATTAATTACTCAATTTACCTCAATATTTATTAATAAAATAGATGTTTTGACAAGAGTTGTCATGGACAAAAGGGATGGGATTGTCAGAAAACAATGTTTATATAAATGCAAAGGAGGATGTGTTTATATCTATTGCCTTTGCCTCACCTGACGTCACTTACAGGAGAGTTATCTATGCCGTTGTGAGATGCCACTGCAACAACAAATATGTTTTTATTGTTCTTTTTATGTTTAGTCAAATGCATAAAAACATTATAAGCAGAATCAGTAGGCAAAAAGGCTTGTGACTTCACATTAAAGCCTAAAAAGGAACCCACAGCGTGACTAACTGTCTGATGAGAAAACATTTTGCTGGTCTTTCAATAAATAATCTCCTGACTTGCTGCCTTCTAGAGGAGAGAAGAGTAATTAAAGGTGCTGAAGGCAGGAAAATTTTGAATCTGGTTTTGCATATTGATTACATGAAATGCTGACCAGAAATTGTTTTCTGTGAGTCTGGCAACTCTTAGTCTAGATCATTGCATCTGGCGGGGCTGTGCCTCAGCAAGAGTCCTTGGATGCTGGAAATCATTTAAACACTTTTAAGAGTAGACTTAAAATGTATTGTTTTCCTCATACTACAAAGTCTTCAATTGTTTTCTTGAGAAATGGTATGTGCTTTTGACCACAACTTAGATTTACATTCTTTGACTTCGGAGAACTTGGCAAAATTGACATTTTACCACAGGTTTTCTGTGCTTGTTTTGTTGTTGTGGGTTTTTTTTATAATGGCTTCAAATGCTGCATAAATTATTGTCCTTATGCATATCATGAATTGTCAAGTCCTATGGTCAATAGAATTATTTTGCACCATCAACTTCAGCATGATTAGGACTATTTCCAGCATTCCACACTAGAGGAGCCTTCAACGTGATTTAAAATGCATGCACCAAACCTGAGTAGCTTGGAAAATACAATCCAATGAGCTTTTGTTCTTACTCCCAAATATGGAGTCCCTCAATATTCTTTCTCCAGCTTCCTCTCATAGGTATAAGGAATGGTACATTCCATAGTGTGACTATGTCCTTTTTGTTGTGTAAAAAGTTAAATTTTCATCCTACTGATTCACATTTTTAAAAGTGCTTTAAGATGATCTGTAGTAATTTCTCTGTAAAACGTTTGGCTAGCACGAAATTGCTAATTTGTTTAAATATAGCAATTTTACTGGATGTATTTTGGGTTGAGCTTGTGTGCAACTTTGTCATTCATTGATAAAAGGATTATCCCTAAAGAATGGGAAACTCAGAAGTGAGGTATGAGATCAAAGATTATGTTAAATAAATTCAGTTAACATTTTTCTACTGTAACTTACCACAGCTGTGTAATTTATGTGCCATTTTGGTAATAGTGTCCAACAGCAGAAGAGTCTGCTTCATGATGTGATAAACTGCTTTTTTTACTGTCTCTTTTTTCTGAAGTACACTAGCAGGAAAACTTCTAACGTTGCAAATCTTGTCTTTCCTCCTCTAATAAATTTTGTTGGTTCCCTCAAATGCCTACTAAATAAAACTGGCATGACACTGTACCCAAAATGCTTGACTGCAGATAAAACTCTATCTGCATGTGCACTTTGTATTTGCCTGATACCTGCTTATTGGTGCCAGCAGATTTTTTGATCTGGCAAATTTTAAGATTAAGAAAATGTGTGGTTCACTGATAAGAACTAGAAAATAACAAGTCTTTGTACCTTACAAAGGTATACATCCATTACATAGCTCTTATGTCAGTGGAAAGGTCGAGGCTTGTGTTAGCATGTTCCTTTCACTGCATATTTCAAATCTAAAGCTCTGTCAGAGATTTTGGGGTATCGTGATACTGATGTGAGACTGCAAGAGTTGTGCACGTGTCTGCAGTCCCTCGCTCCCGCTGTTTGTTGTATTGTTTGGGTCATTTATTAGTCAGTAGGTTCAATTCTGCAGTTAGCAAGTACAGAAGGCAAATATCTAGGCGTGTGTGGTGACTGAAATTAGCATGCAGTCTTAATGTTTTCTTTTGACATGTTTCTTCTTGATAGTATATTAATGGGTTTTCTAACTAACTTGTCAAGTAAAAATCATTAAATGTATATGCTGTCGGTGACACAGTAGCTAGGCTGAATTTGAACAGGCCAAACTGTGACTGTTCTTCCCAATCGCTGCTGTAAAGAAATGATTCAGACGCTTGATTTAGAAAGCAGAGAGGATGCCCCTGCCTCCAAATGATCTTTTGGGCACCCCCTCCCTCTCAGAGGTCTGTTCACTGAGCAAGAGTCTGGCGATAGGATCTGCAGTGGACTCTGCTTCAAGCTCTGCATGCTTATGTCAATAGCAAGTTATAAAAGCTGAGAATTTAAGTTTTCAGAATGTATTGTTAATATGATGAAAATAATGGGCAATTGAAAGGTGTTTTCTCAGAAAATGCAACTGAACATGAAGTAAGGGAATTATACACTTGTTCACACTGGTAAATAAAAACTGTGACTTTAAATTATGTAAAGTAGGTGTGTGGCGCAGTACACACTCCAAGGCTGTCCTTGTGCCAGAGGCACAAAGGCCCACTTCTTTATAAGCATGTTTTGAAAGTAGTTCAAAGGTTTCCATGTCTCCTACTGAAATTCTCAGGATGGCTTCTGCAGGGTTTTGTGGGGTTTATCAAATAGAATTATATGCTCACTTCTGGAAAAATACAGTGGTTAAAAATGCTGAAATATATAGGGAAATTATTAGGAAAAAAAAAGTTGAGAGGTGATTCTGTCATTTTTTCCTTAAAATTTTCTAAACTTGTGCTTCCTCTTCTTATTCATATCATCTAGCACTCATCACTTGCTAAATTTTATCTTGTCTCACCTTTAGCTTTCAAAAGTACCAGTCATTTTTTGTACTGCTGTACCTCTGATAGTAATTCTAGATATCTTAACTAAGTGTTGAAACAGAGCATGCTTATGTATAGATGCTGATGGCATGGAACAGGTGTGTTTCTGCAAAATCAGCTTGTGGAGTTCATGTATCTTTTGTTATTGATTATTAATTGGGATTTGTTTTTTAAGTATGTGATTAAGTCTGCTTAGTGATACGCGCTGATATTTTTAGAAAGTGAGAGTGATTATTGCTTGGACAGCAGAAAGAATTAAGTGTGCAGGAAAGGACTGAAGGTGACAGGGAAGTTTTTCAGCACGCTGTGGTCAGTGACCGGATGCAGCAGATTCTCAGCGAAGAGTCTGAGAACACTGTATAAACATCTGTGTCAGTTTTTCCAGGAGTTCAGTAGATTGTTTTATTTGCTTTTGATGGCTGAAGTTTGTCTGAAAAAAACATGAGAAGGGAGTGCTTATACTCGGTGTGTTTGTGCTTTGTACAAATGCAACATCCAGGGGGTTTTAGTGGGATTTATTTTTAAATACCAACTTAAATAATTGGGAATTGCTAGACAGGATCAGATCTATGTCAGGTGTGTGGATTGGCAGTACTGTACTTGAGAGGAGGGTTCATAGAACATTTTCATGTTTAACCATGGAATAATGTGTTAGAAGTTTTTTCATAGTCTTAGCCAAGAGTTGGCACTTCTTTTATGTCTAAGTGGTGGTATAGGTTCAAAAAAATCACTAACATCCTGAATGTGTGATTGTGAATGTTCTTGTCATCTGTAGTTACATAAAAACATTTTAACTAGGGGAGAATTTGGGTCTCATCTAGGTCTTTTCCCATCTGATACTTTCTATGGAAACATCTAAATCTTGCCACGCATTTCCTTTAGACACATCCTGTGCTAAACATTGTTGGCATCCAGCTGTGTTTTCTCAGACAAGCTTTCTAGATCGGCAGAAAATGGTTCCCTAAATAAGGTGAATTGTTCTTTCTTGTGGAAAAAAAAGTTGGAAGTGATGTTCAAACTGCAGTATATTGTCAGACCCTTTAGTGTAGCTTTATGCACTGAACTAGTGGGGTTTTGTGCAGTGCACTGTCAGTACTTCTATATAAGTGGAGTTCCTTACCAGTTAAAAAGTGAAAATTCTCAGGGCAGAATCTCAGTCTTGCTCTAATTTTATAGGACTCCTGAATGGTTCAAAAGAAATTGAAGGTCTTGCCCAACCACATTAGGTCACTTTTGGAGAAATTCTTGATTTGTGGCACCTCAGGTTTTAAGATCCACTGCCAATGAAAGCATTGACAAAGAGAAGAGCCATAAAGCAGGAGCTGTCCTCTGGCAGTCCCCTGATGTTTGTAGGGCCAAAGTAGGAATAGCCAGTTGGCACACTTTTGAAGTGCCTCTAGTACATCTCCACATGTGCCCATCACAGGCCCCTTTCCCTTGCTGCATACATGAGCAGAGGTGTGTCTAGTGGTCTAGTGGTTTTATGCTCAAAAAGGAAAATGGATCCTCATAATGAAGCAAAGATCAGGCTTTTTTGGTTTTGTTTAATATTGAGGTGGTGGTTGTCACTTAGAATTAGTAAAGAACCTTTTATTAGTATTGTCTGCAAACATGCCAGCCACTGCAGACCTCAGGCCAACATGAAAACAGCAGTTCTCTGCTCTTCTTTCTGTTCTCTCTCTTCAAACTCTTCCTTACCCAAAGCTCCCCAACAACCTTGGGACACAGAAAATCAAAGCAAATACAAAGAAACTGTACTCAGTGCATATTTTCTGTAACAGAACCCTCAGGTCTTCTCAGGAGTCACAGTCAGGGTGTCAAACACCTTCCCTCTTCTTGGTCTCCCAAGCCAGTTTTCTTTTCTGCATCTTTGAGAGGGGTTTTTTCCTGAAATGTTTTCCCCTCCCTAGCTATATCCTTTTATGTTCCTCTTATGTTTAAGTAACAAATTCCTGGTTTTATTAAGACTCTGTGATCTGAAGACAGTTGAGATTTACAGGAGTTACCCTTAGAATGAGGCAATCTGTATTAAAAAGTGAAGTGTCCTATGCCCACAATTTCATGTATTTATGAAACACTATTTCTTTTGCCAAAAATACACCTCTCTTTTTATTATTTTGTGTAATCATTAGAGATATTTTGTGATTTTTTTGAACTGTTTCTGAAACATTTATTGTCTTTTTGTTTCTCTTCATTCCCTGTCTGTTCTCTTGTGTTTTCTGATCTGTTCTTTGCTTTTAAATTGCAAATTATTTTCTATCCTTCTTTGGCCCCACACATTCATTCCAAATCCCAATTTTATACGTGTTTATGCCAATGTTGAAGGAGTATAAGTTAGCTACCTCTGTACCCACTAGCTAGCAACTCAACTTATACCTTCTTAGGTACGTCTTTTGTGCTTGTAGTAAAATCAATAGGAGTTTTTTGGGAGTGTTTTCTTGCTGTTTTCACACTGTTCTTCATGCTCTGTGTTTTTATTGTGTTGTGATCAGAGCATGCAGTGGAAAGAATCACACGTCTTATTATCTTGATAAGTTGGTTAATAGAAAATTCTGAAGTATCAAACTGTCCTTTAAATAGATCTTAATCACCTGTGTGAATGGATTGACTAAGTTTAAGTATACAACTGGGTGATTAATTAGCTTGAAGATCCAAATGCACACTTAAGTAGATGACAGTGCCTCCAGGCTCATCCACTTGTTTCTACTCACTCAGTTAAGCATTCAATATTATCTATAATACAGAATATTCCCATTTAAGGGCTCATACAACTCTTGCCACAGTATTTTCCATAGTGTATCATACAAGTACATCATTTTGAACATATAGTTACTATCCTACAATACTGACATTAGTATCAGAGTAATTGATATGGAGAAATTGTTCTTAGTCAAAGTTTTTTTTCTTATTTTCCCATATTTGCTACAGTGGTTTAATGTGATTATGTTTCCTTAATATTCTGGCATATGTTTTTTTACTTTTTGAGATGGAGCTGCTACGGATACTAGTCAAACACAGTGTAGCTGCTGTCGGCTCCTCTGGGGAATTAATCTTCTGGAGCAGTTTTCTTGCAATGGGAACTGCAAGTGCCTAGCACCTCACATAAGTAAACCTTATGTTTATTCATATGCTAATGACAATGTGAAAGCCAATACTCAGCCTGTGCCTTTTTTGTGAAGGTGTTTTGTACCATCTGATATTTATAGATCATGTGAACACAGACATCGAGCTGTCTGATCGTGTCTGCACATCTCAACTGGGCATCTGTTAGTGCTGTGCATTTAACTCGTTGCAGATATAAAAATGAAGCTGAAAAATGGAAGATGAGTGTGCTTTATGGCAGTCTTGCTCAGCTCCTGTGTACCTAAGGAATCTGAGGAATAAGGACCTCAGACCATACCTGAGTAGCCAGTGTCAAGGAAAAACAGAATGTTATAGTTGATAGGAACCAGGAGAGGAGAGGGATATGTGCTGCACAGTATCCACTGACTTCTTATCCTGGGTGTAGCACTTGCAGCCCTCTGCCTGACACTATAGTCTCCTGGTGGAAAATGTCACTTCAGGGTGCTAGAGAGCCCAGTCTTTGACTCCAGAGTCTTTCAATCTGCCAAACAGTATCTTGAAATATGCAATTCCCCAAGACTGAGCTCGTCCTTACTGGTATCTTTAGCTCAAGTCTGAGAAGAATATTAGAACAAGTTATGTTTGATTTTGTTGATATTCATACAAGTATGCACATTTATGCTGCAGTAAGAAGAGAATTGAGATGAAACATTGATGATTTCAAGCATTAAGAAATCAGTTGATATATTGAAGGATAACTGGATTTCTGTTCTTATCTTCTCTTATAGATCTTGAAAGGGCTCCCTGTTCATACAGGGGAAAGCAATGCTTCAGTTGCTGTATTAAAACTATTAGTAATGACTGCAACAAGTTAGCTGTGATTACAAGAAAAAAAGATAGCTCAGGCTAATGACATGGAATTTGATTTAGATAAATCTTATTTTGTTGTAGTTCAAAACAAAATATTTCTTTCATATACTTTGATAAGTTTTTCATTATTGCAATTACATTAGCCATTTGGAAGGTGGGTGTACATGGGGAGTACCTGTACACATATATATCTGTACCTACAGAGAGAAACTCTATGGCAAAGAGAGGAGAATGTTTTATATATGTTACAAATTCTGGGCCAAATACTGCTTTTTGTTACGCCCATAAAATCTTATTGGTTTGAGGGGGTGACACAAGTAAGCAAAATTTGTCCCTCTGAGCTGCATTATCAAAAACTTGAAGGTAAACAGAGGTTCAGACGACAGGAGGGGAATTGCTAGGTATGATATTCATGCTGGAGAACATAACCTAGATAAGAGGGAGGTTCCAACTGAGGGTATTTTAATAACTGGATTTTAGTATATCATGTTTTATATTTCTAAAGATTAGTGTTTGAGCATTTGTGTTGGGAAGCACTGAAAATGTTACTCACTATTCTTATGTGTAGTATATTTAAGGAATGATCACACAGCTGAAATGTGGAAGTTACAGGAGGAGTCCTAATACATCCATAGGAAAATACGGGGTTAAAGTGGACTATATTTTAAGCAGTGTTCAGTTGACTTGCTGTGTGGGGAGAGACTGAGCAGCCCTGGCTAATGACTTGTAGGTACTGAATCCTCAGGTCTCTCAGGTGGTTTCAGTCGACCAGTTTCAGCAGAATGATGAAAAGGTTGAGATAAAATAAACTGACAGTTGCTACTCATCGCAGGCAGCAAGCTGTACCCTGGCAGATGAGACCCTGGGAGCCCTCTTTTTTAAACAAAGGCTTTCACTGCAGTGAGCAATGAACTCCACACAAAAAAGGAAAAGGAGAGAGAGATTGGCAGCTGGTGACCGACAGGAGGAGGGAAGGGAGGGAAACTGAGAAACACAGCAATTGTTGGCTAATTAGAAGCCATTCCCACCTACTTAATACCAACCCATTAAGCAGAAAACACTTTTCATCTCACTCTCGCTGCTACACATGACATTATACTCCAATCAATACCCTCCCACTGGCTGCCCCACTGCCCACAAATGAATACATTGCAGTTCAAGAATGCAGTAATTGAGTTGGGGCAGTGAAACTGCAGCTCACAGTCAAGATCTTTCTCTGAAGATACGAATGCAGTGATTGTGATGCCTGGATAAAGAAATCAAATCCCTATATTGACAGCTGTCAACAATTGGCAAATGGGTGAAGTCAGCAATCTGGCTTTGTATTGAAGTGACAATAAGTGTTTTTTTTCAGAGGTTTTGTGGGAGTTTTTTCCCATTTGAATAAGAGATCTAGAGGGTTTGCACCCAGGTGTTTAGATTCTTCAGGGTATTTTAAACTCTGATCTTCAGTTTTACCTAGAAAATATATATATACACACACCATTATGAGCATGCAACAGTACATCTCATCATATTTACAACAGCTTGATTTTATTTTTTTAGTTCTTTTAGGCTGCATTTCCTCAGGCAATTTTAAGTCTTCCTATGATTTTTAGAGGTCACTCTAAAATTTACCATTTCGTCCACTGTAGTACCTTGTGCAGTACGATCTTACATTTCAATCATGAGAATCTTACATTTAACTTCTAGATTTAGATTCTTGCAACATTTTTTTTTCAATTTAAATCCCTTGTTTCCTGAGCCATCTGGAGTTGGTAATACTATGCACAGTCTGCAGCATAAAGTAATACTGTGCAGACTGCAGTATAATTCTTTACGCCAGTTTTGTCACCACAGAATCAAAACAGCAGGACACTGTTACTCTCCTTCCTTGGATAGACTGAAGAAGATATCAGTGTAAGTCTTCTGAAAGCACTGGAAGGAAGTTCCAGTGCGAGACACGACATCTCTCCATCCCTTTCAATTCCAAAGTGAATTGAGTATCAATTCAGGAACTAAGACTGCAAGTTTGAAGGCATCTTTTGGATGCAGATAAACTGCATACTGTGACATCTGATGTTTGCAGGAAGAGGCAACCGTCACGTGTGCTATTCATTGTCCTAATGATATTGTGGCATTTTCAGCATGGCATTTCTGCAGATGCTGTTTGTTCAAGTATTTCTGCATAATTGTATAATGTGCCATTAGCTTGCCTGAGCTAAGCCTTGAATTCTTGAGTCAGGCTTTATGTCTGTGTGATAACTGAACCTGCTACTTGGATCTCTAACCATTTAGCAGCTTGTCTGTATCTGAGTAAGAACAATTAAAGCTGAGTGTTGTCTATAAGGCTGACACAGTAGCAAATGTTTTGCATCTTTTGAAATTTTAAGCTAAGTAACAACAGACTGCTACTTTGTTGCCTCTTTCCAGTTGTTTAGTAGTATTTTAAGCTTATTGGGTTAATTATAATTAATTTAAATTCAGGTCATTTATTCTCAATATTATAAAGCACCTTGCAGTCACCTTCCCTGAGTATACTCTGTGGGTTTCTTTTGATACATTTAGTGGCACTCTTAGAAAAAGATTTATCCTCAATACAATCTGTAAAGAGGAAAGCATTGCCTTCTGATGGAGAGATCTGGGATCTTTACCCCTTGAGAAGATGCAAGAACCCCTGACACAGGAGTTGAATATGATAAGGCGTGGAGACAGAGGTTTTATTTATGTAGAGATACCTGCATAGGACAATCAGAGCTACATTTAGTTTCCATATAGGTACAATCTGCTTTTTAAAGTAATCTGGTTCTAGCATTTTTCTCTGTAAACTGTAGGACTTTGATTCATTTAAACACAGAAGTGTACAAGTTCAGTCTTAGTTTGACTGGATGCCAGTTAGAAGGATCAGAGGCAGGCTAGGGAAAATGTGGAGAGCAGTTGGCAGTCTTTCTGTTTCTCAGTGCCAAAGCCTGTGGGGTTAATTTGAAGATACCCAAATCACCTTGGCAGCATCATCTCTAGTCTTTTCCAAAACTGTGGAATTTAATGAGCTGGGACAATAAGCATAGGATCATAGAAAAAGAGTAATGGAAGAGATTTTAAGAAGTCACCTTCTCCAGTCCCTCTACATAGAAGTAACTGTATTAAACTAATTTCTTAGAGAAGTTTGTCTTCTCTGTTCTTAAAAAAAAATCTGGCATTCCGTGGCATCCGTGAGCAATCTGTTCTAAATGGTAAAATTAGGAAAAAAAATAGAGAGTTTTTCTGTTGTCTAAAGCTGTGTGTAATTCAAACTGTGTCTGTTCTATGGAATGGAGGTTTCAAATTCATTCCTACCATCTTTGCAGAAAACTTGGACAAAAGAATTATCTTATGCATGCTGGTGTTTAGAAGTGAATTTTATAATGATTTCTGAAGGTTTAAGGTTACAAGGATTACTTAGGCTAAGTATTAATTATATATGATGGAATGTAGCTCTTTCTTATGAGCATGACTGATGGAAGGAGGTAAAAAACGGATGCAAGAATCCAGTTTCCTGTTTGTTTATTTTCCAGTTATACTGTCCACTAGGACTAGTCCATATACACTCATCTGAGCACAGTAGATTGGTATCCACTCCAGAAGGGCAGGAAGAACAAGGGCTTCACCAGCAAGAGATAGAAGAATGCAGAGGGAAGGGTTGCTGCGTATTTTTAAATGGTCTCTCTAAGTGCTGCGAAGCTTTTGTTATTCAAAGTCTCTTACATAATTCAGGATTCTTCTCCTTACATAAGTTTCTGAAGCACTAAAGCAGCTAGATCTCTGAATTCATCTGACTGAGTTAATCCACTCATACTTCAGCTCTTACTAGAGATGCAACTGAACTTAGGTGAAATGCTTTAGGTGTTTATTTATGATTGAGGATGTATTTTCTAGAAACCCGGATAGGAGATCTGAACAGTCTCTTTATCCATTCTAGACTGTACGTTTTGATACTTCACAAACCAGACCGATTTTTTTCCAGGTTCAGAGCTCAGTATTTGAATCCATATTCTCAAAAATTAAAATTACAGTACTGCCATGTGCCTTCACAATTCTGGATATTCATAAAGCTGTACTGAGTCCTGTTTGGCCAGTCTTCCGTAAAGAGAAATCAAAATGTTTACAAGCAAATGGCTCATCTTTTGAGCCCTTGTCAAATGCTTTTATTCCCTTTTCATCAATTCTTTTTTTCCCTTCTATGGCAACTTAAATAAGGTATTTTTTTTTCTCATCTTGGTGCCTCTTCTGAAACTATCTGCCATTGTTCCCTTGCTCCAGTTTCTCAACTCAAATTCTTTTCTAAATGTACTTCTGTTTCTATCCTAATTAAGATTTATCAATAGCTGCCTCTCTTAGAAAAAGCTTTCTACAGAGAAGATTCTACCCGAGTTAGAAGCTGGCAAGAGTGTTGTTTGCCTAGGACTCATTCATGGAAAAGAAAATCTGAGGCTATATTTGTCTTCTGCTGAAGTTATAACTAAGGGAAGAGAGTACAAAAAGCATCAATCTTCAACTAGATCAAATGATCAATAAAACCCACTCAGATTCCATCCAGCAAACATTCTGCTCAAGGAGACACTGCTTCAGAAAAATGGCTTCATCATAGTTGAACAGAAAGTGTCTCCTGTGGAAGCAGTTACCGCCAGGCAGCAAGCTGATCTGCCATACATTCTTTCACTCCGTGTGAAATAGAGGTGTGTTTGATTTTCTTCTACCAATTTCAGTAGTCTCACTGTGCTGCAAATGCTCCAGATTGATGGAGCCTCTCTGGAGAAAAAGGACGTTTCTTTCCCCTGCTTGCATGTACGCCCCACACTGCAGAGGCACACACTAGTTTGGTTTTTATGTTGTGTTTGGGGATATGTGTTCTAAAAGGAAATAAAGAAGAAACTTGTTAGACTTCAAATTAAATGTGTTGTGCGTTATTGATTTCCATAAGCTTGAGCTTCGTGTTCCAGTTCTTGTAGCCATTGAGTCTCCGTAACCATGGAGTGCCTCTCTGTCTATAAACATTTTCAGGTATTTGTCTTTAAGGATGCACGTGTGGGACCTGCTCCTGTCTGACGTAAACAGTCACATTTAGTTAAGGGGAAAACTTCTTGTTTTTCTGACCTTGTAATTTTTGTGTACACAGAACTTTGTGGTCTAGATATTAAGGAGGCTGTTACATTTTATTTAGGCTAGACTGAGGTTTCCTATGTGCCTGAGAGTATCAGTCTCCATGGATAAAGCAGGGCTTAAGAGCTTCTGAGGTAATCATTACTGAGAAGACTGAAGGACTGTGCTTTTACAGCCTTTTGGAAACAGATGAAAAAGGTTTTTCTCCATCAGTGTTTTAATTGTGATTCTGAAGTGTCTGCAGCTGATACATGTTTGGCTGCTGCCAGAGTCAGCTGAAACTTTATTTTTTATTTAATATTTTAAAATATAGTTTTGATTTTAAAAGGGATTAAAGGGATTCATACATGCACTGCGCAATAAATTATTTTTTTATTAATCCTAACTCTTCATAGATCTTTCCTTATTCCATAGGTGAATAATTGACTAATTTTGGTGTGGTTCTCTACACTGTACTTTACATTAAATACATATGTATGTGTATATTATATATATATATATGTATATATTTTTATATATATGCGTGTGTGTGTGTTTGGCAATTGCCTGTGTAGTAATCTTCCTGGCTTTCAGACCTACCTGAGACCCATGAGGTTCTTTCATGCTTGCTTTCCTCCAAACAAATTTCTCTCTTTTTGAGATTTTAGCCAGCTTTTCGTATGCTAAAAGAACGATTACCTGACAGTTACCAGCAAATACAATTACCTAAAAAAACTGGCTCTTAGAACAACGTCAGATTAAGCCGCAGCAGGCGGGTTTGGTGTTCCTGGCTGGTGATGCTCGTCTCTGCGTTCTGTACCTCCAACGTGTTCTTCTCCGTATTGGCACAGTGTGAGACAGAAGTGAGCAACACTCCCCTGTTGCAAAGTCACTCTTTATCCTCGTTTTCCTGTCACATTAGCGGCGTTGTAAGCAGGAATACTTGAAACTACAAAGCGTGTTTCTTAAATCAGTTTTAACTGAAACTGCAGCCACTAATGGTAATTTTTTATGTATTGCATGTCACTACAAGGAAACTGAGAATGTTTCTGAACCTTCAACAGCAGTCTTTCTGTAAATGTGAGATTCTTTTAAATTTAACCATAGGGTAATTCACAACTTCCTGGCTTCATTGTGCTCACTAGGGGGATAATTGCTGTTATCATTTAACTGCTTTTGCACACAAATTCCTGATACAAACTCATTCTTGTTTACATCAAATGCAGTTTTATACATGAATAATGGCAGACTTTGACCTGAAAATTTGGTCTATTTTAATTACCAGAGAAAACTTTGAACCATTTTAAGACAATACGTGTATTTATGACCCATCCATGGTGTCCTTTTGAAAATCACTTTTTATTAGCCATTATTAAAAGTAAGATCTTTAATAGAAAATTGCTTCTTAATGGATGGAGTCCTGTGTTGGAGAGCAAAGAGTAAGAGATTTAACGTGTGACAGTGTTGTTCTTAGGGGAATTTTGGTACTTTCAGGTCAACTCTTGAAGTAATTTATATAGAAAAAAATAGCTTAATACTGTTCTTGCCCCTAATTAAATGAAATGTGTGTTCTTTCACACTGATGCTTTATTTAGCAGGATGTGAAATACAAGAAAAGAAGCAATAACTGTAAGCTGAGGAACAAGGTCCACAAGCATGAGCCTTTACAAATAGCTTTGTCTTATCTAAATGAGGCTTCAAGCACAGGTAATTTCCATTCAGCAGCAGCTCTCCCTCATTTAGTTGGAAATATTCTGTACTAAGAAATTGTCTTACAGTAAAAACCACGGATTACTGCATTCAGCTCTGGGATCCTCAGCACAGGGAAGGTATGGACCTGTTGGAAACAGTCCAGAGGTGGGTCACAAACATGATCAGTGGGCTGGTACACTTTTCATCAGAAAGGGCCAAGAGAATTGGAGCTGTTAAACCTGAAAAAGGGAAGGCCCTGGGGAGACCTCATTACACTCTTTCAGCACTTGAAGGGGATCTTTAAGAAGGATGGGGACAAACAGTTTAGCAGGGCCTGTTGTGATAGGACAGGTGGTAATGATTTTAAATGGAAATAGGGCAGAATAAATTAGAAATTGTTCACCGTGAAAGTGGTGAAACCCTGGAACAGGTTGTCCAGAGAGGTGGTGAATGCCACATCCCTGGAAATATCCAAGGTTATGGTGGATGGGTCTCTGAGCAACCTGATATAGTTGTAGATGCGTCTGCTCATTGCAGGGGGGTTGGACTAGATGATCTTTAAAGGTGCCTTTCAATCCAAACCACTGTGTAATTCTATGATTATTGAATTTAGCATGTTTACCTCTTTTCCTTGAAACTGAAGGATCATGCCTTTTTTCTGCACTTTGCTTTCTCTATGTTTCTTTGAAGTTACGATGGAGTCCAGCGCAAGCAAGGTACCAAACCTATATTGCAGGCAGGGGTAAAAAAAAAAAAAATCTTATTCTTCATTTTGTTTCTGCACCCATACCATCCTGGATAGCAATTCCAGGTGGGATGCACTTGCGAAAGAGCATTCCTTCCTTTCTAGCGTATTACATCAAGGCACCAGTGCAAAGTTGATATTTTTAATACCCCTCTCATGACTGTCTGTGGTCGTTTTGTTTGCCAGAGGTGATGTAGGGTCAGAGAGAGCCCCGGGGTGGGTGGGTGCCGTGCGTGGAGCCGGGGGTTGTGTTTAGCCTCTAGAGGGTGCGCTTTGATCCCTCTTGATCACACAACAACTTGCTGTGACAGAAGCGACGAGCGGGTGAATGCAGCCACTTATGCATGAGCAGCAACATCACACACCGGCACACACTGCTGAGGCGAGGCTCTCAGCTTATGTAATAAACCATTCCAGCTTATGTGTGCTCTGCAGAGATGGAACCTGCCTCTTTTTTTTTTTTTTCCACTGAATTGGGTGTTAGGTATTCAATCAGCATTCAGATTTATGCTTTAGATGCTCATGAAAGAGGATGCTTTCCTTCGCGTGCCTGTCAGCGGTGATGCTTGCATGCAGGTTTTTATATTTTTGGACTTATTTTCTGAAAATACTCACAGAAACATCCTGCCACGTAAACAAATCTGTGGAGATCTGAAGAGTTAAGAGATTTGCAATATAAGGTTTCATTTTACCCTTTGACTTCCTCATAAATCCTTTTTTTTTTTTTTTTTTGCTTCTTCTTTAATGTGAAAGGTGTCTTCAGGAGCATAGCTTATCATTTTCCTGTGATGTATGTGTGCTTTGAAATGTAGTCTAAATTTGCTTGGTGAAAATTGTATTCAGGATGTAGTAATACAGTTGCATTCAAGACAGAATGAAAGGCTTATATTGCTACATCTGATTCAAAACAATGACTTAATTGGCCAGGAAAATGTAGTTATCAGATGATAAAGATATGAAGTCAAAGGCAAGATATGCCTGAAAACAAGCTTTTTCCTGCCTAAAATTAGGCAAAGTTAATAGGTTAAATTTTGTTTATTGAATAAGAGAACCCAAAGTTGATTGATATAGTAATTTCAGTGTTTGCTATGGCAAATATTTAGCTCATTATCAGTTTTAATAGCATTTTGCAGAACAAGCCTTTTCTTGACATGCAGAAAATACTATTAAATTTCCCTGCATAGATACATTGTTATGACATGCAATAACTACTTGAATATAAAGGGGATTAATAATTTAAAAGGTGTTAACAAATTAGGGCCATCATTAAAAATAGACTTTGAACCATTTTGTAGAAAAATCAGATTGAGGTAATGCTCCGCTCTTATGATAAAGAATTACAGCATTAATTCTGCAAAGTGAACTTATTGCTCCTATTCGTCTCCAAAACCCTGGAGCATTAAAAGACAGGAAGAATGAAATGATCACTGCGTTTTTTCAGGCACAACAGCTCTAATATTTCCATCACAGTTTCACAGCTCAGCTTGCATGGTTGTGCTAGAGGAAAAACCCATAAACGTCACGCTTCCCTTTGTTTTGTTTTTGCTGGTCTTATGAAATCGGGTCGAATTTTTTCAGACAGTTTATATTAATATACTGAGAATTTTGCTTGTACAGCATCTGTGCAGAGTATAAAGCAAACATTTCTTCTGTGTAGAAGCTGTTCTCTTCTCAGCTTTTAAATGTAATCCCCAGGTTTCTTTTGCATTTTGTTTTTCCTTTCTTGCAACAATTGATGACCAGAGGCATTTCAAGGTTGAATTCTTGTTGCTTTGCAAATTATTAATTTGTTTTCTTTCCAACTTGAGATAAACAGAAATAAGAATGCTTTTGAAGCCTTTTCTTCATTGTT
Organism: Pseudotriccus pelzelni; assembly: GCA_035584735.1. Taxonomy (NCBI): domain Eukaryota; kingdom Metazoa; phylum Chordata; class Aves; order Passeriformes; family Tyrannidae; genus Pseudotriccus; species Pseudotriccus pelzelni. The sequence continues at coordinate 14,696,859 of JAWMRA010000130.1, forward strand.
TCATATTGCATCCGTGAAACATGCAGAAAAATGAATCCAATTTTTTTGGTGTAAGTGCATTAGGAAGTATCCTGCTCATATGAATAGTCAGTTAGGGTCAGATGTGGGCCCTTATTCTAGAAATAAGCTCGGTTGAAAGATTTAAGCAAGCTTTAAAAGGCTAACCTTTAATTATTGCTCATTTGCTCGTTGTTTTCTTTCAGATGCAAATTGGAAAAGAAGAAAATAATTTATGGGATTTAAGTAATAAATTTCACCTTTGAAGGACAGAGATACCGAGAGTTCTTAGGCTCCAAAGGCAGCAAAATATTTGTTCTCCCCTTCTCTCTTATTTTCACTTGCCGTGGTAGTCACGTCTCTTCATAATATTTCCCTCTCATCCCCCTTCCTGAGTTTTCCCTCTCCATCTTCTTGCACTTCCTGAGACCACAGAACCCAGATGGTGCCCTCACTGTTGCCAGGCCCTGGGGGAACTGTTTCTGTTGTACCCACCTCTCAATATCTGTACTGAGAAACACGCCAAAAGTCCAGTGCTGAGATATGTTTAATTTTGATATTATTTTATTTTCAGGGAATTTGTCAGCACCAGTTTTTATCAAGTCTCCAGTATTAGCAGTGGTACAACATCAAGTTTAAATAAAACAATGAGTTTCCAGTCATCTGGTTGTGATTTTAGCAGAACCCAGTGTTGTTAAAGCACCAATCAATAAATGGTTAAAGCGTTGTTTATATAGCACCTCTATTCCTGCTAATACTGAAAAATTCATAACACCATGACATTTTTCAGGCAGAAGTGCATATCTTGGTGCAGACAAAAAGTACAGCTCCTTTTATATACCAATATACCAGTGTTTGATTTTTTTTTAATTACACAGAACCAAGCAGAACATGTAGCAGAGGAAAAAAGATTTGTGTTCTGATAAAGTGTAAAATAAGAGTAGAGATACAGTTAACAAAGGACATCAAGGATAACAAACTATTAGTACAGTATTAGCCAGAGGAAGATCTAGGAGAGTATTAGTCTGCTCTACGAGAGAGGAAACTCTTAACAGATGACCTAGGGGAGGCCAATGTGCTTTAATGCTTTTTTGCTTTAATCTTCACTGAAAAGGTCAGTTGGGATCATGTGGCAAACAGAGTTTATATCTGCCAGAACAAAAAAAAAACCAAACCACCAAGATCCAAGGCTACAATGGGAGAAAGTAGGCTAGACAGTACTTAGAGGAGTTAGATCTTCAAATCAGGTGGGCCTCAGAAACTTGATCGTATAACCCTTGAAAAACTGGTTGGAACAATCTTGAGGTCATTAGCTGTTTTTGAAAACTTATGGAGGTCAAGCCAGGTTCCAGAGTAGTGGAAAGAGACAAACCTGGCGTGTTTTTAGAAAGGGAATAAGGAGGAGCCACCAAGGAATTTCAGATAGATCAACCAAGATCCTGTCTTGGAAAAACACCAGAACATACAATCAGATGTTTAATAGATACCTAGGCAAAAAACAAGGAAATGTGCAACCACCAAAATGGATTTGTTAAAACTAATTGTGTCAATAGTTAACAAGCACTAGGACTTCTAGGTAAAGAAGTTAAAATAAGGAGAATATATATGATATAGTCTGTCTGAAGCTTCTGATACAGTGTCATATGCAACATCTATAAGCAAGTAAGGAAGCCTGAACTACATGAATCTACTATCAAGTGGGTGAATAATGATCATTAAAAGAACTCCTGACTATTAAAAGCTATCAGTGGCTGTTGTTAGAAATGGAAAGCTGTTTAGCATGCTGTTCTACAAGACTCCAAGTCTGTACTATCTCGTATTTTCATTCCTTGTCTGAAGACTGGAATAGTGAGTGTGCTTATTACATTTGAAGGGAACACAAACCAGGGAAGGAACATAAACGTTCTGTTCATGGCGTTGCAGTTCTAAAGAATCTTGATGAAATGAGAAACACAAGTCATGTTCTCAGCATCTGTGTGTGTGTGTACGTGTGAGTATAAAATGAGGAATAATCAAGTGCATTCTTGCAAAAAGGGAGCAAGTACCAGTTTTCTGTACATGGTGGGGGGGGAAATCAAGACTTGCAGCAAGTCACAAGCTGAACATGAATCAAGTGTTAAGCTGTTGTGGAATCTGCAAATATCTTACTAGGGTATAAAAAAGTGATGACTCATGAAGTAATCCTTCTGCTCTACTCAACACCAATAAGGTCTCAACTTGGTCTCAACAGCAGTGCTGAGTATCATGATATATGAAGTTTGCAGACAAGTTGGAGAAGGTCCAGAAAGGACGAAAAAGGGCTAAAAATCGTGATCAAAAAAAAAGATTAGTTTAGTGGTAGATTTTGATCTCCTGTATCTCCAGAAGAGACCCAGGGAAGACAGAATAGCAGATTTGAGATATTTAGAATTCAAAGAGAGGAAGAAAACAATTAATGATCTTTTTTCTTTGCCCATTATAGGTTGTCCAGTCCATGTCCATGATATTCAGTCTGAGTAGTGGACTGAATAATTGCAATTAATGTTAGGATGCTTCTGATTAGCCACTGGGAAAGACTTTACAACTCTTGAGAAATGGACTGCGTGATGGCCATTGAAGACACATTTTTCAATGATTTATGAGTTACTGTTATGATGAGGCTGATTTATATATCTATATATATATATATATATGCATATCAGAATACAGGCAGCAGCATTCTCAACATACTGTAGTTCTGGAAATAAGCCTGTGAAATGCCAGTGACACGATCTCATGGCCTAGGAGAGAGAAAAAAAGAATTATTTTCTGTGAATAAAGAAATCTACTTTTTTTTTTGGCAATAAACTTTTCTAAGAAAGGTTGGGTAAATAACTTAATTCCTCTGCACCTCAGTTTTCCTGTCTGTGAAATCAGCTTTAAGATGTTGATATTTTTTGTAAAACAGCTTTCCAAAATACTTCCTGACTTAAGAATATTGAAAGATATTCCTTGCCTACCCCAGATCATCTCTTCATCATTTCCTTCCTGGAAGCTCCTCCAGTTCTTTCTTCTCTTCTTGTCTGTGCCCTTTTCCACAGAAACCATTGAAAGGCTACCAAAATATAGAATCTTGTCATCCCATCGATTCTGGTGGCAACAGTATTCATTTTTGCTGATTGTTGAAAAACCTGGAATCAGCTTCCTATTCAGTTTTAGTGTGAGGGAGGGATTTGAAGACTAAGAGTGAAGCTCTAGCTGCAGTTTGTACTCTTCCCTCCTTCCACTGCCTGTTTCTTTTCTCTCTGTGTAGAATAACAAACCAGCCTTTTCATCCTGCTTGAACAGCCATTACCATATGTCCTTATCCATTTTCAAGCCCAGAACCATTTCATCTCTTCCCATTTTCAGGCTCTGAGCTGCCAGAACTACAAGTAGGAAATGCAACCTTTTGCATTTTCGGCTTTTGTCTCAGTGTTTCCTTCCAGCACATCATCTCTTGGGGCTTAAGCATGACCTCATATTGAGTTGCTATTAATGGTATGAACATGCTGACTATATGGTGCAAGTTTTTTGTTGGTTTTTTTTTTGAGGGGCGGGGGAGGGGTTATCCTCAGGTACAGACATTTTCAAATGCAAATGTTCAAAAGAAGATACATGTTTTAAATTTGCAACCTACCCTTTTGCTGTTCCTTGGGCTGCATACCCAAAATCCGACAAACCTATCTTCAGTGCCTTCAACATCCTTTCTGCATAGAACCTGGGGGTAATGTTAGCAGCTTGGGCTAGAAGGGGTGAGAGGCTAAAGTGCCTAGCAGCAATTTGGTGTATTCCTCAGGGGTTTTTTCACATGAATGGTTTGATTGTAATCAAAATGGGAGCTATAGGCCTGTGTGCATACATTGGTGAACATGGAATTTTCTGCCAGTGCTAAAAATCTTCCACCATATGAGAGAGAGGTACAGTTACTTTGCACGCTTAGAAGGCTTTCTAAGACATCTTTGTGCTCAGTCCTAGTACTGTGAGGAATACTGAAGTTCCTGGCCCTTGGGTAGGAGTGAGGAAAACCTGAATATGATGCCTCTGGGTAGCTGGGATATATGTCAGGGAGGGGCTCCAGTGCAAATCATTCTGGAGGGCAGAGCACAGAACCTGTTTAGAAAGTATTGAGAGCAACTTGCAAGTAGTAGTGTTAGAATCAAGAGTAGCTGGCAAGTAACAATTTGGGGTGGATGTTATCGCCTACTTTCTTATTCTTACTTCATTTTATGAAACTTTCCTGCTTCTCCATGGGCAAGTCAGTCTTGCCTTGATATGTTTTCCAAATAATCCTCTGTATAAAGACTTTTTTTAAAGCTACTTCAAGGTAAAATGTTCTGGTATATCCATTTTGGAGTCCTAGAACCTCTGGTAATTAGCATGCTGTAATGGAAATGTCTGTTTCCACTAGCCGGTATCAACCAAGAGATACATATTGTCATCGAACATTTTATATGCACTCACAAGATTGTTTGTCCTGATGCCAAGTCTTCTGATATAGTATGATTTTCATTAATTTTTTTTTCAATTTAAAAATGTTTCCATGTTAATTCAACTTTAGGCATAGGTAACTAACAAGTAAGATGGCTTTGACAGAAATCCTGTTGGATCTGTAGTGTTTTCTCCCTCCACTCAATATTAAGGGATCAGTAACCCAAGAAATTAGGGCGTTGAAGGTAAGGTAAGCAAATAGAAAATTGGGGCATGGGGGTGTAAATTGTAAAATCTTAAATCTTTGAGCATTTTTTCATGTCTTTTGGCCTCTAGAAATTACAAGTATTTACAGATTTGAAATTCAGGCAGCTATTTGAAAAACGAATTGTGTGGAATACTTCAAGGTTATACTGTATCTGTAATTTCAGCAGTTTCCTACAAGCGATTAAACTATTTGCTTACATATTGGAGGAAGAGGAGAAAGAGAAAAGGGCTACAGAATGATGGAAGTTTTTTCGGAGTCTGACTTAATAAATGTGACGATCAAATATGAGGATTTTTGGAAACAGAGATAAGCGACACTAGCCTGAAGGCTGAACTTAATGTCAAAGAGGGTGTTCATGCAAAGCAAAACAGTGTATCTAGTAAACTGGAGAAATATCATCTTTGGAGGAAAAAATCTCCAAAGATTTTATGCCACTTTTAACAGACAACAACAAAAAAAAGCCCTAGCTGTACCTCAGGATATGATCAGTCTTTTTGAACTGAATTTGTTCAGTGCTTTTTTTGTTCTTCAGTGCTGTCTGCAAGCATTCCCTGTCTCAGTCATAAGGCTCAGAGTTTGGCAGTTTTATTTCTTTGTTATATTTTCATCATGTGAGATAAAAAGTCACGGATGAGTGATATAATGGAAACAAATGTTACCTGTGTCTGAGCAGGAGAAGAAAGCCCTCAGTTACACTGAATCCGTGCTCTTATTCTTTCATAAAATTGTTTGAAATTTTTTGAAAACGATAGGTGATTTTTTTTTTCCTTCTCTGCTCAGCCAAACTGCCTCTCTACAAGAAGCGGAGTTCAGTAGCCACCTCAGGAAAAGCATTTCTTAGGATTGCTAAGGTTTAGACTATTGTAGGTATGATCTGTTCAGACTATAGGAGGGGATGAAGGCTGCATCGCTCTCGAGTAGCCCCTGGAGGTTAGCTTAGAGCAGCAGTACAGCTTTGGAGGGAGCTGTCAGCCCTCTGGGCTACAGGGATGTGCTGTTTTTAATAAGTACATTGCACAAGACAGCACCTATGAGCTAAAGTGCATTTTCTCACAAGGATTTTTAAAAATAATGATTAATAAGTCCAAAGCTGCGTGGTTAATTTCTGAGAAATGCAGTGTGTTCAAAATACCAAGCAGTCCTAGATGTTTTAAGTGTGGACAGAGCCTAAATAAAATGCATTCTACAGATGGGCAGTTTGGTTCATCCATTGCCCAAAGATTTGAATTTGAGCTCTATTTGTTTTTACTAGTTGTGAAGGAGGTGGTTAGAGATATGAAGATCACTCCTTTTCATTCGGTAGTGGCTCTTCAGTTAAATAATACTTAATTTGATTAGTCATTTATTTTTGTGGGGGAGGAATTGAGAGAACTCCCTATTTAAAAAATAGGGACTATGAATAAGTATGCATTTTCTAGATATCAAAATGCCATATATGTTCCAATAAATTGCTTCTCAGAATGTGCAATGCAGCAGATTTTGAGTATGTATGCACTTTGTACTCTCATTTCTTTCCTTAGCATGTGGTTATGGCAAATGCTTCATAATATATCACGTTTTTTACAAGTTTAGCTACTTATGCTCTTCAATTAGTTACTGGAAAATTAGTCCTTTTTATTGGACATAGATTAAGTTAACATATCAAAAAGTTGCTCAAAAATTAAAATTGAGCATTATCAATTATTATCAACATATTAAATAAAACTCACATGTTTACTACCAGCAACGGAGTAAGCTAAATCAGACAATACTTTAAATATGAAATTATGGGACAGAGTCCCTTGTATTTTTTATTTTACATGTTTTTCATTACTTTAACATCTTGTAAGTCCGATGTTCATAGACATGATTCACCCACTGACTTGCTTATTAAATCTGGGCAGTCATAATCAAAACGTCCCGCAGACCATCATTGATGAACTAGTCTAAAATGAAACCGCAAGATTGCCTGGTTTTTTATTTCCAAAGAAATGCATGTCTGCCAGAAATAAAGGATGAGGTTCTGGTTGTCCTAAAGTTATTATGAGTGGGAGATTATACGGACATATATGGTAGTGATGAACAGAGATCAGAGAGACCAGAACATCAAGGGGAAGGAGAAATGGGAATTAAGAGATCAAAGATTGTAGAGAAACTAGAGGGAGAGTTGGCTTTGTCTTCGCTGCCAAAAAAGGTGTGTTTTTTGTAGTGAAAATACTAGCAGTAGGGTTAGTTATTTTGCCATAGAAGACAACAAAAGCCCTGTAGCTTTTACAGTGATGTGGCTGAACAGGTTCAACTACAGAAGTGAACTGTAACATGTCTGTCCTTTGTCTCACTTTTTACTCGAGAGTAAGATAATTTTTAATGAATGAACGGTGAAAGAATTACTCCAAATGTCTCTGCTTTATTTCATTGAACACTATTGAGAGAGGAAAAGCAAAGTTATAAAGAGCAGCCTAAACTGGACAAAAATTGATGGAGTCTGATTTTCATACTAAGCAACATTTGACACCACAGGAAGGACTCAAACTACCAGGAGACCACATAGAGAGAGGACCACATTTGGAGAGGATAAGGCACTGAAGGTTGTGCGCTATGAGATAGCAATTTATTTCCCTCTTTGCCACCAATTTGATTTGTAAATGTTGAAAACCCATCTTTTCTCTCTAATACAGTCTCTTTTTCTTTTTCTTAAATAATCACAGAAAAGCACAGCTATTCATTAATTCTTCACTAATCTTTCATTATCCAAGAATAGCACTCGCCGAAACCTAAGGTCATATCTCTTTAATACTGGCTATTTATAATTAGGCAGTGAAAGCCATACCTAAATATGTAAAGCAGTTTGAGATGTTGATTATCCAGAACTCCCAATGGAAATAAAAGCTTTATTTTTAAGAAGCCTAGGGAGAGAAGGAAATTTGTGGAATTTTGAAAGTTTTGAAAGTGTATGTTAGAAAATTATCTATCCAAAATGATTCAGGAACAGTTGATTCTGATTCTGAACAAAAGTATTATTCCAGGACCATTTTTTTAATTGTCTTGCACTTCATGGATTTCAGTCAAAGATGTGGAATTAAATGCCTAAACGTAACACTCCAGTTTTAAAGATACATTCTACAAATTATAGCTTTTACATATTTTCTCATATAAAACTGGATGGGAATCTCACCAGTAGCCAGACTTTGACAGAAAGCTTTATATAAAGAGGAACCTGTGAGAGCACACTTATGCTGGGTCATATCCTAAGTTTCTTTCATTATAGACATTTCTGTGGAAGGAATTTACACAGTCTGAGTATTTGTATGATAGCAAATTCAGCAGAAGTAATATTTCTCATGCTTGAGTTACATCGGAAGCAGTTGCTTCAGTTTGGGGAATTATTTTAGTTCTGTTAAATTTTCGTCTACAAATGTGTACTGGAAGCCAATGTGTCTACCACCAGGTTCTCATTACTCTCTGGAGAATGTAGTATATAATTCTCATTTTTAGTACCTGAAAATGACTAAGCAAAAGATTTCTTTATCCCTAAAGTTAAAAAGCAATAGTAATACAGCCAAACCATAATAACTTTATTTTCTGGTCTTCAGGATAGACCTCGTGATAGTATCCTCTCAAATTCACAGCAAAAGAATAAGTTTTTTAATAGAGTAAATTTTCCTCTAGGATTATGTGCTTATGCCTACTGCCTACCTTATCGAGGGACTTGATTCTTTGTTTAGGATAAGTAGCATTGGGATCACAATAACAGAGAAGGCTGGCCCCCTTTGCTGTCTGCAGACTAGATTGCCTTAAGAGACATTGAGACCAGTAGAGAAAAAAGAAATTACACTGATCCAATAGATATACTGCTGAGAGGTTTCTATTATATTCTTACCTCAGACGTTGCACCACCATTAAATTCACACTTTCAGGCCCTGGGAATCAGGTCAGCATGACAGAGAAGTTTGGCTAAAATGAATCTGCTATATTAGTTTTTGTGAAAATGATTAAGCTCCGCAGGTTCAAGATCAGTCCTATTTTTCAAGCAGTCATTGTTTCAAAGCTAGGCAAATAAACCCTGATATAAAAGACAAAATGATAGGGAGCCAGACAAAGATAAAGTTGAGCATCAGAGTAAACAAACTACCTGAATACATGATCCTGAGTAGGAAACGACACAAAGTCATTCATTTGGCACAGTTAAAAATCAGCTGGCAGGCAAATTTTTTTTTTAAGTATTTTAAGTAGACTGCCCATCAAATAAGCATAATTATAATCAAAATTCTTACAACGTCCTCAAAATTCCTAAAGGCAATCAGCTCCACTCAAATTAGTAACTTGGATAAATCACCATTAATTAGCTAATATAAGCCAGCAGGTGGTTTTGAGCCCAGAGAGATTCCCTGGTTATTTAAATTATGTATACTGTACTACACCAAAGATAGAATTAGTGGCAGGGGAACAACAGGCACAAGTCTACTAAAAAATAACAAACAACAGCAAACAAACAAAAACCCCCCCTGTTTGGGGATGATACTTAGCTAAGGTCTTCTCCAACTCCTACATCCTACTCAAAGGAATACAAGATGTCTTTGACCCTCAGCTTAGATAATATAATCCGGGAATGTTCTGTATAGTTCCTATTTCAACACTGCAGTATATGCAGAAAACAAAATGTGCATTGGAAGCTTGCTTGGAAAGGTTAGTTCTAAAGATGTTGTGATTACTAGAAGAATGGAGAGAGCAGTGACTCTTTTATAAAAATGCATCATTGAAGCCACAGGGATGGCCTTCTCAGCGCACACATTCATCCCAAAAACAGTGGGTGGTTCTTTTTTGTGAGCTTGTGGTAGGCATTTCCTATGAATAAATAAAATTAAGATTACAGAATTTTAAGAAATTAATGTCCAAGTCTTCCATAGCCAATGCTGCCATGCTCAGCTGTGGACAATAACTGTTAGGAGTCAAACTGAACACTTTTGTATTAGTACAGCAGAAGAAAATAAGAGGGTTTTTTAAATAGTGGTACTAGTAACTTCATGAGATCCAGAGATCCTCTGAAAAATCTGACTCAAATCTGCCTGCAAAACTATTGCTTTTCAACAATTCTTACTTGTATGATGTGTTACCCTAAAAATCCCAGAGATTGCCTTAAAATTTTGTCATAAAAAGATCAATACTGATATTTGTATTTTCCCAGTGACAACATCTCCGAAAATCTGAACAGTGATGTGATAACAATACTTTAAAGGGTTAAAAATCCTGCCAGGTTTTGCTGCAGGATGCGCAGATCTGGTAGTAATATTTAATCCCAAAGTATGTCCTTGGATCATCTGTGCTTTTCACATTAATCAACTCAGTGTAATGTTCTGTTTACAAAGAACTAAGACTGCGTATCACATTGTGTCAGTGCCTCTGTGTCTGGCATACTCAATGCTGACATATGCTTAGGGCTGGTTGATGTATTGTGATTAACTAGTTTTCATACATTCATGCAGGTTTCTGGTCTATCCCACTGTGTTAAATGTATTATAAACATATTATCCAATAGTTACTTGGCATTTTCATTCAAACACAGGTTTCTATAGATTGAATCTGTTCAACACTAGGAAGAATAGCATAGGAAGAAGGTTTTTTCAGTACAACCCAAATCCTGTGAAGTTGTTAGAATTTTTCTTAACAGAGAAAATGTGAAGCCTGTACCTACCAAAGTCCTCTCCACTTAGGCAATAAACACACAGGAATTGGGATTATCCCACATCGATGAGGAGTTAAGGCAGTTCCCAAGTGATTTGAAAAAGCCTCAAGATGTGTTGCAAACTACTGTGCAGCCTACAACATTTCAATTAAAACCACTATTCCATGGACTGTTTCCTATGGCCTTAGAGACCAGTGCTGGATCCAAGTCCCTCAGAGAAGAGGACAGTAGGATGCTTGGAAGAACAAGGATAAGTTCATTTTGTCGACTTTGAAGCTGTTGGCAGAGATTCAGTTACAAGATGATGTGGACTGGAGATGTGTTCATCTTCCTGTGGATGACTTAACCCATCACCAGTCTCCGTGGTCCTTCCGCAGTTGCTTTAGGTAACTCTGCCAGAAATGAGGGAGCCTGAGCAAAGGCCAGAGCACGAATGCCTGGTCAGCACAGGAGTCCATCAAATTTGAAGGCGATTTTGCCTCATTTTTAAGAGGTTTTCTCAACCTGCCCGGGCCTTTCACACTTCTACTGGGAAAGAGAGTTAGGGAGAAAACAGTGATTTCAGACTGTCAAATGCAAAATGTGTAGAAGTGGTAACAATTTTGTTGGTAAAATGAATTCCATGTACACACAAAAGTAATAGCACCAGTTTTTAAAAAATGTGTCCTGCATTGTGTTTTAAACTACCTTAAAAAATTCTATTTTTCTGGGCATTGTATGGAAGTATACAGCTGTTCAGGGAAAAAAGGATGCAGACTTGTTGTTCAACACATGCAACACTGCCCTTTGATATCTTTTTTTGGACTTTGTAATAATGCTGTAACTACCGCTGTTCACAAATATTTTATTTATAAAAACTGTCCTCCCACAGGGCAGCTGCAGACGATCTGCAAGCTGAAGACAAGCCTGCAAACTCCACTCGCTCTAGGAAATGGTGCTGCTGTTTGTAAATATCAGTGCTTGGGTTGGGATTTTTAATAACTAGTAGTGTGCTCCCGATTTCAGTATATGGAGCAAGAGATCTAGCTCTTGGGTAAAGTCTTGAGGTAACAGTGTAGCATACGCTCTTTCCATGACGATGCTGTTGTGTTCTGTTGTTGTAGAAGAACAATCTGCATGCTCTTACATTAGCACGACAGGCAGAATTGCTCTTATTTTTGCAAGAAAAAGACACCATTTGATATCTTGGAGATGTGAGCACTCACAAACCATCATTTGTTAGTAGCTTTTCAATGAAAGCCAAATAGGTGTTAATGCTCAGAAAATGTCAAGTTTAATAGCATGAGTTTTAGTCACCAAAAAGATGAACTTGAGAGAGTGATGAAAACCCCCAGACAGAGTTTAGCAGAAAGTCTTCTTTCCTACATGGAACAATTGGAAGACTTTCTATGTAGGTTTTTTATGCAAACCCTTCTCTAATCTCCATGATTAAAGATTGTGCTTTTCTAATAGTAACATGATATACTGAAAAAAATTACTGTAGTGAGCCAGATCACAACTCTAGTCTGGTGTCTGTCCAGCAGTGCTAAAAGATTAGGAAAAAAGGACAGGAAATCTGGAAGCAATACTTCTACCTGGTGTTCTCTCCACATCTTAAGCAGACTGCAGGTTAGGGACTTTCTGAACAAGAATGTGAATCTGGATCCCACTATACTTAGTAGGCTTTTCCGTATTTGTCCATTCACGTCTCCAGTGCATTTCTAACTGTTGCGTAACTTTGGCAGGCAAGACACCTCATTGAATTTCACAACTGAAATACAAAGTCCTTGAATCTGCCCTTAGCCCATTGTTTTGCAGCTTCAGTTGTTGCCCCTCAACTTTTGCTCCATGGGAAAGAGTGAGTTATCATTTCTCACACTTTTTCTTCATGGCACTCATGAAAATAGATACATCTCTTTATATCCCACCATCAGTCATCCTTCTATCAAGCTGAAGCTTGCAATCTTCAGGTGCATAAAAGACATTTTCCATATGTGCATTAATTTGCATTTATCAAAGCTGAATTTTATCTGATGCTTTATTGCCCAGTCACAAAATGTCTTTGAAGTTCTTTAAAGTTTTCATTTTTATTATATTGTATAATTTTGTATTAGCAGTAGTTCCTGTCAGTTTTCTGTTCACTAACATTTTGTGGTGTTGTTTGGAGGTTTTTAAAACATTTACTGTACAAATTCAGCCTTAGTTCCCTGTTGAATTCACTACTGATGTGTCTTCATAATGAAAATCAATCTATCTATTCTTACTTTTAATTTCTGTCTTTAACTAGTTGTTAATCCAGAGAAGATATCTGAAGCATTCTGGAAATCTAATCTACCAGGTAATATTCATCCAGATCTCATGTATTCCTCAAAGGAAAATAACCTCATGAGATCTCTACAAAAACTCTCTTGATTTCTTTTCTTCATTATAGCATTTTAATTTACTTAGCTATCATTATGTCCTTTATTAGAGTTGTAGCTAATTTGCCTGGTATGAAAGTTAGATTTTTACTGGACTCTCCTCCCATGGCACATTCTTGGTTTTAATTAATGTCTTGTTTGGCACTTCATATTATTCTTGTATTGAGATTGATTTAAGCAATACATGTGTGTGTGTCCTTTAAACCACTTTCTTGCCTGATTTATTTCTCAATTTGTTCTAATCCTCTAAGGGTATTTCAGTTTGGGACTGTTCCTCTCTTATCTAGAAAATAAAAACACTGATGTGGATCTCTGCTGGAGGTCTTCCTCAGTGACCACCATCCCAAGAATACATTTCACCTTTCTGCTGTTATCTTTTATTCCTTGAGTTCTCTTTCAACTCTTTTTTTTTTTTTTTTCCTGTCTGTGTGTTTGTTTTACTGGGGAAAAAAATTAAGAAGAAACATATAATGATGCTATTTCCCACTATTTTATTGTAAGGACACCAAGAGAAAGAGGAAAACAATACAATTTGCAGAGATGTGGTACCTGACATTGGTGCTGTGTTGTATTTGTGTGGTCATCATAAAATAAAGAAGTAGAGTAAATTGTATTTTTCTGCCTATACCCGGAAAACTTTCAGCTTTTATATTTTACAAAATTCTCTCCAGTGCCTTGTCACCATGAAAATCAGCGTTAGAGTTCAGTTTAAAACCAGATAGTCAGCAGCTATTCAGAGGTGCAGTGAGGGTGTCAAGCTGATGTTCCTGGGTTGTAGCAGAGAGCAGGTTTCTGTCTCAGTGGCGAATGGGCAGGATATAGAGTGAGTGCAAAACAGCTACATTCTCCTGGGCTATCCAAGGGAATTTCTGACAGGCCTTTCAAACTACAGAGGCCCTGATTCTACTTTTAATTAAGAGCAATGTATTAGAGGCATCTGTACCTTCCTTCTTGCATGTTGAAAAGTTCAGGGAAAGCTTCCACAGTAATCAGTGTCAGAATACAACCTTATGTGGTAACTAAACTTTTAGTGACTTACTGTTTTCCCCTGTATTGCCTTATTCAGTTAATTGTTTGAAAAAAATAAAGTTACTTTATTGTTCATAAGAATTTTCACTCTTTTTTTCCTTCATCCTTCTTTTCGAACTTTTGCTGTCTTCAGGGTCTTCTTCTATCATCTTCCTGCAATTCTGTCCTGATAGGGACTCCTTGTTCTCTCCTCCCAGTGCTGGCTAAATAATCAGAGATGAAATTTGGTTTGATAGCAAAGTGCTGTTGTTTCAATTTAGAGATAACAACCTAATTGAATTGAGATTGGAAAAAGAGGCTTACTCACGGGATATTGCTTTAAGTTGTCTGAAAAATTAGGAAAATACCACTGCATTAGATATTTGAAGGAAACTTTTAACCTCTTTGGGGAAAAAATGGAGGGAATAGTTCAGTGAAGCTGTCCTAGAAGACTTTGGGTACTTGAGATAAAGGGAGAGAGAGAGAAAAGATTTGTGATATATAAGTGTAGTGAAACAGTAGAAAGCATCAGCACTCGAAGAAGGAAAGATTTGTATCTTCTAAAGTTTTACCTGGTCACCCAAAAAGTGGGAGCAGGGATTTGAAAGTAACAAAAAATGCTATTTGTGGTCCTTTGTGGCTAATTTTTGCCTGATCTTGTGTTTGTGAAGGAGTCCTGAAAGGTTCTAAGCTTCCTAAGTTGTTTCGGAAATTTCAGAAGATGCAGTGTGTGCTCTGTGGTATGTTGTGTGAGCTTTTCAAAGCTATCTTTAAGAGCTGGCATGTTACATTTTTGCCAAATCACATTTTCTCACCAGTGTATTCTTAAATTATGGTGTCGTGACTTGTTTAAATGTCTGAAAAAAGAAAGAATGAAAAATTACCAAAAAATCACATCCTCTTTTCAACAGCTTAACTTTTAGTCCTTTACTTTACAGTGTCCTAACACTGCTATTTTGCTATTTACTTTCTTTATATAGTCAAGATCTACATTTAAAACAACAATACATAGAAGCATGTAGGTAAAAATGTAACTTTTGATTGATATTATATAACCTTTTTGTGTTAAACCCTTGTCTACAGATGTAAGGCCTCTTTGCTTTCAAGTTAGTTAAATAGAATCATTAAGCAATATAAAATTAAAAAATGCAGACAAGTATCCTTTTAAGCTTTAAGTGAAATCCTTAGTGCACACTCCAAATCCCACTACAGTTACTAGGGTGCACACACATACAGAGGTAAATAAATAACAAGTTAGAAGACCTTTGACATTAAAGAATAATGTTGACAGAAGAATATAATTTTATTTAATTTTTTTTAATTACCCCATTGGTAGGTATAGGTCAGGAAATAAAAGCAGTGGAGTTGTGAAGAAACTCTAAAAATAAAGCATTAGGGCCTTTTTTAAGGGGGGAGTTAATATTTCAGTGAAAAAGATTATATTATATAAATGGTACATCTGGACTATAAAATTCTAAGGGTGTTGATCCAAGCTTGTAAACTGAAAAAATGAGATTCTCAGGCACTCCTTGATGCCTGATTCAGTGATTCAGCTTTGGGAGAGTAGCATATGATGCCCTTTATGGCTCCTTTGTATTCAAGATAATTCTTTATGGTCTGTTTAAAGACTATTGAGGATCTAGTAAGTGTGTTTTTCATTTCTCTCCTCCTTTTTTTTTAAATTTTTATCACATCTTTAGAAGTGAGGTTCAACCATAATCTTAGTATAGCTGGGGAGAGAGGATATACAAATACAGTTTTAAAATTAAGTTTTTTAATTTCTTAAGATTGAGTATTTAATTTTTTAACATTAATATTTTAATCTGAAGATTATTTATTTTAAGATGAGCTACAGGAGAGGGCCACGAAGATGATGAGGGGTCTAGAACATATCTCTTATGGGGAGAGACTGGGGGAGCTGGGCCTGTTTGATCTGGAGAAAACAGAGAAGGGATCTCAGCAGTGCACACCATGCCCAGTGACAGGGTGAGGAGCAATGTCCATAGAAAAAAACACAAGAAGTTTCACCTCAACATGAGAAAGAACTTCTTTACACTGAGAGTGGCAGAGCTCTGGAGTGGCAGGCTCCCCAGGGAGGTTGTGGAGTCTCCATTTCTGGAGACATTCCAAACCCATCTACATGTGTTCCTGTGTGACCTGCTTTAGGTAACCCTGCCTTGGCAGAGGGGTTGGACTGGATGATCCTCAGAGATCCCTTCCAACCCTAACAATTCCATGATTCTGTGATTCCAAATTCCCTTGCTGACTTGAGTGCAAGGTAGAAGCTTCAATCTAATGTTTTCCTGAAAATTAGCTGTGTAAAAAATGTTTAATTAGAATGACCAGGTTTCACTTGCCAGTAGTGGAAGAATTCAGTTCAGGTTATTAAAATTACAGCCATCTAGTACCAATTTCCCCAGTGGTCAATAAAGATACTTGTGAAGTTGTACAAAGTCAGGATTCCGTACAGACCTGAACCAGTAATTTGGCAGTGCTGCAGCTTATATTAGGTTGTTTGTTTACTCTTACTTTTGGTGAATAAGTATGTCCTTAGCAAACGTATTATATACAAAATAATTAGCATTGTCTTACTGAATTTAGTTACACCTAAAGAGATCCAGAACTCTTCAAATAAATCTCTCATTTCATAATTTAAACTTCTCTACTAAAACTATTTTTAAAATTCCAGTAGCTGTAGTGTTTATTTATTTATAAATAATTTGTGTGTGTGTGTGTGTGTGTGTGATTAAACCTTAGACTAAGTTATAATAAAATACTTTGTCTTGTTACAGCATTACTTAAAAGCTCATGGGGAGCTGAGTTGTAGCTATTTCTCTCTGTGACGTTTTTTCTATAAAAGAGGAAAACAAATTTCACACTAAATTTGCCTTTTCATATAGGTGCTAACTGTGAAGCTGTTTTGCCATTACAAACAACAATACGAATGTAATTATATAAAAGAGATGTGTATTTGAGATGTCTGTACTTTTATTATAGGTGAACTTGGTCATCTCTAAACTAACAATGTCCTAGAAGACCATAGAATGATTCCTCTCTCTGAATTCCACTTAGATGTCCAAAAAAATGAATAGCAAGGAAGACTGACCAAAATTCAGAAGTGATTTAGATGTTTTACAGGTGGACCTCCATGGACATAGTCATTCCGGTCTGAATGGGGTAACACTTTCAGTAACATAAATGACACATCAAGACGAGACCCTCAGTTGTGCTTCAAATCAAAGTCTCATGGTCTGTGCAAGTCACTCACATGTTGCTGTGGTTTTGTACTGTCTAATGTGATCTCTCCCCTTCACAGCTGTACCCAGGTGTCACAAGGAACTAAACTTAGACTTAAGCCTTGTAGAATTTTCCAAGTCTGAGGTGCTGGGCCTGTGTTACTCAAGAAATGCCCCCTTTTGGGAAAACTTTAAACTCTTGGAGTCTCACTGTTGAATTACTGTGGACTCCATCCAACTTGAGGAGCAACGTTTCTGTCTGCCCTCTAAGCTGTTGACAAACCTCACCTCAGTACCTCACAAGCCAATTTTGGTTGCATGTCTTGGCTTGAATTCCTGCTGTACCAAATCTGTAAGAGTAGTTTCTAGTCAGAAATTCCTTGTATAAAGTGTTTGAATATGCCGTCTTATACCAACTTTTTGAAAGAACAGTTACTTGGCTTCAAATGCTGTTATGCAAGATGAAGATCTTTAGTGTCAGCTAAAAAGTAGAAGAGAATATTCCTTTCATGGTACTGCTTATCTCTTCTGCATGCAGGAAGGAGTAAAACCATACGGAATTAAATACCAAACATAATGGTATGGTTAGTTTGCATGTGAATGTGGTGCACAAATTGGTACTTAGATTTGAACTAGTATTAGAAAACTAATCTGAAACTTGTTTTATTTGCATATTAAACAATCGCATTAACAAAGAATACTACTGTTAAACGAACATTTAGTTTGAAGTTCTTACTCAGAAGTAGAATGCACAAAAACTGATTTTGTTGTCTGTTCTTTCAAGCAAATGAACTTGCAGATATTTAACAGGTTCAAAATGTTTAATTTAATTACTATTAAAATTGAAGTCAGTGACTAGAAAGGGAATCTAGTGAAAATGTGCATTGCAGCTTATCCTAAAGAGAGAAATATTGGGCCTATGAAAGTAGCCTATACAGAATGTGAAATAACAACCATGTGCTGGCATATTAGGAATGTCTCTTCATAGATGTGCAAGTTTTATTTCACATTGTCCTTACCCTTCTCAATAAGAATGACTGATAGCTTCACTTTGTGATTTCCCAGCTTTTAAGCGTCTATTTTTATTTATTTTTTATGACCAACCTTACGCTTGTTAAATGTAATTTTTGCTTTATATAACATAGAAAAGAGCACATCTGCAGTATGCTGTCCCATGAATTAACAAGAATGACTGGACATAAGACAAGAAATCCTTTAAAAACATATGTTCACATTAAATATCTGGGCTATCTCAGTAAAGGAGGTCTTATGGGGTCATTTTTGATGCAGTGCAAGTAAACCATTTCTGCTCTTCTGAAATAGTTTCTTTCAGGTTTATATTGAGCTTGTATAAAGGCACATTACATAAATAAGGGCTTAGTTTTTACATTAGTCTTTTACATCTTGGATTCTAACTAAATCCTTGTTTTTGCCAACTTGATGCTTAAGAGATATTGATTTCTGCTACGCATGACTATGGCGTTTGTTTTGATATATCTGGGATTAAAAACAAAATTAACACGCATAATCAGTTTTCTTAGTATTAAAAAGGGTGCTTTGGTACCTCTGGTTACGTTCTTCTGAAGAAAAAGGAGAGTAAAAGAGATGTGATAATAAAGGGATCGATTTATTCAATCACTGGGTATAAAAACATTAGCCCTGGGAAAGGCCCTTCCTCTAAGAGCTTTAGCTGCCCAGTCTCACTTGTGTGGCACAAAATAATTTGCATTTTTAGAGAAAATTCATGTCTTCTGTGAGCTCTAGTGAAACATGAATAAATTGCTTTCTTTTCCTCTTTTTCTGATTTTATAAAGCTGAATCCATTAGGGGCTGAGTCAAACTGTAATGAAAGAAAGGCAACAACTGAGATGATGGAAACCCTGGATTAGATTTCTTAGTAGTCCAAGCCCAGCTGTCACGGCCTACGTGTCAAGTTAGTGCTCTTTGGGGAGGCCCGACAGTACATGTGAATATTTTTTTTAACTGCTGTGTTACAGCAGGTCCCTAAAGCAGTGAGGAATTAAACAGAGGTGCAAAGATTAGGAAATAAATAGAGCCACAGCCAGCAGCTCACCAGAGAGATTTGCAGGCAGGCAAGCAAACCTTCCCAAGGCTGTTATCCCTCTGCCATCAGCCTGGCAGGCTCGCCTGTGACCCGCCATGCTCCCTGTGTGCACTCCGGGTTCCCGGGGGCGCTGAGGATGCGTGGCTGCTGTTACCAGGAGCGCTGCCCCGGCGCGGCCCAGAGAGTTCACCGCGAATCCACGCGCAGCTCAAATGAAGCTGCTGAGAAAGGTTGGCATTTTCAGTCTTTCCTATTACAAAAATCCTTCTAGGCTGGCTCATAGTATAAGAGGTACAATCCTAACAGAACCCAGAAGCCAAAGGACAGTTTCTAGTTTTGTGCCTAGTAAATGAACTTGCACAACAGGATCAAACCAGGGCTCTGCTGTAGGGAAGAAGGGCAGTCTTTAAGATCTGTGCCCGTGAAATATTCTTTCTGTTGGAGTCTCTGAATCCTTCAAGTAGGGGTGTCTTATCCTAATTTATGGAAATAAATTTTGTCTATTATACCTTGTGAGGTTTGCTATGAAGTAGGACTGTGATTTGATCAGAACATGCAAATTCTGACCTGGATTTTAAGGACAAAGCTACAGTATTGTTTTTACCGTGAAGACCTGCTTTCCTGTCAAAGCACTGAACATTCATCTGAGTACAGACTGGTATTAAATTATCAAATTACTGTTACCAAGAGTCTTCTACCTAATTCTTGGGATTTATCCATCTTCCAAAGAGATGCTCACATCCTCTCATGAAGGGGATGGTGGCACAGTCAAGGGGTCCCCAATATATTCAAATAGCTAAATCATCTTAGTTTCTACATTTGCTTTGTAAATTTGGGGAAATTAGGATCTTTTCAAACCTAAGATAATTTCAAAACAGATTTCCTGGATTGTGGGAACAGGTGTTTGTTTGTTTATTTGTTTTTAAAAAAATCTGCCAGAATCCCTATCAGACTGTGCCCTGGGGGAAAAATCTTTCCTTATTTTTCAGCTGGTGACTTCACATGATTTACCTCATTTTAGTAAGGGACTTCAAACCAGCAGCAGCTGTAACCAAAATGGTGTCTGCCTCTGCTTCCACTGATGCCTTTGTGAGGGACACAACGGAGGAGCAGCAACACACAAATAACCGTTTCCTTTTCTCGCCTTACGTTGTGGTTGTGCAAAAGATCCAAAAGAAACCAGATCACCCCCTGCTGCTCTCATTCCCTTGTACTTAAAAGTATGTGCCTCCCCTCAGCCTCATTAAGTGTCTGCCACACTGAGAGTGCCCGGTGGTGACTCTCATCACAGCCCTGTCACTGTGGTCGAGGAGTGGAGTGGCAAGGGCAATATCTTTTACTTTAGGAAGACATTTTTTTTGCCTTGTGGATTCTTCTAAGCTCTGCTGTTCCTAGAGCAAAACAATGTCATTGGTATGGCATAATTCAAAGTGAATTTAAAATTCCTGAAGTCAAATGTTTTCTGCGAAGATCTGTTTCGAAGCAATTTGGCAAAGCTGACATAGCCATGCTAACTTCAGTGAAGTTGCATTGGTTGCATCACTTGAGAATTGGGCCCAGACTAGCCAGAGCATTTATTTTTAAATTTTAGCTTCTACTGGCATGTTCTTAAAAGTCTCTGTAGTTCTATAACTTTCTAAAGTAGCTCACAAGTCTTATGCTGACTGCTAATAAAACAGAAAATCCATTTCCATTTTTCAGTGTAATCTTTTTTTCATGTGAATCTATTTCTCATCAAAAGAAGTGGTTGACTGAAAGCTGGAGTTCTCTACTTAGCTGTGAAGACTGAAGACAAGTAGCGGACTTTCAAGTTGTCCCATGTTGTCTGGAAGAACATGGCCATAAATTCAAAAACTAAGAGGGAGAAACCAAACACTCTACGTTTCTCTGACCAGCGAAAGTATTGTTCCCCATCCCTGGTGAAGAGAAGTAAGTCTGACCTATGATTGTATGATCTCAGCAAGGAAGGCTGAGACAAAGGAGCTTCTCCAAAGTGTCTGTGGGAGAGGTATCTCCCATAGCATTGTATCCATGACACCACATGTGACTGCAAGGACCCTGCATAAACCTTTATTTCCAGCAACTGGTTTTTTGCTGGTTATTTTTAAGAGATAAGTAGGAGCACTTTGCACCAAGTCTTAGAGCGGGACTTCAGCTGCTACAGGGAACAAAATTCTTCCCAGACAACCTCAGTCAAAAGAAAACTGATACTTCTGTAAGGGAGCCCGTATCTTCTTTTTCAAGAGCATAATCTTCCAGACACCTGGAAGATGCCTGACATCTCCTTAGCCAGAGAGAACGCACTCATGCCTAGGGTGCATTAGAAGATGTAAAGCTGGAGTCAGATAAAGAGAAAAAAAATCTCCCTGGCATTCTTCTTTTTTTTTCTTTTTCTTTAGCAGATGCATTGCTGGATTTTCTCTGCTTTGCTGGCTTCCATTTCTGTACCCAGATAATACCTTTGGCTAAGCTCTTGGAAGGCAGTTTTCCAGGAAAAAAAAAACATGGAGACCTCAGATTTGTGAACCACCAGGCAGAGTAGTCACTGGAGATGCTGAAAGTCTCAACCATGAAGAAGTCCTCTTACATCTAATTATAGAAGAGTGGGTAAGCCTTTAGAGGGCAGAAAACAGCAGAGCCAAACCAGAACATAAAGAAGGAGATTGGCAGAACAAGAAACTCTTGACTAAACTACATAGAATGCCCATGTCAAAATGCAGAGATAACGCAAAAAGAACTAAAATGAGAGATACTTGTAGTCAGAGCAGTCTGATACTGTATTTGAACCTCAGCATCCTAATGGCATGAAGTTAAGCAAGAGGACATGTTTAAGTAACCTGTGCTCTCAGCTTTCCCTGTCCTGGGACACCTGTATGGAACCTGAATTTCAGAGAAAGGGGTGCTAAGCGCTCTCTGATAGCCGTGGCCTTTGAAGACACATCAAGCTGCATATTCAGAAAAAATATTATACACTGCCAGTGTGTAGTACTGAGCTTCTCTGTTCAGTGCCATGTTTTCGTCAATGGGTAGGAGATGGTGTTTACAAAGTCCAGGTATGAATGTATGCCCTGCTATCCCGTCTTGGAGGATTTTGTGCCTTTACATAAGTAAATGGCCATAATTGCGCCTTTACACCAAGTAACAGACAAAATTCACTATGCCTATACGAGTAAAGGATAAAGGATAAAGTTTTGTGTGTAGTCATGCAAGAAAGTTGCATAGTAAGTGCAAAAAGTAAATTCTCAAGCAGAGTATTGATAAGTTTTACAGGACGAGGATTGTATTGATTTGGGGGAAACCAGCAAGAATTTTTCAGTGTAGGGGCTTTGGCATGAATTGGTGTCAGAATCATCCCTATGTCTGAAATCTGTGTTTTCACATCTACTGTATTGTAATTATTTCCTGAGCACCTCAAATACCTAGCTTTGCTTTGTTTTAAAATGAATAAATGATAAAATGATAATTCTGCTGACAAACTGGCAACAAATATGCTGCTTCTCTTATGATCAGTATGTTGTCAGAAACATCAGTCCACTTAGTGTTTCTTTGCCCTTTGCAATGAGAATAGATTTCATTCATAACTCCAAAGATATGTGTTAAAACTTCTGTGCATATATCCCTGAGACAGACACATTTCTGTAAAAGTCTGTAGGAATATCTCTGAAAGTGCTGGCAAAAGTTCTCTGAGACTATAAAATGGCACTTCTGTGAGCAGGATAAGGGTTTCCTTTCATTTGGCCTCAATCTTTAGTGATAGCTCATGCTCTTGGCAGGGAGGGAGGTAGCAGAAGTGGTTTTGTACTGCTTATATGTTCTCTCCTCACCAGCTCCTCAGGGTAGCCAAGGGCAAGTCTAGCTTCTCCAAGAGCCTTTGCTCAGAAGTTTGCTTTCTCAGCAGGTCCCTCAGGGACTTGTCCCATCATTAGGAGAGAGCAAGCAGGTTCCAGTCGTGATCTTCATTCTGAGTCTGGACTGGGCAGGGGTGGCAGGGGGAGTGAAAGAAAGAAAGAAACCCTTCTCTGGACCATCTGGGAATTCTCCTTTCCTCTGTGGAAGCTTTGAATAACCAGCTGGGCAGACGCTCACCTGCTTCGTGTTGCCGGAAAACTGCCTTTGACTGAGAAAGTTTAAAGACACTGAATTGGAAATACTGTTTCCCTAATTTCTCCCTACCTTGGACTGGAGTAGACCCAGAGATGAGATGCTGTATTGAAATTTTAAGCTAGCATTTTGGATTTTATGTAGAATTTGTTGATAGTAAAGGTAAAACTATAAACTAAACACTGGCAGCTATTTTCTTTGGGTTTCTTCATGTTCAAAGTGATCTTCTTGATGATTGTTTTTCAAAGCTGAATACTTTGTGCCACCAATATTTGTGTAGAATTTTTGTGACCTCTAATTTCCAGGTGTACCAAAGACACAGTGTCATATTTTGGCCTTGAGAAAAATCCCTAGGTTTCTACCTACAGTCAAAAATTTGAGCTGTTATTTAAAATTGATATTCAGCAAATAGTCTGTGCATAAGATGTTGCTATACTGTAGTGTCTCAGACAAGAATATAACAACAAACAGAACTGAAAAATGTAAGATCGAGAGATTTCCACTGTTGTACAAATGTCTGGAACATGCCCAAACTATGTAAGAGAGGATTAGTTTGTATGAGGATTGTTGAATATGAATAAGTAAACAGTGGAAGTTATTAGTCAGGGAAAAATTCTTATTCCCATTAGGTTTTCTCTCCCAAACCAGAAAAACCTTGCACTTTCCTTATAGTGCCATAGTCCAAGTAGGCTCTTCAAAGCATATAAAATAAATTCTGCTTCTCATTCATAAACTTATACCCATCTGCGAGGCCTTTATTCAGGGAAGCCTACCTGCTCAAGTGCTTGCTGTAGTTCATTAAAGACTCCCATTTGTACTCATAAAGACTCATTCATTGCCCTGAATAATATATACGGTGTACTGAAAGAGAACCAACTCTTGCTGTTACAATCTAAATTAAACAACTTTGTCTAATAAAAGAAGCACTGTCTCACTTCTAACTAGGCCATAAGCCCTAAGGGCCTTGTATGTGTGTGCTTATTTATTTATTTATTTTTGCCAAATTGTCCTACAAGGGTCTGATAGCTGAGTGAACCGAGGCAACTGAATTGTTTCTTTGCCTGCTTAGAAAGACTGAGGCCAGGATGGGCACGTCTCTACTGAAGCAAATACTTGCCCATAAACTTATTCTGAAATGCAGTTGGATGATCTCCTGTCTTTTTCTCAGTCCCACCTTCTAACCTTTCTAATCTTGAGAGTTCATCTCTATTATATGTGGCTCTTACAAATGCCCATGATTAATAACTGCTGTGATTCATTAGCCTGTGTTGTTGGTATTGTTGCCCCAATGGGAGCATTTGCTATCTAGGGATAGCCCATGATTACTCTGCCTTATGGAACAGTAAGATGCTTTCAATCTAATGTGCTGTCCATGTTTTAGCATAAAATAATATTAAGGCATCCACATAATGGAACCATCTGAAGATCTATTTTATTAAGCACTGGAAGAAAATGTGTCTCTGTGTGTGTGTGTGTATGTGTTTGCATGTGCAAGGGGAATATAATCAGCAAATCCATTTCACCAGAAACATAATTTCCATGAGGGTTTCATGTAAAGTTCCTGGGATGTGAGGATGAAAAAATACTCTCTAGCCAATATCTTACCTGGTACAATTAACTTACTCAAATTGTATATGGCCTATTCAAAGAAGGAAAAATAGGGAACAGAAGTAGGTTTATTGTATTTATTCCATTTTGTGGGTATTTATTTTAAATGCAATCTACCTTCAAGTACAAAGCTGTACTGCTCTTAAAAGATTACTCTTTCAAGTTACTTCACATACCTTAACAGAGCATGTAACCTTTTTACATTATGTGATCAACTTTTTGACAGTGCAGGGCCAGCACAGCTAATGGAATAATAGCCTGCAGGGTCCAGCTAAATGATATACGAATATAATCAACCTTTGTGATGACTATTCAAAAGTAATCCCTTTAGCTTTCAACTGCAGCATATATTTCAGCCAGGCAAAGCTGTATGAAGAAAATCTCTGCAGACTCCACTGATACAATATGGCCTTCATATCCCCACAGTGTGTTTGCTGCTCACAGTGAGTTTTAAATTTAAGGTAATGGCTACTGTATATTCATGTGAGCATAGAACAATACCTTTGATTTGTTGGAGAAATGTTACATTAGCTACCAAGGGCCCTATTCAGTAAACTTTGACACAACCCTTATATATGGTTTACTGCTTATTCTAAATGGAATATGCCTGATAAAAATGCTTTGCGTGCCCAAATTGTACAAATTCATTAATCTTTATATTCATAAAACCTCCAAGTACAACTGCCTCCATTCCAAGTGAACTTAGTCAGGATACATGGTTAAACAGGGTGGCCCAACCTGCTTTTAAAAATGCAGTGCATCAGTTTTCATTCATCAATGCAGAAAAAAAGTAGGAAGATTGTCTACAAGTGTGGGATGTGCATATTGTTGGCAGTAATATTATTTTATGCTCTATCTTTGTTTCTACTCCATCACTCTACAGATTACATAACTAAAAACAGCTGCATGACCTTTAAAAATGCAAGTAATTTTTAAATTACAGTATATCTCATCAGCTGCATTACACCAACATGATCATATGTTGAGACAGTCTTGCTTTCTCTCCCTTTTGTGGCAAAGATGAAGTATTGGCTAATAGTGGATCTGAATATGTGGAATTAATTCTGTTAGAGGAAAAGATATGTAATGAAAACACTGTGTTGCCTTGTATTACTGCTTTTGTGGGTACAGCATAGCAAGAGTTCACTCCCATTAACAGGAGTTGCAGATGTGGCCTTGTTTGCATGTGTGCACCTGAAAACATGTAAAAACATAACAGCACTGTTGTTATATTTTGGTTGAGGTGTTGTGGATTTACATGCCACTTCAGTAAGTTGGCTAGCGTTCAAGGGTAGGAGAGGCTACGGGCTTTTCTCCGATTTGTTTGCGGTGTCACTTGAGCTAGCACAAAACTTGTGCATCCTCAGCATCCTGCAGCAGGGAGTTCCAAGGATGAGTTGGGAACGCACAAAGAATCCCTTCCTTTGTATCCAAGGCCACCACCTGCTGCTTTCAGTATATCCGACCTCATTCTTTTATTGGAAGAGACGGTGAAAAATGATTTCTGGGTCACCTTCTGCATGCTACCCTCTTTCTTACTTTTGCCATCTCCTCAAAATATTGTCTATTTTTTTTCCAAAGCAGTTTCAACTACCCAAAACAATAGTGCTCTTATGACTTCCTCACTTCGTGCAGCTTTCAGTGAAATTCATTTTTAATAGATTCCAACAGTCTCTGAACAAGGCAAAACTTGGATTTGAATGTTCTTCCATTGCATGGCCATGTGAGTTC
Source organism: Pseudotriccus pelzelni (assembly GCA_035584735.1). Lineage (NCBI taxonomy): Eukaryota > Metazoa > Chordata > Aves > Passeriformes > Tyrannidae > Pseudotriccus > Pseudotriccus pelzelni. The sequence continues at coordinate 14,723,362 of JAWMRA010000130.1, forward strand.
AGGAACATAGGTGTTGCCTGTTTCATTTTCTACTTAATCTTTTGAGAAAATGATGCCTAAAAATCCTGTCCTCTCAGGAGTTAGCTGTAGCTTCAGTCTTTGTAGGTGTAGGTTTTGCAGGCTTTCATTCTTTTATATGACTTTTCATTAATTATATCGTGTAAAGGTCTTACAGCCCTGCATTGCTTTCTCCCAGGAACGTGATGAAATAACTTGATTTTTAGAAGTGTAACATTCTTGAGATAGGCACACATAAACAGAAGAAATAGAGAGGCCGATTCTAGCCACACTGAAAATTCGGTCAGACAATTTTAATTATATTTTATCAACAGCAGTGGTAACATGTCAGGAACATCCTATTATGATTAATTATATTTACATACTATTAATACATATTAATGTTTATCTCCACATTTTGCACAACACAATGAGATGGAGGGAGAATGCTTGATGGTGTGATCTGTGATGGTATATATGTATTATCATTATGAATATGAGATAGTTTTATTGTTCCCAAATAGCATAGGCCAAACAAATGCCAAGAAAACATTTATGGCTCAGTATTCCATCAGTTATCCTTGATACGCTTAATATATGCTGGGAGGGCAGAACTGTTAATCAGGCAATAATAGCTTGGTGTCCAAGTGTGAAGGCAAAAGGCCAAAAGGTGCATGAGAAAAGCAATTTATGCTCTAACTCCCCATCTGTCACATAAACATCCCCACAGTCTTCTGCATGTGCAAGATAGGTCGCAGTCAGAGACGCTTTTATGTGAATTTACTTGGAACTATGTGTTACTATACCTACTCACACTTTGGGCTTGAGTCACCCACCTGTCTGGCACCACTTTTTCAACAAAGAGCCTCCTCTAGAAAGAGCAATAACCAGCTGTGCTGGTGTAAAGCTGGGGTGGGAACACGTAGTTCTGACCCCTGCTGGCACCTCTGAACTGCCTGGGGCTCTTGGCTGCTTCACTCTGTTTGAGTTCCTAGACCAAACTGAGCTGTGCAGCCCTGAGCGCAGCCCCTTGTATTCAATTGGGTTTTATTAGATTTTTTTTTTCATTTAGACATGGTCTGCTAAGAAAAGGAGTTTCTATCGACGTAGTTTAGGCCTGGTTTCAGAACATGTTACCTGGAATAATTACGTTGTTAAATACAGAGTAAACCACTAACGTACACACTGCCCTCATACAGAATGAGACTTCATATACAGTTTAACACTAATTCTCAGGTATTCTTCACAGATTTACTTACTTGTATAATATGGATGAAGTGATAGTCAGCAATTATACTTAATAAAACCATATGATATGATGAAACAGAAATCTTATTGAGTCTTGAGTGGTCCAATAGTTTTAATCTGTTCCAAACATTGCACCAGCAGAGACACTGCTTTGAACACTATTTTTTATCCCCACCAGAACTGGGTTAATGTATTTATTTTGGACATGAATGGATGCTATATAAGCACCATTGGTATTGCTGAGACTGAAAGACAAAGTCCAGTTTAGGCATCACAGCTCAGAGAGGTAATGACAAATTGAGGAGAATCCAGTTAAGGATTATACAGAGGTCAGAAAACATGAGTTCCTTTCAAACATTGAAGAGACTGCATTTGCACAGCCTCCAAAACAGAAGATTAGAGAAAGAAAAATAGTCTCTCAAGCTATAAGGAGTTATTATAAAAGAGGACAACGTTCCATTGCTCTTCATGTCTACCAAAGATAGAACAAGAAAAAAAGATCAGTTTAATTTGCAATAAATATTTATCTTAAGTATTAGGGAAGAAACTGAGCGATAAGATTGTGAAGCACTGGAACAGAGAGATTAGGGATGTTGTGAAACAGCCCTCATCAGAAACCTTTGAGAATAGATGTCAGGATGGACTAGATGTATGTGCACTTTCTTCATTTGAGGAGGTGAACCAGATCAGTAGTTCCCAAAATAAGAAACAATCCCCCAGGGATGGTGTGGCTGTAATGAGGCAGAGGGAGGCGTGTTGCCGAAGAGTCACTGCAATTGGAACAGAAAGTGCAGCAAGGAGGTGGGAAGTTGGTGTGAAAATGGAGTGAGGAAGGAACAAGGGTGAGCACCACAGATCATGGGAGCAAAAGAAGCTTATGGCTGTCAAGAACTGCAGAGTTAAGCCATGGCCTCCCAGCCACCTGTTTTTTGGATCACATCCCAGAGGCAGGACACCGCTGAGAGGTGACAGCCTTTCCTATTCAACCTCCTCACCCTACTCTTGCTTCCTGCACTGCTCACTTCTTCCCCTGCATGGTCTTCCTACTGCCTGCCATCTTTCAGTGCTGTCTTTGCCATCATCTTCTATCAAATGAGTCTCCCTTGTTGGCTCCCCAGCTGGTCCCACCTGGACCTGTCCTGTAAAACCAGCCTGTTGGAGAACTGGTGCACAGGAGTGCAAGAAACAAAAACCAGAAATCCCTGTCAGTTCTGTATTTCTAGGATTATATCTTCTGTGTCTCACCTTTGTGTTGTCTTAGATTTCTTTCTCTTGTGACTTTTTACTGTGTTACGTGTTTTTCAAATAAACCTTCTAGGGCTTTTTACCATCAAGTGTTGTAACTCTAAAACACTAATGCACTTTTTTTTTTTTTTTAAATAACAGAACTTGATAAAGAAACAAGTGCCTCAAAGCCTCTGTGAGCCTCTGTCCAAGACACCAGTTCTAGTTCCTTCCTGGTATGGTATTTGTTCTTAATCCATAGTCTTCATACCAATATGTTGATTTTTGCAAAATGTCATTGCTATCAACACTTAACCTGTTTTTGACAGGAAATTGCACATCATCTCTATTTTACTTTGTCCAAATAACAGTATTTTTCCTGCTCATAAATGAATGAATTCACACTTCCCTCAGATTTTTTTACATGTGTTTTATAATTTAACTGCCTTTGATCATGTAATTGCTTTTAATTTACAGACATAAGCCTTTGAGACAGAAAAAAATCTATTAATCAGGTGCTGAACCCAAGTATAAAATATGTAGATATTGATGTATATACCTAAACTTATGACATTTTACTGTTTCTCTGTCTGCTGTTTTTCATTCTAGAGGATGCCTCCTTACTGACAGAGGAGCTGATAGATGTATAATGCGTACAGGAAGATCCTTGAGGAGACATGCAACAAAGTAGGAAGTTCAGTAGGGATTTTGTCATTAAAATGGGAGTGCAGTGTTGCAGTACAAATATCTGAGAGCTCTCAGGTTTATGACTGAAATGTGGCTTCAATGTGTATTACATGTTTTTATCAAAAATAGATGGTGTTGTTGAAATAAATTAAAAAAAAAAAGAAAAAAGTAGTAGAATAGAAAGTTTATACTTTGTGCCCCTAATACTTAATGTTTTCCGAAGTGTCAAGATCCTCCCGTTAAAATATTAAACATCATTTATGCCTACTGAATGGGAATCCAAGACACTCAGTAGCTTGTAAGGTCAGGTTCCAAATGTGTCCAGAGAGTTTTCTTTAAAGCCCATATAGTTGTTCCTTTCAGAAAAACTTATTCATAGGACTGCCAGTAATTTTATCATGTGTGCTCAATGCTTGGGGTTCAGCTGTAGCTTAGAATAGATCCAGCCTGGGTGGCACACTGTGGTGCAATTTTGATCTAATCTATAATACAGGTTGGACCCAAAACACAACTAAGTTTGTTTAAAGTATGATTGGGTACACTCATGAAACTGTTGGAAGCTTGTACAGTCAAAGCATTTAAAATGTTATAAACTGTCTCAAATGCAACATCGGTCTATATTTACAGCTGAAACAACTGTATTTAGCAATTTAGTGCATCTGGTGAAATACCTGCACATCACATTTTCAGAATTGAAACCAAAACTCCTCTTTCAGCAAGGCCTGTGGGCAGAGAAGAGCTGTCTGAGACTCAACAAAGGCAAATGCAGGGTCCTGCACCTGGGGAGGAATAAACCCAGGCACCAAGGCCAACCTCGGGGAAGCAGCTCTGTGGAGAAGGACCTGGGGGTCCTGGTGAACAACAAACTGCCCAGGAGCCAGCTGTGTGCCTTGGTGGCCAAGAAAGCCAATGGTATCCTGTGGGCCATTAGGAAGAGCATTGCCAGCAGCTCAAGGGAGGTGATCCTGCCCCTTGCTTAGCCCTGGTAAAGCCACAACTGAAGTTCTGTGTCCAGTTCTGGGCTCCTCAGGCATGGAGCTCCTGGAGCAGGTCCAGTGGAGGGCTATGAAGACAGTTAAGGGACTGGAGCATCTCTCATATGAGGAAAGGCTCAGGGAGCAGGGGCCTGTTCATCAATGCTGGTGAGTATCTGAAGGGAGGGTGCCAAGGGGATGGATCCAGGCTCTTCTCAGTTATGCCAAGCAATAGGACAAGAGGCAATGGGCAGAAACTGATGCCCAGGAAGTTCCACCTGAACATGAAGAAGAACTTCTTTACTGTGCAGGTGACCAAGAACTGGAACAGGTTGCCCAGAGAGGCTGTGGAGTCTCCCTCACTGGAGATACTCAAGAAGCATCTGGACACAATCCTATGTCATGTGGTCTGGGGTGACCTGCTTGAGCAGGGAGGTTGGATTAGATGATCCACTGTGGTCCCTTTTAGCCTGACCCATCCTGTGATTCTGTGTTTCACACCATCAACGTAAACTAAAATTCTGCTTAGATTCTTTCTGATAAATGATCTGAAGCATTGAGTTTGGACTCTGTACGGAGACTTTTCCATTTTAAGCTGATGAAATTCTGGCAGTGGGTTCCCCACATGGCCTGCAGCATCTGACTCCTGTGGTCTTCACAGTCCTCAGAGGGCATTTGCCAGCTGCCATCACTGCTGGCCTGAAGAAGAGTTAGAGGACAGAAGACAGCAGTTATCACATTGCAAAATATACATCAAACCAGGTTTGGAACCTTTGAATTTTATTTAGGAAAACTGATGCAAGCTTTCATAATTTCACATATTAGAAAACCTGTTCTTTTATAAACAGAGCTTTGTGACTCCCGATAGCCAACCATTCCTTCCTTTAAATGGAGCTTTCCAGATTCAAAGTTAGAAGCAAGGTCCATTAGACCTGTAATCAGTTTTTATGACAGTCTTTGAGCAAGCAATAGCTTTTGCCACAGTAATAACTCAATTCACAGTTTTCTTCAGGATTGCAATCTTAGTAACTGGTTGACATGTGACAGTAGGATTTCTCCCTGTTAAGGAATGGTAAGCATGTATCATTAACCAGCTCTTATTAGACTATTTTGGATCCAAATCCTGTATGCATGCAAAGTGGTTACAAATACCTCAATAATTTTATTATTTTATTTAGAGGTCTTTATTGTCTGAACACCAAGCTTATTATAACAATGTTAATTCAGAGTGCTTTTGCAAGGCTGAAAAGTTGTATAGAAATCTTCCTACATGCAATTATGCACACACGTAGGCATACAGATCTCTTTACTAGAAAGTTAAAAAGAGCTGAACATTTTATGAAAACCAGGAAGAGAAACAGAACTATGAATTAAATATAAAAAACATCTGTATTGTTTACCCCTTAAGTTTATCCCTTTTATTTCCATGCTATTGATATGAAATAAGAAAAGCATGCTAAAACCAACACAATTTTGTAAATAATATACTAAAAATCACAGCTCTTCTAATCTTGAGACATATATCATGACTGCTTATAAGAGATCACTGTTCTTAGATATTTGGAATTTCTTTTAGCAGAATATTGTTGAAAGAAATGGCATATTTGAATTTGGCCTTCATAGTAAAAAGAAAATAAAAATAACATGAACCATGCATACATTCTAGAAAAGACAGTTAACAATTTGTAAAGGACAAGCTTCTAAATTCTTAAGGGCTTTTAACCTCACATGCATTTCTGCAGCAACTGAGCATTCTGTGTATGTGTCCCAAAAGTTGTGGTCATATTAAATAGCATCCATGGTCGTCACTAGTTTTTGCTAATCTTAACTTTTTAGTACTTGATGACTCTTGTATGCTTGGGAAAAAGTGGTCATGAATCAATCCTCTAGAGCATTAACTCTCACATAATTTTTAACAACACTGTTTTGTCATAAAGCTTTTAATAAAAATAAGGGGAAATGTATCGTCCTATAATACAGAAAATGTGGGTTCTGTTCTTTAAGGACAGGAAGCTTTGGGAGCAAATTATATTTATTGAGCTATATGTACCCTCCTCCCATTCCAGTAGCTATTTGTCTGACGAGTAACTCTCAGTCTAGCAGAGTGCAGGCATTGCTCTGCTCCTTACAGACTTTTTTCAGTGGGTAAATTATGGCTCTGCTTCCCCCTTCAAATTAATGGGGCAAGGAGGTTAGGCAGGATGTTGATCCATACATTATGCTTAGGACAGGATCCTGGAATAAACCTCTCAGCTGTTAGAAACTGTCAGAGCTCCATGGGTCATGGCAGACCTCGGTGTAACACCTCACATGCTCCAGCTGAAAGCTCAGTGCTCACTGCTACACGGCTGCGGTATCGACCCACTGCTACTTCAGAAGAAAAATCACCACTTTCTGAGTTGCCAGTGCTCTCCCAACATCTTTCCTTTGGTGATTTCTTGTCAGACATAGTCCTGCTTATAAGATCTGCTGAGATCAGAGCTCGAATTAGTATAATAGAACTTTTGTCTTTTGTCTCTTTACGTGAGAGCTGCTCTAATTCCTTTCAGGGGCTCCTCATAGGGAACAGTGTTATTCTCCGCTCTGCCTTGTTCTTTATCATTGCAATCCCTCCTCCAAGTTTGCCCAGAAAGCCCTGACCCTTAAGACTTTGCAATCAGAAAGAAAGACTCAAGAGAGAGTAAGAATTGCAGTTACAAGTTTTTCTGTGCTCTGAGAAATTACAGGCATAGTTGACTTTAAGGAAGTTAGGAAAGCAGGCAAATCAATGTAGCCTATAATGTCAATTGTCTGATTCAAACAAAAGACTTGTCAAACATATTATAGCAGGCAAATCTATGAGTAGTCCTGAACTGTAATACTGATTTCTCTAAAATCTACATTTTGTGGGTGCCTAAGGGATGCAAGGCTGGCAGTTAAGATTGCTTTTTGAATAGGGTTTTAGGAGGTTTCACTGTGGATGTATCAGATGGTGTTGGCTAACAATTCAAAACAGAGAGGAAGGATTCTGTTTATAATTATGAAAAGCATGTTTTCTGACCATTAATAGGGTATATCTTGTTAATTATGATGATATATAAGGTATTTCACCTATGATGCCATTTAGAAAATTAATGTTTGAGTCACAGAAAGGTCATTGCCATTCTGGAAGGAATCCATTCATCTCTAAATAGGCCATCCAAATATAGACTAAGAAATACACTATATATAATTACCTAGAAATAGATGGAATAAATAAGATTGATGATAGGTATTACCAAAGCCACACTTCAGTTTCCTACTAGGAAGAAGTAGATTGTAACTGCAAGAAACAATAATATACATGTAAAAATGCAAGAAATAGGTTAAAGTCTTGAGTAGTTATGTGAGGTTCAGCTATTACACATGAGGTGAGAACTATCAGCCTTCAGAAGTAGTGTACGTCAAGGACTTTGTCCTGAGATTCGATCAGGTATTTCTGAGGGCAGCTCCTACAAAGAAGAGAATGAGGATTTCTTGCGGTTTTTTTAACAAACCTGTGTCTGGTTTGACAGCACAACTTTGTAGTATCTCCATATTTGCCACAAAAATGCTTACAAGTAGATATGCATGTGCTGTCTCTGAAGATAAACATGTTAATGAATATTTCCATATGTGAGTCCTCTTTTAACGCAGGCATATCACTGAAGAGTGATGCTGAGCACAGAGGAGCCCAGGAGCTGTGATGGAGGTAGACTTCTCTTTCTAAACAGTAAAGGGGTAGTTTTTAAAAGTACAGAATAAAAGCTCAGAATGGCTGTTGGTGAAGCGAGCTCAGAGGAGGAGAGAGAGATTCCTTTAATTGAAAGCCTGCTGTTTAAGCTTTACTCATCTATGGGATGGACAAAGTGAGCCCCAGATTCATAGCCACTTGCTGCAATGCTGGCTTGGAGGGATTCATCTCAGTAGATGAGAAAGCAATTGAGTAACTACAATCCCCTGTCCCCATCCCCGCCAAAAGAGTAGGTTTGTTTCACCAAGGTTAACAATCGAGTTATATGTTTCTTTTGTTACCACACAGCAAGGCAGACAGACAACTTTCCAGCACAGCTGACCTGAGATGGGAAGTGCTGGCCATGTCCCTGCCTCTCTGGGAGCTGAGGGTCTGCAGCCCCTGAAGAATTACTCAGGCTCTCTGTAGGATCCCAGAGATGGGGGGAAGTCTCAAGCTGTCCCAGCAGCTACACATTCTCTGTCTCAGTTCTGCAGCTTGGTCACCTGCAGCAGGGGTGACATGGGACAGAAAACCAGTAAACAACAGATTTTCAGTAGCACATGGACAACTGGGGGACTGGGAACTTGAGCATCCTAGGAGTGTCTGGGAGTGGCAATAGGTGCTGGCTCCCACTCAGCTTCAAATCCAGCTAGGATTGCCATCTCCTACACCAGACAGATGGATGAGAGGTAAGCCTTGTCTCTAGGAGGCAGCTTCGTCCAACACCAGCTCTTGTAACTGTCCCACTCCCTCATTTGGGGCATACTTATCCATATACAGAGGTAAATCATCTTTGAAAGGCTCTTACCTGCTACACTGAGCTATTCTATCCCTGGCAACATTGCTCCCTGGTCTTCCTGGACTTTCAGAAAATGTTGTCCCATCTGGCCACAAGTTCACCGTTTGTAATTGTAGTGACTTAAATGTGGACTGAACCACAGCAGTGCTCTTAAAAACACTTTCAAAAAGAGCCCTCCCTGAAGCATGGTGGCCACTGTTATTTTCTCCTGTTTTCTTTCATAAGAGTTGTCTGCCTCCCAGCTCCTCAGAATCAGTTGGCTGAGAAAATTCGACACTCTCCCTTTCCACATGAGTACCAGAAAATCAGTTTCCCTGGCACTGCTGACTGCTTTCTGGGCAGAGCAGGCTCATGCCAAGCTCACAGTACAGATTAAAACAAAATTTATTTATGATAAGGGAAGTTCAGGATTACCTGGCTTCTGTCTCCAGGCCCCTGGTTGCTTCTCTCTCACAGCAACCCCTTTAACTTTTACATTCTGAATTGCAATGAGCTTTCTCGTCTGCTGAGCCCTGATACTCTCAGAGGAGCTCTGTGATATTAGAATATTTTGATGAATTAGAGCCTTTGCTTTTACTTCGCCTCTACAAACCTCTGTTCTGGGAGAGCAATATCACCGACACATTCACACTCTGCAACGCATTCTGCAGAAATGGCCAAACAACTGCTCGAGATGGGGACAGTTAAGCAGAAAGGGGCGAGGATTTAAGGCACTTAGAAGTCCTCCTGTCACACGGAATCCTGTTCATGTGAGAGGCAGGGAGGGGTGAATCGGGCCTTGCAGTGTGGGCCTGTGACACGTGACTGCTCCAGTGCAGGTTGTGCGGGGCTCTAACGCAGTCAGCAGATCCCTTCGGTGGGAAATGCATTCTGTCTTAAGTGGTAGCAGAGCTTGGGGCCCTACAAAAACAATTCCATCGGTGTTGGCACTGCATGCTCTGCATAACTGAGGGGCAGCACCCCACCAAGGCTTACTGATGTGCCTCTGGGGAAGGCTCTCAGCAGCGAGACAGTTCATAACCTGTGTGTGAAACCAGCCTGGACCAAGCCAGTCCAATCTCCTGAAACACAAACCTGCAGGCTGGCAAAGGTGACCCTGTCAGGGGCAGGACAGATGTCAAGGATCAGCGTGAATATTTTAAGTGCAGTAGGAGCTACTTAAACCATAAGACATGGGAACTGTCTTTAAGATAACTTATGTGTACAAGGCTTGGCACAGTCATAAGGGTCCAGGAGTGCTGTGCTGGCACAAGCTGTGCACATACACACACACACCACACCGAACCACCTCAGAGCAGGTGATGTTCAATCAGTGTTGCTGGTTGTGGTCACTCATATAACTCATTTTCTAGGGTTTTTTCCTCCGTGTTCGTGATTAGAAAACTCAGAATAGTGGAACCTGCCTAGAAAATTACTGAGATCATCTGTTCCAGAAAACTTGGTAGTTTATACAAAGTAAATAAAAAAACAAGCTGTAAAGGTGAGGAAAGTAGAAGAACAAAAAACCTAAACTAATATATTTGCAAAAAGCATGCTTGCCTGAGTCACCTGCGCTGTTTCTCTCAGATCCCACGTCCCACTGTAGGGAGCTGGGGTATTTCCATCAGTGAGACAATGCACTTTTCCCTTGAAAGCTGCTGGGTTTAATCTCACCATCAGATGCTGTGATTCATTTCTGCAGTCCCTGTTGTATGTTTCTTAATATCAGACATGAGTGAAATATCTTCAGGACTGTGAGACCGGAGTTAACTATTTTTTTCAAAGGAAAAAGGTGCAGAAATATGTAGGTGGCTCTTTCACTCAGCTGAAAGAGTCTGTGGAACCAAAGCCAGACTCATGTCATGGTATTGGATAAGTAAGCCAGAGGCTCACTGAGCCTTTGCACCTCTAAAACAGAGTCAGTTTGGTTCAGTCTCAGTTCAGTCTCATCTCGGAGCATCTGCCCCAGCACACAGCAGCCTGGAAGTGGCCACATCTGGTGAGTGACAGCCACCCCCCCAGAGCGGAGGAGGCCTACACGAGCTACAAGGCTGTGTTGCCTGCTGTATGAATGCATCCTCCACAACAGGAATGGATGAAAAGTTTCACGTAATAGTTTAGGGTTTCTCTCCTGTGAGACCAGCGCATGTACGTAGTCTGCTTTAAATAAAGTCATCATATGCATTGTCTCAAAGCATTGCATAGGTCAAGACTTAGTCCTCCTGAGAACTGTGTTCAATGAAGACAAGAAAAAGCTCTTTTAATTTTCCTTCTGGTTTCTGAGCCTTTGAAGACTGTTCAAGGTGTATTCTAAAGCTCCTTCCTGAAACAGCTTTCCTGTAAGAGAAGGACAGGTCAGCTCCTGACTCTTGAAGCAAAGGCTTCAAAGTCTCCAAGATTATTGCAAGCTGAAGTAAAAATCTGCATGTGGCAGCCCTGAATTATGTGTCATGACACCACTGCTTCCTGATGGCTATACTGCCTTTTGAATTTCTACCTGTAAATCATCTTCAACACCTTTGAAACACAAGTGTTTGTAATGATGCCACAAGCTGAAAAGGTTTATTGCATAGTTTAAAGTGGTCCTACCATCTTTAGCTGTTCTTTTGCATGCCTGCGTAGTGATCACCCATCTGGGGATAAGCACTTTCCATGATTTTCCCTGGTTTGCCATGACCAGTTCCATGGCTGGGAGCCTGATTCTCTTTTCTCATCATTTTCCACATACAGCATTGCAGCATTTAAAAAAAAAAAAAAAAATCTGTTTTCAAGTAGGTGGATGTTCACACTAGAACTAAGTCAGAATGTGACTCCCCAGCAGAAAGTCTTTGGATTGAGACCCAAATACAAATTACAGTAAATCTGAGATTTCTGAACCTGCTGTGTTCTTTTTCCACTTGCACTTTCTTCCCCACTTTTCCTTAAGACCTATTTGCTTCCTTCTTCTCCTTCATTCAAAGCCTCCCTTCTGTCTTCACAATTTCATCTAACATTTGGTTCTGCAGAACTCAGTTCAGCCACTCCTCATTTCTCCTGACAAAACATTGTCATGTGCAGTTTCCTCTTCATGAGGAGCCACCATCTCCTTTCTCTGACCTCGTGAAACCACTGACAGACCAAAGGTGATCCACGTCTCCAGAATGATGGTGAGGTTGTTTGCACTGCGAGGAAAAATGAAACAGTTCTGTACTGCTGAAAAGTGAACACAGAACTTGGCTTTGTGCACATGAAATGTGGGTAAGTTCTCTTTATTTGTGTTTATTCATGACTTCACAACTGTTTTCTCCTGTTTGCAGATGTCAGCAGCCTTTGAGACAGCGGGATTTGCTCTGTATTGCTATAGCCTGGATTTTAGTCTGTCTAGAAATTCCATTACACCCTCAAGAAGAACGAGGGTACTTAAGCCCTGAGTGTCACTGATGTCTGTACACCAGCTGCTGTAAATGCCTTCCGAATTCTGCCCTTCTGAAACTTGGGCCTTCATCTTCAGGCCTGGCTATGGGCTGTGCTGATGGATCTGTGGATCAGAGCAACCCAAACAGTTGTAAACTGGTAGTGCTTTTACCCGGTATCATCCAAAACTGCCTCCCCATTAATTCTCTCCGCCTGGAAGCACCCTGATGTCTCCTTAATAGGGGTTAGCATTATTTATAGCGATTTACAGGTGTGCTGCTAAAAGATGGAACTGTAAATCACCTCAAATGTTGCTCCATGATGAAGTGCCTCTACATTATTTAAGAAATTGTCCCAACGTGACTGAACGGTGCACAATGGAAAAACTTGCCACAGAAATGTGATATTGAAAAGGCCACAATATTGCATATTTAGTTAAGATTTGTAATTGCAATTTATGTTCTGGCAGTTTTGTGCTCCAGGAGTATTTCCAGCTGCAGCAAAGTGGGGTGCTTCTAACCAGGGGTTGTCAGCAGGGCAATACAGTGACTAGTTATGTGATGCTGTTACGCAGCTGGCTTTGCAGAGGTATTGGGCACAAAAAACATCCAGTTGCACGTAAGTGTTTTAGTTACAGCTTACTGCCTAGGGTGCAAGGTAGCAATGTGTTTTTACAGTGTATGAGAGTGATTCTGCCTCAGTAGAAAGAAGATTGAGGTGTGATGAAATGCCAGCTGAAAGCGCCTACAGGTACCTCGAAATAAAGAACTACACGTGTTCTGAGATGTTGGTTTATCGTATTTGCCCTTAATCTGAGCACAGCGCTTTCCCAGATCAAGGGGAGGCTTGTAATTTTGAAGTGATGGGAAAGGTGGTGCAACACCTTCTTCCTAGAAAGCCTGGACTGAAAATGAACCACATTCATTTTTATATCGGTCCTTTCTCCCATAATTGCAGGTGATTTTCCTCCTTCAGATGTGCAGGTATCGTTATGTGCTAAATGGCTTCTGATTTTTTCTCTACTCAGCCAAGAACAGTTTAAAGATTATCATACCTAAAACATGCACCTAGTTGAGATCTCACTGGGTGAGGTCTGACACAAAACCTAATGGAGCAGCCCAGTCAGCTGCTGATTTCCTCTGGGCAAGAAAACTTGTCTGCAAATACCCATAAGGGTAAAGAACAGAAGAAGGGATCTGGAGGGGTGAAGGGAGGTTTGATGTCAGTGCTTCCTTTCCAGGGATTTAGGGTTTGGAGGTGTATGAGTCAAAGGGTCTTTTCTTAAGATGAGAAATGAATAACCCCAGCAATGCCCCTGTTGCTTCTTAAGGAGCAACTTTATTTTTTCAATTTAACCTTTTCACTTTTCCCAGTTAAATTTTAACACCAGTCAGAGCTCTCGTGATGTGAAGTCCGAGACATTCTAAAATTATTGGTGAGGATGTTTAAAATGTTGCAACAGAAATGAGGTGTCCCATTTTCACGTGGGTAACAGGGCTGTTTGTGTTCACGTGCATCCCTGGACATGAGGACCCATGTAATAAATGGCAGCATTAGACATCAGAGCTGCATTCGGGCATTGGGTGGATGAGGACTGTTGCAACAGAAGTGCTCTGGGAGGCAGGAAAGGGTGAAGGAGGTTTCCCAGGTGCTGAAATGTTCACCAGAGCAGCATCTCTTCTTCGTGTGGCTCACAGATGGGACCTGGCTTCCTCAGAAGGCCTGAGGACCACACTCCACACGGCTGTCCCTGTCTGGTTTTACCTCAGTTTGTGCCTCCCCAGCCTCAAACTGGTTCTAAAACTGTTTTAAGCGCAGTTCAAGCTAGTGGAATAGATAGAGAAGGGGCTTAGCTTGGGTACATCCCCATGGGTTTTGTGCAACGAAGCAGCTGACAGAGGTGACAGACCCCATGTGTGCCCCTATACATGGGAAAAGGCAGAAGATCACACATGTACCAGAAAGCCCCAGGCAAGAGGATTTATTAATGCTCCATCCTCTGGTGTCAGTCAGAGTTTGTGCCTTATTTGATGCCAGAGAACCCAACATGAAGGCCCAAATTCAGAGAAGTCAGCTTTCACCTCCCCACTGCAGAAAACCTGAGGCTGAGCTTTAAAAAAAACCTGCTGTGCTGCTGCTGGGGAATTAAACCACTGCTTGCTGCAGTTCAAGGGTAATCGGTATTTTGTTATGTCACACTGCCAGTGTCCTGGGAGTAAGATATTCGAGATGCTACTGGTATATTTTTTTGGAGGTGCTGTCACATCGGGCAGGGTTGGTCCTCTGGTCCAAGTGTACTCGGGGAAGCTTCTTTCCAGTCCCCCATCCAACCCAAACTTCTCTGTTTTCCTCTGCCATAAGGTTGGGTAGCAGCACATCCCTGCCTCCTGGGGATGTTGTGGGGATCAGTACGCTGCTGTCAGGAAGGGGCAAAGGCACTGAATTGCCATAAAGTTGCTGAAAGAATTGCAAAACTCTAGGAAAAAAAATATCCTTATAAAATCAAAAAAAGAGTCAGTCTATTAGAATACAGTGTTAAAATACATTGTCACTCAGCCCCAGCCTGGTTTTCCCCTTTTCTGCTTGCTCTCTTCCACTGGTTGCCACTGCTCCTGCTGTTTGAGACTGTGACATGGTGAAATGGGACAATTGCAGGACACACAAGCCTGGGATCTTGGACCATGTGTTTTCCTTCACAGAGCACCACCGGCACTGGAAACCTTGTCAGTGATGTGTTTTGCAAAAATAAATAAATAAAGGAGCGAATGAAAATGTCATATACATAAATATGCCACAATAAGTTTAGTCTTTGGATCAAAGTGCTCAAAACGACACAGCTTTGAAACAGAAAGGTAGGAATCAAAATTACACATCCCTGCGTATCAGCTCGGGTGCCAGCTGTTTAACTGAGGCGTACATGCTGTGGCTGATTAAATGAAAACATTTTAACAGCTGTCTAAAGAAGTAAAACCCTCTCCCCATCTTCCCAGGGCTGCCTCATGCACCATCCCTACGGGCTGCCTGGGAGAGCAGCCACTTGGCTCCGTCCTGTACCTGCCCTGTCCCTGCTCATCGGCACCCATGTGGGGGCCACTGGGCATACAGGGCTGCTCTGGGATCATCCAGAGGACAAGAAGTAAGATCCTTGGCAAGGTCTGAACCTCACTGAGTCCTGGTGCCACTGACTGGCAAACCTGCACGTGGGCAAGAGCCCATGGGCAGCCTGGCTCTAATCCAGGCTATTCAATGAGTTAAAAGTAATGCTGGCTGGTTCAGGGACATAAAGCGGCTCAGCAGGCTGAGGGAAGAGCCACTGGTTTTCGTATCCAGGCCAAACACAGCCCGACCTCCCCAGCAGGGAAGAGGCTTTATTGAGGAGAGAAAGCCTTAGGTAAGTGGTGGGTGGTCTCTGGTGGCTGCATCCCTGCCAGTCTGCAGAGCCAGCTGGGAGCCGTTCTCCAGCCTGGGGCCAAGCAGCACTGCGTGACTGCTAATTCCCTCTCTTCCCCTGCCTCCCCAAAGCTGTGTGGGCACAACCAAACTACCTGTTGGAGCAGACAATGTCCCCAGCCCATGGCCAAGCATTGCTTGGGAGGGTATTTTTTGGCTCCAGACAGCACTGTGAAGGCAGAACCATCTGTGGCCAGGCTGATGTCCTGTCCTGCTTCATTCCCTGGAGCAGGCACAGCCAGGAGGTGCTGACCTGTGATGCTAGCCCGGGCTCTGGGAGAGATGTACTAGGTGGCTTCCTAGGGATCCCATGCCCTCAGCTATACTGGGAGGATGGTGACACACTTCTTGTAGTGCAGAAGTTGCCACAAACCCCAGCACTGGCTGTGAATGGTGTCCTCTGCGGGGCTGGCAGCAATGGCACTGTCTGGGCTGCATCAGCTGTCACCACTCTTTGACACCCCAACCGTGGGAGGTATTTCCGCAGCCTTCGTGAGCAGACAAGGGATTAACCTGGGCAGAGAGACAGGAACCAGACAGATCACTGCTCCACCAGTCCAAGCCCACCACGGACATCCACCTCGGGTCTCCCTGCCAATGGAAGCTGAAAGGAAGAGTGGTTTACATTGCAATCACGTGGGAAGGTAACAGGGAACAGGCAGCCACCCCAGCCATCATAGGTGAGCTACATCCATTAGCAAGGGGATCCTAGCTGAGCCTCTTCCAGGGAGTGATGCCTCTTCTGTGTGAGTAAAGGCCACTAGGAAAGGTTTGTGGGCATCTTTGCATAATGTATTACAGTACAAGAAACTTGGGAGAGTTGCTATCAAGCACCAGGCGTATCCATTCACAGTCATTTTTAAAGACGCTCCAGTTTGAGAACGTATTCTTAAAGAATCTGTATTTCTAAAACGAAGAGCAATCAGGAAATAAATTTTGTGACTCAGGATTGTAAAAACTATTTCAAAAGGTGATATCTTTTGCTTTGTTTTTTTTACACAGCATCTGCTGTCTGTAAGAGTGTACGTGTGTGTTTGTGTGCACCTGTGGGATGGAGGCTTTTATCACGCTAAGGTTTGCACAAGCCCTCCTCATCACACCCTTCTTTGGCCCATGGCCCTTCATGCTCCTGCCTGCTGGCTGTTGCCACACATGTCACTGCCAGAAGGCCCCCTAGAGTCACCACCATGGGCAGGGTGCACATAGGACACGGTTCATTCACTGAGGCACATCCACAAGTTCTGCCCACAAAATATGGCAAGAAACTGAACTGCTTTTCACTTTCTTAAAAGCTGCCATCACTACTGCCATGAAATGTTGTCATAACATGATTCTTCCATGGCTTTCCCTCCCCAGCTGGCACGGGCAAGTCTATATGTAACAACACGTTTTTAATGGTTTTGCTAAACACAGGCAAAGCTATGTCCTTGTAAAATGCCCTCCCAAAAAAATGTACGTTCTCAGTGTTAAGTTTATCCCACCGACTTCCACAGCTTTCCCTCCAAAATAACGTGGTGACACAGGCAAGAGCAAAGCTATGACAGTCCTGAGTGAGAAGATGGGTAAGAAAGGGTTTTCCACCATGCAGTAAGCCCTTCTCAAATCCAGCAGGCCACGCACATCCCGGGAGGACTCTGTCCCCAGATGCCACTGCAAAAGGACAAAGCAAACAGAGGCCAGCCATGTGCAGGGCAGCGAGTGACAAGTCCTGTATGCTCCTGGTAGCAATAACTATGGGCACATCTGCAAGTACAATTCAACATGTCAACCTCGGGCTGTCTGGAGGCTCTTAATGCCTCACGCTTTTGCCCACCCAGGGTGGTCATTTTGCTCATTGTCCTGAGGGCATTTTTCTCTTCCTTTGCCCGGAGAGCACCAGGACCAGTGCAGCGGTGGTGGCTCTAGGACAGGTCTCATATTGCTGGCAATGATCCTGCAGTGTGCAGAAGGTGTGTCCAGCTCTTCAGGAGCAGCCCTCTCTCATGTAGGGGCCAGGGCTGTAAGCACCCACACTGCACCGACGGAGCCCTCCCCGGGCTCACTGCCCAAGGCCTGAGGAGCGTTGGATGTGGCCATGTGCCTGCTTATACGTCACACTCCTGGCAAACATTCCCACGGGTGTCAGCATGTCTCTGAGACCGTGCAGGGAGCTAAATACCCGTTTGACACAGGCTGTGCAAAAGGCCAGTTCAAGCCTCTACGGGAGAAGGGGATGTCGGGCTGCAGTGGGGTTTGAAAGGCTGCTGATACCTGCACCTGTCCCCCCCGCCACAATCCCCTCTGACCGGGGCCTTGACCCGGACACTCTGGGGGTTCTGAGGGCAAAGAGGCCTTTCTGATGGGTGGTGAGTCCCCTCCCGAATTGTCAGCGCCCTCCCCACCGCGGTCCGGGCACCCCTCACCAGAGCCTCGGGGCGAGCGCTGCGGGTCTCCGTGTCTCATCCCTGCGGGGCACCGGCCCTGTCGCACGCCTGTCACCGCCGCCTCCTCCCCGTTATTTACATCCGTCTTTAGCAGTCTAATTACCCGCTTTATTGCTTTCGCCCGGGGGAAGCCCGGGGACGGCGGCGCAGCGGAGGACCCTCCCCGCCAGCCCCCGCTCCGCTCCGCCCGGGGGAAGGGGGAGGACAGAGACCTCAGCCGCGGCTGCCCCCACAAACACCTGGTTCTGGCAGGATTTCGGGCGGGGAGGGGCCGAGTAGGGCTCGGGAGGCAACCGGGACGCCCCCCGGGGGGGGAGGGGGGCCGGAGGGCTCTGCCCCACAGCCCGCCCTCGAGGGACGGCTCCGGCGTGGTGCACCAACGGAGGAGGAAAAAAGCGACAGGATAGATGGATTTTCAGATAAGCAGCGGAGGTAATTTATTGGCCTTTATGCTTTTCCGATGGAGTGGGGGAGAGGCGGCGGAATCGTGTCTGCACATCATTAAACGGGTTTACTCCCCCTCAGCCCAAAGAGGTTCCCCCCCGCGGCCCCGCTCCTGACGGAGGCTCGTCCCTGGCCAGGGCGCAGCGCCACGGTGAAGGGCCACCGAGCCAGGGGTGCTGCTCCCACAGGCCCGGGGGGAGCCCCAACCTCTCCCCGCTCATCCAGGTTGTCCGCGGCGCGCTCGCTCTCCCAAACTCATCTAAATTACATCAATAACAGAGCGCACTCTTTAATGAGCTCTCAACTTTAAAGACTTGAAGGATATTAACAAGCCGCTTGACAAATGGTGCTTAGAAGCACATTAAAGACGCTGCTAATGGAGCGCATAATGACGGCTAATTTTCGATCAGATATAAATTAGAGCCCCAACAGTTATTTGCCTTAAGGACTTTATGTAAATGATCCTGTTCTGTATAAACGGGGAGGCGAGCCCAGCCCAGCCCCACCGCGCCGGAGAGCGGTGCCGCAGCCCGACGGGGCGCGCAGCCCCCCCGCCCCACCGCCGCGCAAACTGCGCGGGGCTACGCGGGGCACCCGCGGCCGCACCGCTGTGCCCCGCACAGCGGGCGGCCGGGCGTCCTGGGGGGGAGAAGAAGGAGGAGGCCCAAGGCTCGTCTCACTCTGGGGCTCGTCGCGGGGTGGGGGGACAGTACCCAGCGCCCTCGGGGGCCCCGGCCCGCCCTGGCCGGGCAGCGCTGGCCCCGCGGAGGGCTGGGACAGGGGCAGGGGTGGGGGCCCATTTGCGGAGCCGCATCCCGCGCACACGCACACACACACGCTCCCGGGGCTGTCCCAGCTGCCGCCCCGAGCGGGGGGTTGTGGCGAGTTTTGGGGCAGGTTTTCGGGTTGTTTCTTTGGGTAGGTTTTTTTTTCCTTCCTATTTCTTGCTTTTAATTTTTTTTTTGTCAACAAGTGCCAGCTGAAGGGCCCGGCCCCGGGCCAGGGAAGGCGTGACCTACCCCGCGCAGGGGCCGCGGCTCCAGACCGCCCACCCCTGGCCCTGCCCATCCCCCGGGATGCTCCCGCACGGAAGAGCCGTGTCAGCAGGTCAGCAACGCCCCTGCCGTGAGAAGGGGTTCCCGGCTGTCTGGGGGAACCCGAGCATTTTCCTTGGGGATTTTTCGGCTGTGATTCATGGTCTATCCCCCACCTGCCCGGCCCGCTGACTCGCGGGGTGTCCTCCTCTTCCCTCCAAAACCCTCGTTTACCTTTGCTGGGCGCGCTGAGCCGCCCCTAAGCCGCTATCCCCTCCTGCGCCGCCGGGCTCCCTCCTCCGGGAGGGCTCGGGGGTCTCACCTGCCAAAACAACAATAACAATAAAAGAGGGAGGGAAAGGTTGAAACGCTGTCCCCTCGTCCTGTCCGGCCGGGTTACCGCGCCGGGACCACAAACCAACCGGGCTGCCCTGGGAATCGGCGGCTGCTGGGGTCTGCCCCGAGAGAGGATTTGGGAAGCAAAAAACGACGCCTCGCCCTCATCCTTAGACGGGGGGCGGGAAGGGGCGCGGGGGTTGCACGGGCGCGGAGGGCCCCGCCGGGGGCTGTACTCACCCGGGCGGCCCCGGGGCTGCGCCTCCTGCTCCGCGCTCACCGCCCCGATCCATCGATTTGTTCCTGGAAAAACGCGGCGCATTCTTATAGCAGCTACGAGCAATTAATATTGCATTAACCCTATTTAAAAAAAAAAAAAAAAAAAAAAGGAAAGGGAAAAACCCGCACCCTGGCAAAGCCATCTATTATTAACGCGAGGGTAATTGGAGACCCGAGACGTGGGTGTGTGCGTGTCGTGGGGCAAGGCAGGCAAACACAGGCGTGACAGTGTGGCGGGAAGGAAGGGGAGCCGAGGGTGGCTAATATTTAATTTCAGGTCTGTGGTTTTCTAATTCGAGATTAAAAGCAGTCACGTCTTTGAAGCCAGACACTTGGTGTAAATGTACAGTTAAAATATTCTATTCCACAGTCCCCAGACAGAGCTCTGCTACTCCCAGGCTTCATTAAATTTTAATTATCATCCCAGACTGGAGCAAGGAAAGAGGGGGAAGACTGTCCACCTAATTGCAATTGATAAAGGCAAAGAAGCTGAGATATTTTTCCTTGCCGTGCACGCACAGCAGTTGTTTTTGTTGTTGTTGTTGTTTTAATGCGGGCAAAGCCCGACGAATGCAGCGTGAGCATCTCCACCTATAGATCTGCTGTTTACAAAAGATGCACGTGAAGGAAAGCCGGGAAGTGATGCTATAGATGGATGTTGGGGGGGAAGGGGGGTGTGTTAGCTCTTGGAGAATCTGGCGAAAGATCAACGGAAGAGACAGGGACCCTCATTAGAGCTCGTCAGCTTATTGTCTCCCAAAACAAAGCCCTCCAGTGCCTCAGCCTTTCCCTGCCCGGGCAGCGGAGGGGCTGCCCTGGCGCCCACCCTTGTTCTCTCGGATCCCAGCAGCTCTGCACCCCCACATGCCACACGACCCCCCGGCTCTTCCGTGCCTTTTCGTTTGTTAATAATGTGCGAGTGTGGGACAGGCAGGTACTGGGAGAAGTCGAGTAATTGCCCCAGGTTTTTAATTTGGGAAACTAGAGAGCGATCTATCTCCGGGCAGTAAAAGGTAAAAAATAAAACCCGCCGCGTTTGCTTTCTAAGCAGCTTCCTATTATCACATCGCCACTTAATTTTATTTCCATTCTCTCCAAGTTAAATAGAAAGCCGAGCTCACAGGGGAGCTGCCATGTGCCTACAGACTGGGGATGTCAAGCAGAGAGACTCACTGTGCAAAGTTAATTTCAATTCCCGAGGAGGATTTCACATTCTCGCTCGCTCTGACCCACAGTAATTAGCTGAGATAACTAATGATTACTTACTTATTCCTTGTAATTATCTGGATTTAATAATTCGCTGTGTAATTTATTAATTCGCCCGTAATAGCCTTTAAGTGAATGGCTCATTTAAGAGGGCGAAGCCGCGGTTCAGGGGCTGTTCGCCTCTTGCTGCCTGCGCCTACCGACGCTCTTGGGGGGGCTCTCTGCTGCTTTCGGGGGTCCTACTGGCCCTTGCCCTCGCCGGACTGGCTGACCCTGGCCCCCTGACCCGCAGTTTTCCTACTTCTTTCTGCCCCACCTCCCCTTTTTGGAACGACCCCCGCGGAGGTTGCGCGGCAGCCCAGCCCACGGGGAGGGGGTAGGGTGGGGGGCTCGGCGGGGTGCGCAGGGGTGCGCAGGAGGACAGCGCCACTCCTTCCCAAAAACCTGGCAGCCCTGGCCGCGGCTGCAGGAGAAGGCAACCCATGCTGCGCGCCCGCGGAAGCCCCGAGGGCCCGCGGGGCTGAACCGCAACGCTGCGGTGGCAACGACAGCGACAAGGGCCGGCCCGGGACCGCGGGGAGGGCGAGGGTCGTGTGGATACCGACGGCGACACAGCGCCTGTGCCTGCCGGATCCTGAGACACGAGGCCCTGCCTACGCGCCCGCGGAGCCGCCGGCACCCTCGGCGTGCCCGGGCGGCTTTGAAGATGCAGCTGGAGCTGGTGGCTGGGCGGAAATATGAATATTTAATAGCGGCTCGTGTATGATCTCCCTCCCCACCCTCACTCACAGCCGTCGGTTGTTGTTTGTTTTGTTTGTTTTTTTTTTCCCCGGCTTTTGTGAGCGCCGCGCGGGGAAATTACTCTTCCCTTTTTTTTTTTTTTAATTTATTTTCGCGCGTGGTGCGTGCGTGGCACCTTGGCCTCCCTCTTTGCGCTGGGAGGCAGAGCGGCTCGGGGAGCGGGAGCTCTGCCGGGACACCCTCCCCACACCCCGGTCTGCCCCCTCCCCACTCACAATCGCAGCCGCTCACCCCCGGGGCCGCGGAGCGGAGCTGTCCGTGGTGCTGCCACCACATCACCGGCTCTCCCAGGGCAGCCCCCCAACCCCGCTGCGGTGTCCGGGGACACAACCCCCCCCTGCCCGGAGGTGGCATTGAGCTCGGGCAGATGCTGGCGGTGGAAAACAAGAAGCAGCCAAACGCGCTTTTTTTTTTTTTCCAATAAAACGTTAAAATCCTTTTTCTTTTTTTTTTAATGAAAGACAATTTAACAACATTTAAAAATAACTTAGTACATTACTAGGGTAAATAAACCTCCTATTAACAAAGCAAACAAAAAAAAAACCTCAAACAAAACCCAACGAAATCATGTACAGAACTTAAGACTTCAAACAGTCTCGGATAGAACAGCGATACAGCGAAGTCTGTAAGAATATATCTATATGTGCGTCAACGCCAATGAAATATTTACAACACATACAGGTACCCAACCGAGCACCCTCAGTTTATTGTCGTTGTTCCAAAAAGAAATGTACCAAACCAGTTGTGAATTTACAAGCAGTGCAGCCTCGCTCGCTCGCTCCCCTTTCCTACAATTTTTAATTTGGCTTTTCTACAAACAGACTTCCAAAAAGGGACTTTCCTCCGTGGAAAAGTATTGCGATTAAAGGTAATAAATAACCGACCGACAAAATCAATAAATAAATAAATAAATAAATAAGCAATCGGATAGATAAATAAATAACCGAGCCGGTCTGAATGCCTTCGCGATACAGCTTTGAAATCGAGAAAGACGGATATTGTGCTGGCAAGAAACCCGAAGCGACAATCCCCCGCCCCACGCGGTCACCTACGCGGCCACGTCCTTTCTCGCTTCGGGAGCAGCGTGTGGTGGGGACAATATGGGAATCCCCATTAAATATGTAACGCGGTAAACAAATACCTCGGACAGTGAATCAGGCTACACAAATAATGTAGAACATCTACTATAGGGTGCCGACGCCGTACGAATAGGAATACTCGCCAGAGAAATACCTTAGGTTCAGGTGGCAATTTACAAATGGCCAAAAGGGACGTTCAGAAGAAAAGCTCACGTTCATAAATCCTACCAACACAAAATATTTGATTCTTACTAACAATTTTTTTTACTTTTATCAAGACTTAGATTAAAGAGGTGTAATTAATTAGAATGAGCACAAAATGAAGTTGCTAGAGAGATAAATTAATAATTTACAAGGGGTTGTTTGGCAGTAATCTAATAATAGCTTTTGAAGACCAGTGAACACAGCAGGATCAGCTCTTTCCCTAAGCGTTATAACTTCAGAGAAGGAAAAGGATAATAACCACAGTAAAAATATATATATATTTATATATTTATAATACGCAGTGTAAATGCAGAAAAACCTGCCATCTGTTTTTTTTAATCATTATTATTATTATTTAAATCAAAATACTTTTGAGACGTCTCTCGCGGCGCGAAGCCTCAACTCTAGATTCAAGTTTGGGTCCCGAGAAAGCCATGACATCGTGGCCACCCTGCTGCCACCCGGGCGAGGTCTGTTACGAATAAAAACCAGCGGTACTTGCCGGGGCGGGTCCGGGCGCTGCTCCTCGGGGTAGCTCCCCCCGAAAGTTGGGCGCGGGGCGGGTGGTGGGGTGGGCTGGTGTTGTTTGGCTTGTTGGTTTGTTTGGGGTTTTTTCCTCCTTTCCTTTTAGCTGCTGTTGTTGTTTAATTAATTTTTTGTTGACGACGGTGATGCTGATGCTGTCGATGCTCCTCCGCGGCCGGCTCAGATGCCCGCCGAGTACTTCATGCGCTTCTGCTTCTGGCGCTGGTTGCAGAACCAGACGCGGACCACGTTCTTCTTGAGGTCCAGCTTTTCTGCGATGGCGGCGATCTTCTCGGAGGAGGGCCGGGGCTGGAGGGCGAAATAGGCCTCTAGCGACCGCTTCTCGGGGGCGGCGATGGAGGTCCGCTTGCGCTTCTTCTCCGCGCCGCTGAAGAGCTCGGGCTTGGCCAGCTTCTCGCGGTGGGACTTCTCGGCCTCCTCCAGCCACGCCTGCAGGATGGGTTTGAGTGCGATCATGTTGTTGTGGGAGAGAGTGAGGGACTCGAAGCGGCAGATGGTGCTCTGGCTGAGGGAGCCCACCCCGGGGATCTTCAGGTTGGCCAGCGCCGAGCCCACGTCGGCCTGGGTCACCCCCAGCTTGATGCGACGCTGCTTGAAGCGCTCGGCGAAGGCCTCCAAGTCGCGGGGGTCGGCGTCCACGTCGCTCATGCAGCCCATGTGGGCCGGCAGCCCGTGGGCGTGGGCCATGCCCAGCGCCGCCGGGTGCATGGGGTTCATGCTGGCCATGTGCGGAGCGTGGCCCGGCGTGGAGACCACGGCGCCGTCGGGGGCCGCCATGGCCCCCAGCGCCAGCCCCGGCGTCAGGTGCTCCAAGAGTTCCCCCTCCAGCGCCTGGTGGGGCTGGTGGTGGTGGTGGTGGTGATGGTGATGGTGGTGGTGGGTGCCCGACAGGGCGGACGGGTGGGAGATGGGCACGGAGGAGGAGGAGGCGGCCGAGGTGCAGGGGATGGTGTTCATGGTGTGGTACGTGGCGTCCGGCTTGAAGGGGCTGTGATGCGGCGGGTGGTGGTGGTGGCTCTTGCTCGGGGAGACGATGTCCACCGCTGCCAGGGCTTCGGCGCGGGCCAGCAGGCTCTCGTCCAGACCGCCGAATATATTGCTCTGCAATTGCAAATAGAAGGCACACATAACGCTCAGCAGGGAATTCGCCTCCCCGCGCACTCCGCCGTGCCACTAAAACCTTCCCAGCATGTTAAAAGAGAAATCCTGGAGAAGGGAGGGGGGTGAGGGGGGAGGAGAGGAGAAGAGGGAGCGAGCGGGGCGAGCGAGCGGGCGCGGCGCGCAGCCGCTCGCACAGAGGAGCCGCGGCAGGCGGGCGGGCGGGCGGACGGACGGACGGACACACACGCACCAGCCGCACGCAGCATCCCAGGTCATAAAAATTAATACGAGCGGCAAGAGCCGCCGCATGCATAAGTTGGGCGAGAGCCCGGCGGCGCCGGGTGATTTGCTGCACGGCCATGAAAAAATCATCAGGCGAATCCGGGGGGCCGCCGAGGGGCTCCCCATAAAGAGGGGCGGCGGGCGGCGGGCACCTACCGGAGGGGCGGGCAGGCAGGCCCGCCGCATCGCCTCCGCGCCGCCGCCGCTGCCGGAGCCCGAGCCGGAGCCGGAGCCGCCGCTGCCGCCGGGGCCGGAGCCGGAGCCGCGTCCGGCGGAGCCGCCGGTGCCGGTGCTGCTGGGGGAGCTGGCGGCGGGGGCGGCGGCGCCGGCGGAGGGGCAGGGCGAGGCGCTGTGCAGGGCCGAGTACTTGGTTTCGTGGAGGCCGCCGCCGCTGCCGCCGCCGTGGGGGAGGCCGAAAGGCTGCTTGCTGCTCAGGGACATCATCATCGTGCTCGCCGCCGCCGCGGCCCGGCCCG
The DNA here is from genome assembly GCA_035584735.1 of Pseudotriccus pelzelni. Taxonomy (NCBI): domain Eukaryota; kingdom Metazoa; phylum Chordata; class Aves; order Passeriformes; family Tyrannidae; genus Pseudotriccus; species Pseudotriccus pelzelni. The sequence continues at coordinate 14,749,057 of JAWMRA010000130.1, forward strand.
CCGGCAGCCGACCGCCGGAGGAGGGCAGGGGCGCGGGGCCGGGGGCCCGGACCCCCCGGAAAAGCCACGGGAGCCCTGCGCCCCCACCCTCCGAAAAATTTAAAAAAAAAAAAAAATTAAAAAAAATTCCCACTCGCCCCCCCCGCCCCAGCCGGCTCCCCGAGTCCCGCCGGGGACGAGAGGGAGAGGCGGCTCTGGCAAGCCCGGGATGCGCGGGATGCCTCCCGCCCGGCCGCCCTCCACCCGGGCGCTCGCCGCGGTCCGCCGCCGCCTCCGCTCCGGCGCTGGCCCTCGCCTCTCGCGAAGTGCCCTCCCCGCCGCCGCGCCGGTGGGTTTTACTCTCTCCCCTCCCTCCCCTCCCCTCTCGCCTGTCACTACAGCCCAACTCCTCGGGAAGGGCCCTCCGCGCCTGCCTCCTCGGCCCTGGCCCCCTCCTCCGTCGCTCCCTGCCCGCCCCCCGCCGCTCCCACGCCCACGCGTGCTCCCGCACTCACCGCCGCACCGCGCCCCGCCGCCTCCCGGAAAGGGGAGGGAAAAAGCCAGAAAAAAGAAAAAAAAAAAAAAAGGGAGGGGAAAAAGACTCCCCCCCGCCGCCTCAAATCCACCCCTCATGAAGAAATTAAAAAAAAAAAAAAAAAAAAAAAAAGGAAAAGAAAAGTCCCGCGTCCGTCCTGACCAGGAACCCGCAGCCAAAGTGTCCCGCCGCTGCCCTGGCATCGCTCTGGGGGGAGCGGCAGAGGCGGCGGAATGCGTTGAGAGCCGGGCACTGCGTTGGGCAGCGGAGGGAAAGGCCGGGAGCGGCCGCAGGGGTCTGTCCCCGTCGGCGGGTAGCCGGAGGGATCCTCCCGCAAAAGCGCACCGCTATCCCGCCAACTTCCCCCGCCTCTCTATTATAAAAAGAAGAAAAGGAAGAGAAAAAAAAATGAAAAGAGAGAAAAGAAATCTGGGAAAGTCAGTTTTCCTGAATGTGGCCGGGTTTATTTCCATGAATTTCACTTTGCAGCAGGAAGGTTAAAATAAGTGCTTAGGTGTTTAATTTCTCACCTAAACAGCAGACTTGGTAATTTTAAGGGAAATAAAAAAAATTACATTGTATCAGCTCTCACTGTCGCCAGCTCGGAGAAATGAAATAAATCAAAGTTAAAAGCTTGAGTATCATTTAATTATGGTGCGAATAGCGCTTGGAAAGAAGTAGAACAACATCTCTAAACAAATTATGGCCGGGCCAGGAAGGAATTATTAGATTGAAATTTCATTTAGGCTCGGGAGACACAGCGCTTCAATATGTAATCTGTTATGCCTCATCTGATTTGTATGCTTAATTCAGCTTGACGAATTTATTAGTTTTCATAATAGTAAAAAAATTGAGCAGCACTATGGGCTAATGCATTGTGTGTACTATAAATTGTATGTCACCGTTGAAAGGCTGAAGTCTATAGAAATCTTTTATTAATGACAACATAGGAAAGAGGATTTTCTTGCAAGCCTTTAAGGAGTTCATGCCAAACCTCCGCGCTTCGTGTCTCGGTAGGCTATTAACATATCGTCATACTAATTAGGCTACTTCATGAGTGATATAATTTCAAACTTTAAATTATGTTCTAATTAACAAGGGTTGTCCAATTTGCTTAATCTTCAAAAGGCTTTTGGCTTGTCTAATTAGTCTAAAGCATCGAGCATCTCCAACGCCCAAGAAAAGAGCCATCAATAATATTTTGCGCGTTTTGAGGCTGTCGCGAGCAGAGCCCACGCGGGGCGCGGCCCGCCCGTGGCGGGCAGGGCTGGCAGGGAGGGCATCTGTCCCCCCGCCTCCCTCCGCCGGGGTCCCCGCAGCGCTCCCGACCGCTCCTGCGCCCCCGCCTCCGCCTCCCCGGCAGCGACCGCAGCCCTGCGCGCTCCAGCGCGGGCGTGCCGGGAGGTGTGCGGGAAAACGAGGGAAAGGTCCCGCTTCCTGGGCGAAAAAAAAAAAAAAAAATAGGAGAAGAAGAAGAAAATACCTCGTTGGCGCGGGGAAGTCCGAGGGCAGCCAGCCTGCCGGGTGCTCAGAGCCGGGGAAGGGGCTCTGCCCGCCCGCCTCTCCGGCTCAACTTTGGTGGAGAGAAACGCGAGAAGGAACCCCCCTCCACTCACCCCCCCACGTCCCCCCGCTATACATTTAACCCCTCCCGCACTGAGTTTAATTACTCGCAATAGTTGTTCTAATGTATGCTGTCACACGGGAGAATTGAAAACGCATATCGTTAATATGAATTAATCTTGATTTTAATAGCAACTGACAACCGATCTCCAAAACGCTGAGCGCTCCTCGCCACTCCGATCGGCCGCCACCGGGATGCGGGGCGGCGCGGCCGCACTGCTGGGCAAACTTTCCTCGCTGCCGGGCCCAGGGGTGACCCCTACGAGCCCCGGGGGTCCCCGCGGTGGCTCTGCGCGCTGCAGGGACTCGCCGGGGCTCTGGCCTTGCTGCCGCTGTGCCCGCTGCCGGCAGCGCCTTGCCCGCGGCTCTGCCTCCCAGCAAACCCTGCCTTTCCCGCTTTTCTTTTTTTAAAATTTTTTTATTATTTTTTGTTTATTTGTTTGGGTTTGAGTGTTGTTTTTATTTTGGTGTTTTTTTTTTTTTTTCCTCTTAGAGCCGCAGACCGGTGTCATGGGGGATGACGTGGGGGAGCCGCAGCAGACGGGAAGCCCCCGCCGCCCACCGGCACCTCGGCGGCCCCGCGGGCCCCGCAGCCGGCTCTGAGCACCAGTGGGCTGCCTAAATAAAAGGAGAGCCCCCCCTCCAACTTACTCACGCCCACACCCTGACCCACGCAGACATCTGGGGAGAAATCACTGTCGCCTCTCATGTATCCACGTTCTGATTTACGATTAAAATTTAAAGACGCGCATTCATATTTTACCGAACCTAATGCGCCCTATGAATTTTTAATCCATTAAGATGCGGGCTACACTTTGAGCAAACTCTACCTTTGTTGTGAGGGCAGGGCAGCGCTGGCCCCGGCCCCGCCGGAGGGGCGGCCCCGGTGCTCCGCACCGCTCCCGGCCCCCGCCGCCAGCGGGCCGCTCCCCCGGGGCTCCGTGTATGGGGGGCGACCTGGCCCCGCCGCCGCGGGGGCACCGCGGGTGCGGACACCTGCAGCTGCATCCCGCGGAGCCGCGGCACCACCGCATCGGGACGCCCCGTCGGGGCAGCCCCGCACCGGGCGGTGCCTCCGCACCCGGAGCACCCCCGCTCCCCGCCAGCCCGGCATCGCTTCCCGCACCGGCTTCTGCTGCTCCTCTACCCGCGCTGCAGCCGCGAACCGAGTCAAGTCACGAAGTCAAACTTCAAGCCCGGGAACGATCAATGAAGAGTTTTGCCGTCCGTGGCGCCTCGTGCTTCCTGGCACTAAAATAAATGCAAGAAATCGAAACTTAATTACTTGAAAGAAATCCAGAAATCCCTCTGCATAATTTATCCAGGCATTTTTTTCGTGGCGTTTGTGTTGAACGCACGCGTTTGACTCCGCACGCTCCTCTCTCCCTCCGCAGCGCCGCCCCCCTCGGCAGGCGCGGGGAGGCCGGCGGGCAAGGACGGCCCGGCGGACCTCCGCACCCACCGCACCCCCCGCACCCCACCCGGCTGAGGGGCGAGGGGAAAAGAAGGAGGTGTCTCCTCAGAAGATCGCGTTCTTGCCTCCGATGAGCACCCCCTCCTTTCCCCCTCTGAGAGCACCCCCGCGGCAGGGGTGGCATGCGCGAACCTCTCCTCCCCGCCTGCGAGCTCTGAGCCCTGAGCGAGGCACTCGGCAGATATTTTCTGATCAGGAGTGTCTGGTGTAACAACCCGAGTCTCCTAAGCGTGATGGAAAGTGCCAATAAAGTAACTCCGTTATTCTGACAAACTCCCCACCTTGTCTTTGATGATTCCCCCGTGGCCCCCAAAGCCCTTCTTATGAATAGGGTGTGACACCTGCTAGCTGGGGTTGTGCATTAACCGGCAATGCAGCCACGGCCTCCTCATTTGCCATCTAGCCTGGCTGATGAGAGCCTTGCCTGATGAGCCTTTCACCGAATTCATTAGGATCGTGAGTCTGCTGGCTCGGGAGCAAACTTTATCATAGACACCTCATCGAGAAGTTGAAGTAATGTTATGAAAGAATGAAAAATACTTTTGGGAGCTGCCTGGAAACTGAAGTACATTTTGATTTAACTTACATTAACAGAAACCTAATGTAGAAGTGAAAGGATCTAACAAAACCATTAATAATTTAAAAATAATTACAGATAGTCTATCCTTACTATTCATAACCACTCAACATTTTAGACAAAGAAAGCCGAATATTCTTCATGGGAGAAAGATGTGAACAGACTGCTAAGCAGGAGCCGTCCAGCTCGCACTGCCTCTGCTCTGCTCACATACATTGCACGTCCCCCACAGTACCCAGGACAAAATCCCAGAACTGCTTTTCCAAAAGGGAGAGTGGAGGTGGAGGCAGACCCTGCCTTTGTACAGGGCTTTTTTGGTGGCCATACGGCACAGATTTCAACCCCTCCTCTTTGCTGGAGCTGCTGTTTGAGGTGGGCCCAGTGTGGCAGTGGAGACCAAGAACACTCTCACACCTCCTCAGGCTCTCTCTAGGCTCTGCCAGCCTTGGAGGCCTTGGGAAGGGCCTTTTCCATCCGTAGCCTTGGCTAACACCAGTGGCACTGGTGACTCTCCTGTCCCATGCTGTGCCGTGCCATTTAGCTGATATCAGCTGACATCAGCTGACATCACCTGCTTGGCTTGCCGTGGCTCTGTACAAAAGTTACTTTTAATGCATTCATTTTAATTCAAGTTTCCATTGTACGCTTTATAGCTCAAGGGTCTCGAGCACCCTGCAGGGCTGTGATTTTGCCTGTGTTTCTGTTCCTTTGTGGGTTGGGGGTTTTTTGAGATATACCTGCTGTCCAAACACTGTAAAATCAAAGCAGCTGGATATGCAGCAAACTTCACTGCTCTTCCTTACGGATCAAGACAAAATTGTAAAGAGGGAAATTCACAGACATAAAGTGGCTTCTAAAGGAAAAGAAATACTGGGTAATACAAAGCAGATAAGAAATTCAGATCTAACTCTCACAGGAACCCACCTTACAAATAGCCTCACAGGTGGGATCCCTCCCTAACCGCTTCCCCAACCTCTCCTTGCATTGAAAATGTTAAGATCTTATGAATCATTAAAAAAAAAAATAAATCCTATAAATCACACTGTGAATGTCCTTGGGACTCTACACTTGCTGATTTAGACAAAATCCTGGTATCTTAGATTAGCCTTCATTAATTATTTTCATTAATTTCCCTTGTTATAGATGTATTATCACAAATCATATTCCAAACACATTCCCTAATTAAGCACGAAATTCCACTCTACCTCCGTATGCCATTTAAATGGAGCAATGAGAGCGCGTGTGTTCAGCCTGGAGGCTGGTGGCAGGCAGGCAGTGCAACAAAAGATGGTGCTTGCATATCGGATATCTTTCAGAGCTCTAACGTACAGAAAATGTTTTGATTTTCCATTTTGATCATCAACATGGGCACGTTCAGACCTCAGAGCTCTTGGCCCTTGCAAATTTCCAGTCTTCCATCTTCTTCTTCAGTGTTTTCAGGGTAAATCTAAGTTCCTTTTCTTCCCCTTCCACCATGTGATGTGTTGACTGATCTCTTTTCAGGTCCCCAGGATTCCCCAGGAACCATGAAGCAGCCTCCCCTTTTCATCCAGAAAGGAAAACTCTGACAGTTGGTATGCATTGGAAAAGGTGATGAAAACTTCACGTTTCTGAGGAGGCTGTCACCAATGGATAGACGCAATTTAAAAAACATTGGTTTAACCGTTGTGTCACTGGGTCAGTGTTTGCACTCATGAAATAATGGGCTAAAGTACTTTAGTCCTGCAGCCTCACTGGAAAGGTATGTAATGTACAGCTGTGGTATTGGGTGTGTGCCGTGCCACGGGCTGTGCTTTCCACAATCTCTGTAGTTTTGGCGAGGTCTTATACAGACTCATCCCACTTTGTGAATGGGTAGTGGGAAATGTCTGCGAATTATTTTGTGTTCTCCCTTTGGTTCAATGTTCACACAATCAGAGCATGATGGGGCTTGAACCTGACTGGTGGGGAAGGCCCACTAGGACCAGCATCTCCTGGAAATATTAGATACGTGCTGAAGCATCAGTCCCTGCAAGACCAGGCATGCTGAGCTCAGACCTTGTCTGCAGGCTTGTCCTCCTTGAAACCCAGGCTTTAATTTTCCGAAGATGTATCTGTGCATAACAGCAACGACCATGTTGGCAGCTGCCCACCTTATATGTGGGCATAGACACTTGTATAAGTTTTATTCAGAGGTAATCACAGATCCTCTTCTTTTTAGTTCGCTGAAATTCAGTAGAAATGCATTCCACATTTTGTACAACCTCTGGGCACACATCAAAGCCCTTCCGTTCACGCACACAGCATGGGCAGGTATCCCCCTGCGTTCCCCTATCCCTTTTTATAGATGAAATATTGTACGTCTTGAAGATTGTTAGTGTAATGAAATCAGATTATGAAATGCATCTGCAGCTTGTATCAACACTTCCTAACAGAAACAGTGGGTTAGGACTAAGTTATCACATATCTTTTGCAGTCCTGAGACAGCCATCGAATTCCAGTGAAATCTCTTACAAAGGCAATCAAGACGATCAATGAGAGCTTTGCCAGCAACATCAAACCTGATTAAATGGTTCTGTGTTAAGAACTGCAAATAAACATATGGAAAAGAGAACAGATTGGAAAATGGAACTGTGAAGGTAAAGAAAAATCACAGAAAGAAATGAAGCCCAGGAAAAAAAAATAAAAAGTCAGAAGATTAATAATTGACTGGCTGTATATACGGCCAATCCAAAGCAGAGTTTAAAATGCAGACAGCTCACTGTATAGCCTGTAACAGAAACTTCTGCAGAAGCATTTATTCAGAATAACTCTTATTCACACATCCTGCTTTAAATATTTTGCCAAATTGGGGTGAATACAAAGAGGCTGTAAAATACAAAGAGGCTGTAATTTGAAACCTCTCAAATCATTGAGCTGCATGTGTCTGACCATGTGCCTGTTACTGTGTATATATAGAAAATATAGTATCAAATCATATTTTTACTTTTAAATCCCTTAACAGTTATGTTGCCTGCTGGGTACCCTGACACGGTGAATTTACTTGAGTAAAACACATTTTGTTTTTCTTGTTTAGGCCAGCGTGTTTCCTTGGAAAAGTGAATTTGTTGCTGCACACCTGTGAGACAGGAAAACACTTTCTAACAGGTCCCAGCACCCCTGTCTTTCCCAGTGACTTCAGCTGCCTGCATGCTCGCCTGCCTCTGAAAATGTTCCTGCTGGGTCCAGACACTCTAGCCCAAAGTAGGCCAAAATGGTGGGGAAGTTATTTGGCCCTTTCTTGTGGTTGTTGTGGGGTTTTGTTTCTTATGTTTTCTGAGGGATTTTTTTAGTAGAGGTTGTTTTTATTTTTAGCTTGATATCGTTTTTATTAATGTTTGTGCTTATTTTCTGTTGAGGAGTTTGAATCTGACAAAGCTTTTACAACCATTAAAACTTGTCTGCTTTAAGTGCTGACAGCTGTGGAATGGCTCTTAACGAGGAGGGATGCACTCAGCAATGCCTCGCCTGGAGTCGGTCCGTGCACGCTGGAGATCGGTGGCGCCCCGCGAGTATTCCCACGGCAGGGTCGGGACAGGAGAGGAGAGGGAAGGAGCAGAGGAGAGGCGGGGTCGAATGCGGGGAGGGGGCTGAATTACTGCCGCCCCATCCATTTAAATACAGCCAGGGCACGCCAGGGGTGGGCAGGAGAAGAAATTCAGGGCAGCTTTGTGGCAGTGAGTGGATGTTTTCCTGTTTGGTTTTTTTTTTTGTTTTGCTGGGAGTTTTTTGTTTGTTTTTGTTACTTTTTTTTTCCGTGATGTCGGGACAGCCCAGGCGCTGGAGAGATGGGCTCAGGACCAGGATTCCCCCCTGCCCTTTTCTTTCACCTTCTCTCTCTGTGGTCCCAGGTGATGTTTTAGGGTGGTGGGTGCTGGGGACAGCCAGAGCTCATCTATATTCCCGTGAGTAAAACCTGGGGAGCTCAGAAAGTTTGCTCCAGGAGGTGCTTCCAGAGAGTCGGGGCTGGGGTGGGTGTCCTGAGGCTGGTGTTCTCTCACTGCCTGGCCTCTGCTGCCCTGTTTCTAGGGAATGGGGGAATTCCTCACCTCAACCAGAGCCAAAAACAACCTCTCCTCGTGGTGCCCAGCAGAGTGTAGTGACCCACCTGCTATGAGGATCATTCGAGATCATTCTTTGGAATGAAATGTGGTTTAGTACTTACTCATATTTCTTTAAAACCTGGTGTCCTTCCATGTTCCTAGTAGGACTTTTCATGGCATGTCATAGAATAGTTACAGTGTACTATATTGGGATTTGTATGTAATAATGGGCATGTTATTAAAAAAAAACCCAAAAAACAACAACAACAAAAAACCAAACGAAAAACCCCAACAACCAACCCCCCTCCCCCAAAAAAAACAACCAAAAAAAACCAACCAAAGGCAGGAGATGTGTCAACTGAGAAAGAAAATGGTTCAGTCTGTGCTCGTTAATTGCTCAGAACACTTAATGAGCTGGAAGACCAGAAAAGTTCAGGAAGCTGACAAGTGAGGGTTAGATGCTTAGAGACCAAGGAAACTTGAATTCATCAGTTAGCAAGGCCCAGCTGCTTTAGATACTAAAAGGAGGTTGTGGGGAAAACAAATGCAAAACAGGTGGGTAGAAGGAATAACTTCTTGCAGACAAGTGAGGGAAGGAAAGTGGTGAAAAGATTTTTGCTCTACTTCATTCGAGCTGTGCTCCAGCTGTGGTTGACAGCCTGTTCTCTGTGGACTGGGTGTAGCTTGGCTTGGGAAGGGAGGGAGGAAGGGCCAGTTTGCAACCCAGCTGTTTTGGGACCTGCTGCAGAAGTAAGAAGACTTGTGTAGGGTTTGATATTCAGTATTCATATTGTCATGTTTTAGCAGGAGTGAGCTCTCTACACACTGCTGCTGTTTTCACAATCTTGTGGATAAGCTGTGTCAGCACAGCCTTTATAAATTCCATTTTTACCAAAGATTTATGATGTAGCTGCAAATGTATGCTCTGGACCGGTATCTTCTGTAGGGGGTTTTAGTGAGAAATCTTATTTTTAGGGTGTTAGTGCATTTATTTTCTATGCCTAAGATACACAATGAAAAATGTAATTTATAATGTGACATAATAAAAATGGATGATGTTTGAGGGGATAGCAGACTTGTTCCTGTACCTACACAATATATCTTTTTGGTAACATTTTGATAATGATTTTACACGTGCATTACAGTGGTGTGAGATGTGGTGACAGTGCATCAGGCAATGGAAGGAGTTGCTGTGTCAGCCTTAACCTTATTAAAACCACAATGCTTGCATAAAGAAGCTAAGCTGGTCAAAGAGGGAGGAAAGAAACACACATTCAGCAAAGATACATGGCTAGATCTTGCTTTTATTTATTCCACTTTAAGTCAGGAAAAAAAGTGAATTGGAACTATCGTTGCTGAATTAATACATGTGTGAATGCTCCAAACATTTCAATGTTCATTAAAATTTCAACCAGCTTGGGAATGGCTGGGTATCTCTCCTCTGAGAGCTGAGATCCACCACCCCCTGTGCTGCTGTTTGGCAAGACTGTCTATTTTAAAGAGGCAGTCCAATGTTTTCAAAACAGACTGTAATTCACTATTTGATTCTGTGTGGTATTGCCCTACCCACCATAAGGTAAGATTTCACTGTAATCATCACCTTTTTTCCTCCTCATAAATCAAGGTTTCCACACAAAGTGGTGGAAAACAGCAAATCTCTATATCTGAAAAAACAGTGGCTGGTTCTCCTCCAATTCAGGGACTTTGTGCATTTAAGCTGCTACAGGCACCTACAATGCAAAAGCTATGGAAATGACAAATGAAAGCTAGGCTGGTGCCTTTTGGTGGGCAAAGCTCCTGCCAAGTCAAAAACCAGCCATCAAGTCAGAGTTTCATCTGCATCTAGGGGAGTGACTTGGGCTGTACAAGTACTACTAAAACTAAGAAACTGCGAAGTGAAATTTGCAATCTTGTTTTGGTGGGGGCTTTTCCTTGTTTTTTTTTGTTTGTTTGTTTTTCCAGGTAAAGAAACTGCTGACAAACCTTAGACTATAAAACTTAGTCCTTTACTGTACAGACACAGTTACCTTTTCAAAGCATCATCCTTCTTTATATTATGCAAGGAGAAATTCTTACGTATGTTAGCACTTCCCTAGTTTGTACAAACTGGACCTGAGATCAGGGACTGATGCTTACTACCTTCCGTCTAAGGCCCCAGTCGCTTTTCTGACTTGCTGATACAAAAAATGTTTAGTCAAAGCGTCTAATCTCATGCCCACTTCTGTAACAAAAGTGAAACGGGAGAGAGCGGTAGAAACATGAAAATCTAAGCAGGAGGTTAAAAAATTCTCCTGAGTGGTTGGGATGAGAGTGAGTGAGCGCAGTAACCCCATGGTTCTCATTACTTGCACTGCTTTATGTAACCCCTAGAGAAGGCACCTGGATGCTCCAGCACTGAGCACCCAAAGAGAAAGGAGAGGTCCCACCAAGCCATGGATATGGACAGGTAAGGGATGTGTGCTCTTCTTGTGTGCTGCCAGGAGCTTGGAGAAGGGCAAGCTGTCAAGCAGGAGTATGAGTTTGCTCTGGGTGTACGTGGTGGGTTTATTATCATAAACTCAGCTGGTAATGAGGGAAGTCTGGGCCAAGCATGGCTTTTCATAAGTGCAAGGGAGAGTCCTGAGAGAAGGTGGTGGGTGTTCAGGCTGAGTCTGTCAGCCACAGTGACTGTGGGTGGTTTGGGTTTGCAGTTTCTGGAAACCATTAGCACAACAAAACAAAACACTGACTCAGCGAGGTGAAGCAAATACACATTTCAGCACTTACTCAAAAATTATTTTTCGTCCGTGCACTTAGCTAATGCAGTGCAGAAATTTCCTTTTTTCCCCAATTGGAATTGAATTGAATCAAGACTTTAATCCCATTTATTTCAAGATCAGGCTCTAGAAAACCCTAAACAAAAATGTTGTGGTTAACGACTGACAAACAATGTATTCAGGTCTTAGAAAGCAGCCACTGACAGCTGACTGCAGTTTGAAGTTTCTTGCTGGCTCCAGGTTTTGGGAAGTTCAGACTATGTAGGCCCAGCTGCCATCCAGCCTGGTAACCTCCACAAACGCACCTTTGCTGTTGTTAGTCCATCTTTACTCCATGTTCAGTGAGAGTCTGATTGCAAACAGCTGAGATCAGATACTAATTCCATGTGCGGGGTATGCTGGAGCCTTATGTCCTGTTGGTCTTGGAGTAAATTGAATACAGGAGATTTGGCGGGAGGTGGACTTGACCATTTTTCTTTTCATAAGAATCTGACCAACCCATGTCAGTGCAGGACAATCCTTCTCAGTTATTTTAAATCAACAAGCGGCTTGTTTAGTAACCAGGATGGCGCATGAGCATGAGGCTGCCTGCTCTTTTCCAGGCAGGAGTGGGTCCTGGCAGAGCCAGGCTCTGCCCTCTCCTGGCCCCTGGGCATCGCAGGGGCTCAGCTGTGGGATGGTGCTGCGTTGTGAGCTCCTCGGAGTGGCTGCTGTCCTCCGGTACGTATTTACGTGCTGAGAAGCACAACAGTGCTTGCTTCTGGCTGGGGTCTTCAGAGGCCACTATGACACCAATAAGTAAAAGTTAATTGCAAATTTATTTCCACGTAGCAATAAGGGAAAAACACTTGGGGCCAGTTTCCGTTAAAGAAAAGGGGGGAAAAGCCTGTTCTACACCCATTTGATTAACCTGCGCTGTTAATCACTGCCAGGTTTATGAACCTCTATTATAAACTTGTTACTCTAAGGGGTTTCAGTTCGGTGATTGAAAAACAGCTTTAGGGCCTGGGTAGGTAAGAGTAGCAAGAAGTACAAGTAGCAGCACTGAGCCTTTGAAGAGGTGTATAAATAATTAGCAACATATTTCATGTGGACTCTTTCGCCAAGATACACTGTCAGAGCTGGGATTTTATCAGAACATGACAAAAATGTAGAAAGAGCTCTACGTTTATTCCAGCATAACAGTGTTGATATCTAAAATAATTTGGGGTATTAGAAACTATTTTAGGTCACAGGTAAGAGCACTGCACTGCTGAACTGCAGTATCTGCTGAGGTTTCTTCAGAAAGAAGAAGGTGTCTGAGAGGTTCTTTACACTCTCATGTCTTTTGAATTTTTAGATCCTTATTTCATGGTTGCAAAACATACAACACAGGTGAAAACCTGAACTGCATCTTAATAAAGCAAAGTGATAAATAAATAGTAGCCTATGTAACTTCAGAAGGCAGAGGGTAATATGGCAGGTAAAATAGAAAACAAAGGTGGGAAAGTCTCAAAAGACTCTGGGGTGCATGTGAGAAACCTCCTCAGAAACAACCTCTAAGGAATACCCTACCATACATGTCCCTGCCTGTGGTAGAGGGGTTGGAAACAGATGATCTTCAAGATCCCCTTTCCACCTAAACCGTTCTATGGTGCCCGTGTATCTCACTTAGAAGTGACAAAAACTTTGATCTTATCAGAAAAAACCAAGCATAAATCCTAACGAAAATTTCATGTATGGAAGCTAATGGCACTGCAAATCTCTTAGATACCAAGCACATCACTGGTTTAATCATGGTTTTAACATCGGTCTAGTTGGTTTAGGTTTAGGGTTGTTTATTTTATTGGGATTTTTTTCCTGTTTATGTGGAAAAACCGTTTTGCTTTTTAGGGTAATGACTTTTGCTCTCTCATTTTCAAACACTAATCCTGGTCTCTGGGGACAAGCTCTACCTCTTGTGTATGGCTTTACTCATTCCCACCTGGAGGAGGAGCTTAGTGGGCTTAAGTGTGAGTTTTGTCCAACAAAGAATTAATTTCAGCCTCAGCATAACCCAGCACGGGCTGGTGTGTGTGGAACTCCAATGAGAAACCCATGCACTCAAATGCAAAGGTTATTTTAGCAGAAGAGTGTCGGTCTCTGCTACTTTCAGAAATGCTAATGGAACTTCAGTGAGGTCAGGACTTCGAATTTGGAAACTATAGCAAGGATTAAGTTCAGTTATTTAGAGCACTTTCTCTATTAACCTGAACAGAATCAGGATTTCACTCTTCACCTTTTCTACCAAGGCTTTCTGCCCAGCTTTGAAGTCTGGAAGAATAAATCAAATTCTAAGTGTGAACTTCATTTTGCCTCTAGTTCAACTGTTTGGGCTGAGTGGTGGTAATCTAAGTACAAGACCACAGGTCAGTGAATTTCTAAGTTGTATGCATGAGGCATTTTCTGCCCCTTCTACTTACATTAGGAATTACACAGACTGTTTAAATAATAACTACAGGGTTTTTTTTCAAATAGCTTTAACACTTGTGTGCATTTGTGTTTTAAGAAACTAGTACTTAATGAACTTTAAGTTGTATTTGTTGTGCTTATCAAAGAATTTTAAAGGAATCAAACGTTAATCAAACCACTGTCCTCTATTTGCATGAGATGTGATGTGAAGTGCAATGGGGTCTCTGCAGAATAGAACATACAGTGAAATGAGAAGTTGCAGCTGATAAGTGGAAGGAGATAGCATCACAACTAGTCCTCCCAGGCTTAGCTTGGCAGCAGATGAGCTCTCAAAGAAAAACCACAAGGCTGAACTGGACCTGATGGGTGACTGCAGTCAGTGTGCAGCTGCTTCCTCCCAGTGCAAGCAGACCAGTGTTTGCCCAGCCAAAAAACTCTGCAGGATTTACATTTTGTCCCAAACCCAGTGAACTTGGTGGCCATGTCCTAGCTGCAATTCTGCACTGGTGCAGGTGTTATTCCTCTGCAAAGTGCTGTCCAAGTTAGCCTTTCTTACTATTTAGATTTTCATTTCCATTCTTGCTAAGAGTATACTACTCTTTTATTTTTTTTTTTTTTTTTTACATTTTTGTCTCTAAACTTGTTTTTGCTGCTCAAATAGGAAGCTGTGTGCAAAAGACTAATGCTTAGGCACCAGAAAAAATACCCATATAAATATAAAGCCAGCCCTTCCTCCTTAATAAAGCTCATTCTTCCCACCTTGGTTTTAACCTGGAAGAAATGCTATACAAATCCATAGGCAAGGTAAGCAGTGGAAAAAGCAGGTCTGTGTTTTTTGGGTTTTTTTTTGTCTACCTTCAGTCTTTTGTGGTGCCTGATGGAAGCTGACGCTAACCTGTGTATTTCATATCCCACAGTCAGACTGACTTATTTGGTAGTCATCTCTGTGGCAAGTTTGAGTTTTATTTTCACAGTAGCCCATAGGGCAGGAATTACACTTGACAAGTGCGTGGAAACAGTGCCACTCAGCTATTACTTTTTAATCTGCTAACCAGGAAAATGAGCCTTTTAAGTGCCTGACTTGCAGGAGGTCATCATTAGTCTGTCAAGGCATTTCTTTATTGCCATCTTCTATAAATGTATTTGATATGGCAACTCCCAGTTATGTTGTTTTGAACAGACAAGATGTACTGTTTATGAAAACAGACTTCTTGAAAGCAAGCTGTGGTGGCGGGTAAAGGAGGAGAGGTTGTTTACAATATTTTAAGCCAAACGGTTCCTTTGGCAGGAGGTTTTCTGTAACAAGTGAGAACAACAAGAATTAGCTCTCTCAGCACTTCAGCAAGCAGAGATTTTTGTCTGTAATGAGAAGAATGAGACTTGCTTGACGTAAACTACAAAACAACACAGCAAAGATGAAGAAGGAGGGCAGAAACACATTACAGAAGGTGAGGAGAAACAACTTTGTTCTGCTGTGAATTCAAGATTCTTGCTCATTATAATGTATAATTATATCTGGCATAATTCCAGAGGAGGGGTTGAAAGACTGTAGGTCTTGCCAACTGTGGTAAATCCTGTTAAGGAACTGACCATAGCAGCATCCTACCTGAGCATGTATAATCTAAATGATTCCTGTTTTATTCTTCTGTACCAGGTCCTTCTTTATGCAGAAATGCAGATTCTCTTTGGACTCCTGAGATTTGAAAACTGATTAGAATTTTTATGTTCCTTCGTTAAGGGTAAAAATAGGCTATCCCAAGATAGACAGCCCCCCCAATTATATACTGATCTGAGAAAATGGGAATAGCTTACTTTTGTTGTTAAACGAGTAACTACTTTCATCAACCTATGCCAATGACCTGGCTGTGCCTCTTCTGAAATTTTGTTGTCTTTCTGAAATATTTTAGTGGTTTAGTGATAAATTTACAGGTGCCAGATTCTATTTACTTGCAGTAGTATATTCATCCATGCGTCATTAAAAAGCAAATCTTCAGTTTGCTCTCTGGATCTGGTATGTGACTGAGAACAGCAGAGAGATGTTGCTATCCTAATTTCCTCTGCAGGCCTCCCAGGGAGCAGAGCTTGAACTCAGTGAAGAGATGGGGATGAAGTCTGGCTGACTGAATGTGTCTGGGTAGATAAAGTCTTTGCAGCCTTTAGGGCATGTTTTTTGCTTTTAGAAAAAATGATGGAGATTTTAGAAAGAACATTGTAGGGCAAAGTGAATATTTACTGATTTCAAGCTCAGGATGATTGTTAGTGATCAGATATTCTCTGTATAATGAAATTGTAGGGCTCCTATTCTTTTTTCTTTTTTCCCCACTCTTTTCTTTGAGAGACATTGCGAGGCTGGCTTGCATTTCTGGAGTCCTTCCGCTTTTCCACCAGTAAATTACATCATCTAAGCAGTGGTGACTGTGCAAAGATGACTCTGGACCTTGGTTTCCTGGCTCTGAGATACCTGTCCATTTGGTGGTGTGGGGACAGTGATTGATTTTTTTCTGGTCTGGTTCCCAAAGGCTCTTCACACCTCGCATATCCTAGTTACATTGACATTGTTCTTCTCTTTTCCAAGGTCATCTAACAGCCTCAAGAGTGGAGTATTCACTTTGTCACTTGCTCTTCCCCACTCTTGTTGGGTGCTTGATGGCAGTGGTCTCAGCTTTGGTCCCCTCCTTGCTGTAGTGCATCATGTGTATGTGCTGCTTCAGAGCACTGAAAGCTTGGGGCAGGAAACTGGTGAAGTAGCCTGTCTTGGAGGGATAGAGAGGGAGAAGCTAAGGCTCTGTATAGTGGAATAAGTGATTTTCTGTAATGAAACGTGATCTCTTTCTATGATAAGGTGATCTGCTTGGTGGATGAGGGAAAGGCTGTGGATGTTGTCTACCTGGATTTTAGTAAAGCCTTTGACACTGTTTTCTTCAGTCAGTTCGCAGCTGACAGAGTTGGGCAGTAGGGTAGGAAGGCTCCACAGAGGGTTCTGAACAGGCTGGATTGACGGTCCAAGGCCAATTGTATGAGGTTCAACAAGGCAGTGTGCCAGCTCCTCCTTTGGGCCGCAACAGCCCCATGCAGCACTTCAGGCTCAAGGAAGAGTGGCCGGAAAGTGGGCCAGCAGAAAAGGACCTGGGGCTGCTAGTTAACAGCGGTTGAACATGAGCCAGTGTGTGCCCAGATGGCCAAGAAGGCCAGTGGCACCCTGGCTTGTATCAGCAATAATGTGGCCAGCAGGACCAGGGTGGTGACTGTGCCCCTGTTCTCGACACTGGTGAGGCTGCACCTCGAGTGCTGTGTCCAGTTCTGGGTCTCGCACTATAAGAGAGACATTGCGGTGCTGGAGTGTGTCCAAAGAAGGGCAATGGAGCTGGGGAAGGGTCTAGAGCAAAACTCTGATGAGCAGCAAAGGGAGCTGGGGAAGTTTAGCCTGGAGAAAAGGAGGTTCAGGGGGACCTTATTACTCTCTGCAATTACCTGGAAAGAGGTCAGTCTCTTCTCCCAAGTAACAAGTGATCAGGCAAGAGAAAATGGCCTCAGGTTGCCCAAGAGGAGGTTTAAATTAGATATTGGGAAAAATTTCTTCACCAAAAGGACTGTCAGGCACAGATGCCCAGAGAAGTGGTGAAGTCACCATCCCTGGAGGTATTAAAAGATGTGTAGATGTGGCACTTGGGGACGTGGTTTAGTGGTGGTCTTGGTGGTGCTGGGTTAACAGTTGGACTCGATGATCTTAGAGGTCTTTTCCAACCTAAAAGATTCTATGATTCTAAGTCTTGTCTATGCAGTTTTCCTTCTGTTTGGACACGACTGTGCGTTGCTTATTAATATTTCATTTGTATTGCACATGCACACTGCTAGGAATGGTGCTTATCTATTCATAAAAGGGCATTAATAACTGATCCTGTATGTACCTACGAGTTTCCAGAATCTTATTACAGAAATGGTTCTTTTTGCCCACTTCCACTCCAGTGCTAGAGGTTCTATCTGCTTATGCCTGTTTTGTCTCCATGTCAGCCCATGATTTTTTGATTATGTAATTAATGAGAATAGCTAAGAAAATCAAGAGGTTTAAGGATGTAAGAGCAATTAAATAATTCTTACAAAAGAGTTTAAGAAGAATTATTTGGATCTATTTCTTCCTTTTATTACCTGTTGGCAATGCTAATTTCTTCACTAGAGGTGTCTGGGGGAAGTAAAAATGTGTCTTAAAGCCAAAGGGTTGTGCATTTCACTGCATTTTACCTACAGTCTTTGGTTTAGACCCTGGTCTGTTATGAAGCCATAAAACAGGGTTAATGTGATTGTAATAGGAAATGCAAAACCTGGTTAGGTCTGCTAAGCAAAAAAAAGAGAATTGTGTTGAACTAAAAGTTTATGGGGTTACTCCTGGTTATATCAGGCAAGGAGAAAACCATGCATATCTTGTGTAAGTATGTGGATATAAAAATAAAAAAGAAATAATGAGATTATATGTTATCTACTGAACTTTACTTTTTGTCTATATGATAAAAGATTTATTAAAATCAGTAAGAGGAAAATTAACCAAGGTGGTTTTTTTTTTTTGCTACAATAATAATTTCAGCTCTATGGTGTCAGTTTAGAAAATGGGATATTTTTGTTTGTCTGTTTATTTATTTTTTCTACTCAGCACTGGTATGAACTGTAATTAAACCAGGTACCCATATGTTTACATAGAAAGACAAATGGTCTGTTTATTTCAGCAGCTGCTTAACAAGCCACCAGCACAATCAATTAGATTAATCCCAGGAAATAAAACTTGAAATAAAGATGATATCTGAAATCATTTTTATTCATGGTTAGAGACCATGCAGATTCTTCTGACAAGTTGAAAAATCTTATGGGTGATGTTGAAAACTTCAATGTACAAGTGCTAATTCAATTTGAGGGCAAAAAACCCCTGTCTTGATAGAATGGTTTCTGTAGAGATATTACTAGAATAGCAAACCCCCAAGCAATACAAAGGCAGCCTGAGTATTGTATGCTCATTACCTGAATTTTCAAACACTTAACAACTGTGAGAAGTATGAATATGCAAGGCTTCCAGACTCTGACCAACATTTTTCTCATTCTTTTCTATTCCTGGAATGAAAAGCCAGTGGTTTATGTCGTTGCATATATATAACTGCTATTAACTCAATTTAAAGTTGCATATGATATAAGGTCATAGGTCTCTAACTCTGCAGAGCATTTAAGTAAATCAGCCTCTTCACTAGCTGCAAGCCCCTTAAATATGTGTGTGAGTGCTCTGCTGAACTGGGGCTAAAATTCCAGCTCTTGTATCTTCACCATTGTTATGCAGAGGAGATGAAAGTTGGACCTTGCACAGACAATGCAATATTAAGAATTTATTAAATCGCAACTGTGGAGATTGAAGTATTAAAATGAGAATGAATCCTTGCCTTTATTGGTAGGGATCCTAAACAGCCACCTTCATCTCTAGAAGAAAAGACATATAAAAGAGAGACTTACAATGAATGTCTTATATGAGGGAATGGTTTGAATAAGAATTGCCATCCCATGTGGAAGACCCCTTGACCTCCGTGAGGATTTCAGGGACTTAGTGCCAGGTTGAGTCTGAAGTCTGCAAAGGCAGTGTTAATTTGCCTAATTTTAAGTTCTGAGCCAGATCCTGCAAGGTCTTGTTTTCATATATAGTCCATTATATCTGAATATTTCATGGCAGCATTTTATAACAGATAACATTATCAGCCCTGATGTTTTAACTGGAGATGTGAAATACCACAAAGTGCACATCACAGTTACACTGGCATTGTTGCCTGACCCTTATCTTTTGCTTTTTCCCACATGAGCAGTGCCACCAAATATTGATAGACAAAAAAACCCTGAGATAGTTGTGCAAGACTTGGGATCTTGTGCTTACTCATGAATGCTCAAAGCTTTGACATCTAATCTTGAACGAGACAGTAAAAACAAAGAGTTCTTTTTTTTTACAAGCCAAGATCTTGTTTCTACACATAAAGGACACCAGTCTCTGCAGGTTAAAGCTAACAGGTCAATAATAAATCTGTTTATAATAGATTGTCTGTTAAATATGAGAAAACATATTTTAAAAATAAAAAGCTGTACTGCATATAACACTGAAGAATGGCACTAAAAAAAAAAAAGGCAGTTGATGTGCAATGAATGCTTTTACCTTTTACAAGCCAAGTTTTTATTCAGTACAGGCACTAGAGGATTTATTCTGTGTGTTTTCTTCCAAGATACTTGTAGTCTTTTTCCTCCTTGCTAACTCTTGCTGGTGCTGTTTGCAAATGACTTCTCAGCTGCTTGAATCCCTTGATCATAGAATCATTTAGGTTGGAAAAGACCTCTAAGATCATCGAGTCCAACTGTTAACCCAGCATCACCGAGATCACCACTAAACCATGTCCCCAAGTGCCACATCTGCATGTCTTTTAAATATCTCCAGGTATGGTGACTCTACCACTTCAATGGGCAGCCTGTTCCAATGCTTTTGGCGAAGAAATTTTTCCTAATACCCAACTTAAAGGTCCCCGACACAACCTCAGGCCACCTTATTACTTGCTACTTGGGAGAAGAGACTGATCACCACCTTGTTACAATCTCCTTTCAGATATTTGTAGAGGGTGGCAAGTAGAAAAATATTCTAGGTTATGGCAAACATGTTGAGATTCCAAGCAAAAAGCTGGGAATGTTTGTACTTTCTCCAGGCTCCCAAGGTCACAGTGCTGTGGACGATCACATAGATGGGACCTGTTGGAGTATGTGTTTCTACCTTCTCTTCAGTCCGAATATTCCTTCTGTTATCATTGTGCAAAAACCAAGTGGCCAGTCGAGCACCAGTGGGTTGTGTTTCAATATGGAGATAGGTGGTGATGTGCTCTGGGAGCTGGAAAATGCTTCACAGTCCTTAGTGTATGCTACATTACAGCGGAGGAGTGGAGGGGGAATGTCACTGCAGTCTGGAAATGTGGCTGGGATTTGAAATGAGACTTGCTAAAAGCACAGCTGCTCGCCTGTTCATCACTGTCTCCACAGTGAATTTTCTACTGAAATTTTTCATGTCTCCATTATTTTAATCTAAAATGTGAAGGTAAGTTCAAGTTTCTGCTTAAATATTGTCTAAAAATGTGTCCACCTTCTTTCCCACTGTAAATGTGTAATAATATATGTACCAGCTGACACATGTATTATACACATTTTACTGATGAAAGTAGCCTGGTGGGCTTTAGACCACTAAATCATTCGTAAAATAAGCGGCTTGTGAATGAAGTGATAAGCATAAGGAAGGAATTGTGTCACTTCTATGTGCCCAGTGTTCAGAGCATGACTCAGTCTTAACTATGGAGAGCACTGCCAACTATGGACTGAGGTATAAGGTTTTAGCTGCTGTGTGGCTTCCTAGCTAAGAATTGACAAGCAAATTGAGTAGTCATCAATATGTTGCATCTTCCTGGAGCTGTACACATTTATTAATAATCCATTCAAAATTCTGTTTGGCTGTTACTGTTAAAGATGATCAGACAAGAAGGGATTTGTGAGACTAAATTTTGGTTTAGACTCTGCTATGTCTGACTTGTGTAAAATTATGTTACTTGGTGTTAACTCCATGGCTTTCCTTTTGCAAAAGAAGGCTGGCTCTGTATTTTGGAATGCTGAATAGAAAATTAAAAATGCAGGCCAGTCTTCGCGAACATTTTACTTACTGTTTTAATAAACTTTTGTTTATGCCTAGAGGTGCCATTAAATTACCAGCCAGACATTAATATACAGTACACAAGGGATCTTGTATATAAGAAATGATTATTACTGTGTGACTCAGATGGAGCTTGCTATACACACAGATAGCTGCTGGACGGAAGGTGAAAAGTGAATAAATATCTCTGGAATAAAAAAGTGACTATCTCTGGATGAAGAGTGGTGGTGCTTAGGCAGTGAACGTGCCAGCTGGTCAGTCATGTTTAGAAGAAAGCTCTTCTTCCAGAGCAGAAGGGTGATTCAAGGGGACAGTGGTCTGTCATGGCAGAAACACCTCTGCTTGCTTTCAAAAACAGTAGAAGGCAAGCACACGGTGTTGATGATCCTGGAGCCAAAAGTACGAAGCATTTCCAAGCCTGGTATTGTTCTGGACCCCCTTAAACAAGGAGTCTTTTTACATCACTGAAGCATCTGCTTCAGCTGCTGATTCTGAGTGGGCAGGCATGCTGGAAATGGTTAATTCCAAATATGGCTTGCTTTTCAAGCTACTGTGTCCAGTGAGAACAGCACCTAAGGAAGCAAAGACTGCAAGAACAAGCTGGAGTAAACTTGGACCAAGGACACCGCTCTGGAAAGCATCTGAGTAACAGGGGGGAGAGGTAAAATCAGAAAGATGTGTTTTGCTGCAGGTCTTGTGATTGCATGATTCTACAGACAGGTACGACTTCAAATGTGAGATTGCAGGAGTTTGTAAGGAGATTGTAAGTTCATCTAGAAGGAAGAAATTCAAAATCCCTCCAGCTCCTGAAAAAATGTATGCCAATTAATTCTGAATTGGGATTTTCCTTTACATTTGATCTACTTAAGAATGCACCACAAGGAAAGCTTCCTATGAGGAAAGCTTAGAAATGCTCTCAGGGAAAAGGCACCACCGTAACTCTCCCACTTCCTAAAGGGATCAGGGTAGAACTCTGCTTAATGCACATCCTCTAAAGGAAATATAAGGCCCTACCAAATACAGCCTCTTTAGGTTCTGCTGAAAAAATAAACCAACCAGATGATCCCTCCCCATCTCTGCTCTGTTTTTAACTTCCCTACTGTGCTTGCTGACTGACTTGTACCTACCAAAAAAAGTAGTGAAAAATTAGTTCCTTCCCTTATTTACTACAGCTCAAGGCTCTGGCATTAAACTCACTCACATGGAATGAGATGGGGGGATTGGATGAGAAATGTGAAATGAACAATACAAAATTGCTCTAAGATGACTTGTATGGTATGAGCTGGATAGATAGCAGGCAGAGAACAATGCTGCTTGGAAACCTTTGTGAAACCTGATTATATTGTAGGAATATTTCAATTTCACAAAAGCATAACTCTTTGCTTTCCTCAAGAATAAGAAAGAGAAGGCAGAATGCCCCTGTAAAGGCGAGGGGCAGATGCTGGACAGAAGAGAAAGAAGGAGTAAGAGGGTTTAGCAACTGTGTTGGCCATGCCAAAAAATCAAGTGGTGGGTGTTTGAGCTCTGGGTGTGACAGGGGTGCAGAAGTCTTACCTCCTGGTTAGTGGGGCAGTAGTTAGGGAAATGAATTCACAGTGGAAGGAGAGCAGCATGACAGTAGGCTTGGATGGAAAAGGCTTTCTCTTCAGGCTGTGTCCGTCATGGTGCTGTTTGCCTTGGGATGGTATGTACCCCAAACCTCTTATCTCAGCATCACTTTAATCCTCTGCTGCTGTGCCATCTCCTCCTCTTCGTTTAAATAAGCAGTTTGGGCTGGACACTTCTGGAATAACAACTGCATCCAAAACTTTCATAAGATAGTGCTGACTTCATGATTTGTATTTGATTACTCCCAAAAAACTGAGGCAGTCATGTTTTCCTTCTGTTTGATGGTTGGAGGGGCTGTATTTGTTTCCATAGTTTTGTTTTTCATTTATGTCATTATTTGCCAGCAAAACACAATTGTGTCTTTTGTTTTAGTTCAGCTTTATTCCCTTGTCCTTGTGTGATACTGTTTTAGGCACAAAGCGTCCCAGTTTTTTTAATACTTCATCACTTATTAATGCTGCAGATTGTGGGATGAAGAGTTGTCAGCATCCTCATTTTTTATGTATTGACAGATATAATATCTGATTCATTATTAGATTGCTTTTAAAGGATTTATTCCTCTCTGGCTATATTTTTTCCTAATTATTTAGTGTATTTCCCAACAGTTTATCTCCCTTCCTGCCTCCGTTTTTCTTTTTTTTCTTTTGCATCTGCTTTCACATTTGATGTTTTTTTCACTTAAATGTGAACCTGATCAACATCAGACATATCAGACCTCGTCTTATGCCTCTCTAGGAAAGGACTTGTGAGGGTTTAAGCAGGAGATGGAAGAGGAGTTTGACTCAGTTCTGCCAGCAAGAATCTCCTGCCAGCTTTGGCCTGGTGGGCCCCATTCGTACTGGATCACCGATGGTTTAAATCACTGCAGCTGGTACTAATAAGGGCCACATTAAAGTGAGGTCCATTATATGTATATGCACTATGGTTACTCAGTTGCAGTGTAAACGTGCCAGGGATTACACTTGCACAGTGCCTGGTGCAAAGAAGCCTTGCAGTCTGATCTAGATCTCTGAATTCTACCCTGGTATAAACAATTGAAGAAAAAAGAATAAAAGAAGAATATCCTGATTCCAGCATTGTAAAGGGGGCTAATGCCACAAGGATGGGTGGGAACATGCACCTTCCTCTCAGGACTAACACATGCAGCACTTGGAAACACTTCTGTTCCCGCAGGAGCAGTTCCTACCCGATTTTAAATCAAGAGGCCAGACAGGCTGGGATCAAAAACGAATTTGTAAATACTGTGGAATTTACTTCAATGCAGGTAAATGATGGCACTGTCAAGTTATATGATTGTAAGGTCCCCTATTTTGCTGCATTTTTGGAAAGGTCTGGCTTGCTGAGGGAAGAGCAGGCAAAACCTTTCTAAATCAGTACCCTAGTATGTATAATATGAGTGTTGGTCTCCGTGCTGCAGGGGAAATTGGGATGGCTGGGAGGAACTGAATGGTCAGGCTGTAAGTAACGAACAAGGTTTGATGTTCAACATCGTCACCAGAAGTCAATGTGCCAGGCTAAGCACAAAGGATGTGTCTACACTTGCACCTTTCTATTGCACATCACGCTGATGCTGAGACTGTAGTCTCCCAACTGACCGAACACTATCAGAGCTCTGTCTGTGGGATGCACTTTGCTTTTCTCCAGATTGATGGAGAGAGAGCTGGATCCTGGCCTGTGGTGAAGACAGGACACGGCATTGACATGCAAAGATCCAAGAGGTATGAAGCAACAGGTGCCACAGTATTGAAGTCAAACCGACAAATCTAAGGAAGTCTAAAGTCTCCTCTGGCATTCCCCCTCAGGGAAGCTACTGAATTTGCCCTGTTTCTTTAAACCTTTAAACTCTTTGGTAATATTAAAATCAAATGGGACACACACAAGAGAAATAGGGCTCTACCTTCCATCCAGCTAAGAAAACACAAGGTTTGTAGCGTGGGGTGTCCTTCCTCTTGGACACACCCTGCTATCCCTTCTTCTAGAAAATAAAGCTTAAGTTTTTAAAACCCAGCTTTGAGTAACCTTAAGATAAACCTTCCAGTAACTGATTTCTCTGACGGCTGCTCCTTCCAAGCTCGACCTCTGTGACAGGTACCACAGCTGGGACGGCTGCTCTCCTCTTTTTTGCTTTCTGTGATTTGCATGCTTCCCCCATTAGCAGTGGTTAATTACCTTGAAACCATCATAAAAAGTTTGCATCTGCACACATGTGCATACGCACCCAGGAATAAATCTGCTGCTTCTCCCCTGTAAAAATACAGCACAGGTTTTTGCACTGAAACTGCTCATGTTGTAGGTGTTTTGGTATGATTTTTGTAATATAAGAAAGTTATTTTTGTAAGAGTAAGGAGAAAAATATGTAAAAGTATTCCCATGTTATCTCTGAAGTCTCTTATTTAACAGGTTAAATCCAGTTGTTCACCGTAAAATCATTCAGAGAAGCTATTTCCTGTTCTTGCTTTCATTTTTCAGGTTTAAATATGTACAGCTTCTCATGTTTTCAGAAATAATTTTGTGTGTGTGTGTGTTTGAATTGCAGTTAAAGAGGCCCATAATTTGTATCAAGTGCGCAGCTTTATTACTCCAATTACCTTTTTTTTTTTTTTGTAATGCAACCTTCTGAATACATTATAGCCTTGCTATCTACTGGGAAACCATATTTCTGCAAAAAAAAGTGCAAAACATGAACATTTCCCTAAATCTGTATGGTCTCTTAGCAGTCTAGGGGGAGAAGACAAGAGAATATCATGAGTGGAGCATCAGTAAGCTGGGTTCCATTTCTGTGTCAGAACAAGCAGGTTCTAGGAAAGGGATCAGCAAAGTCCCCATATCTTTTTTTTTAAATTTTCTTCCTAATGCCGAAAATTTCACACTGGGCTCTTAAGTAAAAGAAAAATTGTTTATTTGTTGAATACCTAAATATATAAAAGGATCCTTTATTACAAGGTTTTTTTTTAAAAAAAGTATTATGCATTTAAGAACTGAGAAAAAAATGCATTTAAAGTCTCTGGGGAAAAAAACCCATACCATTATAGAGATAAAACCAAATATTCATGAAACCTTTCACTATCTCATAGCTTCTATTTAGAAAAGCGTACCTATAGGTGTGTTTAAAACCCATTAAGGGCTGTTCTAAATTGAACTTGTACATAATTCCTACTACTGCATTATGCTAATGGTCGTGAGTCCTGCAGCTGACAATACTCAAGCACTCAAAGACATTCAATAATATTCAGTAACAACAACCAAAAGATCTCTTGCAGGTGCCTGAAGCAGTATAAGCACCCAGGCCAAGACAGAATAAAGACCTGTGAACTCTTCTTCCATGAGGAAATCCAACTAATGGGATCAGTATAGCAATCTCTTCAAGAGCCTGAGAAAATCTGAGATCATGCCACTAAGTGCTAGTGAGAAATATAAATGTGTTGTAAACCGTCTCCCATACATTTCCACTTTTTCTCCTCAACTTTCCTATTTATAATTAACACCTCTCTTTATCTTTTTCATTCTGAATATCTTTGTTCTTTTCAAGTTAAATTATTTAGCACTATCTCTTCCTTTCGTTTAAGCTCCCTTTATCTCGTGATCCCCTCTCCTTTATATTAAAATCTCTTCTGTCTAAACGCATAATCAGATGACACCTGCTACCAGGAACTTAAAAATCCTGGCACATTCCCTAAAATAGCTGTGCAGTTATTAGGCAGCAAGGTACATTGCGCAAGTAAGAGGCTGGGTACACAATAAAAATGGGCTCCATAGGACACAAAGGGGAGCCGACGTCTCGGCATCGCTTACCAACTCCACCAGACTGATTGTTCATTTCTGTGGAGCCCAAAAATGTCCAGTCCACTTCTGCATCTTTGCAGTCATGAAAACCAGTCGCTGCTCACACAAACAGCCCTGTTGGTTTCAACAGATTACCTGTGAGCACTGAGGATTTGGTGTCACGTAGCTACGCGTGTCATGAAGCTTTTGTATTATGCAGAAGGAAGCACAAGGGCCTTTGGAGGCAGGAAAGCATCTGGAAGCCCCGAGGTATGTTTGCAGTTGAGCAAAAATGAAAACTTGATCATGTGAAATCAGAGGGAAGCTAAATTCTCGTTCCCTACTATGTCTTAAGCCACAGCTAAATATACGTTAAAACGTTTTTGTACAATTTAATGGAGAATACACATAGGCATGTGCCAGGCCATTCCAGGATCTGGTTGAGTCCCAGTGGCTAATTAGCATAGGTATATTATCTGTATGGGAAACTGATGAGGAATGTGAAATGTTGCAGGATATAATTTTGGATGACACTGAATTGTCTCTCTCTAATACTGAGCAAATGCCTCAGAATGGATGATAAATTCCCTTATAGCAACGGTGATGCTTGTCTTGCAGACACATTTAGGATGTGTGAGAGTCCTGCCAATCATAAAATTATTCCTGCTCTCCTCTGGTAGGACACAGCAGGGCTTTCAGAGCGCTCTATTGTTTAAAAGCAGGAACAATTTCATCTGCTTAATCTAAGAGACCTGCATGCTTGCCACAATAATAGCAGAACATCTTTTAATCAAAACTGCTAAAATACCTTTGTACAAGTCTTCTGATACACAGCTTATAATATCTGTATATGATTGTAAAGATTACAGAGGAAGTGACCCCCATGAAGCCATGTATTTTGTAATTCAGTTGGCAACAGATGTTTATTACAAACTTCAGGTCTCTTGGAAACAAATTTATAGGCAAAGCATCCATTCAAAGCAACAGAGCCTTGTTAAAGCTTATCTTTTAATTTTAAGTATAGACAAAATTTAATCTGTTTCTATTATACTTGATGACCATTCAGGTTGGTGGAGGTTTTGTTTGTTCGTTTGGTTCATCTGGGGGTTTGTTTGTTAAGTTTTTTCTTAACTGTTCTAAATCTAATACACAGTGAGGTATCTCACCCTTCTTTAGAGAAGGAGAGACAGGCTTGGGACCGTGCACAAGATCCTCCACCTCTTTGGAATGGAAATTGAGATGCATCTTCCAGAGCCTAGAACTGAACCTGAGGTTTCTAACTTTTGCCAATTAGATCTGCTGTGAGCAGATATCTGAAACCTCTTGGCAAAATGAACCTAGAATTAACTTGAACAGTGGCCAAGATTAGAAATTCATAAGTAGTATCCACCTGCAAAGAGTGAGGGGCTGGATTAGTACCATATAAAAACTATGATGCAAAAGCAGGGTGAGACTGCTGTCTTTACTGCACGATTGAATTTTATTGCCAGACTGAGCATCCTCCATACCTGTCCTTTCTTTGCACCCATCTGCAGCTTCTGCAGCAATTGACTTTCCAGCAGCTTAATTCACTATAAATTTCAGCTGCTTCTAACTTGTGAGTGCATAACTTTTGGCCTCAATAATTATTTATTATGTTTTTCCTGAATTGTCCTGAAGCTACTTGTGCCTTCTAGCCCTGCTGGCGCAGAGTGAGGCCTCTGCATCTTGTACGGCATCTGCCTGGCTGGAACCATCAGGAAGAGGGTGAAGCCTCCTTCCTATCTCTTTAGGACCTCCAGGACTGTGTATAAATTCACAAAAAAACCCAGCTGGGAAACACTGGACATCTTTCTGGTTCTCTGCTGTGTTCAGATCAGGGAGCCTATGCTCTTGCTAGTGTGCTTTGAGAGCCACAAAGATGTAAGTCTCTGGTCTATGGATGGTGCAGAACTAGGGCCACCTCACCTGTGAGTGAGCACCCACACAGGGATTGAATGTAATTTATATGGTAAACATTAACTTTACATCTTCATCCGATTTATCTTTCCTGTGCAGTAATCAAATCCTCCAAGTAATCAAATCCTACGCTCGTTATAATTGCAGGTTGCTCTAGACAAACACCCATTATGCGTTTGTTTTCTCCCAAAACAGCCAACCCACAAAGGTTGCGTAGGCAGGTGCAGTGAGGCTTTGCAATTTGGCCCTTCTATATGCATGAGAAGGGAGCAAGGACCTACATGTACTCCAGTAAACTTTAGTCAAGCAATGAAATGAGTAATCATTTTAAACCGCACGTTTTGGATCCACTTGGCGGAGGGGCGGGGCGGAGAAGGCACGTTCCCTCCGTATTCAGAAATTCCAGTTCCGATGTATCCATGTTTACACAAGTGAACCTCACAGGACACAAATATGACCTCTTGGAGATTGCAGCTGAGCTTTTGAACTGTAAGCATTTATTTCCTCGGTAGCAGAGAGCAGAAAGCCTGTGGCAGGTATTCCTTGAAGCCTGAACACATCCACAGGGGCTGCCCGGTATAAACTTGCCGAAATGTTTGGGAATCACGCGGGAGAGCTGCCGTGTGCGTGGGACCTGCGGGACGAGGCAGCCGCTGGTGGGAGCAGCTGGATGACAGAGCGTCTCCCGCTTTATCATTCCCTCGTTAATGCGGTTTGGAGCGCGGGGGTCGTGGCCGGGCAGGGGCTGGGCTAATGAATCCATCGGGGAAGCGCGGCAAGAGGGGAATAGGGAATGGAGAGCGAGGGTCGAGCACCGGAATGAGGTTTTACGACACTCCGTTTTAATGGAAATGTGTTTAGTGCCGAGATAAACCGGGGAACCGCCCGCCGCTGGGAAGCAGCTGTCCCGGCGAGCGCTCCGCGGGTGCTGCTGTCGGCATGTCGCGACAGGGGCTTCTCCCGCGGCCTGGGCAGGTGCCTTTGGGTCTGCCCCGAGCGGACAGACAGGCACCCCCCCGCACTCCCGTGAACTCTCGGGCGATCCCGATCCACGTGTCCGTGGCCGCCCGGGGCACGGGACGGGCGGGCGTGTGCGCGCTCCGGGGACAGGTGCGTGACACGGGGGCCGCCCCCGCCCGCCCGGCGCTCCTCGCTCCCGCGACACGTGCTGGCGGGGAGCCCAGCTGCGGGTATTTGCACTGCCAGCCCCATCCCGAGCCCGCCCTCCCGGAGAGATCCCGGATCCCGACGGTTCCCGGCTCGCGCCCGCCCTCCCGCGCGTCAAGCGCCGGGCGTCACGCGGGCGTTGTAATGTACCAAAGCAGCGCGCACGCACCCGCCGAGCTCGTCCCGTCCCTCCCCGCCGCGCCCGCACAGCCCCGCGCCCTCCCGCCCGCCGGGAGCGGCTCTGCGACCCGCGCTACCCACGGCCCGCCCGGCCGGCGGCGGCGGCCACAGCGGCCGTCCCGTCTGCGCCACCGCCACTCGCGGTGTCCGCCCACGCCCCCGCCTCGGCGCGGGTGTGCGGGGCTCCCGAAGCCGGCGGGGGGCGAGGGTGGGTGGGGGTGCGTGGGTGTGCGTGGGGGGGTGTGGGCGGGTGTGTGTGTGGGGAGGGGGGGCAGGCGCTGCGCGCAGTCAGTCGGGTGAGCGGCAGCGCGGGGGGGAGTGCGCGCCTATTAGGTGTTGCGTGGTAGCGATGGCGGCGGTGGGTGAGACTTTTCCCGTGAGCGGATCCGGCTGGCCCTGCCGGCGGGCGGTGGGGCCGCGCCCCGCCCCGAGCGCAGCTCCGCGCCCAGCCGAGCCCACCCCACCCCGGCACGGCCCGGCCCGGCCCGGCCGCGGCGAGCGCAGCCCGGTCGCGCTGGGCGGCGGGCAGCGCCATGGGACTGCTGGAGCGGCTGCGGAAGGAGTGGTTCATCCTGGGCATCGTGCTGGTGATCGCGGTGGCGCGGCTGGAGCCCGGCGTCGGCGTCAAAGGCGGTGAGTGCGAGCGGGCGCTGCGCCCCGGCGGGGGCACCGGAGCCGCCGCAGCCCGGGACCCCTCGGCATCCCCGGGAGCCCCGCGGTACTTTGGCGGCTGCCCACCCCCCCCCCGCCCCGCCCGTGCGGGGTCCCTGCCCTTCCAGCAGCTCCCCCTCCCCGCCTGCCCCTCGGTCACTGCTCCGCGGGCACCCGCGAAAGCGTTTCCAGGTGTGTCCCCGTGGGTGTTTTCCCGGCGCTGTGCCGGTGGCTGGAGTAGCGTCCTGCTCTTTTTCGGGTTAGTGGTGGCGGGAGGGGAGGAGTGACTTGCTGTGGATGTGCCCCTGTTAAACTAAGTCGTAACTTCCAGAGCTCTGGGCATGAAAGTCCTCGCAGTTCAGCGTGTAGAATTCTGCCATCTGTGAGCTTCCCCGGAGATGTAGCTTGTGAATTCTCAGGTGCCAGACGTTTACTTTTACTCTACAGTAGTACACTTTTATTTTAAAGTTTTGGATTATTTTTTTTCCTTTTGTTATTCCCTCTTACTTCCTCATGAAAGATGAGGGCAAACAAGTGAAAACGATGCTGTGCGAAGTGGTGTCAGGTGCTTACGATGAGCAAAGCAGAAGAACGATCTGCCCTTTGCTAAGCAGTGAGGTCTTGTGTGTTTCGTGTAACAGGAGCTGGTGAAATATCCAGTGTTATTCGATCGTAAACAGTGTATCTTTAAGGATAAGCGTTGATAGCTGCTTCTGGTCACTTTCCATTGGAACTTCAGCTCCAGGTGTTTACAATTTTCAAGGACGAGTTAAATTTTATATTTCATTTCCCTAATTGTTCTCTGAAGATTTAAGAAAAGAAACGTAGAACACTTGGACAGAATTCCTTAAGCAATTCCATCTTATGAGAGGGGAGGAAGAATCTAGCTCGTCTTTTATATGCATAGATATTTTTTTTTCCTTAACAGAGCTGCAGTTTGAGGATAGACAGCATCTCACTGAGGAGCCAGTCTTTTTCCTCTCTCTGACCCTCTGGGGAAGAAAAGAAAGTTGATTTAAAAAAATACGGCTCTGAACACTTGCTGTGTCAGCTAAGGCTCCAGTACTTCATGGAGTTCAGGGTAGGCAAATTCCTGCTATGCAAGGATCCCTTCTAACATGTGTGTGCTGTTTTCCAAAGATGAATAGGACCCACTTGGGGATCTTGCAGGATCCATGCTTTGTTTTCAGCAGACCTTAAAGACAACTTAAAATTGATAAGAGGTGTTTTGTCGCTTTCTGGTTTGGCTGTCATGCTGATTGTTAGCAGCAACGTGGGAGATCCTTTTAACTAGAATAGGAGATAATTTTTCCTCAGCTAACTTCCTGCATGGAAGCACTATGATGGAGCACTTCATTTAATTATCCTACTGCAAAGAGGTATCAGTCTTTGACATGGTATTGTTCCTGGGACAGCTTGCTTGAAAAATCATGTAAGCATTGATTGAAACTAGTGAGCACATGTTCCCCAAAGTGGTTATACCTCTTCTGGAGCTACGTAATCCCAGTGCTCTGAGGGAAAAAAAAAAAATAATTATTTTTAAACCCAGAAAGAGGTGGGGGATGGGAAATATCCACGTATGAAAAAAACCTTAGTTTGTCTTCTTTCAGCTGTAACCATGCACTGCAATTTGCAGGGCCTTACTGAATGGTATGGATGGCCCAGCATTCCTACCAATGGAACACTGCGCCATAAATAACAAAGATTTGTGTTGTTGTCACCTTCAGGACATAAGCCAAGCCCTTGTTGTGTGCTTTCTTATTTGATAAATGAGCCCATTGAGTTCCTTTGTTAAAAGAACTTTTCTGACCAGGAAATGACCGGAGATGAAGGGGATCTGTTGTGACCAGAGTTCCCTGTGCTCCATGAGTGTGTGGCTGCTCAAGTGGTAGAGCTTTCTCCTGTGAAAAGGAGTGCAGGTGAAAACCCCTAAAAATAAAAACTGAGTCCTGGAAGAACTCCTAATTTAGCCAGACTAACTCACTGCCTATCTGCCTAGTGTGTATGTGCATGTTTATATATGTTCTAATTTCAATAAGATTAGGAAAAACACGGAATTGTGTATATAAAATACAGTTTTCTGTATAGCTAGATGTATTTATGTAATCTTTCTAGTCCCCCCCCCCTCCCGCCCCCTGTCTACTCAGTTAACATGCCATAATTTTGCAACTAGCCGCGTGCTTGGTTGCAACTTTAACTCCTGCATTTCCTCTCCTGGTTTTTAACTTACACTTCATATTTGTTTGGGGGATTTTTTGGGTTTTTTTTTGGTATTTGACACATATAGTTTTGGTGTCTCATCAACAGAGTTCTCTCTGAGAGTGGGATTTGGGTTTAAATGACTTGGGATGCAAATTTGATTTGTACAGTCAAATCACCCTAGTTTAAGGATCGGTGACCTGACTCCAGTGTGATCATCAATGTATCATTCATCCGAGAGAGCAGAAAGGGTCTTCTCTTCTGGAGTGTCAAGTAAAGGGTTGCTTGTTTGCTCCTGCAGTTTTTGCTCATGACACCTTCTGGTCACTTGTAGAGTTAGGATTTTACTTTGATCCTAAATAGACTGCTAATATTTCATTCCTAATATAATATCTGGCTGAATGCTCATGAAAAAATGAGTATATATATTTCGGTGGCCTCCAAAGGCAAAGTGTATTAGGAGAATTCATCATTTTTATAGGAGCGTAAAAAATATTTTAATCTCCCTGAAAAAAGTGTATAAATATATACAAATGCAAGCCTTTAATATAGTAGAACCCTTGGAGTTGCAGGCATCTGCCCTTGCTGATCTCACTGCAGCAGTGTCTGAAATGTGTTATTGTAGGGCTGACGTGAACCATTTTGCCACAGCCCTGTTGTTAGGGAATAGTGCAGAACTGTATTGCCCTGAGGAAATCTTTGCAACGTGTGATTTGGTTTCCTCTGTGCAGGCAGTCAGACAGGTGTGTGTGTTGTAGGGCAAGAAGTGAGAGGTAAATATGTGAATGATATGAATGGCCTTGTGAATGTAGCAGCTAATATTTTTATTTGAGTGTATGGTTTGAGTTTGCAGATGCAGATACTCTGGTGACAAAATTGTGAAAAACTCCCTTTTTCAAATTTCCAGAATTTATGTGTTAGTACTCTGTGACCTCTAATCACAGTAGCCAAATTTGTGTGAATCATAACTCACTCTCCACTCACTGGTTTGCTTTTATTTAAAAATGAACAGCATGCTTTCTTTAACTTAATAGAAACTGCATTCTTTTTATTAGAGACTTTAATGGTTAGATTTTCTCCAGTTATTTTTTTAAGTATTCTCATTTACTTTGATACAGTATAAGTATATAATTACCTCTTGGACTGTAGTTCACTTTGTTCTCTATGTCTATATTTTTTAGGACCCTTGAAACCAGAAATTACCATAACTTACATTGCCGTTTCAGCTATATTCTTTAACAGTGGACTCTCCTTAAAAACTGAGGTACTGTAATTTCTCATCGCTTCATTCTTGTTGTGCTTTAAAAAGTTTTGTGTTCCTTTTGATCAGGTTTGAATGTAATTGGAATATTGAATGACTGTGCTCTTGGTTGTGGTGCTGGGGGGATGGCTAACAAGAGGAGATAACTTTTAGACATTTGTGGGATAACTCTCCTTGATTTCAGGAAGTTCTTCACAAAGTAATGAAGATGATGAGAAGAAGAGGGTGAATAAATTTTGCGCATCCATGGGGCGAGTTGTCATTTGATTTTGCAGGCCCTTACCTAAATGGAAGTGATGAGCAAACTTCTGAGACTGGATCTACACCCTGGATGTGTCCCAAACCCAAATGAGGGGGGAGATCCAGGAGTGCACTAGCACCTGCCTTCTGCCAACCCTTCTGCACATTGGCTTCCCTACTTGTTAGCTGAGAAACAGGCCAGAAAACCTTTGAGTCCTAGGGGAGAGCTTAGTAGGGCAGCAGGTAGAGAGGGACCATGGGAAGTCTCCATGTGTCTCTGGGACATAAAGAGAAGGTGTGAGCTCACTATGCCTCATCTCAGCTGCTGATGTGCTGTCCAGGTAAAACTGTTTAGGCTGGCCACTACTGGATTGATGGAAGCAAAGACCTGGTGGCTTTAAGTTTCCACATTGCGTAGGGTCAGGACAGCAGCCAAAACGGTTCAGCACAAAAGGGTTCCTCTGCAGGTGCAACACCAGTATACAGGTACAAAGTCTTGGCAATCGTTTCCTATAGGATTTAGTTGTGGACAGGAGAATTTGAAGTACCTATGCTCTGCTGCATATCACAGGCACTGAGATGTGTTTAAAATTTTGTGTCGCATGCTTTTTCAAAGAGGAACAGTCTGTGAGTCAGAAGAGACGAAGAGGTGCTGTATAAAGGTGCTATTAGTGCTGTATAAAGGAGGCATGGAGAAAGCAAGTGATGGCTCTATGCCAAGAGGAGAAGAAGCAGCCAGAGCTGAAGTGAAGCACCGCATGTCTCCACTAGTCTAGCTTTTTGATTCCTTTTATGGTGTTGGCTGTGCTAATAGATGATGTTACTCATATGTTGCATGATACTAGTGCCTGAAAAGATCATCACAATGTTGTCCAGTTATCTCCTGGTGAAATGGGATTTGGGTGAACAGTGTGCATTCAACAAAGATGTTCCTATACCTGTATTGTGGTGTCTGAATTGATGGCTGCCCTCTTCTCCACTCTCTGCTGGCAGTTCTGGCACTAGGACCTCTAGTTCTGCCAGGACACAGTGTAAGTGAAGTAACTTGAGTCAATTCTGCAGCAGTTAGAGTCTTGTGGTCCTATGGGGATGCAGGAAGAACCATGTTATCTATTTGCCTGGGATGGTAATTAATCCTAAAGGAAATAGGCTGTGGAGAAGCATTTTCTTCCACGGAGAAGAGGACCCGAAATACAAACCTGAGTAGAATTAATAAGTGGAGTTTTCTACTTTCAGGTTTAGGAATCTTTACATGCCAAAAAAAAAAAAAAAAGGTAGAATTCCTTTCCCTTTCACCAGTTTGTGTCCTTGAAACTTTATATTTGTAAAGTAGCTGTGAGAGAAATCATTAGCATTATCAAAGTTTTGATTCAATTCTCAATGCTAGTGTAACTCTAACTTTTTCCAGTTAAGGGGACATGACTGACAATTTCCTGGGCAGTATGTTGTGTTCTGCTTTGACCTTGCATAACTCTTTTTCATCTGCGATACTAAAAGCAGTACATTGATGTAAGTGAAGCTTTTACAGGAGTGGATGTTTGTGTCCAGGTCCAGATCTCGGATTGTTTTTGGAGCAGCAGTTAGGGCTGGTGCTGTATATCCAGCTGTATGTTTCAGGAAAAAGCTAAGCCTTTCCTCAATTTCTGCCATGGGGGTAGAAGACAATGAGGAAGAAAACCATTTCACTGGTTGTACCTTGTGCTGTTACTTCCTAAAGTGGATGTTAAAAACAATCCTTAAATGTTTTAGCAGGCCAAGTCATAATTTTATTAAAACACTTCGGGGCATATTTTAATTGTTTAAGGCACAACCTAAAGTTGGTATTGTTAGTCAGTTAACATATTTTTTTACCAGATTGCAAATTAAATAGTTTCTGCTTTTGTTCTTGATCTGTGTGCTGGCTGTTCTACTTGGATAATGTGTTAGTTAGATGGAAACTAGTGTTTTATATGCTTTATGAAAGGATAAATAGTTGAAGTGTGAACAGAGGCCTTCTGATTAAATCTGACAAAATTAGAAATAACTGCTGGTCTTTTAAGGTTACACTTCTGGTTTTATCTGCTGTGAAAACGTGTGCTCAAAAAGTTTGCTGATGTGTTCAGAAAGCATTTTACAAAATAATTGCCAACGTTCAAGTAGAGCCTGTCTGTGCATGGCTATGTTAGATTTTCAGAACTAGAGGTGACTAAGATCCTCTTACATGTGCAGAAATAGTCTGTGTCTAGGAATGATAAGAACATTTGATTCCTCCTTAATATACGGCTATTTCAGTTTTCAGGGATAGCTTGCTCTTTTAAAGTAAATACCTCCCATAGGGCCCCAGAAATTAAGACATATACTTGAGTTATCCATTTCAGTGAGGAATTTGGCAAGCCACTGAAAACACTCTTTGCTCTGTGTGGGTATTTGCTCAGAGGAGTCCAGCTATGACCATCCTAAGCATGGCTGGAGGGCAGTAGAGACCCACATTGACCAGTCAGGGACTAGGATAAACTCCCCAAAGAGTCTGAAATACTGGGAAAGACAAGGTAACCTGTGCTATCTGGTGTGCAGAAACAAGAGTCATACTAGCAACTTCCAGTAATGTTTTTGAGACTTCTGCTTCTTTGAGAGCCCTCATGGATTGCTTAAGAGGATGAAGGCTGTTTGCCTCAGCATTTGTTCTGTGATCATACAGTCTAAGGTAAGTATTATAACAATAACTATTCCAAATAACTACATTCTAAAAGGCAATCACTAGAGATGTTTTCCAGACTGGTAATTTAGATCTGCAAGGACCTGTTTCACTAATAAAGCATTCCTTCATGCAGTAGGTTGGTTGTGTTGTATCACCTTCCTTGCTCCCTGGAAGTTCTAATGAGGCTTTCCCAAGTTCTTGTTTTGGATTTTGCTTTTGGAAGTATCATAGAGTCTTCTTAAAACCATCTGTTTCTAAGGCATTTTCCAGTTGTAGAAATATGAAATTAAAAGGGCACTTCTCTGTATGTGTGATAGTGCCTGGACTGGGGGGTACCTTCACAGGTATCCCCAACCCACTACAAAATCCAGGGCTGGAGGTGACTTGACAGCTTTGCTGGAAGAAGTCACTTGCTTTGTTTTTTTCCACTTGTATTATTTACTTCTAAAATGGCCACTTTTATACAGGTATTTCCAGGTGTCTTTTCCTGCACAGAATGTGTTTATACCTGTAGATGTTTCATTTTTACTTTCTTATTGAGATAAAATGAAACAGTACTACAGTGAAGCTATTCGTAACACATTGTGACAAGTTGTGTGTGAAGGCCTGTTTTTTCATGCAGAGTGATAGTGCCTGCTTAAAAAAAATGTTGTTTTGTTCAGTTAACCTGGCACTGAATGTAACAATACTTTCTAAGTGAAATTTGATCAAGATGTATGTTTCAATTCCATGTCCTGTATGACTTCAAGAATAGGATATGCATGAATGTGTATTTTCTTCGTCCCTCTCCCCGCCCCCCAGTCCAAATTTGGGACTTAATTTTATTATGAAAAGTAAAGTAACAAGGACACAGTGCTGAATTGTTCGTAATTCCAGATGTACAGTTATCATCAGTGGGTATTTGGATGGTCAGAAATGCAGTATTTTATTGTGTTTCATGGAAGTTAACTGTTTTGAAGTTGAGACACGGTGGCATTTGAAGATTGGCTGCTGCCTTACTGTACATGAAACTACAGTTTTTAAAACATACATATTTATATATTTAACGCATCTGGAGTGTCAGATAGCTGGAGAATCCTAGCAAATTAGGTTTTGAATAAAAGTGCCATCAGTTCTTTTGGATTGTTTACTTGAAAAGAGTGCGAGTTACTTTGAGAGAGAGGAAGAAGAATTTTTGTTCTTGGTCTGTGAGAGTTGAAATGAGCTGAAATGTGCAAGGCTCTTTCCTTGTACTTGAAAACCTCTGTGGAGTGCTCTTACACTATTTAAAATTAAATTTTTCTTTGTTGTTTTCTGAGTCTCCAGTGGTGTTTTGTACTTTATTTTTCTGAAATTTATGACCTAGCTGTTGTTAGCTTGTTATTTTCGTGGTGCTCTTTCTTTGCTATTCTTTGTCAGCCTAGGTTTTTTTTCTATAAATTTCCTATCTGTTGATATAATGAATAATCAAAGTCTACTACAAATTACTTTGCTTTTTATGTTTTTATTCTTTCTTAAAAATAAAACCACCAAAAGTGAATGCTTGGTAATGTAAACATCTCTCACCTGTTTTTTTTCTTTTTTTTACAGTATAGATGAGAATCACATTTGTGACCCTATGTAGACTAGAAAAAACTGAAATTATGTGTGCACTACAAGTTTTCATGCCTCTTGATATCAACAGTCAGTAAAGTAAACACCTGCCAGTGTAGTTAACACAGGTTTTGAAGCAGTGACAAAGTGCTAAGGCTGCCTGCTGAAAAGCTGCTGTTACGAGAGCTACACTATTATTGAAGTGGTGGACAATTCTTTTGGAAAAATGCCCAGGAGCAGACAGAGCTTTTATGTTGTCTGGATGTACTTCATTATTAAAGAGGAAGATCAGATGATCCCTAAAGGTGCCTTTTTGACGTGCACTCTCTTTGTATGATAAAGATGATCCTAGTTTTAAAAGCACAAACGTGATCTTACTTCAGCTGTTATGACTGCAACTTCCTCTCTTCTTTTTCTTTTGCAGGAGCTGACAAGTGCTTTGATGCATGTGAAACTACACCTTTTTGTCCAGATTTTTACACTTGTGTTCTTCCCAACAGCAATATGGGTCTTTCTTCAGCTATTATCAATCACACCCATAAATGAATGGCTTTTAAAAGGGTATGTTTAAGCATAATGGAGTGAAATATATTTGTAGCTGTCGTCTTAAGGGGCTGCTTATCCTGCAGTGGGTGTTTTGTTGTATTGTAAACAGGTTTTGCTGGTTCGTTTTATACTTCAGTACTTTGCCGTCTAAAACGAAGTATGTATACAAGATTATTCTTTCAGGAACTTGGTCTCATTTTTTGAAAGTCTGGTCAGTCTCATATGTAGGGAACTTCCAACAGGTTGGCTTTGTCTTTCACGAAGCACAGCTGAAGTGATGGGACTTAAGGATGATGGGGAGGGAAGAAAAGGAAGGATGAAGGAAGAACAGAAGTCAGTGAATAGCTATTGTGTATGCCACATACTGGTCTTCTGTTTTCTAAATAGTCTGTATTGACCATTTCTTGCACAGCTCCAGTATCTGCTCCTAGTGAAGATATATGGAGGGGGAAAAAGAAGGTAAAGTTTTTGTGGGGGAAGAACTTTGAGATGAGCAGAAACTAAGTTAGTTACTATGAAAACAGTGAATTTTAAATCCTAGGTATACTCTGCCTATGTGTGCTTCCAAAGCTGCATTGATGGTGTACTAGTGATAGATTTTATGGAAAATCAAAAGAATAAAAAGCTTTTTTTTTTTTTTTTTTTTTTAAGGAGTGAAAGGTCAGTACTTAGCGCCATGCAGCTATACTGGAATGTAAAAATCAATTATTTTAGAAAACTACCCATTGTTTCTTACTGCTTGGTGAAGCATTGCTTGGGGAGTTCCTTGTCTTGCAAGTTTAATGAAAAAGCTGCTCATGTTTGTTTTTACAAGGCCTAAACCTGAAAGAGCGTTTTGTTTTGATTTAGGTGGCTTCTCCAGGTGTTCCAGCAGGTCTGAAGTGGTCCCATTGGTAGTGAGAAGGTGAAATTGAGATGACATTTAA
The DNA here is from genome assembly GCA_035584735.1 of Pseudotriccus pelzelni. Taxonomy (NCBI): domain Eukaryota; kingdom Metazoa; phylum Chordata; class Aves; order Passeriformes; family Tyrannidae; genus Pseudotriccus; species Pseudotriccus pelzelni. The sequence continues at coordinate 14,788,915 of JAWMRA010000130.1, forward strand.
AAGTTGACACTGTTTTGCTTAACAGTGTTAGTAAATCAAGGAAATAACACAATTGCTATACAGTGTTCCTTTTCATATAGCTATTTGCCATAAAGGGTCTTCTTTAAAGTAAAACAATTGCGAAGTTTTTTCTCAGCTAGAGCAGAGACATGATTTTCCACAGTTGCCAAAATTCCTTCCTAATCCATGGGAGTTTCAGTTGCTGAAGTGCAAGGTGAAAGGGGTTTTTTTGGGGTTTTTGGTTCCTTGAAGTAATTCTTAACCCTTCTTTCTGATGACTCTTATGCCACTTTCATTCTTGGTATTTAAGGGACATGTTACATGCACAAATACAACTGTGTGCATATATATACACGTGTGAAACTGTGTGCAGAACTAGACATTGTATCTGTTTTTGTAAAAAAAAAAAAAACCAACAAAAAACTTCTGTGTTTATCCCCCTAAATGTAGAGCCAAAACCAGCCTCATTTTTCATGATGTGTCTCTGTCTTACCAGTGAGCTGGAATACTTCTTCATGTTTCAAGCTGCCTTTCAAGCACTTGTTCCTTGAGTACTATTTCTGATTTGGCTGTGTTTTATAATTTAGTGCATTAACTCTGTTGTATTGAGGCTTCATTCAGAGAATGGTCAGATTGAGGAGTTTAATGAAGGCAGCTTGGTTGGGGTTTTTTAAATGTTTTTTAAAGAGTACTTTCTTGATAAATATTCTTGTTCAGGACGTGCTCAGAGCAGCAGGCACTGCAAAGGGAGCCTGAAGGGAGCTGTACCTTCAGTGTGATGCAGGTGCAGAAGATATTGAGCTCTGTCCTAACTCTAGAAAAACATGTTAAAGCAGGTCCCTATATAGGTGTGAGGAACTGCCTGTGCTGTGGCCACTCTGTGTAACCAAAAGCTCATCCTAATGCCCCACGTTTGTAGTTTTATTCCCTTAGAAACACTGACGAAAACAGGGAGGGAACAAGACAGGTTTTGGCTAAGTTATCACAGTTTTAACACAGCTTGCAGTGGAAGTTGGGTGATAGCCCTCACAAAGGCCTGGAAAAATAGGCATATGCTCCCAAGAGCACTGAGCACCCTTTGACAGGGTGGCTCCCCTGGGAACTGGAGTTCTCCACTGCTCTCTACACAAGGTTATGCCTGAAAGCACAGCACTTAGTATCTTTCCCATCTTGCTTCAGAATGCACGGTATGTTCTTCCATCCTCTGTGATGGTCTGTTTTGTGTTATTTGAGAGGCAGATTCAAATGGTACCAGTTTTTCATCTGTTTCTATAGCTGAGGGGTTTTTTTGCCCCCCCACTCTATCTGGGATGATGTTAAGAGGTTTGTTGCTTTGTAATTATTTTGAAATGTATAAATTTGAGGAGAAACTGACATCATCCCAAGCATCTTATAAGTTAATTTTTTGGTTAGCTGATTAGATTTTACATTGATAGCATCTCTTTGAAAAGGAGCATGGAGCAATTATTAATGTTTGCACCTCTGCCACTTTTAGCATATAGCACTTGCAGCACAAGTGGTAAGGCACGAGATGCAAAGACTGGGTGTAAGATATGGCATTGAAGCTTCCATATCTACAGTGTGTGACTTCAGATCCTACTGCTCAGTTGGGTGTAGTGTTACCAGCAGAACAGCAAGTGTTTGGACCCCTGATATTAGTACTTATAGTATGGGCTGAATCAGTGGAATGTTGCAGTTGGGTAGTTTTTATCTGTAGTAATCTGTAGTTGGCCATTACAGGAATCCCTTTGTATATTGGTAATATTGTGTGCAGTTGATACAAAGCAAGGAAAAAAAAGGCGTGTTTGAAAGTATTTCCATTTAATTTGTACCAGGTTTTTTTAGATTAATATTTTTATATGAAGAATATTTAAACCATTGCTTGATACTGATTTTTATTTTTAATTCCCAAAGTTTTATTTTAAATTTGAGAGGGCTAACAGAGACCGTATTATTAAATTTTTCCCTTGTAGTGTGGAAAGTTCCTGTCAGCTGAGATGAATGCCCTTGCACACATTTTGTACCTCTCTGGATAACTTTGAACTTAATCCACCCCTTACTAGTGCAGGTGAGAAGTTCAAGGAGCTGGCTGCCACACAGAAGAGAGATAACTATCACAACCAGTGTAGGGGATGAACGTCAGAGTCGCCATGTGTTTGTCTGCTGTCTATTTTCATACGTGTTTCCAGCTTCTTCCACACCATTTCTTTTTCCTGTATTTCTTTTCTTTTCTTTTCTTTACAATATGAGCTTATTCTGCTAAGTGCTGACAACTCTCTGCTGCCATAGCTTATTTCACTGTAAATTGAAGGTACTATATACTTCCAAGGTGGTGCTTTGCACTTTATGATTGGATTTATATAATGTTTACATTGGTTGCCTCTTTCGTTTTCCACAGTGTCTGTAGCTGACAAACTGAATACCATCATTGTCACTTACCTGTTTCTTCTCTTTAAGCTTTTTGTATATTTGCAGAGTATCAGTTGCACTGTAATATGCTCCCTGTTGTATTTAATATTTCCGTTTGCTACAGCTTTTTCACACTGTGTTTCTCAGGAACGGAGTGACATGGTTACAAGTGCCAAGTAGTTCACCACCAGTAATTCATTGTTCTGAACTGAAATACCATATCAAGCTCCAGTACTTGAAACCATATGTAGGTTCCATGCTCTTGGGGCTTTTGCAAACTGTCCTATTCCATGCTTTACTCTTCCTTCTAAGTCAACACAGTTTTTCTTCAGAAGCCCTATTTTACTTTGCCCCCAAAATTAATGGCAATCTATTGTGGGATGTTCTTGTTGTTTCTAAATACACATTTGATGCAGCTAATTTTTGTAATAACAGCTTTTGTGGACTGTCTTTGAAAGCAAAGGAAAGCTCACCACTCTTTTTCTTGCTTTATAAAAGCATTTGCTATATATGTCATTAAAAATGCAAAAAAATGTCAACAGTAATACTATATCTTAGATTTCTAAAGTGCAGGAGAAAGGTGATGATGTTTTGATGGCAGTCAGGTGATTTTATCAAGAAATAATTTTATCAAGTGCATCAAATTAAACATTTGATAGCCTTTTAATGTTCGGGTATAGAGGGCTTAATCGTGATTTTTTTTTTTAAAAGGGATTGATGAAAAAAAATAGTAGAGGGAACCTGAAATAACAAGGCTGTTATTTGGCTCTTCTGCTTTGCAGTAAATGTTTCTATCACTGAACAGCTTGTCAAGAGGAGTCCTTATTTTTCATTTTTTTCCCCAAATAGCTGCAGGTATCTCAAAACATGTTACCAACTTTACTACGTCAGAACAAGAATGCAGTGTCTGTGTACAGAGATCTTTGTGAATGGTAGATACAGTACTTAGGTGGGGAAATGGAGTCACAGAGAGGTTAAGCATTTGTGTTTTTTAAATGGTGACATGATTCTTCACTACTGGGTGGTAAGAGAAAATTATTCTCTGCACAAGTCCTGCCAGCCAATGCAGGGCTGAACTGGCTGCAAACTGGTTGCATTGTGCTGGTGATAAGACTTTCTACTCAGCTATTTGATATTTTAAGGTTTTATGTTGCTTAGTGTTTGTGCTGCGTAAGGAGTGTAACATTCTTTTTGTTGTTTTCAGCTTGCAGACGGTGGGCTGCATGCCACCTCCTGTGTCTTCTGCTGTAATTTTAACCAAAGCTGTTGGTGGAAATGAGGTGAGTTTTCATGTTGTCTTTGAATGCTTTTTTAAAAAAGAAGTTTGAACAATTATATATTTCCTATGGGCGCTCGTGGCAAAGCACAGACTGCAATGTGATGTTGTTGTGGTTTGTAAAAAATCCTAGAATTAAAGCTTGGTTATTGTGTTGGTGTCAAAAAGGGAAATAGTGATGTTATCGACTGGCATTGATCAAACTGAAAGTAGCTCAGTTTTCTGAGATGATACAAAGGTTTCTGATAGAAATTAGTGTTAGGAGATTGTTGCTTGTTGCTGCACTGTAATTCCTAACCATATAATAACCAGTACACAGTACGGGAACATCTCATAGACCATTAGCTTTGTGTTGGAAGATCTGCTCTTGCAGATTGTTTGAATGTTATTAAGAGACCCTGTAGTAGGAATTCAGTCTTGAAGCTGCAAGTGTAGCAAGTGAGATGGAGATACAAACACTGATTTAAATCTTATATTTTTATTTGGGACTGCATGAAATGAAAATTCAGGGAACGTGGAGTTCTCAGACAATGCAAAGTTTTCAGCAGATAGGAAATGCTGGAATTAAAGTTGTTGGTGTAACCTCAGTTTGGTCATGTTAAATTTCTGCCTTAAAATAGTATGTGCTGATGTCATTTCAGACTTTATCCACAAAGCCCTTGCTATTTTCAGGAAGGACGGGTAAATGGCATTTAGGAAATTGATCTAGCTGTGCTAATTAATGAGGTTGTTTCCTTTAGATCTGCTTCCTCATAACTGCTGAAGGTGGGTGGATGAGACCTAGCAGGTGAGGAAGGGAGAGACAGAATTAACACTGAGATTGGGTTTTAAAGCCAGGGCTGTTGGGATGCCACTCTGAAGGATTAAAGAAAAATCTGAATTCAGCTACAGAACTCCTGTGTGAGATTGAGTGAGTCACTTCAGCCATGTGTTTTAAATATGGCCATTAGTTGTGAACTTCTCATTTTCTGAGTTGAGACTCTTGGGACCGATTAATGTCAGCTTTGAAAACACATGTAATAGATTGAAGTTGTACTTTGTACTGACAAAGTGCTGTTTAATTGCTCTATCCTCTGAAGAGAGACCCAAAGTATTTCAAGTCAACCATCTCTAATTACGGGCAATCCTGATGCACATCACTGTCTCCCAGTTTGCTACCTTGAAACAAGGATCATAAAATTGTCTGATGGAGGTGCTGTGGAGTAGTTACTATAAGAAAACAATTCAGGTACATAATAGTGATCAACAGAGAAATGAGAATGTTTCTAGTTATGATTCTAGACGTAGATGCTGTAAATTGCACAAAGATGCCACATAGTGAACAGTGAGGATTAAGAGAAGTATGGAATGAGTGCTCATTCAGCGTTAGCACTGTCTGTACTATCCTTAGAACAGGGAAAAGTTCCTCTGGAAAAAACCTACAGTATGATTGGTTAGTTGAAAGCAATATAATGCAATATTTCTGTGAGGGAAGGAGAGAGGTGCTCTAGTTTCTTGACCATTAGAATGTACTTTTTTATGGTAGTGTTCTTCTGGGGTGGCGACGGTGTGTGTATTTTATACCTGCAGCAATATGGATGCTTTTTGTTAGGGGAGGCTTGTGTAAGGAATTGTATAAGTCACTGACAAGGTAAGCTCAAACCGCAGATTCTTCTGTGCCACTCTGGTGTTGGAGGAATGTAAAAATGCATACCTTCTAGTGACTTTTATAGATAGTTGCTGACAGCAGAGAGACAGAGTGAATCAGTGGGTCTTGGGAATTGAGAGTTCTCAGTCAGGCTCTAAGAAGGTACGTAAAATACAAATACACTCACTGTAGACAAAGTGTGTGGCAAACTTACTGCCAAATTTGAACAAGTTTCCAATGGAAATGTACTTTTGAAATCTGATGCTTCTCTGTCAGACTAATTTTTCTTCTGAAGAACAGCATCCCTCATGCTAGGGGAGAAAACCATCTTCCATGTCTCCTTACCAAACTTCACCTAAACTGTTATTCATGTATTTCTCTTTCTGACAGGAGTAGAACAATGCATTTTTTTCCCATTTTAATTTGAATCCATTCTGGTATACAAAGAATTTAAACCTGGGAGTCAAATGCAAATATAAATGATTGTACTGTGAGAGCATTTGTTCATAATAATGTTTCTTAAACTTCTTCTGCCTCATCAAGTGTGTATCCCTTACCTAGAGAAATTGATTTTTCTGAGGGTGTATCTACACTGCATAAATGTAATATGAAGATAAATGAGCTTGCTCAGAAGTACTGCACTGAGGAAGCTCCACATGAACTAATTAGTCTGAGAAGTGTCCTGCTGCTGTAGAGTACAGGCACACCCTCCATAAGTGCTCTGGAGACCTCTTTGTTTGCCTTGAAACACAGCACATAAGAGCTGTGGCAGTTGACTGCGTTACGACTGTACAGAGGGTTTTGGGTTTTCTTTGAGTAGAAGTGACTGTTGAATGTCAGTTTGGACGTGGGTTATTCTCAAAGAAGTGTCAGGCACTGTGTCGTGTTGGAAGTGGTACATCTGAGGCTGAGGAAACACGGACTCTAGTTCTAGCTCTGTCATTAGCCTTTTGGGTAAAACAGAGTGAGGTATTGTGTCTCTGGGGTCAGCTGTGATGGACAATGGCAACTTGGTGAGCTGTTTGAAGATCAGTGCTGAAAAACTTGTATTTTATTGGTCTGGGGCAGGGTGATAAAGTGTTTGGTCAAGTGCTTAGAAAGAGAATCTGTATCATTAGAAGCTACTTGTGTGGTTGATCTTGCTGCATATTAACTGGAAAATTTGGTTGTGAGATAATAAAAGGAGACTTTTTATTATCCTTTACAAGGATCTGTTTTTTTAATTGATACGTGCCCAAGGACACAAAAGAAATGTCCTGCTTTTGTTGGCTAAGGAAGATGTGGTTACCAAATCTGATACTAAGAATTCTAAGAGTCTAAGATTAAACTGTGTTCATAATTGAAAAAGTTAATGGTCTGGGATTGTAAGTACAAACCCAAGTAGGCAAAAAATCTACTGTCAGTGTTTAATAGCAACCATGCAGTTTTCTGGTGGCTTTTTGTCCCTGATGGTTCAAACACATGGTGTAACAAAAAAGTGTACATAAACTTTAAGTTCTCTTGATCTGTGTGTAAGGATACATTGGCTGAATATTCACTCAGGAGTGCAATGTAAAATTTGTCCAAATGAAAGATATTTCTTCCTGTCCACCATTTCGCCACCCAGCATATGATCCATACCACTTTGAAATTTCTAGTTTTAGTAGCTATTAGCTGTGCCTTCGAAACTCTACCACGTTACCATTTTGTATTATTTTGCAGTGTGCCTGGTAGATGAGCAAGCAGGGGATAGTTTTGATTGGGCCATTCCAGAGGAAATCATTATCAAAATCCTCTTGTCATTAATAAGGGAAGACAATCAAGCCGGTTAGCACCTTTGCTTCCTGTGTCTGTGACATTATGGTTGGGAGAACCGTTATATTTATAAGCTTCCAAGTCTTTTGGTGTTTGAGGGTGAAAATTAACATCTTCACGTAGCTCCGATACGGGAGCGGTTTGGTGGTTTTTTTTTTAGGGAAATTTGAAAGAGCCTTCTTCACAAATCATAGGGATTATAAGGGAAAAAACATCTCTGTAACTTTATAAAGAAGAAATTAAAAGATCTAATTCAGACTATCCAGGAGCCAGTATCATTCTATCCAGAGAAGCATTGGCGAATGAGAGATGTAAGCATCAGGGAGGAAATCTCTTGTGCGCTCTGGAAATCTTGGATTTTGGAGGGGAGGAAGATGATTTATGGATATTCTGCCTGTTATTTTGGTGGAAGTAGCTATTCTTGATGTGTTAGGCAGAAATACAACTTGTCTAATAGGACTTAAAATTGACTCCGTGACCCATTCATAGGTTTCTTAAAGTCTTCTCCCTGGTCTGATGTGTGGTTTGTTCTCTCAGCTGTCTTTCAACTCTTCTTTCTTCTCTGTTTCTCCTTCTTCACCCTGATTTTTCCATCATTTCTCTTGTGATCTCTTCCTATATGTTACATTAATTAACCCTGCAAGCAGTTTTCTAAACCAGCCTATTCCTTGCCTTTTTCACAAATACACTTAGGTCATTAGCACAGCCGGTTTCAAGGATTGAATTCAGTCTGATGCACATGAAGCCCTATATGAACAAAAAACGTGCATATGTTGACTGGCAAAAACTGAGGAGGGTTTTTAATTTGTGGATATTTTCTCAATTACTTAATTGTTTCTGTCAGTCAGTCTCTTGATTTGTGAAAGGGACAGTCTACGAAGTTAAAAAAATTGGAATGGAAAACAGAGGCCTTACATTTGCTCTTTGCTCTTGTTGAACTGTGAAGGGTCAGGATTTTAATGACATAGCATCTGACAGCACAGAAGGCTTTGTTGTGTCATTTTCTTTCAACAAGGCTTGTAGTTTTTCAGTGAAATTATAAAAATAATGTATTTAAAAGTGTGCAAGACAGATAAATAAATATGTCATTTCAAGGTGCTGTAAAGACAAACCTATTAAAAGCTCAGAGATACTCAGACAGAAGTGCTGTAGAGATGCCAGATATTACTACAAAGTATTCAGACAGCAAATGTCATACCCTACTTAAGAATCAAAGTAATGAAGAAAAGAGATTGAAAATTAGATCTATAAGTCTATTATCAGTTTGGGAGAAAAAGCAATTTGTGATGACTTTTATGGCAGCTTAATGACATACTTTTGAAAAGTGTAACATAACAGGCAAGGGCTGTGATGGAATTGTACAGATAAATCGTGGCAGACAGTTCATTTTGTTGATGAATACTTTGGCTATTTTGCTATCTCGTACACTACAAAACCATTGAGGATTTTTTTTGTTGTTCAGTTAAGCTATGGCTTGTACAAAACCTCTTAATCAACGTGCTGTTCTATTTTTTTACAACTTTCATGTGGCTCTGCTATGCTTTTTTGTAAAACAAGGTGTTGCATATGCAATGCAAAATTTTGAAATATAAAATAGGCTACAGTGAAGACAGCTAGAAAGATGTTTATGAAATAAGATATAAAGAAATAGTTATTGATTTTTAGATTTGTTTTTTGAAGCAGATGTAGAAGATAAAACTGATTATAAATTTACAAGGTCCACAGTTATAGCCTTTCTGGAAAGGAATCAAGGGAGAGCAGCAACATTTTCCCAACAAATTATATGCAATAGATTTAACTGGTATTTTAAAATACATAGCATATGAGAAATGAGGACTGGAAAAATTCTTCTCCTTGTGAGTGGTGTGTTTTTTTAAGTAAAGATAAAAAAAGTGAACCCTAACACTACTGCAAAGTTACAGGAAAGATATTGATTTCTCTAAAAATATCCCAAGTTCTTTGAACTGTGTATACATGTACATTAACCTTTTAGAAAACAAAATAAAATGAATAAAAAGAAGTACAAGCTCTAATGGTTTGTGATTCATACACTGATGCACCAGTGTACCATGAGTGTTTACCCTTGGAAGGTAACACATGAACATTATGAAACAAAATAGTCTAAGATCTTCAAATTTGTGTGTCATGATGTTTAGTTATCTTCTATAATACAGTTTTTCTTCTCTAAATATGTCAGTAGTGTTGTCTAAAACTTGATTTCCAGATTGCACTTAAAATATTCATATATGTAGGTTTTGTTTATGAAAGGATAAGTCATTTAGTTCTATTGTATTTTAAATGTGATACTGTAAAAGGCAAAAAAAACCCTATAATGATTTTTTTTCTTTCCTAACTGATACATTTGGTCTGCCCACATAGATTAAATAATTCTAAATTAAAATATAACTAATTCTACCATTAGATACTACACTGAAGTCTCTGGGAAATATGTGGGTGTCAGGCGACAAATTTAGGCAAGACGTCTGTACTTCACATGTACAAATATAAAGAATTAACTGTGTCAGCATAAGCCTGGTATGTGCATAGAAGCTGTTGTGCTATTAAATTCACCCACTCTATTCTAGTATTGCAGTCTAATTTTTTATGTATCCTAAGAGTTTACTTTTCTTTTATTGTTACTGTACTTTGAGCAGATGGTTTTTATTGAACTATTTATTGATACTTAGGGTTTTTTTCCTTCCCTCAGTGGTGAGTGCATTTTATATCCATCAATGCATAGGAGTAGCCCAAATTATTACTTACAATGTGAATTTCATCACTATAATGTGTTCCAGTCATGCAGCTCCATTAGATATCTCTACAGTTGCTTCTCAAGTCTTCTGTAACCCAAAGCAATTGTGAATCTTATGGGTTTTTTCCTTCTCTTGCTGATCTCTTTTCATTTATCACTAGTAGTTCTAATACAGATCCACTAGTAAACCTGTTCAGAGTGGGGGGGATTTTCAAAGGCATTCAGCTCTGCTCTTAATTCAGTGGCAGCAAATTCAGGCAAACAATGAGGCTTCTGAAATCCCCAGTCAAGAACTTCACCTCCAAACTCTTTGCTTGGTTTGTGAGAAGCTTCAGATTCTCCCAACACCTTCAAAAAGCAGCTGACTTACTAACCTAAGGTGTCAGTGGTTGAGTTAGGCTTATGATAAGATTTGATTTGGTCCCTGGTTGCCATTACCTCTAACTCAGAGTCTGTGATATGGCTCATAAGGTGTCCAGTGGAAAATGCCCCTCTCCTGTGCTCCTGGGAGCGTAAGAGATTAGGGAAGGGCAAGAAAATATATTAAATCTCTTAGAGTACCTGAAGTTGTGCCATTAAGATGTATGACACAGAACTTACAGCCTTGTGCATGTCCAGCATTCTTGATCTGGGATGCTTGTAGCAGTTCTGCTGTAATCTAGAGAGTTATAGAATTGCCTGTTTAAACTGCACTAAACTACTTGGGCTGTGGCTGGAAACTGCCGGGAATCAGCATAGGCTTGTGTTTTCTGCAGCTGTGTTTGCCCAACTGTCCTAGATCTGACTTTGTAAGAAGAGTGTTTTCAGAGGCTTTGCTGTTGCTATTCTGCAGTGCTTGGCTGGGAATATCAGTTTTTTGTCTGCTATGGCACGTTCACTGACCCTGAAAGCTGTTTGTGGCATAAAGAAGCCAGGACAGCAGGAGAGTCTTGCTCTCACGCTTGACAAAAGTGGCCTTTTCAAGCAAGGTGGTTTTGTATTTGTCTTGGTCTGCAGGTTAATTCAGTGTGAAAATATATTGTGCAAGAGCTTCCTTTATTTAGCAGGGAGTGTTGTATGAAATGCACTGCCTATGCAAAGCAAGCATTTTTGACAGTTGGAACAAATCAGTAATACTTACATTAAAGTATTTGCAGAGAGTGAGGTCTAGTGCCCTAAAATCCAGGCTCTGTGTTCTTTCTGTTTAATTTTATGGCTATTTGAGAGGTTGCAGATATTTTGCTAGCGAGGCAAGTGTTACCCAGTCTCCCTACCTCAGCATTTGAAAATAAAGGCTGTCTTTTGGAGAACAGTGAAGACTGGCAATATTATCAAAAAAGTTACAGGTGATTTTTTTTTTTCTAGTGGAGTGTTTTATGCAGCCATTATTCCCTTGAATGCCTGCACAGTACCAGCAGTCGCTGTGTGAGAGTGGTTTTCTAATGAAAACCCTTTTTTTCAGCAGAGCAGTGCAGGTGTTTGCTGGCAGTGGAACCCAGCGACACACTGCTGGCAGCACTCTACCTGTTGGCTTACAAAGCAAACACTGATTTAATGTTAATTTTAATAGGATTGGCGTTAAATTGTTTATAGTGCAGAACAGAAACTATTCAGCCTCTCCTGTTGCGTGTAGGTAGTTAATAAACCGTGTACTTCATTGTTTGACCATGAATAATAAAGATGGTTCCTTTGACATCTGTTCATGTTAACCTGAATCTTCAGACCCAGATCCTCTTGGAGGAAGGGATACCACTGCAAATGGTTTAGTATGGCTGTTGGTGGCCTCAGCATTGTGACCAGGAATAAAAACGTATCTAAAAGCTAGTATGCAGCAGTATTGATTGTTAGAAATGGAATTAATTCAGTATTTCTTTCTAAAAAGAACATTTGGAGTGATAATGTGTAGAATATTGGTAACGTTTTGAAATCTGAAGATACCTTTTATATATGACTATTTGCAGCTCACTGCAGATAAATCAAAATTAAACTATTTCAAATCTATTGAGAAAGCAAAAAGCCCTTCAGAAATATTTTTAGTGGATTTAGTAATGGAAAGCATTGCTGTTCTGAACACCGGCTTGTAAAGGCATAATGTTACATTATTTCTCTGTTCTTAATTTTGTCCTTTTTGTGTTAATATCAAAGCTTCAGGGTATTTCACTTGGGAATTATTTTTTTTTTGTATCCAAGCACTTTTTTAGCTGTCATGAATATTTTTGCTTAGTGAATAATAAGAATATATAGGAAAGAAAGCCATCAGGCTTGCAAAATGGAACGTTTCCATAATTTCTTTAGCTATCTTTTTGGGTGTGCAGTATTAAGTTCTGATTTTTGGAAATGTAAGTTATAGAACATGAAGAAAGGTTTTCAGATAAAATTACTATTATTTTTGGATTATATTTCCTTGTCAAGGAAATCAAATTTCTTTATTATCCTTTTTTTCACCACTGTGATTATGAAAGAATGTTGTGAACTTTTTGGTCTTCTAAATTGTGTGTCAAGTTACTCAGTATGTGTTAAGGGGAAGTGTCTTAGATTCTTTGAGGGAAACCTCACCTGTGTGAACAGACAGAACAAATTCCTGTATTACTTCATATACATTTAAATCAGGCCAAATCTATTTAAAATGGTTTTGTAGGAGAAGACAGGGTAATATGACCTGGATGGAGTGCTTCCAGTTTGTACTTTTCTGTTAAACTGATTTTTGGTCATTTGTTCGTTGGAGCATTTGGCAAAAGATTGTGGAGAGCAATAGAGCAGCAAATTCTTTGATTTCAAAGCATTATTTAGGCTTCAGTTTCTGGAAAATATGGGCCCCATGATGGAGTCTGAAATCTGCAAAGCTGCTGATAAACTGTTTCTGGGCATGTTGACATAAAGCCACATGTTTCCTGGGAACCCTTTTCCAGACATGCAGTCCCCACACCCGTGTGCTTTGCTGCTCACCTAAGATTTCTGTGTGTGTCTCCTTGTGCATGTGCCCTTTTCTGTCTGAAATCCAGTGCTTTGCTGCCACTTCTACGTTAACAAGGAGGGAGGGGAAACAATAGCACTTGGAGTATCTGTAGCAGAGATTTCAACTCTTGCACTCACATGGGAAGCCCCTACGAGAAGATGGTAGTGTTTAGGAAGTTTTGAGTGGCCGGAGATTGGCAAAGGAGTGTGTTCTCTTGACTATAGGTGCTCTGAAAGCACAACAGCCCCCGATTGTTCATCTGTGTCATGGCGGAGAATAAGTTTTGCCATTAAATATAACTTTGCCAACCCATTCAGTACCTTGTCATCAGTACAAGCTGCATTTCCCGACTGTTTTCTTCTCCGGCGTTTCGGGTCTCCTCGCCACCCTCAGCCTGACCTCTCAAGGTCTGTGCTGTCCGCCTCCGAATGCTGCCCTGGGGAATCCTGCCCTGCCCCAGGCCCTCATACACATCCCCAGGGAGTTAGCACCAGCTGCCTGGCTGCTCTGCGAGACATTGGGAGCCAGAGGCAAAGTGGGAACTGGTTGGAGCCACGGCTGCGCCTGCCGGTGTGTTACCATTCACTGATGTAAACTCACTTATACTAACAGTAACTGTGTGTTTTTGACTAGGGCTGCAAGACACTGCTTGAATTTAAGGTAAATAATGTTTATGAAGGGATTTTCCCCAAAATTCAGGGGAACAAAAAAACTTGCCTTATGTTAAGGTGGATACAGCAGTTCTGACTTCATCTATTTTTTTTTTTAATACTAAAGAGGTGTTTAGTAAGAACTGTATGGGCAGACAAAGTAGCCTAGTGCGTTAATTATCAGCAAAGAAGTTAGCAGCCACACAGTAACCAGTTAGTCTCATGCAGCACTTATGGTAATCATGTGGTATATGAGTTAACCAGAATGTTACTGTGCTTGAACTGAATTGTGTTTGAGCTGGTGAGTCAGGACCAACAGAGTATTTCCTGAATTAGTTCGCCAATTTGCATGTACTGCTTCCATGAAATTTTGAAACTCTCTGTTCTAGCCGGTATTGTGGATTATTGCAACAGGACTCCCAAAATGTTGAATTTCTAGTCTGTGGATGATTTTGCTTAGTTAGTTAGGCCTTTTTATTGTTATGTTTTGTAATGATCCAAATTTTGTTTGTGGATACTGTTGCAAAATGTTTGTAATGTATGTGAGGATGTATACTTTGATACTTACTGTGTAAGTGTTTCAGCTCCAACTGCATATCCAAAACCTTTTAAAAGGAAATCTCAATGAGCCCCATGGGGCAAAGTAAATTATTACATGTGGTGAACTCTTAAGTCATAGACCAAGGTCATGGCAGTGAGAGTGTATTTCAAAAAGGTTTTATCTGTGCTTGGAAAGCAAATGAAATCTCTCATCATTAACTTTAGAATTATAGTTATAAGAGGATTTTCACTAGAGGTGAAAGATCAAGTTCATGGCGGACATAATGGAGTCTGAAAAGTTATTTCTGAGACATAATACTAGGACATGAAACATTCACTGAGGTTTTCATATTATTGATGGAGAGTTTACAGCCTCTAATCTGGATACTGGAGATCAGAATGGTTCTAATAATTGCTATCCATGGTGGCTTTATTTCAACCTTTTTAGATGGAGGGAAAAAACCAGCTCCTTTTTTTTTTTCTTTTTTTCCTTTTGGTAATATTGTAAAGAATTCTGGAAAAATTTCCTGGCTTTTCAGCTGTATCAATCTGTCATAGTGCACAGGTTACCTTCCTTAGATAAAAACAATAATCCTTCTATGGGAAGATTATTTAATAAACCTGAGTGATTTTAGTGAATCCATCAAAGCACGTGTGCATGCAGTGATAGGATCTCTGTCCTTATTTGCGGATAGTTCACCTAAACCAGAAATAACAAATGTGGAAGGGAAACAGGGCAGAGAAGCGTAAGTAAAACTAAGGTTTTTAGTGACCCAGATTTTTATCCTGTCTGTGGAAATGGATATTCATTTGTCTGTTTATTCAGAAGACTTCTATATTTTGCTAGACTTGGCATATGTGTGTGCATGGATTTTGGTGGTACCAATGAGCAGTAGGAACCTGCTCAAGAGTAGAGAGTCTGAACTCTGTGCCTGTGTCTTGGGAGATATTTGCAAATATCTCTGCCAATAACAGCACTCACTTGCTCACAAACTTAACAGTGCTCGATCTATTTGCTTGTCGAAGTGTTGAAATTTGCCAGCTCTGTGCTGCATTTAAAAGTAGAGTATTAAAAAGTCATAACCAAAAATGAATCCTTTTGTATTTGTATTTTCACAGTCATGCAGGTTATTACATTTACAGGAAAGTTTCAGCTCTTGCAGTTTTATTTAGAGTTTAGTCCTGTTTTCATGCCATTTCACTTCTGGGTTAAAATTTGAAGTTTTGGTCTTTTGTTTTCTTAAATCCGTCCTTTTGCTTTAAGAAGGCACTTTTGGCAAGTGATATTTTAATGTCATTGAAAATATAAAAAGTATAAATATATATAAATAAAAAAATATAAAAAATATAAATGAATTCTACAATTCTACAGAAGATTTTATAACTGGAACTACAGGAAGTCAGCTCCAAGAGTGGCTATCAGGTTGTATTCTACTTAAGCAGAGTACTTTGTTTCAAAATGAATATGTTTCTAGGGAAACTTCCGTATGTTCAATATATATAAGATTTCTCAAAGTCTTTTAAGAGGAAGCCTAAGCCAGGTGGATAAGTTACTGGCAATTAGAGAAAAGACAACATTAAAATGGGAGGTAAAATTTCAGGTTTGATCTATGCATTTGTTTTATGCTTGCATTTAAAACGTGATCATGCCATTTAGAAAATGTACACTCTTAAGATCTTTTTTTCTGTAATGTTAATGTCATATATGTAATCTCAAAATTACTTGCTGTACTTTGATTATTCAAATGGCCCAGAATATCAGTACTGAGTGAGACTTTCTATATAGGTGACGTTCTCTAATACTTTAGTCAATGTCCTCTCTCGTACCTTTTATTTTCAACCACCAGTGCAGCATTTCTATTTCTAGGCATAGTCACAAATGTCTCTGACCTATTGATGCTGGGACGTTTCTGCTGTTCGTACCACCCATGTCGATGACTTCTGCATGGCTTGATTCTGTGCAGTTTGTGATCTGAGACACTCAGAACAATAGCTGTTGTTTGGAAGTAGGAAATACACAGAAAAATACACAGCATTGTGAAGTGCTGTCCTCAAATCCCTTCTGAAAATGAGTCACTCCGAGGCATCTCTGCTTCATAAGGGGTCTGCTGTCATGACCCCTTGTGTAATAAATGCATCTGTTGCTACATTTGGTTTTTTGAACCTGCCTGAAACTCCCAGCAGATAAAACTCAGAGTTTTATCTCCTCTTCTGCAAATAACAATGAAATACCTACCTTGTAAGCTTGATTTCTTTGTTTTAGTTGATTCCTTAACGTTTTGTTTTTCAGTTTTCCTGTCATTTAGAGTATTGCATTGAAATCAATCAGTTTCACAGGTAACAGTTTCTCCCTTTTACATGTACACAAGTTCAGAACAGTAGTCTCTGCACTAGTTCTGTTTTATGTAAATATGAAATTCTAGTTACTTCATAACTCGGGGACTTTGTGAGTCTGACAGCTGTGCTCTCTGAGCTGTGGTCAGGATTCAGGTGTGTGTGTTTGTCTTTAGAATGTGTAAAATTTTTCTCCTTGTCTTAGCAGTAAAGTTATGCTTTCCACCCTCCCAGTTCTTCCCCCCTTGGGTATTTTTTGCATAATATAAGTCATTGTGCCCGTTGTTAGGATTCTGTCACATCTCTAAGTGATCACACTGACTTTAAGTTCCCTCCTCTTTCAAATCATCAGCCAGTTGTGGCATGTTCTTTGTCATCTTCCTTACTAGCATAAAACCCCAGTGTAAATCTGTAGTAGTATTTTGTTACCCTGACTCCCTGGTCTTAATAGCAGTCAATGCTCCCAACCTGCAAGAGCTTTTTTTACACAGACAAATCACTTGTCGTGCTAACTTATCATACACTATCTTGTGAGGTAGGTGGCTCATTTAGCAACACTTCCACCAGGCTACATTGATGGCTTCTTTATCAACTTGTGGAGTTTTTTTCTTTGGTTTGTGAGTTGTGGGAGGTAAGAGTGTCTTTTAATACTCCAATGATTTTTTGCAACCTAATGCAGATCTGCCATACAAGCAGATTTTAAAGAGATTTCCTGTCTTTCAGGCTTCAAGTTCCTTCTAAATTGTGTGATGTAAGGCAATGGAAAATTTCATTTTGTCAGGTTATTTCCTCCTGTAGAGCATATTGTAATATGCTGAGTCTTTATTCTGAGCCATCTAATTTCTCAGATGTTTTTACGAAACTAGAAATAGTTGAATTCAGTTTTCCTTCTAATTAGCACATGCCAGCTGCTACCAGCAAAAGAACACCTGTGCTTCTAGTGAGGGTACCTGGAAACTTGGGTCTGATTCTTCTTCTTTATCCTGGTGTAAACCAGATATTCTTCTGTTGAAATCAAAGCCGTGGACAGGGTCAGTGTAGGTAAGAGTTACAAATGAAAACTGGGTCTATATGATTTGTAGTAGGTGGATTCCAGAGGTGGTGTCCTTATGCAAAGGTCTGCAGTTGGCATAAATGCGAAGTAGATAAATTAATAAGGAGAGTACTGTGTTTTTGTCCACTAAATTCTCATGGTAATTACTGTCTTTTTGAAAATATGGTCTGTTTCAAATAAATTAAACTGCCTGTAAATTTAAAATAGAGAAATAAAGCAGGTATTGGTATTGTTCGTGCTGTAAATGTTTCTAAAGACGAAGCTTTATTGGCGGCTTAAGGTTGTGTCATTATCTTGAAGTCCCCGAGTAGTCATACTTACCTCTAGGAAGTGTGTTTGTCAAGAAACATCACTAAGCTTTCCCTCTACTATCTCCTTATGCAGGTATTAAGAGGACTATAAAGTAATTTTATTAGCTGACAAATTGGTTGATTACAAGATAAGAAACAGAGCCTTGCTCAGAGGAGGAAATGTGTAGTTCTTCCATCTACATTCAGAAGCCTATTTCCTCCAGCTTTCATTGCAAGCAAAGGCAGGCTCCAAAACCCAGGAGAATTTAATCAAAGTGGTTTGTGGATGTTTTCTCCCAAGTTTGTTCATACAGGCAGAAATAAAATACCTAAATTATGAAGAAATGCATATTATACATACAGTCAGCAGTAAACTATAGAGCTGTACTGTTAAATGATAGATTGGGAAATAGGAAAGAAAATGTAGCAGTTGTATGTACAGCTTTTCATAAATGAACTTTGAAATCAGGGATCCTAGTTAGAATTTAGTACTTGGGCAGGATTAATGGTTCTGCTGTGAGACCAATGCTTGAACTGTATGCCATTTAAAATATTATTCATTAACCTTTTTTTGGTATAGACGGAGTAGATGCTTGGATGAATTACAGATACTGTTCATGGTAGTGTTACTCATGTCCAAAATGTCTTTTCCTCTCTTTGTTCCACTGTAATGACAGATAAATGGGAGCTACTCTATTTTATTTCCAAATTAGGAGAAGTGTTAACATGGATTTTGTTTGAAGACCTTTTTCTCTGGAGTTTGTTTTCCTATTTGATTTGCCTTTGTGTGGATATCTTGGCATTCCTGTCATGCTGCAGTGCTTTCTGCTCCCAGCTGTTGAGCTTTTGGAGAGTGGCTGTGGGGAGTTTTATTTACTATTAGAAAACATCACTGAATAGCTGTAATTTCATAATAGATAGTGGAAGGCAACATTAGCTAACAATGTTTGGATACCCATAGAACATAAATCAATACTTGGAGTAAACAGAGGAGTATTTACGTTCTGAAGCATTTGCTTATTTGCTGTTGGAGTCCTGATGATGGCATATGGCTTTGAGAAGAAGTCTGTAATACCTGTGTCCAAAATGTAACTGTAATATTAAGACAATCTTACAAAAATGTTCTTTTAGACATTGTGAGAAACGTTTGTTAGAATGTGTGTCTATATAATTTGCATTTTTCTATCTTTAATATGTAGAATTTGGGTGACAGTTGTTTGCTTTTTTAACTGCTTATTTTCTGTGTATTTTTGTGAAGTAGATCCTATATATTCTTTTGTGGAGTATTGTTTGTTGCTCATTTAAAAGGAGTAGGGGGAAAGGTAGGTGTGTGGGATGCACCATTCAAGTTGTATGGCAGGTGAAGACAGAGGGTATTAGGCATCTACAGTACATAAAATACCAAAATTAAAATTCTGCCTAGTCTTCATTGTTTGTTACTTGTATTAATGCCATCTCCACTGATACAATCACATGCTATTTTTTAAACACATTAGTTTGGCCTGTTCTGCCTTACAGTGCTTTTCTTATTACACTGCAGTCTGGATTGTTCTGCAGTAGACAATGTATTAATAAGAAAAATAAGTTTTTATTGTGATGGTATGGAATGTGTTGTGAGTTGTTCCTGTTGTGTCAAGTGGCATAGCTACTTGCAAGCTATAGCAGTCACAGAAGTCATCAATTAAACTCTAAGAGGCTGATATCATAGCAAAGCTTTTAAGACGCACATTTGTTGAGCACATGTTGTCTATAGAGGGCTCACAAAAGTTTGTTGTCGTGGTACTACCAGTATTTTAAAGTTTATTTTAAAGTTTAATTATTTGGACTAATCCATGCTCTAACAACATACCTGCTTGGTGAGAAAGCAAAGGAAGATTTGCTTGATTCATAGTCAGAAAGAAATTGCATCACATCTTTCTGAGTATCTCTCAAGAATGCTGATTTTTTTCAAGAGTTTTTTTACTGTTGATATGATGCAACTAAAACCAGTGTTGCACAGGTTCCTTTCTTACTGATCCAGCTGTTACAGTGCATTAGGAAACTGCTAAAATACTTTAGAGTACCTTTTTAGTATTGTTTCCCCCACTGAGAGGGAAATGTTCTGGCTGGAAGAAAGCAGGATAGATGTGGTGTGAGAAATAAGAAGATGAAGTTTAGCACATGATTTTCAAACTGCTTCTGTCTGTAGCACTTGCTAAAGGTTTTCTTTGGGAGCTGGTGTGATATGACGGATTATTCAAAGCTTTCTCCATAGCTTTGCTCTGAACATTTTGAAAATATCCTGAAATGAGACAAAGTGAAATGATATGGGCCTGCCGTTAGGAAAGCATGAGAATCTGACTTTATTTAGTGTCCATTCTTTTTAGCTTGCTCTTACCAGTGGAAGGATACCCACACAGAAGTGATTTCTTCCTTATTGCTTTATGTGCCACCCCTGGATTGTAAAAATGATGCTGCTTGGAAGTATGCGGCTTGGATAATGTTCGTAGTTATGGGCATTCTTACTTCCCTTGGAAAAATACATGGGAGATTTTTATTCCTTCCAGGTCTGAGCTCTCTGGTTCCTTCTGTTGCCAAGAGCAGGCAGTAAGCGGGCACTGGGAACACCTGGGATGTAGGAGCTCTGCTGTAAGAAGAATGTAGGAGCATCGGTACAGTCAAAGAGCCTTCTGCGGGGCTGCCTGCAGCAGTTCTTGTCTGGCTGCCAGTGGTGCATCTGATGTAAGCTATAGGTGGGAGTCTGATGGACTAGAGGTTGTGGCAAAACCTGGGTAGCCTCTGATGGTGAGAAAACCGGGCCTTGGAGTTAAACCTTCCTTTCTCTGTGTTTGCAGCCTGTTTGACCCCTCTGGGCTCAGAATATCATGAGCTGCCCAGTGTCTGAGCCTGGAGCAGGCACTCAGCTGAATCTGTTGCACTTGTCAGAGAGTCCTGTTTCAGGGCTAACACTGCTGGCAGCTGAAACCTATGGATTAGTAAAAAATAGTGTTTGAGGGGTTGGAGTAATTTTTGTAGGCTTTTAAAAGCATTGTTTGATCATGCAGTGTTTTGGCCTTTCAATAAAATCTTCATTAAATCCACTCATTCATTACAGTTTCTTTTTTGCTTCCGTTTTCCTTTGTCACATGCTCGTTCTTGGATTATCATTCATTAGCTTCTTCAAAGAGATTAACAGTTTCTTAAAAGGGGATCATGTGCGTTCTGGTGTTCTGTGTGAAAGTGGTGCTCGAGAGCAGAGAAGCCATGGGATCCCTATAGAAATTTGAAGACAATTTTGATACTCTAGTCCACTCAAAAATCTGCTGATACTGTAATGTTTTTTCCCTTGCCAGGACCCTCCTTGCCTGGTGTCATTTCTTGAGCTCTCCTGGGATGAGATTAGTCTAAAACAACAAAGTAGCCAGATGTCTGGTTCTGAGAGAGTCCCAGAGGCCAGGGTATGGTAGGCAACAGTAATCGCTGGGGGCAGAAGATCAAAGATACCTGAGAATTACTTATGGGCACATACTATGTGTCATTCCCATTATTAACAGTCTGAGAAAATTTGTATCCCTAATTAACCCTTTTGTTGGTTAAATTTTTTTGCCGGTACAGTCCTGTCTGTAGTAACTATTTGTTCTTTTTGATACTATTACATAAGTATGTGTTAGTTAAAAAAAAAAAAAGGCAAATTTATATAACTCTTTCAGATCCTTTTTATCATGGTCATTTGTAAATGTCAGAAGTTAACATGATTTCTTTTTGTTTGCTGTGCCATCCCTTGGGCTGGTGGTGTTCCTATCCAGAACTGTGTCAGTAAGAATAGTTGACTTTGCAGGATAGTGGTTTTAGTTCATTGCTTCCTAATCTAAAAAGAATTAGTATCTAATTCCAGCAAGGGGATGTCTGCATATCACTGCTTTTCCTCATATTGCTATTCCTAATTAAATGCTAATTAGTATTTTTAGTGATTGATGCTTTTTTTCTATTGTACACACTGAAATAACAAGCTAAGATTGGAAGTGCTGACTCTGAATTTGTATAGTGCTTTAGAAATTTGTGGCATGTGGAGAGAGAGAAAAACCTGCTTGCAGCCTTCTGTGCTTTTTCTTCCTTTTTTTTTTTTTTTATCCTCAGATGAAAATAGCAAGGTTGTGAGTGGAGTATCTGTTTTACTAAATAATAGCATTCTGTGCTGTTGTAGTACGGAAGGCTGAAAAAATTTTCCCTAACTTTTGAATCATGTGCTGTATTATCGGAGATACCTGTAGTTTGTTATTATCACTACAATTTCACTTTCTTTAACATGATGTAATATTATGTGTGGTAAATACTGCATGTGTGGTAAATACATAAATGTGCATGTTTGAGTGGCAGGGTGAGTTTCTGGTCACACTAAATTTATTTGCCGTTTACTGTCTATATTATACGTGTTTAACAATTGTAGCAAGCATTTTTTGAGTGAGTAGCAAGTGAAAAGATCCCTGGAGTGATTTAAAAGATTGAATTGATTTATCTTTTCCAGTCTTGACAATCTCACTTCAGAAATTTTATTGGAGGAAGAAGTCCCAAAAGCTGGCCTGCCTGAAAGTCTATTGTGGTTTTTACACTTCCACTTTTGTCACAGGTTTGCCTGCTGTTTGCATCCTCCAACGCAGCCATGACTGCTGCTCTATTGTTCTCATTCCTTTTCAGCTGGACACCTCATCAGTCTTGCTCTACACCCAAAGCCGTGTTTGAAACAAATCAGCATCTAAAGAAATGTGAGGGCAAAGTTTCTGGTGAAGCAGGGTTATTTAACCTATGGCTGTCAGCAGGGATAGCCAATGATCTTATGGAAATTTTAATGATTGTCATAATATTAATAGGATAGAGACGGGTACTGTGCTTCTCAGAGGTGCAAGGGAAGAGTGAGCTGCAGAAGAGTGGTTCCCAGGCAGCAGCTGTTTCCGTATGTGTGTGGCATCCTTGATTTTGGATCATTTATTGCCATTTATGTGCCATAATCCAGGTACAAGGGCCTCACTGTGACTGTTGGGAGCCACATGTTGCTCAAAGCTTCTGCCCTGGCTACCCTAACACGAAGAAAGAAGGTCTTTGTAATGTTTTAATTCTGGTTTGCACAACGCTCTTGGATTGGTTTCTTTCCTTCTTTTCCTTCTCATTTGTTCCCTTGGGAGGCATTGCAGCAGTTTTGGTTGTCTGCACTGCTCTCTTGAAGGTCGTGATCAGAACCGGAATAGGTAAAATCTGAGTGCACATGAAGTCATGTCTGCAGAGGTCTGTATGACCTTCCTTGGAATTAGCTCACACAGGCGGCAGGGTGCTTCCCAGGAAGGTTTAGAATCTCTAGCTGAGGCTTTGGGAGAGCCCTGCCAGATGGATTTGCAGCATATCTGAAACAGAAATGCCTTTCCCTTCATTCTCTTTTGTTTTCTGCCTAGAGCTCTTGGAAGCCACTCCACAGCTACTGCTAACAAGCAAGGATGTGACATAGTCAGCAAATATTAGATGAGTGTATAAAAGTAGAAGCACTGACATCTTCTTGTGTTTTCAGGGTGATAAAATTCATATATATGTATAATTTTTTTTCCTGATCACTAGTACCATCTCTCTAGTTTAGGTAAAAAAGTGACTGGATCAGAGG
Organism: Pseudotriccus pelzelni; assembly: GCA_035584735.1. Lineage (NCBI taxonomy): Eukaryota > Metazoa > Chordata > Aves > Passeriformes > Tyrannidae > Pseudotriccus > Pseudotriccus pelzelni. The sequence goes on from JAWMRA010000130.1 coordinate 14,812,202, forward strand.
TGATGCAGGAGATTCAAATGCACTGCAGGAGCAGAGAAAAGCACTAGAGAACTATTTCTTCCTGAGATGTCAGCTACTTTTTATATTGAGAGATGAATTTATGAAGCACTAGTTTTTATTAAAGCAGTAATTGGAGCTTGGAACTGGTGAAATTACTGATATCTTCTGCAATTAGATTGTCCCCCTCTTTCTTGCTCATTTCTGTAGCACGAAAAGTCATAAGGACCTGTAAAACCTTTCTTTATTTCAGTTTACAGAAAAACATGCTTTAGAGCAACGTGGATGCTTGAGCGGACTCAGAAATAGGTGTAAATACGTTATACAAGTGTATTGGTTTGCTTGACAAAGCTGGGGTGCTAAGTGGTGGATTCTGTGCGAAGCTGCTGTAAGTTTCCCCTGTGTCTGATGGAGCCAATGCCAGCTGGCTCCAAGACAGGCCAGCTGCTGGCCAAGGCCAAGCCCGTCAGCAGTGGTGGCAGTGCCTCTGGATAACATATTTAAGGAGAAGCAAAAGTTGCTGCACAACAGGAGCTAGGAGAAGAGGGGTGAGAATATGTGAGAGAAAGCTCTGCAGACATCTAGGCCAGGTAAGAAGGAGGGGAAGGAGATGCTCCAGGTGCCAGAGCAGAGATTCCCCTGCAGCCTGTGAAGACCATGGTGAGGCAGCTGTGCCCCTCACCAGTGAAGGTCCATGGTGGAGCAGAGATCCACCTGCAGTATAGAACCCCACAGTGGAGCGGGTGGATGCCCAAAGGAGGCTGTGGCCCTGTGGGAAGCCTGCGCTAGAGCAGGCTCCTCGCAGGACCTATGGGCTTGTGGAGAGAGGAGCCCACGCTGATGGAGGTTTGATGGCAGGACTAGTGAGCCTGTGGGCAATGTTTGAGCAGCCTGTTCCCGAGTTACTGTATCCCATGGAAAGAGACCCGTGCTGGAGCAGTTCGTGAAGAACTGCAGCCTGTGAGGAGGACTCATATTGGATAAGTTCATGGAAGACTGTTTCCTGTAGGAGGAACGCTACACTGGAGGACAGAAGAGTATGAGGAGACAGAGGCAGCATGTGATGAACTGACTTCCCAAGCCCTATTCCTCCTCCCCCTGCACCTCTGGTGGGGAGGGAATAGAGACTTTGGGAGTAAATTTAAGCCTAGAAAAAAAGGAGAGTTGAGTGAAAGGTGTTTTTAAGATTTATTTTTGTTTCTTGTTATCCTACTCTGATTTGATTAGTAATGAATTAAATTATCTTTTGTCCCCAAGTCAGATCTGTTCTGCCTGTGGCAGTAATAGGTGAGTGATCTCTCCCTGTCTTGATCTCAACCCAACAGTGTTGAGATATTTTTTTCTCCCCTGTCCTGCTGAGGAGGGCAGTGATAGAGCAGCTTTGGTGGGACCCTGGCATCTATCCAAGGTCAACCCACCACCACCAGCTGAATAAATCTGAGTACATTAAGGTGTTATATTGCATATTAATGAGTAATGCTTCATTCTGGGTACTCCTATTACAAGAGTGTCTTTATGAATTTGAAGTAACTTTTGTGAAGGAAAAAAACATAGGAAGTAAAGAAACTGCCCCCTACAAATATGTGGGAACAGTGTTCTCTAGTTGGGGCTAGTGGGCGTCTAGGGATGACAAGGATGTTCTGCTGGCACAGCTGTGTATGGAAGAAAACAGTACTAATGTTCTCCTCTTTGGCATTTAAGAATAAAGCCATAGGAACTGTGCTATGAAAGAGGAAAGGCTCTGCAAGCACTCAGGAAGAGTGAATGTTGTAAAAGAAAAGAAAATTGTGATTGAATTGAAGGATAAATTATGAAGGAAATTAAAATATGTCATCCAATGGAGAGTTTGTTACTTCAAGAAAATATGAGGTGGTTTTATAGTGGACCTATCATACGAAATATAATTTGAACAATCTGTATATATTTTCCTCCATACTGTGACTTTTATATTTATTACTTTTGTGAGTGCTCACTGTTTTAAACAGCCCATCACAACCCAAGTTGTATTAGAAGCTTAAGCCATAGCTTTGCTTTTACTTACCTGAGCCATTACAATGTTCTGACCTTGGGCTGTGTGAAATCAAAAAAAATCTCAGTTTGACTTAATTGAGTCATGAGTCTGATCGTGTAGTGAAATAAATAGAAAAATCTACCTTTCCATTCACAAGTTTATTTCCGGTCACATGTTTCCATTCACAACATTGGGATCCATCAGAGGAGGAATTTAACTAACATTGTAGCTTTCTACAATGTGTCTGCACTGGAAACATGGCTGTATGCATGAAGCATTCACCGCCAACAGCAAAAGCTCCTTGATGACTTGATTATACTCAAATTCTTGGTAGAGGATTCTTGCTGTTGAATATCTGTTTTTCCAGCATGCTAGGTACAACTTCTGTTACTTCAGTTTGTGGAGTTTTTGATCTATCATTTGGAGAAGAAAGGAAATTAATTAGAACAAACTCTGGAAAGTTACAAGTGTTCAAGGGATATTTCTTATGATCTCTTGTAATTAAAAATGTCAGCTCATTTTCCTGTGTTTTTGATAACCAAAATCATTTATATTTAGAGGTGTTGAAGGAGAAAAATTAATGTTCTAAGTTAATTACTTAATGTTCTAAGTGGTGTTCAGTTTTATGCCAACAATGATGATGATTGGTTTGTGGAGTAAAGGAGATGCTGGAAAGATCAGGAGATAGTTGACAAAGCTCTTCCTCTCTAAACTGTAGATCCAAAAAATCTAAATCTGCTCATAGTATGAGCAGATATGTATGTATGAGTTGGTGGTTTTGTGAGTAGACTCTTGACTATATTGAAATATTTTGTAAACCTCCCAGGTTATTCTAGCATTTTACTGGTGACCCCATGACCCAGCATAAATTCAGTGCAAAGGGCTTTTAACTGCGTACCCTTCCCAGTTCAGAGGGATCTGCTGCTATCAAGTTATGACCGTGGTGGCAGAGAAGAATGTCTGTACTGTGAAAATTAATTGCTTGTAAGCACATGTTTTCGAAATGTGACACGATTTTCATAATGTATACTTTCTGTTACCATTATGTATTCGAGGAATGGTAATAGGCAGAGCTTGTGTAGCGGTTGCTTTCTAAAATATTTAAATTCTATAGCTAATGTTACTTTACATGGTCTTTCTCTGACAGGCCATTGTGACATGGATTACTCTTCTTTGTACTGATAATAAAAAAACCAAGCATTTAAAATAAAATACAGAATTGCTTCTGAATGTTTCCTTCTTTGAGAGGGCTGGGTAAATGAAAATTAATGAGGTTAGGGAAATTTTGCTTCACAAGTGATCAAGTAAATCAGGCTTTGCACAATCTGCAAAGCATTATTTTAACAAGGCTGTATTGCATTTCTGTTGTGCCTTCCGTTGTTAAGGGTAATTAGAGAAAATGTATGTTTTAATGAGAATAAAAGTTATATTAGAACCAAAAGCTCTTCTCCTAGTAGTCTTTGAGATTGTCATGTAAAATATAAAGAAAATACTGTCTTTTACTGGCAAGTGTGTTTATTATTCTTCTTGTTAAGTAGCTGGTACAAGCAGCATGTATACTGTAAATAAAAGGGCTTGTAAGAGAACTGCATTGAAATACACTGTGTAATAAATGTAAGTTTGTTTTTTTTAAGGGCTTAATAGAGGGAACCTGCAAAATTAGTATTCTGAGTTGTAGTTTGCTACCCAAAGCGTTTGAAATGTGGGAATATTTTTCAGGTATTAAGAAATGTTTGTTGGGAAGAGTAGTACAATTCTAAACCTTCTTTAAATTCTACAGTTTCGTGGGTGTTGCATCTGAAATCAGCATTATAGTGTATTTTGGAAATATCTAATGTGTGTATTTGTACAGCTGAGCTGCTGAAACCTTGTCACGGGCTCTGTTCCGTAATCAGTAGCCATGTCCTGTGTGGTGGAAGGCCTTGTATCAAAGATTGTGAAATAGTTTTGCTGCTGAAAATCCTCCAGCGTTACAAACCACAGCAAGAATAAGCAAGCCGACCCTAAACTGGCTTGCTTGGATGGTATGGCACAGAGGATAGCAAAGGCATGTGTCTGCCTTTTTGCTTTTTCCTGCTCCTTCTTTCAGAGAACAACCCAGCGGATAGGTAGGACTGAAAGTTGCACCTGGAGAGTAGTGCTTTGTATTTGAAATCGTGTTTCAAGGTCTGGATCCTGCTGGCAGCAGCAGTAGGTCCTGTTACAAACCCTATATTTTCCAGAAGTTAAAAGGCAGGGAAGGAGTCTGCTGGAAATGACACGGCAAGGCAAGTTCCAATAGTAAATAAGGATGTGCAGCAGGTGCATTAAGCAGAAGTGGAAAACGAATGTGTGTCCTTTGTGGGAAGGTAATTGGGCATGGGGGCTTGGCAGGAGCTGGATCGGCTGAGGTGGAGTGACTGCCACAGGTTGATGGGCAGGTGATCCGGCAGCCTCCGCCCCGCCGGCACAGGAGGGCTGCCTAATATGCTGTGTGCCCTAAGGGCCTGGGGGAACACAGTTGGATTATTATGTTAATGCCTGAGCCTGCTGCCCTCTTCCTATCCCAGCTGGGCTCCCTGTTGTTAGGAACTGCTTTGCTCTGACAGTGGAGTAATATACTTCATGATTGAAAGGCCAAAGGGGCTCCCAAGAAAAAAGAGCAGACCTGCACAGATATGTAAATGAAGGGGGGAAGGCTGTAGGAGGGTTTGTATGTAGGTGTGGGTAGGAAGTTTATTAGGAAATGAATAATATAAATCTGCTAATTGAATTGTTATTTACAAGTCCCATTTCCTGATTTGTTTCTTTGTGCATTACCCCCCCTAATGCTGATGTACAGTGAATTTGAAGTGCTTACCAAAGCAGGCACTTAGGTTGATTTATTTCAAACCGAGGTGCTATAATACACTGGTACCAGTGTACAATGCTGACAATGGTGTATTTTTCAGGACTTTGATTACTGTTTCATGCTCTGCCACTATATTGCTACACTACAGCTTATAGTGGTGATATGATTCTTTTATATATATTGTGGATAAGTATATCACTCTGAATTTTGTTGATACTTCCACGAGATAGATACAGATTACAAGAATATATCTGTTATGGTGTTAGAGCAAATTGAACTTTGATTCAACGAGATGATGACGATGTTGTGATATTTTTCTGAGGTCTTTCCTGCAGTAGAATTGACTAAACAGAGACTGGGTTTTAGAATGAATGTATGTGAGAGATGAAAATCCATTCCATAAACAGGTATGGGGTTTTTTGATGTTTCCTTGGTTGTTTTTTTTCTTTTTGATGATGATATGACCTGATATACTGAGTCTTTCTCTGCCTTTTATCAAGCTTCTATCAGTGGCAAAACTTGACTCGAAATACCAGCCAGACATGATTTGTAACATGCTTATTTGTCTGTTTTACACCCCAAAGTACTGATCACAGACTAGTCAAAGAAATTGCTGTTAACCTAAATTAAACTTTTTAGTGAGAGCTATTTTTACAAAATGCAGCTAATGTGTCAGATATAAAGTTGTTTGATAGGTGACACGCTTGTGCATTCAGCTGGTATTTGCTTTTTGTCGAAGATGTGATTTGTGATTGCTTCTCGTGTTTGAGGTGACTTCTGCTACTCTTCACATGTTTGCATATCCCAATTCTGCTCCTTATCTTTGTGTTCACATTATTGCTACTCTCTGTTGCTATTAAGAAGGTGTGTCTCTCTTGGCATCAGTACCTCCTGCTATGCAGCAAATTTGGCAGCTCTCGCACTTTTGACCTGGTGGTCGTGAATGCACTTCTTACACAGTATTGTCCACTTACGTATTGTAGGGCATCTTACGTTACTGAAGTACTATGTGGTGAAAAGAACTCTGGGTCTAGAGCAGAGTATCTATTGGTAGCAGCAGTATCTGCGTTCTGCTGGAGCCTTTGTACTTAACAAGAAATTACTGATTTCTTTGTCAAGTTCTCCTTGGAGGTTTTTTGTGGGCAAATCAGAATGTGTTGTCCCTGTCTCTACAGTTTATCAGTTAAGGTGAGAAGATAGTTTGAACCACAAAATGCTGGAAAACAGATGCATTGTTGTAAAGTAAGTGCTTTCTTGTTGGAGTGCTTTTTTCAAAACTTGCATTTTTCTTTTTCTTTCACTTTGTATCTGCACGTATTCTTTAGTAACTGTTTTAGGAGTATGGAACTTGGGCTACAAACTATCTCAAATTAGGAAAGTTTCCTTTTTTTTAAATTCTCCCTGAATATGCTATTTGTAGAAGTGTTTCCACTTTCCTTCAGGAAAATCTGTATATAAACATTTTGTTTCAGGTCAGGTTAACCTGGGTCAGTTTTGCAAACAAATCGTTTTCACTCAGTCCCCGTTTTTCAGTGTAACTTAGGTGCTCCGTTTTTCCATTTGTCATGGTAAACTGATCTCCCTGGCTGTATCTTCTCAGTGCGTCATAAGAATTTAATAACAGTGCTGCATTATGGACCAGCTGAAAAGCTTTGTGTGGCAACAATCACAGATAGAGGCTATCTTCTGCTAGGCATGGGAGAAATTCAGCTGAAAGCAGCAAAATGCCAAGATAAAATGGTTAAAATAGAAAATTTCAAACATGAGGTGAAAAGTGGTGATCCTAGAGGCAGGGGGAACTTAGGTTTAAAGCAGATGTTTCAATACTGGAATATCCCTTATGCTGGATATTTCAGTTTCCAGCCAACTATGGGTGTCAGCGGAAAGTTCAGTAAATGGTGCCACAAAGTACACGGCTGATGTGAACAGCAAGTTTGTGACTTTTGGCAGTAAAACAAGCTTGTGCATTTCGTGGTCTCACAGCCAGCACAGCTTTTGGTGAGCATGAATAGAATTCTGTGCATGAAACCTATAGATTTTTATGTTTTCTCTCCACCTTTTCTTTATAGAAGTAATGTCTATATAGTATTCTGCCCCATTAGAATAAAGTAAATTACTTCAAGGAAGTAATAAAAATACTTTTAGTTGCTAATGAGTTGCTATATATTTTATATATACGTTTACATAATATATATATACATATATGAATGAAAATTCCAAAGAACAGTTTTAGCATTTTTGTAGTTCATGGTGTACTCCTGCTGATGGCCAAATAGCTGTGAAACCAAGTCCCTAGACTTGATTGGCGTTAATCCTTGCACAATATGAAGGAATAGCTGCCTCTACCCGACCCCCTTTGGGGATCCACTTGAAAAATGGGGACAACTAACTGATTAGAATTTAGAGATGTTTGAGGCATGTTTCAACAGATGGGTGGTGGTAAATACCAATGTTGTAGTTAATTCGCTTCCAGAGGAAGAAAGCTTGGACCTTCAGTTGTTACTCATCCACTGCTGAATTCCTTAGGCATATTTTGGGGATGTGTAATATATAAAGATGTACATTTAGGCCCTTTCTCACTCTGTGTATGTGTAAGTTCTGGTTATATGAATTGCTAATATAGAGGATGAAAGTTAGTGAGCAGCATTTAAAAGAAGGCAGTTGCATGCATCAGGATTGTTCCTTTTTAACCTTCAGGCAGTGACTGTTATGCTGGTCTCTTTCATATAGTATGCAACTCTTCTTTCCCTTCTCTTTCTATCTCTGCCACAATATTGCAGCGTGCAGAGATTTGGCTGGGCTTATAAAAAGGGAATTTTCAGTGCCATATGATACTGCTTAATGTAAAGCCTAATCCTTGGGCTAGTTTAAAAAAAAAAAAAAGGAAAAGAAATTGTTCTTGAGCCAGGCTTCCCATGCACCTTCCTTGCACCAGTGTTGTACTTCCCATCTCCTGGCATTGCACAACTAATAGTGAAGCTGTTACCAGTGGCATTTCTGACAGTGACTTTTATAACAATGCTATCCTGAGCTGGTTTTGATGGCACAGCAGTTAAAATGTCTGGTTCTCCTACTAACTGCCCAGAAAGCAATATGACAGTGGGATATTTATAGAAAAATACTGGTGCAGGCACAGCCTTACAGTTAATGCAAAGGGCACCTTTTAAAAAGTGGCCTTGTGCTTTCATTTCACTTCAACAGGGAAGTAATACTCTTTGGAGTTGTGGGATGCATTGTTTAACTAGACCTCTAATCATGTTATGGATGATGTGTCTCCAGGAGAATCAGGGGACAAGACCTTTAAGTGTTTTTATCACAGCTTAAGATCTCAGAAAATGTGAACTTAAATAAAAGTATGTTTGGGAGGTTGTTATTGCTCTGTATCCTTTTGAGGATACCTTCCACAGTAATTTTTTTTTTTTTTTAGAGAGAAAGTCACTTACAGTTATGAAGTGTTTGACCATAAGAGAGGAACAAGTTGGCAGTACTTGTATAGCACCGTTCAGCTAAGCCTCCTTTATTAAATCGTTGTTCAGCAGTCCATTTGTTCTGGTGTGAGAGCCAGTGTCTTCACTGCTAAGGTAATAAACCTGGAGTCTCTAAGAAATGCAGGATGTTCATGAGCTTTGTGGGTAGTTTTCATACCAAAGTATCAGTGACTGGTTAGATTCTTTCCTTTTTGCCCTCTAATCACATTTCACAAGCCAAATATATGGCTTGCTGAGGCTTGTACTTAAGAGTATGTAGGTAGAAGGGGGAACTTATCTTGTTTGCCCCTGTTCAGGAAAATGGTGGAAATGGACTTTTCATTTGGGGAAGAATGCAAAAAATTTGGCTGTATGCCTTCCTGGGAACTCAGAGGCTTCTGGCACGTCAGAGCCATATGAATATCATGGAGGAGTAGGTCAGATGCTGGAGCATGATTTTCATGCGCATATGTACCGGTATGAGAAAGTGTGTGTTGTAACAAGTCTGCCAGCTTTAAATCACTGCTTGTAGGAATGTTTGCCCTGGCACTGGGCAGTAATCTTAATGTTTGCCTTTACAATTTTTAAGTAGAGGAGAAAAAAGAGGAACTGACTCTGTTTATTCATGCTGGTATTCAAAAGTGCACTGTAGATGCTCAGGTCACTACCCCAGTGGGGTGTGTGATGTAGGAACCAACAGTGGAAGGCACTGTGTCTTGTGAGTGTGGTCCTGTGTTTTTGTACTGCAGTGGATGGGAGGACAAGAAAATCAGCTTCAGGGTACTCCCGGGCTTGGGGTATGGCTAGTCAAGGACTGTCACACAAGGGTAAAATGAGAGTGTTGGTGGCTGTCTCTGCTTACAGACCTTCTCATCATCAAAAGGAAATGGACGGTGGTTAAATGAAAAAAGTAGTCTCTTTTCACCTTGGCATTCTGAAGGAATAAATGAGAGTTTGCAAAAAGTGTGTGTTGCTCGTATTTGTGTTTCCGAATACAGCCTAGATAGGCCTTTACCCCTGCTAAGTCTTTTGAGCATTTCACAAGTTTTGTATGCTACACAGCCACACAGGTGTCTGGTAGGGGTAGATCTGTGCCATTTAGGATAAAGCAAAGAAACTATGAACAAAGCAACAGCACTGAACAGCTGGTGATCTGGGCTAGTCAGGCACAGTGCGTTATGTCTCATGAAGCACCTCGTCTCTTCTGTACCTGAAACCAAATCTTGGTTCTTCCAGTGTGAAAATGGACACATTCCAACTCCTGAAAGTGTTTCTTTCCTGCTGGCTTCATGCTTGTGATCTTTCTGATACCAATAACAAAGACTTTTGCTTTCATTCAGCTCAGTTATACAAGTAATTTCAAGTAAAATGATCCAGCCATACAAAGCAACAAAGTGCTGCTTTCCAACCTTTGTTCAATATGGATTTTCTGTTACTAATCTATATATTATTATTGGTGGAAATTTCTGGTGACACATAAATGTTCCTGAGATCTGAATGACTCATCTTTTCCATTTGAACTGTTAGCAAATGTTTGCATTCTGGTTTTACTCTCTGGAAAAAAATATTTATATATATATATATATATATATGCTCCTGGTTTTTAGTCTTCTTTTCCTACTGCCTCTGAGTGTGAAATACCATGCTGACACTCCAGAACTCCCTTGAATTATTCCAGTTGCTCTCAGTAGAGAGAAGGTACCATTTCTGACCAAAGGAAGGCAAGCCAGGGTAGTTTTCTTTCTCTGTCTCAGTATTGCTGAAACTATCGGTGAAACAGAAATCCGTCAGTGGAAAGCACCACTAAATAAACTGTGTCCAAAAACCTTCCCTTCTGACATCCCCTTGATAGATGTTTTTGTATTTATAAATATTGTTACCAACAGGCAGTGATGGGTATGAGGAACTACAAAAATGGAGTAGTGAAAGGCTGATTTTCAACAAAAAGAACTTTGCTAGTAAGGGGCAGGAAGCAATAACTCTCTGCCAGTGGAGGCCCCAGCTTGTGTCCGTGCACTGCTTGTGTCAGGGTTCTGTTCCTGGCTGAAGCAACATGAACTTCTACTCAGGCCATGGCAACACCTGCCAGCCCAGAACAAATCTGTAATGTGCACAGCTTTGGACGGCTCAATGAGCGTTTTAGAGAGCATCATTCTCTGGATGATGTTCCCCTACTGAAATGCAAACAACGTATTAGTTATTCTGTTTTCTTTGTCTGTGCCATTTCCATAAAACTGATGGTTATTGAACATGGTTGAAATACAGAAATGTTTTCCTTTTGTCAGCACAGCTCTAGAGGTGAGTTGGGGATTAGGTGATATCTTTTTCCCAGTCAACAAATTGTGTTGGGCCACGGGGGGGACATGGTAGTGGATAAAATCATAATCCTCTCCATACTTTGGTCCTTTTTTTTTTGTTGGTGTTCCGGAAGTTCCTTGGTTAGTGAGTGTAGGTTTTTTGTGTGTGTGGTGTCGATTTTGTCATGGTTTTGTTTTTTAAGAGGATTAGGTTGTTTACATTTCTACTCCACTAAAATAATTAGAGTAATTCAGTACTTTTATGAGAAACTCTCTGAACATCAGCTCACATTTTTTAATAAGATTTATTTGGAGTCAAAATTCAGTTGTTATCAAAATCTGGGGGATTTTTGGTTGTTTTGTTTTGCAGGGTTTTTCTTGGTTTTTTTTTAGGTTTTGGAGGGGTGGTTTTTTTGTGGTTTTGGTTTGTGGTATGCGTGATTCGTTGTCGGTTTGGGGGTTTTTTGGTGTTTTTTTTTTTTAATTTAATTTATTTTAAATGAAATACCACTATTGAGATGCCCTATCACATACACAACAAATGGGCCAAATTCATGTGTAAGATGCATACTTCAACTTCTGCTAAATTCAGTATGGAGTGTATATACATCTCCAAGAGTCAAAACTAGACCCTATTTGTTTCTCAAAGATGATGTTGGAGTGTTGAAAAGGCATGTGCTTTGCCTTTGAGGGGGCAATTGGGCAGCTAGAGATTTTGTTGAACAGTTAACACTGCCTCTTTCATTTTTGCCATGCTGTAGCAGGATTTTTATATGCATTTTAACAGTTATTTAAGAGTCCCCATATGCTTAGAAAGGAATCTGAATATATGTGCCTTTTTTAAAGCTGCATCATAACTAGGTTATTCCATCAATACAGTGGAATGACTGGGAGCTGCAGTTGGAACAATATGTAAAAATACAGCTTGTAAAAGATTTCCTTTATTAACTGTCATCATCCACAGAATATATGTTCAAATAAACGTTGTGTAATAACTAAATTTGAGATTAATAGGCCCCTTAAGAAACAGCGAAGTCATTCAGGATAGTCAGTGAAAAATAGCCTGTAAGACTGTAACATGCACATATTGTCCTGCTTACATGCTCTCTCTGGTGTCATTCCCATTTATCAATGTCGGCAGGCTCTGTTCTCATTAAAACACTCTTGCACAAAAGCAACTTAATTTTCTTAAGAGAAGAGGACACCTGATTCAATTTAGGGCTCAAGACCAGGAACTTGAATATATATATTTTTTTTTTTCCTGTCTGAACCCAGATGAATAGTTATGAACAGCAACACAGATTAAACCTTATTAGGTATATTTATATTCCGTTTGCAGTAACAGTGCTGTGGCAAATAGCTTTCTACAGAGCTGTAACATCTTATTATTGGAAACAGCAGTTAAGACATGAGCTGTGGTAACACTCACAGGAGATTTTATTTCTAAATAGGAGATTGAAGGAGTTGTTTAAAGGGACTCTGCCAACTCATTCAAGCTACTGCTGATGTTCTGCCTTCTTCTTCCATCTTCTTGAACTACACTGATCTCTGGGTAGATAAAATTTCTGTTTCTGTACTGTTCAGTCAAACCATTTCCGTAATTTTCTGTTCTTTCCTTCTCTCCCTCTCTCTCTTCTCTCTCCCTCTCTCTCTTCTCTCTCCCTCTCTCTCTTCTCTCTCCCTCTCTCTCTTCTCTCTCCCTCTCTCTCTTCTCTCTCCCTCTCTCTCTTCTCTCTCCCTCTCTCTCTTCTCTCTCCCTCTCTCTCTTCT
>JAWMRA010000130.1:14825001-14909384 GCA_035584735.1 Pseudotriccus pelzelni
CCCTGGCTGGAATCGAACCCAGGCCTCAGCGGTGAAGGTCCTGCGATCTAACCACTAGGCCACCAGGGGCTCCCACCAGTTGAGTATGAACTCAACAATTTCATTCAAATCCTGCTAATAATGATAAAATGTTGGGGTTTGACCCAGATGTTCCAAATGCTCCCAGTGTATCTTTTCCTCTTCCTTCATGTAGTCAGGCTGCCTTATTATCAAAAGATATCTAGTCTATTAAATTCCAAGATACTTACTTCAATTTGACACCAAAATAAAAGGCAAAGGAACTGAGTTCAGAATGTATTCTGTATTTAATGCTATCAAAACCTAGACATGCTTGTTTGATTTGCTGCCTGGTCACATGTACTTGAAAGCTGTGTGTACTTGCTGCTGCATTTGGGTACACAGCTGAGGGGAAGTGCTCAGCTCCTTGGTTGTGGCTTTGCCTTTTTTTCATCTCTTATTGGCCTTTATTGCTGTGGGAACTGTTCTTGGACCTTTTTGCTATCACTGTTACAAATCTTAACAGTGTTTTCCATACATGTGTATTCCAGGTTAAGGTCAGAGATAGGGCTGAAGCTTTGTGTTAGACTCAAGTGTGAGAGGAGGAAAGTTTCTGCCGAGTACTGCCAGATAGGTGTCCTGCGGAGGTTGCCTGGTCACTTCCCACTTGGATGTGCTCCAGGCCAGCCAATCCTCCCTGGAAATGGAGACCATGAGAGTAGTGGGACTGGGCTTGAGAAAACAGAGTTGACTGAAATTGTACCTGCCTAATGGTAAGTAAATTTTTTGTTTAGTGGAGCTAGTTGTGTACTATTGTAAGCTCAAGCGGGGCTGTACATGCTCTTCTGCGCTTGCCCTGTTAGGAATTACTGGCACTGATTCCCAGCCATGCCTCTGAGTTGATACAAGCTTGAATAATTTGTCCAGTTATTAGTACTACTGCTTTTGAATGCGATCTGACCTTACATTTCAATACGTGGCTGTGCATTTACCTTTTGAAAGGATCTTACAATTGATTTTGTAAAGAACTCTCCCCCCTTTTTAGTGGTAACTGCAGTGAATGGTTTGCAAACATATGCAAATCTGAACATGGAGTATTATAAAGACATGCAAATGTTTTCATGTTTCACTGTTTCATTTAAGCAGACTGCAGATAACCTGATATCTGTTGAAGCACAAAAAGAGCAAACACTAAAAAAAAGTTATACAATAATAGTGACTAATAAATGTTTCAACTAGAAAATTAAGAGCTTGGCTGTATCATGTGTCAGCACTAATGTTTGTTTGTATCATCCCTCTAAGGATTTCAGAGTGCTTTTTAAGGAGTGAATTAATTTTGACAATGCCCTGTGAGGTATGTATCCCTCTTGATAGAAGGGAGTTGGAAGCACAAAAGTGTTTAAATTCTACAGGGTCATGCTACTAGGTATGTTTAATTACAAATTGGAGCAGTTGATTCAGTTTGCTACCAGTTTGTTCAAGCTGAACCAGAATCACAAATATAAGCCCCGGGTTTGTGATTATGAGAAAAATTTAAATCTAAGTTTATTTTGCAGGGGAATTGTTTATAAAGAAAACTGCAGATAGAGTAAATGACATGTATAAGTTATCCTTCACTGAGCCAAATAATCTGAACGGTTATAGCTTAATTTGCAGTCTTCCTGATTTTTTTTTCCTTTTCTTTTGCCTTTAGTGAGCATTTAATCATGTGATGTGGATAATTTCTGACACTTTAGAGAAGGGGAATTAGAAATTACAAACTAGCATACCCCGAACCAGTCATGAACTTTTGCACATGACTGGCTGAATAACTGCAGCATAAAATTTGTCCGAGCTTGTTATCTTAGTACCTGTTACATGCTTGAGAATCCTAAATAATTTCAGAGATATTCCAAAAGGATCAGGAAGGAAGAAAGAAAACGTTTGATAACCAAAATATCACCATCTAGTATTACCACAGTAGAACCATCTAGTATCTCTCCTTAACACCTTTCCAGGTACAGAATTTCTCCTGGAAGTGGAATTGCAGCCTGTTTTAAGTAAAAAAATGTCATGTTTCTAGATGTATCTGAAATCAGCATTGGTAGCCATGCTCTAGGTTTGTGTGAATGAGTGTAATGTGTCTCTGCCTTGCTACCTGAAAGTGTCAGCTGCACAGCTTCAAATACAGGAAGAAAATCTGAATTTAGTTCACACTTGTTGAAGAATTATTGTTTAACCTACTTACTCTTCCTTTCCGCTATGATCTCTGGCAAGAGAAGCTGTTTGGACTTGCGCCTCTTTTTTTTAAGTTCAAAAAAGAAATGCTGATGAGAAAGAGGTGTTAAAATATGTTACTGGAGTTTACAACTGTCAACTATGATGTTTTATTTAGCTGTATCTATTCAGATGCTCCCTGCGCAACATGGAGTGCCATATGCCATTGTCCTTGTTAGTAAGCAAGTCAGCCAAGGTTTCCCAGTCTGCATTTGTTTTTGTATTTGGGCCACTGAGGGGCTGTGGTCCGGTGCCATCTTTTATTGATAGGGCCAGCGGAGGAGGAATCTAATGAAATTATCAAAGCTTTGAATTAATTATGAACTTGAATAAGAAAGCTAAGCTCTCTAGAGCCAAGGATCTCATTACCCATTCATTTTCATTGCATCCTCTTATGGAGCAGAAGGCAGGTTCAGCTACGGCTCCTACCCTGATTTTGGACTTTATTCAAACTTGCTAAACTCACTAGCATCCACTTGTTATTAATCTGTGGCTGGAAGTGTCCAGGGTGATTAATTTGACTCTGCTCTAAGTCGGCACGTAAATGGTAGATTTCCCTCCTCCCTTTCCTCTTATCTTTGCTGTGTGGCTTTTCATCATCAGACTGACTGCCATACAAGAGTTTCTGTTCTTTCTTGGTAACTGGGGAAAGCTATGCAAGACTCAAGTTTTAACTTCCTGGAATTTAATGAATTCATATTAAGAAATAATACTGCTACCGTATATTTCCTGGATATTTAGGTAAGCACAAACGCTTATAAAGTCATTATCGAAATTGTTTATTTTCTTATTTTAAAGGACTATGGTGTTAAAAAGTAATGACATTTTGACCTCAGAAGTATGGGGTCATTGTGATTGTGGGTTTTTTGGTGTTTCTATTTTAAATTTGTCAGTCAAACTACAAAAACTTCTCTATCTGTGAATACTTTAATGATGAACTATTAAATTAGTTTGTTTACCTCATTAAAACTATTAAAACTGTATGAAAATCCAGCATTTTAGTTAAATCAGGTTATGTTTATTTTAATTAATATGTTAGTCTATAAAAATGTTCCTGGCAAATTAGAGCAAAAGCAGTGAGGCCAAGCTTCTGTGTAATATTCTTAGTTCTTGTGGATATTCCTCTTCAGTCTGTCGGCAAGGATTTTCTTCTCCTCCTGCTTTTGTCCATTTCAGCACATTATTTATGAATACATAAACTAGAACATATCAATCTTCATAAGTTACAGGCCATTGGCAATTTTTTAAGCAGTGGCTAACTGCCTAATGGTCTCTGTGTATGTGTATTTGGAGAATCTAATAGCTTGTTGGGCAGGGGAATAATATTTTGTTCTTGTACTGTAGCTATTATACCATTGGTGATATTTATCTTCTTTTTTTTTTTTCTCTTCAGGCAGCTGCTATATTTAATTCTGCTTTTGGAAGTTTTTTGGTAAGTAATTTGCAGAAGTGCTTTAACAGTCTTATTTTTAACAGTATCATTGGTATGTTTGTATTTTTCACATAGTGTTTGGTGGAATTCTGCCATTCAAATGGCAAAAAAAATTTGAAAAATCTTTCAGTTTATGTCACCATGCCATTAAATACAGATATTACAATTTCTTTTCTTCAGAAAAGTAGTGAGTGAATTGTCTCTGTTCATGGTAAATTAATAATGTGTAAACACATCTTAATTTTCTCCTTAATGGGTTAACAGTATCTATTATTATGCAGATGTTTCAGACATGGGCATCAATATATTGATTTTTCTAATAAGGCCCATCAAATACTCATTATTTTCTATCAAGAGGCCATGGATTTTGAAAAGAAAACATGACCCAGCTGATCAGAGAGTAGATGCTAATTTACTCAGTGCCTTGTCATTTGTTTAGCATATTTTACTGTCAGTGGAGCTACTCAGTGTCTCTGAGGAACACACTAAAATAGCTGGATATGGGAAAGCAATCAATCCAGCTGGAAATATGACTGTGTCTTTAAAAAGCAAAAGCTGTATTTGTGGTCCTCATGGTCTACAAACATTTGGGAAGGACACTGTAAAGAACACTAAATATATCTATGAAGAAAGGAAGAATAGATTTCTTTTATTGGTGTTTATATTTTTGATTTTATTTGATTGTTTAGAGAGATACTGATGAATATTAACTAAAAAATTATTTTGTATGTTGGCAAGGTACTATAACTGTTTTACTTATTTAGGCAGCTAATAATTGAATTTGTTCTTATTTACTAAAATTTGTGCATGTTTAGAAGCGTCTCTTTGGGATTCCAGTCTTGTGTCCTCAGAAGGAGGATTGTGATATATAAAATGAATAATGACAAAAGAATTCAAATTAGGAAATTCAAATCAAAACTGCAAGTACAAAATAATTATATTTTTTTTAAATGGGAAGCTGGCAATTAGGATTTTAAATATGAAGGGCTGTACTGCCAAGAGAAAAAGTCGCATGGCATTTTGAAGTTATTGTGCTGCTCCTTTTTGGAGGGACCAGGTTAAAGTTAGGAGGGTGGATGTAAGTTTTTTGGGGGGTATAGGTGATCATTCAAGTTTTTAAAATATCAGTTCCCAAATACTTGTTCTTTTTGTCACCTATCATGTCTTCCTCCAATGGGAAGAAGGCCTTTTCTGCCTCAAACTGTGGAATCCCGGTGTTGGAGCAGCTCTTGAGTCTGTGTGTGTGTGTTATTTTCTCTTGTTGCTTGGCCTGAGCTCAAATTTCTCTGCTGTCCTTGGCTTTCAGTTCAAGAGGTTTCTGTGAATACCCAAAGGCTCAGTTCAGCTGACATCAGGAGATGTCTTTTGACTTAAAAAAAGAATTTAGGCTGCACTGCATCCGACTACAATACTGGCTCCCAGTAAAGCAACAGAGACATATTTTTAATTTCTAGTACCTGTTTTTAGCTCTTTGAGGAAATCTCAGTTAAAGAAGCTGAGCTAGTTTGTGTGTTCATACAATACTCCTAATTTTGTTTTTGATCTTAGTTCATGATCATTGGAAAGTTCTGCTTACATGTAATTACCTCACTTCACTTTTTATTCACTTCAGATCTTTTTGGAAGTCCTGGAGCAGGATTGCAGTAAATGTTCTCTTAAAAAAATTCCCAGAAAAGACTTTTCAAAAATATGAAATATCAACTAGAATGAAACCAGAGTACCGCCTGATTTTTTTTTTTCTTCTAGTTACTGATTTTTTAAAAAATAAAATTGTACAGACACTGGCCACCTTTAAGTTACAAATGTATCTACACTCTTAAATACATATTCCCTCCAGAACCACAATTTCAAACTAGAATACCACAACAAGCATTTATGACAGAAAACAGATCACAGATATGTTTACTGAAAGCTTTGTTCTTAGAAGCTTTTTCAACTGTGAAAGGAAAAACCTTATGACTGAAAATGCAATGGGGTGATAGTAAGCCAGGGATTGTAATAAGTAGTCAGAGTTGTTTATCAGTTTCACAGTGGTGTAGGTCTACATGTCCTTTAATTGAGCGTCTCCAGGTGTGGAACACCAGCGTGTGGTCACTTACAAAGTAAGTTTTTTGTTGAAAAACTGGCAAAGCATTAAAAATATATGTGTGTGTATGTACAAACACATGCATTTGTTTGAAGTCATAATTGTTCTATAAAATATAAAAATAATTGGCCTGTTTCTGAGAAGGTAACAGAGGGTCCTAGCTGTGGTGGTGGTGGTGGAAATCCATCAGTTTATACTGATGCCTAACTTAGGTTCACTACCTATAGCCAAACCCATGTGTCTTACATTTGTAATTCATGATGAATCTAAATCACATTTACATTTTTTTACTGGTGTCTGATGAGCTGTATGTGGATAGGCTTAGATGCAGTTATATAGCTTTGTGACCATAACCTTATAGTTACACGTGTCCTGGAGAGAATTTGGAAGGCTCTGATCCTGCCAAGGCTGAAATTTTTCTTATGTTCCTTTTTACAGTGTGTAGCACATGGGCAGGTTGCTGCACTTGGGGGCAGCCCTGACAAAGCCAGGATAGTGTGTTGTCTGTTTTCAGACTATGCCCAGTGGGGCAGTGCCTGTGTATGACAGTGTGAAACAGGCTGATTTAAAGGGGCTGAAAGATGTGCTATGCTGTTTACTCTTCCTACCCCCCCACACCCCCTTTTTTTCCCCCTTAAGAGTAGGAGATTGTCCTCGAGAAGTTAAATTAAAATAAGTTGTGGAACAAAATGTCTGCAGGAAAAGACTCAGCATAATGTTAGAATTATACTGGGATGAACTTACTCTGATGAAACGGAACACATTGTGATATGCAAAATGTAGAAATGCCAAATATGTCTTGATGAGCAGAAATACACTTAAATTGAGCATCTGGAGGTGTTTTCACCGATAAAGAGATTTACAAAAACTACCAACCAACTCGTAAGTAATTCCTTTTAAACTCCACTAAAACCCATATTCCTAAAAATATGCAGACAAAACAATGCATGGAATGATACTGTACATATTTACTTTATTTTATTGACTTAGCTTAATAATGTCCCAGGTCTAATTAAAACACAGTGTTTGAATGAACTGATTGTTACAGAACAGTGTTTTTATATAGCTAGATTAGTAATAACTAACGATAGATGAATTCAATTTACATAAATTTCAGCCAAGAGAATATTTAGACTCATACCACAGAGGATTGCTTGGAGTTGGGTAGTTAATATCATTATCTCCTCCCCTCGTTTAAACAGTTTGCTTTGCAATAATTGTGTAACATAATAAGTGATTTCAGCTTTTCCTTTTAAT
The DNA here is from genome assembly GCA_035584735.1 of Pseudotriccus pelzelni. NCBI lineage: Eukaryota > Metazoa > Chordata > Aves > Passeriformes > Tyrannidae > Pseudotriccus > Pseudotriccus pelzelni. Next base: position 14,832,030 of record JAWMRA010000130.1, read on the forward strand.
GATGTTCTGATAAAATCTGATAGAGTTTTACTAATATTGGATGGCTGGTTATCACAAGGTTGCACGTAAATGCGTGCTTAGATTGTTCAGATAGAGAGCACTGAGGTAGCTGCTCCCATTTGTAGGAGAGGATGCTTTTGCACCTAAAGGCTAAAGAAATTACCTGGGATGTTAAGTATAAGTCTGCTGAGATTCTTAGCATTGTGTGCATTGCCATGCTTCCTAAGCGTTTCTGTTCTGCTTCTAAAAGATAAAAACAAATGCTTGTTATTGTCCAAACCACAGAGCAGTAGGCAGGAGACTGCAAAACATGCTGTGCTGATGGTTGTTCCATGGTGTTTGCCTGAGCGGCAGCAACTGTGACTTTGTTCACCAAGGCATAACCTGTCACTGAGGCTGTTTTTGCATTAAAGTGGAGACACTTGGTTGAGAGCTACCCTCAATTTGCAGTGACAATATTGTGCCAGGTGCATGGAGGAAGGAGAGGGCCCAAAGTCCAGAACAGTATGTACTCACAAAATTTTCTACACTACTAGACTACACTAGTTTTGTCTAATCTCTTTCTACTTGTCATTAATCTCCTTTTTCCTTGAGACAGTGGGCTTGGAAATCTATGAGAATATCCAGCTTGTGGTCTGAGTCAGTGTTGTCTGATTCTTTGGTGCCTTGAGGTTATGAACAGTAAATATGAAAGGAACAGCCATTAGCTTGCCCTTAAGCAAAGAACTGTAACCAAGATCTGAAGGTCTGTAGTAACAGGAAATCAAGAGGAAAAGAGAGGATTTGGTGGGCTTGCTCTGGTGACCACTGCACTCCTGAGCAAACAGCACAAAGGGCAGTTGAAAAATCAGGGTGTTGGTTGAGACTTCCTCCAGTGCTGTCTTAGGTTAGCTTTGCTTTCTCTGTTGAAATATATTAGATGAAATAAGGCATGTGTCCAGCCTACATAACTCAGTCTGAAGGGAGAAACCCGTTTCAGGTGCCCATCACTTCTTTGTCCAAACTATGCGGTTTTGTTCTTTTGTCTGACTGTCTTTCAGAAAGGACAGAGCTGATTAATATTGTTAAAAAAGCTCAAATAATTTTTGGAGCAGCCACGTGGCCAGTCAGATCAAGGCTAGTGTTTTTATTTACATTGTCTTCCAAATGAAAGCTAAAGCAAGCAGAGAACAGGAATGTTAGCTTCTCACATATACACAAAGCTTAGTCAGTTAATGAAAATGTATGGAATTCTTATCTAGCCTGCTTTAGCAGGCATAATGATTTACACAGCCTGACAGCACTAGTGCAGCAAGTAAATGCATTAGTCACAGTGTCCATTTTTCTTGCAAATTTGTGACACAGATTTAATTATGGGAATGACCAGCAACTTACAAATCTAATTTTGGGAGGCTGAGCCAACTTTTTTATTTTAATAACAATGGATTTTTTAGCAATGATTTCATTACTATATAAAGAAATCCAACCATATGGAAATAACCAATTGGCTGAATTTATTTACTTTATTTTACCTTAATGGATGTTGAATAGCTTAGGTTTACTTGCATTTTTTTATTATCACTTTTTTATTTTAGATATTTCAAGGATAAATATTCTTATCTGGCTTAATTATTTCTAGCACAAACACTGTAAATATATTTCTGAAATCAGGCAAATGTTTGTATACCGTTTGGTTCCCTCTTAATTGTGTCTTTGCAGTAGGAAAAGGGGCAGAACAATCATCTGGAATTCCCTTTTTACTGTGCTAGCTGTTTACAAGAAAATCTTGCCAGGAAGTCTGTTCACAACAGGTGCTGAATTCTAGATTCAGTCTTGTTTAATTTCAAAGTGGAGCTGCTTTATGGTGTGCCACCTCACTCTTGGAAGTGGTCTCCTCTTCCTCTGTGAAGCAGTACAGTGGTGCTGCTGGTCTGTGCCCTGAATTTCGTTTGGGTAGTTCTCAAAGTCCTGAGCAAGTTCTCCCTTAATCAGCCACTTGGGAAGCCACCTCATCCTGGAAGGATGGGTTTTTGCATGAGTGGGAATGACAAATTTCAGCAGGAGCAAGCCTTTGGACCAGATATTATGAACCTGGCTGGAAGAGTTTATATTCCATGGAATTTAAATAATCTTGGGAACCACTTGTGTTGCCTTACTGTAACTCTTTCTTATTTTGTGGCTGGTGCTTCATTCTCTCGTCATTATTTAACATCCTCATTTTGATTTCTGCAGCTTGGTCTGAAATCTCAAGCTAAGTTTGGGCATTGCTGACTGTTTCCAGGTTTGCCGAGTAACTGCTCAAAAGACGGAGGCCTTCACTCTTACTGTGTACTTGTATTTGCAGTGTGTAGCATGCTTGGTTTAATTATCTGGGTTTGAGTTAGTTCGTGCTGTTTTGGTATAAGCAAGGCAGAGTAACAAAGCTCACTGTGAAAGAGACCTCTTAGCAGGAGCTTAAAAAAAGAGCCTTGACATGTGCTTATTTTGTGGAATGGCCATGCATGTGCATCCATCCCAATAATCATTCATGGATCTTGTTTGTCTTTCTCTAAGCCAAATTGACAGAGTGGGTGTCAGAATGAGATACAGAATTTTTTACAAAATAAACAAAACCCTGCTTGTCTATGAGTAATGCTGAACTCCTTTAAAATAGAAAAAAACGGGGCAAGTGTAAAAGTGTGATACTCAAAGAGAAGTAAATGAGATCTTGCTCCTAAGGGATTGAGAGAAATTGGGTAGGGGGGATAACTGGAAATCTGAGTATTATAACACCTACTGTGTGGTCCCTCTGCCACAGTCGATTTGAAAAGACCAGTTAAGTCAGTAGGGATTTACACGGTCAGCCAGAGCAGACTGAGAGCCAGTAAACAAATAACAACACTGCTGTTGTTTTTCTTTGAAATGTTAGGGAGAAGGAGGATAGGTAACAGTAACCAGGAGGAAGGGAAATGTGCTGTCAAGTACGCAAAAAAGTGTGTCCTCTAGAAGGCCAGTGACTAGTCCCTGATTTTTTTTTTTCCCAGTAGCTAAGAGGAAAATGCATTGAAATCTACATAATAACAAAAAATGAAACCATTAGCTGTTGAATGTATGTGGGCTGTAGCTGAGCTTAAGGCTTTCTTAGTTTTCCCATTAGCTTTTGCTGCTGATCATTTAATTCGTTTTGCTTGGTCTTAAGGGACCAAGCAGCCAGTTCTGCCAAAAAAAGTTTGTTTAAAGGTAGCAATAAGTAGGCCATAAAATGTATCTCCTTGTATTATCTTTGCAACCCAAAAATAATTAAGTACTACATTCCTTAAGATAAATATGTTTGGGTATTCTGCTTTCTCCACTTTTCTGCTTTTTCCACTTCCCAATATGCCAGCTATCAGTAACTAGAATTTTTTTCTTGCACCTACTTTTTGGGTCAGCAACCCCATCTAGTGCTCTTGCTTGGTGTGGTACTTGGTGACAGCTTTCGAGAAAGTACACTGAATCCTGCCCCATCATTGCTGATTTTATGGATTAACAGGCTATTAGGGTAGGAAAGAGCTGAGGATATATGTGCCAGTAGCATTCCTTGAGTTAGTAAAATAAGAAGCAAAAGTGGAAGCTGCTGGAGAAAATTCAGACGCAGAATTCAGGGTGTTTGTTGCAATTTGAAAAGAGAAGAGTGCGAATTGAAGGAGCTTTTTTCTTCCAGTCTGATTGTTACCTATGAATTACAAAGTACAAGGGAGCTAAGACTGGGCATTCAAAGTACCTGAAATTTTATGATGTGGCACCTTTCTTCTGATCACAGTGTGGGAAAACTGGAAATGAAAGTGCCTATGTGACTATGGTATGGTCATCTCTCTTGTTAATTGAGATTGAATATTGGAAATTTATAAAAAGCTTGATTCCATATTAAATGAAAGCTAATGAATTACAGAACCAAAAGAGATATACACTTTGGTAACTATCATTTGGAGAACATCTAGAGAAGGAAATATATGTGTTTAATATTATATAATCAGGTGATTTGTCGGATTAGTATGTAAATCAAATCTCTGCTGATATGCAGTTTTAGCATAAAATCAGTTTGTTATCTAAAATTACTTATGTCGTAATTACCAAAATCAATCATTGTCTTCTTTACTGTGCAAATATAGTATTTTTATCAAGAGAATATACTTGTTTTGGGCTACTTTTTCTGGTTCTGCCTACTGTTGTTAATGGTCAGGACTTGGAAAAAAAAACAGAAACAATTGCCCCAGGGTGGAACTTGTGTGCAGATCATAATGTTGAAAGGTTCTGGTACTAGTTTGTGATGTTTTCTTGTCTTCTGTTTTGCAACAGTTTCCTGTGTTTTACCTCCAAATCAAAGAAACTGAAGTTAATAGGAAGAAATATCACTTGTTCTGTTATAAAGTGAGATCAGGATGTCTAACTTGTACTTAGGTCACTGAACATTGTGCCATGGAACAGTGTCATATCACTTGAAATTAGTTTTAAAAAAGGTTTACATCAAAATGCTTCTTTATTTGGTTCTGAGAAATACTTGGAGAAATATTTATGTGCTTTGTGTAAAAAGGTAAAAATTTACACTACAAAACTTTGAACTGTTTATTTGTAAAACAGGATTTAAAGTTTTTGCAAAGACATACTTTTGTCTGTGGGAACTAAATGTTTGAATTTATTGGTTCTTTATGTTAGATAGGTTGGTGCAGTAAGGAGAAATTGAGAGGGAGGCAGTATGAAAGACAATTTGCTTTTTATTTTGCCCTCTCTGTAGTATCTTTTAATACTGGAAGATGCATTCCTCTGAATTTCTCTAGGGCTGTGGTTGTACACAAACATGTAGTCATTTGGCCTGATTTAAGGGTAAATGTTCCCTGCAGACAGATTTGGAAATGCACAAAATATATAATTTTCTCCCTCACTTTTAAAAAATTCATCAAAAGGAAATGAAAATGTTTTTAGAATCTACTGTTAATGTTCTCCCCCAAAGTTTTAGCTGCTGATTGAAATGGAGCGATGTTCTTTACTCTGTGCTGCAGCTTTTAGTCACCTGCGTGAGAAAAGTGCGTGTTGGGGTGAGAGGGAGTGGAGAGAAATAATCCCTTCCTTGAGACAAGGATAATTAAGCCCCTTTTACCTTAAGTTGCCTCTTTGGGGGAGCAAAAATATCCTAAATACATTAAGTTATTAAGCTTCTTGATTTTTGGCCCGAAATAGGTTAAAGCTCTTCCTGGATTTTTTCCTGAGATTCTTCTCTATCTGACCTAATAATGCCTGTTCGGAAGTCAGCAGTCTGTGAATAGGCAGCCCTCAGTCTCTAGGGGTGAAAACAGGAGGGATGTCATTATTACTGTAAGTTGTGGGGCTGGAAATCATTCCCCTTGCTGTCAGGGTGACAAATACTATCTTCATGGAAGTGCCAGAGGTTAGGTCAAAAGCTTTCACGAAGTCTTTGCAAGTAAGGCATGCTTATAAAACTGGAGCTTCCTTTGGAAATTTGTGTTTATTATTTATTGTTGGCCTTTTAAAAGTCAGTTTTGGGAAACCGCCGTGATCCTTCAGTATAAGACAAGAATAGATCCGGATTTCTTTTCAGTAGCCGTACTTGTGTTGTCACTGAGAGGCTCCCTTCACTAGTACTTTGCTTTGTCTTCTTTCCGAACAACCCCCAGGTTTTGTCCTTAACGGCACAAATTTGGAAAGACCAGTTATTGTGAAGGAGGGAGAGAAACGTTTTAGTTTATGATCTGTCATTACCTGGCTTCTTTTAGCACTGTTCTGTCAGTGGCATAGATTTGTCATTTTAATTTAGTGTAAAAACAAACAAACAAAACCCAACAACAAAGCACTTCAAACTCCGACCCCAGCAAAATCCAAACAATCTTGGAGATAATTCCTCAAGGCTCAGGCTTGCTCACACAGTTTATCAGCTTTCTGCCATGATGTGTGAGAAATGCATCACCCAGCATCCTGTTTCTTCCACCTTCATTTCAATTCTCCATCCACGTACCCCTGGTTACTTTCCTACAATAAGTAAATAGTTTATTTGTTGCTTCTACTTTCTAAAAGAGATTGTATCACAAAATTCCTTTTCTAAAATATTTTCTAGAGGTGCCTTCTTGGTCACCTCCAGTGTAAGGTCTTGTTGCAAGAAGAGTTGGTTGTGTGGTGTCCTTTTCCTTTAGCTGGTGGAAGATCAGACTCGATGACCATCTGACTTATCTATGACAAGCTCAGTATGCTGTACAAAGTGAGGTCACACCCTGAAAAGACTGTATGTGAGCTCTGACAGGGTGAAACATTTGAATATTTGCTATTTTTCACTTCCCAATAAAAAGAATTATTTTTACTTGTATTTGAATTGGGTGATCATGTGAAATAGAAAATTTTGTGTGTTAATATAGGAAGACAGTATGTTCATATGGTCTTCTGTCTTTCAACCAGTGTACTGAAAGCTCAACACTGGACACTTTCACTGGATAACTTTATTCTTCAGGTGTTTAACCTGACTGAGACTGTGCATGACTGGGAACAGCTTTTTTGCCTGACATAAACCCACAGGTGCATACTCTTCATGTATCACCTTGTAGCATGGTATGATACAGGTGGAAGCATGATACCCACCTGAGTGGAAAATTCCAATTTCAACTCCTTCCTCCTGGTGCATTTGAGGCAAGTGCTAATAGCCTGAGAATGCACATCTTGTCATGCCTCATTGCTTAATTGTGGTCTGCTTTCTTTCCTACAGTTTTACTACTGTATGGGAAGCGAATGTTAACTGTTTGAAGGAGAACTCTATTACATAGGATTAGATAACATGAGTAATGTGAAAGCCAGGGATTCTAAAAAACTCAAACCTTTTAATAAAATGGAATGTCAAATATATGACTATGTCTTTCAAGCAATGATCAAAAAACATGTGAAAAGTTTCATATCCTTTTAAAAGTCAAATAATTATCCACCATCATAATTTTTTTTTTGTTAGATGGACAGTACAAAGATGAAAGAACATTTTATAGATAACATTGCACTTCACAGCTGACTGAAGCAGGTGTTAGAAATGCAGATTAAGTATACTGACTAAAGACTATATAAATTTGAAGTGAAAATGCCACTGGTCTACTTGTAGTGCCCTGCACATGTGAAGTTTCAGATAGTTAAATTATTAATTTTATTGTGTGAGATAGTTCAGCAGTTAGGGAGAAGGTCCTTGTGCATTTATCATTTTTTTCCCCTCTGTAATCTCTTTAACAGTATGTGATGAACAGCTGACAGAATTTGCTTCACTATGTGAGTTTTTCTGTGGAAAGGAAATATGTAATGCAGGTAGATATATCCACAGTGTAAATTTATTTGCCAGTTAGGCGTTTTACAGGAACATGCAGTGCAAACACACAATTGTGGGTAAATAGGGTTTCTATAAATGAAGAAGATGGAATGTTAGTGGTGTTGCGGTACAAATCTGCAGACACTGGGACATCTGTTGTTGGTATTTCAGCACAATCCTGTCAAAATAGTATAAGGTGGTAACTTACAGTCTCTTCTGGACTGCATAGGTTTTGTGTGGATATTATGCTCCACAGTGTACAGGCCCCTCACTTGTGTGGGTGGTGTGAAGCTTGGGAAGAAGGCATTGGGAGAGGGGTGAGGTTGGATTTCTTCCGACAACTGAGTAACCTGCTAATAAACTGTACTAGCCTGTGAATTTAATTTTGTCATGACTTATCAGGTGCCTGGAGCTAGTAATCAATCTGTACGAGGTCTAATTCTCGGATAAATTAGAATTGGAAGTGGATTGGAAGACGGAGTCTCTTAAAGAAAGTGAAGAGCTCTACTGAGTACTTTGCTCAGCATGAGGCAGCCAATGTTGTTCTCTCTCTGGACTGTTGTTAGAAGAGGTTGGTAGGATCCCCACAATAGCCCAACACTGGCTGCTGGGGGAGACAAGTAGCAGGGCCATGGTGCTATTCTCCGTCACCTAGAACGACTGCAAGGGAAGGATAGCTTTTGCAGGATTTTTTTCTTAGTAAGTAGTCCCTGCATCTGCTAGTTCTAAAACTATGTTATGCAAGAAGTGCCTTTTTTTTTTTTTAATAGACAATACTGCTTTGTCCATTGCCAACTGCTGCCAATTTATATTGGCAGCAGTTCTGCTCCTGGTGAAGGAACTGGTCCATGGTCTGTAAATATTCTGTATATGGCTGTGAAAGCTTAGCTGTAGTAAATGAAACAGATATTCAACTGTCTGTCCAGTGCATCCTGGGAAGCAGACAGCATACAGCTAGCAAACCAGTCTTTTGAAATTTGAGAGGGCTTCAAATGGTTTTATGGGTTTTGCATGCATCTACTTTATTTTTTTTCCTTAAGAACAAATCAATCCCAGATGTTTCACTGTTTTCCATGCACCTAGACTTAGCTCAATTTTTCTCTCATTTCTGATAACTGGTGCTTAGAGACACACACTTGTGTTCTTTCAGTGACAATCACTGTATCTTTTCCCATGCTACAAAATTGAGTTCCCTACAGTGGGTGCAAAATCACATGAAGTATAAAGTCTCCAGAAAGAGCATTTGATGCATTCATAATACAGATTAATGTACTGTAATGAAGCAGTTAGCAAAATAAGTGTCAACTTTACTCTAGCCTTAACCCATGTATAGCATTTCAGTTAGGTTTTTCTGATCACTGACTTTGAAAAACAACTTCTATCCCTGTTCCTTACTTTGCAGGCCAATTAACGTAGAACAGATTCATTTTATAGACTGTGTAGTGTCCTCAACAAAAAACTGTTATGTGGACTCATGTATAAAATATATTTATTACTGTTGCTTTACATATTTTTAGTAGATAGTTAAAATACAAGCTAAGAGCATCATTGCAATACAAACAGCTTGCAAAATAATAAAATCTAGATGAGGCCTAATATTTATAGAGTAGTGCCTTATTGCTTAGCTTAGTCAATTAATAAAAGTATAAGAATGGTTTTGCTGCATGCTTTTTTTTTTTTCCCCCCCTCTCCCTCATCCACCCTCCAAATTACAGTGTGGGCTTCCCAGCAAAGCTGATCTGCCATTTTGTCTTCCAGTTTCAAAATCTAATCAATCTCTGTATGTATTCAAGTCAGAGAACTAAAATAGAATTTCATCATTTCTATCTCAGTTTCCTTACTCTGAAGCGGAGGTAGTGGAGGGCTGTTCTTCCCCTCATTTGCAAAGGTCTGTCAAAATGGAATATGTCACTCCAAAGACATTTGGAAAAATATATTTTGAGAGTCCTGTTACATCAAGCTGTAGCATAATTACTGCACCATAAATGCTTACAAAGCATTATGCTGGCTCTTTTTTTATTTCTCAATCTGATTTCTCTTAACTCTTGGGATTAAAATTATTATGCTAATTCAGACAACCGCACAGTCCAGTGCCAGCTGAACTTGTATTGAGAACATCCCAAGCCAGCGTTATCAAATACTATACAGAAAACTGTATTGTCTGTAATATATGGGAAGAGGTATAATTTATTTTATTTGCTGTTTGAATTATTTTACAGGCTGTTAAAACCCCTCAACAGCCTCTTCCAACTATTGTGCTTTCTTTTAGGAGCAGGAAGGGATATTGATGATAGAAGAAACACTGTGATCTTATCAATCTGTTTCATAAAGCTGTTCAAACACCCTGGAATAGTCAGATGTGGATTTAAGAATTCTGGCTGTATGTTTTTTTGCAGAGGTAGTTACTGTCCCTAAGCTATCCAGTTAATTTTTTTGTTATGTACTTGGTGCATGGATTTCTTAAAGCCCTGTCAGAGTAAGAAGTTTCTTCCTCTTTGGAGAACTAGCAAGGGGGAGATCCATCAGTCGTCAGAGTTCAGCCAGGCACTGACATGTCCAAGCAGATTAAAAAGAGGTTTGTGACAGAGCAGGGTTTTGGGACAGGAGAGCCCTGGAGAGTGAGAGGTCTAAATTAAGATGATACACTGGATAAGCGAGAGAGGATTGGCAGGTCCCTGGGGAATACCTGGTTTGTGCTGGCTTCCGTGCAGAAGGAAGAACAGCAGGTTTTGGCTCAGACTGGACTGGGGTTGTCCTGAAGCAGCCCCTACCTGGGAGCTCCTGTTTCAGCAGGAAGGTGCACGCACCACAACTGTCCTGCGCATTCTCCAGGCACAATTGCTGGGCATCTTCTGCCTATCTGTTGTTCTCACTACCGTGGTTTCTTCTTGACATCAGAAATACAGGAGGCTTTGTCCAAATAATCATTTAAGAACCAGCACTAATGTAACAAGTTTATGCTGAGATGGGAACATGGCTCTTCAGGGTGTTAACATCAAGTAAAAGCTGCTATAGCAATAAACTTCCGAATTACATTTTCTAGACTGATTCTGTTCACAAATATCCCAATAGAAAAGTAATTGGTTTATGACTTTATCTGATGACGTTCTTGAACTGAACTCAGAGTTCAGTTTTCATGGATAATCAGGCAATAATCTTTTAGAGGTTTTGGATGCTGTCCTCCAGGTTTTACAGGGAATATCTTAAATCGCGGTGAAAAGCTAATCAGCTGGACTATGATGCTGAGGCATGCCTTGTGCCACTAAGATTCTTTCTGATCACCTATGTATTAATATTATTTAATGGATATTTAGTAAATGAAAGAACTATTCTGAGGTATTTTCATGGATTTATAAGTAATGAATTAGCTTCCCTCGTGCTTCAGCTTTGGAGGGGGGGAGCATTGGTCCTGCCGCTCAGGAACTGTGGTGCAGATTAGGTTATGAACGCTTGGCATAGTGAAGGTATAATGTGGGTGCATTAAAAGCATGTAGACTATTTAATTTTTGTGGTTTTTTTCTGAAAATGTTATTCTAAGAATCAGGGCTTGGTTATGAAAGGAAGGAGGGGTTGTCTAGTTTTTTTTGAACTCTATTTGAGCTTACTTTCATTCTAGAATGAAAGTGTGGAAAATGACCATGCTACGTTAGAACACAAATACCGTTGTCACAGTGTGACTGTGTCCATACCTGGAGTCACCTTAGATTAGCTATTGCAGAAATAACTAAATCCACTCTGTATTACACAAATACCATAAGTGTCTCAAAAGAATGTGTTCTTTCCGTGCTTTCCACTGACATGTACAAAAGGGGATTTTTACACTGTGATCCAGTAGTTGTGCACATAACTGACTGTTTTACATACAGAACTGTTAGATTTGCACTTGAGAGTATAAATATTTTAATGTAGCATACAGCTTTGTCTGCTTAGGCTATAGTCTCATACGGTATCTGTGCTGGCAGTAGCATCGTGCAGAGACACCACCACTACCAGGAGCTGCATTGCTGACTTTCCATCCCATTTTATAGTGTGCTGAACACCACTGTACAGGCACCAGTAATAGAGAGGGGGAGAGAAGAGGCCTTTTCAGTATAATTCTTACAGTAATATCTTTTTAGAGCCTGGGATTTGTGTTTTTTTTATTAGAGATGCTCAGAGGTTTTGTTGTGTAAATTACAGAAGAAGCATTCCTGAAGTCCTTAAGAAAGAACCGTTCTTTTCCTCTGCATCATGATAAATGTAGCAATTGTATGTGTATACTAGAATAGATCATATTGAACATCCCCTGAGCTCCGTTTGCAGACAAGTCCTATCTCCACCATGACAAAATTCCCATAAGAGTTTAAATTATTAATGCCCTGGAATCTGCAGGGTTCAGCAGATATGTTCAGTGTTATTGATGGCAAACTTTATCCCTTTATTCCTAAGACACATAATGAAATAGGGAGTCCCTCAAATAACTGTATTTCCTGTTTAGGCTAATTTTGTAGAGGCCAGTGGGCTTTGCCTTGATGTGTGTAAATACAATCTTTTTGTTTTACAGCAGATTGTGTGGTAGCTGGGAATGAGACTGATTTGGCACTAATTTATGAATCCTTCTAGCATTCTCTGTGTGCTGCACCCTATGCGGGCAAGATGCTCTAATTACACTTACTCTATATAATGAGAGCTTTTAATGACAATTACTGATTGTAGTTACTGATGTTTAGGGACCATTTTTTGCTAGCTTAAGATGATGTATTGACTTTTGTAAGAGAAGACTTTTATTTTCACTTTATGCAATATCTCTCCTTCCTCCCCCCCCAGCCTTCACAACTGATAGCTGCTAAGTATTGCCACAGAGGATTTTTGTTCAGTTAATTTCACTGGCACATTCACATGTTCTTTTTCACAGCAATTTAATATTTGCAGTGATGTTATACAAGTTGCATTTGTTTTATATAGCAAGATAAAACTCCACTTTCCACTGAATATTTCACTGCCATGTTAAGTAAGCCCATTTTCAAAAGATTCATTTTCTCTTAATGTACTGGTATAAATGACATTTTAATATGAGGGTGTCAGTTTTAAATAGAAGTAGGTTTTATCTTTGGTCCAGGTTTCAGTTAGATTAATTCTTGTGAAAACAGTGATTCCACTTGCAGTCCCAGACTGCAAAGTTGCTGTGCACGGGGCCTGCTTATTTTTTTAAATAGGATTGTGAGTGTGCCTCTCATTGACTGTTGTCTTGAAATATAAACAAAGATTTGGTCAGCTTCCAGTTTAGCAGTCACTTGGGAAAGGGAGATATCAATAATTGAAAGATCAGTTTAACTGTTGTGAGGAAGAGACAGTTTAAAGATTTTGTTTGTTGTTTGTTTCCCTTTCACTTTCATTTGCTATTTTTGGGGTGAAGGGTAGGGATATCTTTCTTTGCTTGGTTTTCTGCTACTGGCAGTCTTGTTTTGATATGGGGAGTGAAGCATTCTTCTACTTCCAGGGAAGCAAAAGAGGAGAACAGAATTGCCTTTTCTCATTAGCAGTGCTGATGGCTGTTCGTTCCCACACAGGTTATTGTGCCTTCTATTGTCCTAACACAACTAGCAGTGGGACTGGGCTGGAAGACAGACCTGGTCTCAGTATTAAAGTCACCCTTTTCATGTCTGCATGGTTTTCTTGTGCTTTGTTCTGTTTTAAATCCTGACCATGGCAGTAGTCTTGTTTATTTTGCAGCTGTCTTACTGAGAAGGTGGTATTCTAGGATGCGGAAACAGAAGTAAAAAGTTAGATGGAAAAGAGAATGGCAACTTCTGGAATTCATTTATAGGTGAAGACAGCACTTATGTAATCATACCATGAGAAAGATTGTCAGTATACTAATTCATTTCTATGGTCTACAAACCCTGAGGCCTTAAGTCTGACCTCAGTAGTTTACCAATAATATTTATATGTACTTCACATTTACTTGCTGATTCTGCTAATGTGGTAACAAAAGGCTTTCATGAAGCCGATTCAAGTCTTCAGTAGAAGGAGCCAACTCTTCTAGTGTGGCACATGTTTTTCAGGAGTTTGTGAAATTAGAGGCTTTATCTGTCACTGTTAGCCCAATGTATCATTTCTTTCTCAAAATACTGAGTAAACAGAGATGCTTTATGACTAAAGCATTGCAGACAGTGATGTCTGTTAATTGAGTTCACACCTTTGAACTTAGACAGCCAAAAGTGCACAGATAATAACTGATGCAAACAACCTGGTTAAACAACAACAATTGTCTCCTAGGACTGGTAATAGAAAGAAAGAATCCTATTTCCCTGTGTTCTGGCACTGGTTCATAAACGCTTGTGTGACTGGCACGCAGCATGTGTTGTGTTTTGCTGTAGTCCTGGGAAGTTTGACCTGTGGCCAGGACTAAAATGGAACAGGTGTGGGCTGCAATCACCATAAGCAGACACCAACCTGCCATGATTAGATCCAGTCTCTGAATACCACACCTACTCCTGGGTGTAGACTGTGATTAGTTCTATTTCCTAGCAGAGGACATCTCAGTTACACTTTAGGTTATGCTTGATCTTCTTAAGCAGTGGAAACCTGGGCCCTCAGCCATGGAACCAGGATCTTAGTCCAGAGAGCAACAATACACAACATGGGTGCCAGAGAAGAATATGAGTGGCACACACAAGGTCAAGTGCTGGGAAGCACAATATCTGGAAAAAGTGACATCTCCCACTTTCTGTCTCCCAGTAACACAGTCAGTTGAAATTCCAAGATCTGCATACAAAAGTAGGAAAGGGACAGAACTGGACCGCTTCATTTCTGAATAGACTTGTACCTTTGCAAGCAAACTTAGCCTCTGGTTTCAAAAGTGGAAATGCAGCTTGAGAGAACAAGAATTTTGGCCCAGGCTAAGCCAACCCGTTCTGTATGGTGATAATTTTTAGTCTGTCTCTCACAAATACTTCCTCCCCTTACCTAGTCATGAGTTGAGGCTTTAGTTTTCCAATTACTCTTAGCAGTAACCACTCATTAGGAAAGCAAAGAATCATGCACTCCAGGAAATTAGCTTCTTTTCCAAAAGTCTTATACAACAGGAGAGTTATCCCTGGAAAAATTGCAGACTGTTCCTTTTGTTCTTCTGTCACTGCTTTTATGAGTCTTGCATTTGTGCCAAGCCATTTCTCCTTCTTTCATGGCTCAGTGGCTATATTTTTGGCATTTTTTGACTTCTCTTGCTTGCAGAAGAACCAGCCCTTTCAAAACTGACTGGTTCCCAAGTCTCTTTATGTGCTGTAAATGGGCTGGTGATTTCAGTTCCCATTCCAGGTCTCTTCACTTCCGATACTCTCTTTCCAAGTCTTCCACATCTGTGTAATACAAAGTCCATGGCACAAGTAGTGGTAAATATGCTGTTGTACTGGAGAGGAGTCCTTCTGCACTGGTGTGTCTTATTTGCTCTGTGGCCACACTGTTCGCGTGGTGTTGGGCCTCTGTAGCACAGGGAGGTTCCTGGTTGTGTTGGCAGAAGGCGGGGGGGCAGCATAACGATGGTAGCACTGTGGATCATCAGCTGAAGCTTATCCCTAACGGACAGGCAAAAAAGTGTATCACAAGGACTACAGAACCAATAGGAGAATTATTGTGTATGGCAACATCATATTTGGGAGAAAATACATTTTTGAAGCTTATATGCTTGAATTATTATTTTTTTTCTTGGTTCACAGATTTTTTTTTCCTCTTAAAGACCACTGAAAATATGTCTGAAAAAGTAAAACTGAGTGTGAAAAGTATGCAGGGATTTGCTCTGTGACCAGAGTGAAACATTTTTAAAGCAGTCTTAAGTAGAATTAGTAAACTTACCTGCTGGAAATAACATCTTGGATGTCTAATGTCTTCTTTAGTAAGCTGTCAAACTTTTACCTGTAACTGTGGAATGATTAAAAGTTGTTTTTTTTCTTATAAAGATATGGTCACGTTTTTGGGAAACAGGTCGGTGAGCAGGTTTGAGGGTTTATCGTTTACTTATCAGTATAACTGGAGGTTGTTAGGTCAGATATTGTTGATTTTTATGGTACCTGCCACAGTAAGATCTTTCTCTGGGATCCTGCAGGAGACTTGAGTGGTCCATGTTTTGTTTTGTACAGCCCTGAACAATGATGAAATGTCTGGGAGAGGGGCATTTCATGGGATGCTTTGGATAGTCAAACCAGAGTCACTTTAAGGTGAATTTGGGATCATTGGCAATGCATTTATTTCAATAGGTTGTTCTAGGTTCTGTGAAAGTGAAAAAACATCAAGCAGGTTAGAAAACAAACTTGACCCTTAAAGAAATGTTATTTGGCAATTCTGTGTGTTTCAGTGAGGACATCCCAGCAGGTCGCAGTTCATTGCTGGTGATCACTAAACTTCTTCTTTTGCTTGCTCTGCTGCTTTGATAGAGCAGGTAATGTTGCTTTAAATGCTGCAGTTGGGTGGGATTATACTACATACTACAAATAAAGGGTATATTTTTCTAACTGTGATTATTGGTGTGCTTCAAGTTAACCCGGTTTTGAGGATTATTTTGGTAGACAGGAGCAGGCTACTCAGAATGATAAATGTTCTTGTTCAGCAACTGTCAGAGTTTTTTTACAGACACTTTTGATTTTTTTATTTTTTCTTTACAGCACTTTCAAAAGGGAAGTGTGATCCAGCAAAATAGAATATTTTTTTCTTCTTTTTCTTTATTTTTTAATCTGAGGTGCAATTCCTCACTGACTTCTCTGGTGACAAAGTCAATTTAAGAGGTGACAACCCTGCTTTCTACTCTTTTCATGCTGCAAAAAAAGAAGGTGCCAACATGTTGGTTTCTTGGGCTGTGTTTCAGACCAGAACAGTGAAATGAGCTGAGTTTTAAAACTTTAAAAGCTTTTAAAAAAAGGGGTTTATTTTTCTCACTTGATCATGTGTGTGATCCACTGTAGAAATGGTCTTGTGTATGCCTCAAGAAGAAGAGGTGGCTCACTGTGGCCAAAGGAGAGGAGGCTAAGGATAACAATTTTTGCTAGAGGCGGCTGAAGTGAAGCTGTGCCCTGTGTAAACTTAAAAGGTAGATTTCTGCCCTGATGAAAATCGGTGGAAAAGGCTGTTCTGGTGTCAAAGTGCAATGTTTCTTTAATCAGTGTCCTGCTACAAAACGGAAGGATTAGAGGGAGCAGTTGCTTTTTTGGTGGCATTGTTCTTTTGGGTTTTTTTGGTAGTATATTTTGAAGTTTATCTTGTCAACTATTGAAGTGCTCCAAGCTATACTCAAGAAAAACCCAATCAAACATGCTTCATATTGCTCTCTTATCTCCCTCATCTCCCTCTACAACTACCTGAAAGGAGGCTGGAGCAAGGCTGGGGTCAGTCTCTTCTCCCAGGTAGCTAGTGACAGGATGAGAAGAAATGGCCCCCAGTTGCATCAGGGAAAGTTTAGATTGGATATTAGGGAGAAATTTCTTCATGGAAAGTGTGGATGGGTATTGGAAGAGGCTGCCAAAGGAAGTGGTGGAGTCACCATCCCTGGAGGTGTTTAAAAGTTGTGTAGATGTGGCACTTGGGGATGTGGTTTAGTGGTGGACTTGACAGTGCAGGGTTAACAGTTGGACTGGATTGTCTTGAAGGTCTTTTCCAAACTAAATGACTCCATGATACTTCTTTTCAGTCTGGAGATCCGAGGGTGGTTAGGAAATTCTGGTTTAAAAGTGTGGTTAAAAAAGCCTGCTGGAATACCCCGGTTAGATGGCAGCTGAATGTTTCTGCAGTTTATGCGAGAAATCAGGGGAGAAATGGCCTTTGTGGGTGCCAGTGACATATCAGTAGAGTGTGGGCTACACTGCTCCAGAGAGGACCTGTTATCTGTCTAATCTGCTGCTTCATGAAGCAAAGTGGAGAAATCTTAAGCCCTTATCTATTTATGAACAGGTCTTCTTATCCCCCAAGAGGTGAATAAAGAAACAATCATTTCTGTATTTTTAATTGTTAATATGAACTGTGACATACATGTGACACAGAGGAGTGTTCTTTGTTTCTCTTTCTGGTAACCGGCATTATCAAATGCCACCTCTTGCCTTCCTCTGATCAAGCAATGGCAGTCAGCACAAAAACAATACTTTATATTTAACGCTTCTTTTTAATTCACCGTCTTTGCCAGCCTGTTACACGTAATTTTATGCTGAATGCTTTGAATGCTCTAGGTGTGCACTTTGCAAAGTCTCATCTTGTGCTCTGTCTCAATGCCTTGTACTTAAACTCACTATAGAAATACCTATTGATCCATTCTCTTCTGGAGAAGAGATAGGTATGTTTGTTCACTTTGTGCCATCGCTGTGAACTTCTGTGACTCTTTAGGGATTTTTGTTAAAAATCCAGATTTAAAAAAAGAAGGGGGAGGGGGCACAAATGAAACCAAACAAACCCCATTGTATATCTATCTGTCTCTTGGCTTCCTTTTCTGTCCTCTGGGATTTTTTAATATGTGTCTCCTAAGCCAGGTTATAGACTTTTGGAGGAAGAGACTGCCTGATAAATACATACAGTTCACTGCACATTGGGTCATCTAACCATTTAGTGCTATTGTAAAACAAATAATGTAAATAACTCTTTTCTAAGTGCTAAGAGTCTCCTGCTGATTTGTAGGTAAGCACTTACATCTTCCTTTTTCAGGTTTTGTTTCTCCTGTATGTGTGTATGAAGGTTGCATACAGATGAAATGGGAGACTGATTAACTGGCAGTGTAGAAAAATCAGTGCAACCAGCTACTCTGGCAGTTTGACAACCATTTGCATACTAAACTGAACAAAAAGGAGAGGTACTCTTTAGTCTGTTTCAGTCACAGCACCCTAATGAATTGTCCATAGCTATGTAAGTTATTAAACATAATTTGTGCTTGAGCTTTTTAAAAAGAGTTTATTGTATTCCCTTTAAAGATAATCTGTTGCTGCTGTGGTAAAAAAAGGAGGATTTATGTTTTCACTGTACTGTTAAATAATTTGAGCTTGTGCCATTTTTTAGTTTTTTGTTTGTTTGTTTGTTTAACCTACTTGGATAATATTCCTATCTGGTATTTCATTATACAGATAATATTTGAGGTGGGTGAGAGTGTTAAAACTGTGTACAAGAAGAACAATTAAGAAACCTCATTCATTTGTTTCATTAACATTTAGTTGCCTGTGTTCTCTCCATATGCAATCAAGGCAACGTTTAAGGAAATTCTGTGTTCAAGTATTCCATTTCACAGAGGAAAGACAAAGAGTTTGCCAGGGTAAAGGGTGAGGTCATCAATTTGTATTCACTGAATGTGACATATATTGCATAAAGAGGATTTGATCATACCTTTTTAGTGTACTTTGTTGAAGGAGTTGAAAGGAATACTACTACAATTGTCTACACTGTATTGGCATAAGAAGGACAGATTGCCACGAGAGAACTCTCCACAGGTTTTCCCTTCAAAGAATTTCAAGTGTATGATAAGTGTTTTCAGGTGGGAATGCCTTCATACCACTAAGGCAAATGCACATACATCCATCTGGAGAATTTCATCTGATCCAGATGCTCTAATGGAGATCTAATTGATACCGTAATTCATCTACCGGGGTTGTTTGGATTTTTTTTTTTTTTTTTTAAAAACCCAAGAAGTTATTATTCTCTTTAATTTTAAGACTAACATGTCCTAGGGTGGGGATAAACAAGTTAAATATACAGATGGCAAAGTCTTTTGTGTCTTGTTGACCATGGATGGACATACAGTTTCAAAATATACTTTTTATCATGTCTCATTCACAAGGCCAGTTTCAAAAATTATGTCAGTTTATGTTTTTCCTTTGTATAGACCCATTAACTAGGTAGTTAGCTTTTCGGGTCAACTGGAACAAGATGTCATGTTTATATTAGTCAGTTTTCTTTTTCCAAGTTTTTCACACTTCTTTATGAAAGTGAATTTGTGTTTATTGTACCCGTGTCCTGGTCATCTGTGATTCTGCAGAATTTTGCAGTGCCTGAAAGCCTTTCCCTGTTGAATACCTTATTATTCCATTGGGTATCAGAGTTCATTCAACAATGTATTTTTATCTGTCCTCTTTGTCCAAAAGAATAACTATCATGTTGGAGGAGAATCTGATGCATTTTGCTAGCAGGTCTGTAATACTGGAGTGCATAATTTGGCAAGAGCTTGGGGCTATTCTCCCAACTGTTGGACATTTTACATCCCTCAGCCACCAGCAGTACATCTTGATTCATTAGAACACAGTAGATGGGTAAGCTTTGTTTCCTCTGTCGCCTGGAAGTGTTTGCTCCGTGCCCGTTGCGGTGCCTGGGCTGCGGATCTAGCGGAAAGCGTCTAATTGCTAATAGAGACAACATATCTCAAATCATATTCACTCTGACCAGGGCCTGTAGCTTCAGGTGGGCTCACAGAGGCTTGTACTGTGGAGGTGTTTATTTCTACACCCTGTGCCTGAGTCACTGAGCAGAGAACTTCAGTGCAAAGGGAGATTTTGTGCCACATTGGCCTTTTAGGCTATTTTTTTGAACCCAGTGTTCTTTCACAGTTCTATCTGCAGGCTATTAGAGAGCTTTCTGTTAGATCCATTATTCTTCAAAGACTTAATTAAATTGTACAGTGTAATTAATCTGTCTTCTTAATTTCTAGAGTTCTAGTCTGTAGGTAATAAAACAACAGGGAGAGATTCTGTGGCTGCTCAGCTGTATTATGAGTCTGGATGGAAACGAATGTATTCTTTTGATGAAAATAGGTTTATACATGGTTGGCTGTGACTGTATTGCAGCAAACATAAAATCTGCTGTACTGGAACTGACTGAATATTCCTTTTCTGTCAGTGTCCAAGAGCAGATAGTTAAGGACCACTGATTTAAAATTCAGGGAATATGTCACTTTCCCCCAAGGTTCTCGTACTCTCCAACTCTGTATTTTCTAAACTAGTTATAATTTCTTCATTTGTAATAAATTTCAACAGATTTGTCTTCTGTGAGCTTGTCCTGTTTTCTTTTCAACCTATGCACATGCATCTGGTTGTAAAAGAAAAATAGTTTTAAAGAAAGAAATATCTGGGATGAGGGTTCTTCTTATAGGTTTAACCAGAAATTTTTACCATTACTTCATATGTTGACTGTGCTTACTAGCTGCTACTTTGAGTATTTTATTGAAATAGTAGGGCTTTGGTACCTCAGTGACTCACACACTGAATGGAAAACAAATGACTCTTTAAATGCAAGTCTTTGGCAATAAAAGAATACTACCTACAGGATAAAGGCACAGCTATAATAACTCGATGGAGGTGGTAGGCATCAGAAAGACTTGCTTTTGTTTGCTGCCTGGTTAGAACTGTCATTCACTGGGACGATCATTCACTTCAGGAGACTCATCTGAAGTTTGACTTTTGGAATAAGGAACAAACCGGAACTGTTTGGGCAAAGCCTTCTGTATGTGACCTGACCTTATGCTGCCTTTTCTCTTTGTTGCTTTGACTGTATCCCATCTGGTAATTTCACCTGTATATCTTGATTTTTCAAACAAAACCTGTGCGCAGAAGAGTATCTTTCTGTAGTCAAAAGCATGTAATTTCAATAATAACTCTTTTAAAAGTCACATGATGCTTGTGTGCACTGACAGGCTTATCTCACAAGGTTATAAATATGTAGGGGATATATTTTGGGTTTTTTTAATTTAACTATTGGTAGCAGAGGGGAATACAAATGTAACAAAGAATAACTGAACAGGTTCTTTGAATCTAACTTCACAACAAACATCAAAGAAAAATACACTGCCACCTGTTAACACGGTAGGAGGGGTTTAGCAAGTGTGCATTGTTCTCTATCAAATTATTTTGCTCTTCTAAATCAAAGTTAACTAGTTGAGAGATGGTTTTATTTTAACAAGTGGATCTTTTAATTGCATTACTTCTGACATTCTTCATGCTGTTGTTGGGCTGGGAGATGCTTTTCAGTTTCATGCTTCTTTAGTCTTTCTGGGGCACTCTGAACTAGCTGAGATAATAGGTGGTGTTTTTTTGTTTTGTTTTTCATTTGGTAATCACTAGAAAAAGTAAGCACAGTGCTTATAAAAATCATTGCTGATCCTTTGAGCACATGTGTGCTAACAGGACTCATATCTTTGTAATCTGTGTTTGGGGGGAATTATGACATATCCGAAATAACCTCACACCAACATAAAGTTTTTTAGTCTGCACAATCTATAGTTCAAATGCAACTGTTCTTATTTATGTATTTCCTTTGTATCATTATATTGTCAGCTCAATTTTCATACCATTACTCTAGACCTTGAAAGCCTGAAGGTGTGTAAGCAGATGTGTGATCCAGTACTGCTCTGAGGCAGGAAGATTTCCAGGGGTTTTCTGGTTTTGGCTGGCTCTGAGTTATATCTTACAAACCCGTGTGTAACACTGAGGCCTTTGTAGGTTCAGGGAAGAGTGTCCCTGATAGGCGGTGATACCAGCACAGTGTTTTTGTCCAGAAGAGTAGATACCAGGCATCTGTGCAGTCAGGTTAAGAACTAGGATGAAGGGGTGTCCAAGCATCAGAGTTGAGCTGTGGCTCCAAGGCCCCAAGGTTCAACACAGGGAGAGCCTTTTTTTCTGAAGAATGGGCAGGACTAAAACTCCCATTACTTTTTGACTCATGCGGGTATCCAAATACCTAAGGTACAGTTACTTTCTAGTCCACTTCCTGGTGTCTGCAGGCAGGTGCCCATGGCAGCTGAGAATAAGTTATTCAGTTTATACATCCCAAACATAGATGAATGTGAACTCTGCAGTGAAACACTTGTGTTTCTTTAACTTTTCATTCCTCTGAGCAAGGCAAGGTCGCATCAAGTTCCCTGTATGTAATTTCACTGTCCAGGTGCAGTGGAACGTGTTTGCAAAGCACACTGTGATAAAGATAAGGGGTTTTCTCTCTTCCTTCCTGCACCTGAAGCCCAGGTGGGTAAATCTCTAATGCAAACATGAGCTTCAGAAGCAGAAGGAGGAACAGCAGCTTCTCCTGAGCAAGTCGAGATAAGCTGGGAACTAATTAAACTTGAACTTCTTTCTGTGGTCACACTTGACATCACGGTTTAGAAAGCAGAGTTTCACTCGAAGCATATGAAAAAATTGCAGCTTCTGCTTGCAAATTTCAATTACTGAGTACTTGAAAGGGTATGAAAAGTAAAAACCTTAAATTGTGTTGTTATTCAGAATGCATTAATAGGGTAATGAGCAGGTGATTTTTATACTGTGTCTGCAAACTTACCATTGTTTTCTTCCTTAGCCCTATATAATGTAAGGTAGTAACACAGCAAGTTGAATCCTGATTTGACCTTACGTGCCTCGCTGTTCAGCTCAGTGGTTTCCCTGTAGAAACAGAAACTGACACTCCCTTGCTTGATTTTTCTCTAATCAGTATAGTGTGGCACACTACAAATTATACAGTAGAACAATATTAAAGAAAAGCTTATCTACTGATACAGTTGGCTAGAGAAACAGGTTTTTGTTCCAGAGCTTTCAAAGTATTTTTTACGAGTGAGATGGGACCCCATGAAATTGTGTATTTTTTTACTTCTTTTTTAGATGCAGTTATTCTTTTCAGCTGGTTTTAGCAGTTCCTCCCTATTAATCTATAGAGTAAATGACTGGTACTGTACATCTCAAATGTAGCTATATAACAATATTTATGCATATATTTCTGTAACTTTTAGAACAAACCCTCAGAGGTTATGTATTGTGTGAGTGCAAGTCTACAGCAGCAAAACTGTTAATTTGCCTGACTAGAAATATTAACCACACTATATCAAATAACTGCCAGGAACAATTCCCCACCATTCCCTGTGACTTCATTTTAATTGATTTTTTTTTTTAAAACTTCCAGCTTCTGAGATTTCGTTGACTCTGACAGAATGTTTATTAAATGTGTAAAAAGAAAATTGATTTGTAAATTGTTTCTGAGAGTGTTTTTATCTTACATAAATTGGTGGCTCATTTAACATTTTCCACCTACCTTTGTTTTCTACCCTTGTGCTCTGCCTCATTTGATTCCTTATTGGATTTGGTGATTAAATACTGATCAGCTGCTGGTCTGATCAGCTGTGCATATTGCTTTCTTTTAAACATTGTTCATATACACCCTGAGGACAGGGTTGCATGCACAGTTATAAACAGGGTGGGGGGGTGTTTGGTGGTATCATTTGATCTGCTTTACAAATGATGGTGAGCTCGACAATGAGCATTTGTTAAACTGGTCACTGAAATAGACCTCTGTGTTACAGCAGAAATTCATGGCACCCAACTGTCCAAAAGAGCTGTCAGTTGATTGCTTTATGCTGCAGAGCTGTAGTTTGTGTTCAGGTCTCTGATGCTAAACAGAGAATTGATAGTGTTTTTATGAGTTTGCGGGTTTTTTCCCAGTTGTGTTCTCTTTTTTTGGTTTAAGATACAATGTTTTTGTTCATAATACTATACAATCTGTCATGTATTGCTGTGACAATTCATGAAGGAACATGGAATTTACATATGAATCTAAATGATTATTTTGTCTTTGAAAAGCAGAGATAACAGGCAAGTGTTATTTCTGAATGATAAGAACAAATCAAGATATTAAAGGAAATCCTCGAAGGATTTAGACTGTACTTCAACTGAAATACCAGTCTATTTGCTGGGAGATATCATAATATTTTATTTCTTCAGTTATTTCTGAGTCACCAAATCCGTGAAATAACTGAAAGTTTAACAGGAACAAAAGATGTTTTAAAAACTATCATTGTGTAGTGTGAATTCATAACTTTTGGTAGACTGGTACAGCTGGTGTACCAGTCTGACTTCAGCACTTCACAATTCAAATGCAGTCCTTTTCTAAGTCCATTGGAATCAGCGTATTTACAGTGGTGTAAAGCTGGGCCATCACAACAGTGAAACATACCTTTTCACCTGCTTGCCTGTAGCTTTATAAGGATGGTGCCTACTGACTCCAGAGAGAGACTCAAATAGTAATTCCAGGGCAAAATGTGGCTTTTAATTGTTTACTTCTATTTCTGAAGTACATTCAAAATGATCTGAACAGTTAAATAATTCTGTAAAGTGTTGGCTCTTCCAAGGACAATTTAAATCTCTTTATTGCTGGCTTGGGTGCAGTAACGCTGGTCTGATAACAATAAGTTCTTTTGCTGTCAAGATTTCAGTCATACTTCTTGATACACTGAGACTTTTTGCAGATATTTGCAGCATGTGAGGTAATGATAATACTTCAGGAATACAGTTGTCTGATAAAGTATGCATTAGTAGTTTTTTTTATGCTTTGTAAAGTCATGACAGGTAAAACTTTTCAAAGTACCTAATTTGATTTCAATGGGAATTTCACTTCTAAGCTCCTTACTCTATTTTTAATTTTTTTGTTTGTTTTAAATATTTCTAGGCACGTCTACCTGTCCTTAGTGAATGGAGCAGTTTTAAAAAATCCAGTTGGTGGGACTTAAGCATCTAAGCTGCTTGATAATCTAAGGAGCAAAGTGTGATCATGATGAGCATCATTTCACTTCATTTTGAAGTGCTTGGATCTGTGGCAGATATTCAAAGACATTGCCTGGCGCTTGCTTCCAACTGCCGATTAATAATTTTTTTTTAATTGTTTCTGTAAGGTGAGATCAGGTTTCAGAACATGATATCCAGCCTTTGGTAAATGACCTGATGAGACAAGTGCTCATGACTGTGTGCAGAAAGTAAACACAGAGCTGCTCTTCTCGGTCAAGATGGCAGCAGCTGTGGGTGTGCAGAACAGAGGAATATTAGGCACCTCTGACGTGCTATTTGGCATCTACAGACTTGCTCACACTTAGAGAGATTATGATTATTTTATCAAATACAACTTCAGATTCAGGAAACTCAATTCTACTCTAGTAGCACTGTGGGCACTTGAACAGTTATGGCTCTACCGTTTGCTCATCTCTGGTCATTTTATTATGTCTCTCTTGTTTAGACTTTGCTCATGCTGGGATGTTTAGAAAATGCACAAATTCTGGATCTGAAGATCTGTGCGTGCATGTACCTTGCATAATGCTACCCGGGAGGCAGTGGAACACAAACCCCCCATTCCAAAAATACGTTAGACCTCAGTACCTATGTCTTGCAGAATCAGTGTTTCTGCATTCCCTGTCTGTGTTACACCAGCTGGGCTCATCTAGCCTGGTGTCCTATTGGCTGTTTGTTCTGACCCAGGTAAAACAGGTGAATTCAAACAGGGCTGAAAACTTCATGACTTCAGCTTCACGATTGGACTTGATGATCTGGAAGGTCTTTTCCCACCTAAATGATTCTGTGATAATAATAGAGTTTTTCTGTATGCTGAGGGGGAGACCCATTTATACCATTTGACTTCAGGGCCAAGTTAGAGCTTTTCTGGACTTTAAGTAAAAAACCTTCCTAACCTGTTTGTTAAGTTAGGTTAAAGGGTCAAATATCTTCTCTGCCAACACACACAGTGCTTAATAGAGTAGGATTTACCATAATATGAATTGATAATAATTTATTTTACACATATATAATTAGAGTTGTAGAAATGGGCTTAAATTAATTTGTATATTTTCTGTAGTTTGAGCAGCCTTTCAGATTTTTTTTCTGCGTTCTTGATTTCTCAGCATGGTTGCATTTGATAGATATTTCCTGGAAATTGTTTCCCGCTTTTTGTTTGACTGGAAAAAACACTAGGCTCGGTAACCACAAGAAACATGTTTGTACAAATGGCAAAACTTCCATTGAATGGGCTTTGTGTCATCAGCTGTCAGGGCTGCAGAAGACGAGTAGTTAACTGAGTAAGTAGTGTGTAACATTACCACTGACGGAACATTTCTTACCATTAAGCCTTCAAACTCTCATTCAGCTGTCAACACATGGGCACTTTCTGGAGCCAAATTCTCTCACGCTGTGCACTGCCTGCAGCTCGCCTGAAGCTCAACTTTGACTAAAAGTGTTGATTTCGCTTCTTTTAGCCTTGTTCTCATTTAACGTTAAAACCTGCTTAGAGTCTGCCTTTTATTCTGCAAAGTACACATGGCTGTATCATCCCTCGCGCACTTCTGATGTGGAGTTAAGGCGCTCAAAAGATATGCTAGTAATCTTAATGAATAATTGATTAGAAAGGAGTCTGGCAGTGTTAATTGTGAGGTGCAGCTGAGTGAATGCCAAAACAAAAGCTCTTCTAAATGTTTCCGAAAACCTTGTAAAGTCTTTAGCATTGAGCAACAGGGTCAGTGCACTGAAGTGGAATTTAAAGGAGATTCTTGAATGTAATGGATTTTGACTTCCCTTTGTCATGTGCCTCAGTGCATCATTGATTGAGCACTCATTTGTTAAATCAGCTGTATTTTTTGCCATTTGTCAGAGCATGGACACTTACTGCAGCCTTTTTCCTTCTAAACAGGAATTTCTTGTCTTAATAAATCACAGGCGTAAATTAGTTTTTATCTAAGGTGATCAATTTTTCAAGCAGAAAGGCATGTGAAGATGGTCACAGGGAAACACATTGTGAGCTTTTATTTTCTTAGCTATTAGAAGAAAAGGGAAAGATCAAGGAAACATTTTAGCTGAAACATCGATAATTCATGTCTTTAAATTCAGCTCCCAGCAAAACGCTCAGAAATGATTTTATTTGGAAAGCTCTAAATGGTGTGCATTGGAAGAGTAGTTCGGGGTAACTGGTGTTCAGTCAGTTCTTTAAGAAATGAGCAAAGGAAACCCGAGGGTTAAGGAACAAGCAGTGTACTGTGTGTTTGCAGCGATGAGAGATGCTCTCTGATTAGTGGAAAGGCTAATTACCTGGAGTATGCAGGAGCACTGTAGGTGCTGTGCATACCTGATTAGAGTTCTGACAGCAGGGCAGAAGAAAGAAGACCTTGAGAATGTGCCAAAAATATCCCTTTATGTAAGCAGATGCTATAGTCACTTACCCAGAATGGTTATTGCTGCTAATAATAAGTATTCTAGGGATGGGCCATCAACTTCTGAGAAATGTGCTCCTGTGGTATTTAATACAGCAATTACTTGCCAAATCTGGAAATGTACATCTTGATGCTCTGTTTGCTGGATAAATGACCAAATCAGATGTATTTGCCCATTGTCTGAGCAAGTTGACAGTAGTTGTGAGGAACTGAAGACAAGCTAGAGTTTGGAGTTCAGTGTTGATACTAGTAATGGAGTTAGACGGTGTTTCTTGGTCTCATCATTAAGCGAGACTTCTTGAAAAAATATACATATGACAAAAAATGCAGAGAGCCTCCATGTCCTGCTGGGTACAGTCTTAAGTGTTAGGTACACATGGAAGTCAACTCTTTGGAAGATTATACTTTTAGTCTTTTTGGAAAAAATTTTGAGGAGAGAAGAAAAAGAGAGGAGAGGAATGGAAAGAGCCTCAAGAAGATGAGGGAAGAGAAAAGCAGTCATGTTGACAGAAGAATTTAAAGCTTCTCAATAGCACTGAGTTTAACACTGTCCCTGCCTGGATGTAATTAGAGTGAAAAGAATGGAGAACCGGTCATCAGCTCTGACATCACCTCTTTTTTAAAACAAACCTTTCCACAAGGTGCAGAATGTGTTCTTTCTTTGGGACTAGCTGTAAGTGCTCAGTACTCTCAGGCTTGGGTCCCTCATGGAGCAGCATGTAAATTTACCACAGATTTGCTGGTGAGCAGAATGACAGTCTTGTATCATGGTAAGAAGTTAAATTGTGGTTGTGTCCTGGTAAACATGTTTTGCTGGCAAGTACACTGCAGTGACACCTGCTAACACTGCAAAAGCTGTTGCCCCCCCAAGCAGAGCCCCTTGCTCCTAGACCCACTCTACAGGTAGCTTGCAACTTAAGCAGCTGTTTTCACTTTTGTTGCTGTCAGGCGCTGGGGACAGTTCCCTTTCTTCTCTCTCTGGCTCCCTAGGCTCTATCAAAAGTGTGAATCTGAAACAAAACAAAATAAAGCTTCAGTCCACATCTTTGCTCAGCCTTTACATGTACATTTTCTTGTTTTGAGTTCTTTTAAACTGCAGCTATCAGAAAGAATAAAACAGTGCATCACCTAGTAGAGTACTGAAGTGATCATCCAAGCAATTTTCTTCTCCCTGAAGCCAGACAGCCAAAGCTTTTTATTACTGACTGACTGAACTTCCTGTGTCTGTCTGTCTAGGTTGCTAGGCCAGCTCGTTATCACAATTTGTGATGTTAGAGGCTTTTGATGGTAGACAAACCAGAAATGCTAATTTAAATACAATATTTACATTAAAAACCCTCTTACAGAAGGTATCTGAAAAAAAAACTCAGCAGTTTTACATCTTGTGTGTATGTGTGTAAAGCTCTTGTAGGCACCTGGAAAGCAATCCTGTTCATGTGCTGAATTTTCATGTACCTTCTCAGTAAAGCAGTGCGGCTATAATTTTTTTTTAAGTCTTTAGGTGGCTTGCAGCATCGGAACAACAGTCCCAAGTTATTGTTACTTTTAGCCTACAGGATGGTTATTTTTGCTCTTTATATGAGCTAGGATGATGTCCTTTTTGTCTGATCCAGAAATAAGAGGAACGATGGCATTGTTGCCTTTTAATCATAGGGCCTTGATTTGCCCATTATGTGCGTTTGCATTGCCTGAAATTGTTCTGTAAAAGAAATGATTGAGTGTAATTGTAAATAACCAAAGGAGTTATTTTTTGATTTATTACCTGTGTGAGAGTATCTGGTAAAACTTCAGTGGAAAAAACCAGGAAATTGTTTATTTTTCACACAGAAATTACATTTAAAATGGAAAGGGCTGATAATAAGCTGCTAGTGAGTAAACTGAAGTAAGGATTTGCTCTCTGAAGAAACGTACTTTTCATACCTAGGCAGACAAGAGGTGGTGTATTTCTCATTTGTGAGCAGAACCTGTATTTAACACCAAGATGAGGCTGTTTAACCCTTCCATGTTATGGGTGCTGAAACTGCCCTGTTATGGGTAACTTAGTTATTAACAGCTAATACTGAGCTGGGTGATGGGTTGGTTTTTGTGATTTTCATAATGGTTAGAGTTGGTAGATTGCGATGATGTGTAATGCTAATTATAAGGCTACGTATCATTGATTGATCTTAGATCAATGAGGCAAACAATGCATCTGAGAACTACTCTGAAAATTGGGTCAGTTGATAATCTTAGGATGTGTTAAATCTTGCTGCTCTCTCTGCAATTCCCATGTTCAGAATGAGATAGCAGGTGATTTTGTTGTTCTACAAGTTCTGTGGAGAAGTCCTGTCTGCCATCCATCAGGGTAAACAGTTTAAGAAAAGTGTTAGGCACACAAAACAGGCACAAACAAAAATCTCTTGTTGGTTAGAAAATCCTAGAAGCCCTCAGTAAAAATCAAAGGCCTTAGGGGTATGTTCTGTCCCTTCAGCTAATGAGTTTCTGTGAATATGTGTGGCATGTCATTTAACTGAGTAATTACAAGGGATTTCACTTTTAAAAGGAATGTGTTCTACCTGTAGAATGAGAATTATTCTGGACTCAGAGGACTGGAGCCTTTGAAAATTGAAGTACGCAAATGGTCTAATGTCATACTATGAACTTCCAGGCTTTTGCAGTGGTTCTTTGGGAAAAGCTGGGGCAAAGCCTGAGGAGGAGTCAGAAAGGGACCACCTCCGGAGCTTGACTTCCCTGAGGACAGAGCAGACTAAAGACTCTTACTCTGAGAAGGGGAAGGTAGAATTCTTAGATAACATCTTTTAGTTATTCTCTTGTTTTACCTCCTCAAAAATAGGGAACACCTTCCAATTTGTCTTGCCATTTGAGCTCTTGGGAAGTGAAATCAAGAAAAAGCCTTTCTTGTGGGGCCTGTGAGGGAAATATTTTCTCCTCATTTGGTTCCAGTCTCAAATACCAGCTCCTTTCCCTGCCTAGACTGTCTCTGCTAGACTAGGACTGTTTTGTTTTCAGAAACAATTTTCCCCCTCTGGAAATATTCTGTTATGTTACTGAATCAAAGACCCACTTTTCGGGGCAGATGATTTAAATGCAAAACCAGTGTTCATATAAGACAGGGGAAAAGCAGGCTCCTTCTGACTAGAGCAGCATAACCCATACAGGAAACTGAAGTACAAAGCCAAGTCTTATTTGCTGCCTCCCTCCCCTTTTCTTTTTTCTTTTTTTTTTTTCTTCCTTTTCTGTTTTTTGTTTTGTTTTTGTTTTATTGTTGTTATTTTTATGTAAAGCAGTTAGTTCTTTAGGGTGCCTGCCTGTGTTTTTACCTTTCTACAATTTACTTGCTCCAGAGCATACCGATGTTGCCATTCCCAGGTAAACTGGGACATGCCACCTTTGTCAGATGATGCCCCACAAAAAAAAAAAAGCTCCACGCAGTAGATGTGGCCTTCAGTGCTCAGGCTCCCAGCAGTGCCCTGCCTCTCGCTGTCCTGGGCAATGTGGTAGTGCTGGAAAGCCGGAGAGCCTTCCTAGGTGGCACTCCTGGCTCATTGCAAGGGCAGATGGTAGATGTGAGCCAGCCGGTATGGATTTGTGGAGCTGAGTTTCAGGGAGGTGAATTTTCCTCAGACCTGCCATCTCAAAGTCAGTGTAGACAGAGCTCTTTTGATGTCACAGCACTGTAGATTCAGCCAGTTTCCTGCGTGCTTCAAAGTGACTGTCAGTCTCTTCAGCAGGTGGAATGAGTGATTTAGGATGCTGTGCTGAGGGACAGGCTGTTATAAAGCAGTACCTTCCCCCTGTTGGTCACCTGTGACTTGAGCAGTAGTGTGATACTGAACAAATGCACCAATTTTTTGTCTTGAATGTGAGATCTGTATCCAGTGAATAACATACAAAAAAAAAAAAAAGATACTCCAAGGGTCATATGTCATCGATAATTAGAATGGGGTTTTGGCCCATTCTAGCACATGTGAACAAACCCCTGCATTTTCTTGTTGCAGATGTGTGTATTCAGCACATTCAAATGTGTATTAAATAGATTGTGTACTCCGTGGGGATATTCAAAAGAAGGCTGAAGTTTTGTGCTGCCAACCCTGTGTTTAGACAGGAAGGTGGAGGATGGGTGTCTGAGCACTTGGAAAACCACAGAAACATGTCAGTAGGACAAAAGAAGTTTTTACTGAGTGTATAGTATTCACAAAATGAAAGATAATCAATGTAGTCATGCTGAAGTATATATGGAGTTAGAACTGAGAAGCAGCTTTTCTGCTATAAAATACTTCGGGAATTCTTTAAGAAGGATATAGTTTCTTTTGTAAGTAAATGATCTCAATCAGTTAATTTAAATAGAATCACATTTCTGTGGTTTGGGTTTTTTTAACCTTAGTATGCTAGAGCATATACTTGTGATCTTGAGGCAGATTTTTATTATCTGCCACAGAAAGGTGGTTTTTTATGGTCCTTTTTCCTTATTCACAGTCATTAATAACATATTCAACTCATGAACATTCAGCGATTTATGCACAGTTCAGTTCAGCTGAATACTGTAATATCCCACTCTAACCATTAAAAACAGTTATCACAAGATAACATTAGGTCAGAACACAGACTAGGTTGTTTAAATTGTATTATTGATTGCTGCTTTCTGAAGATTTCCTCAGTTGTGTTTAAACCATGTCCTTTTATTTGCTACTGCCTTCTTGAAAAGAAGGCCTGGCAGCATAATTTGAATTGAGATGTCTTGCTTTTGATGCCCAGTTGGAAGTTCATGGTTATATAGTTTCATTTCTTATACAGATTATCTCAAATTATCTAGTTCCAGTCTTTTTAAAGACAAGTGTGCATCTCACTTGCATTTTCCAAAGCAGAGAATATTTATCCATCTAATATAGAAGTTACCGTGGAAGTTAATGTTTTTATTTATTAAATATATTAATGCAGGACTTTATATATTTTGGAATTTATACAGATATAGAAAGCAACAAAGATTTGGGTTTACAACTGAGTTTTCAATCACTTTAGTTTGTGTGTGTCCTGTAGACATTTTGTAGTCTGCCACCCACTCTCCCCAGGGGGTGGGTTGGTAGTGTACCAGCTGGTGTGTTCTGTTTCTAAAATGTGAGATAATCATTCCTGTAAGGCTACAGTTCTAATGTCTGTGGAAATGTATTTGGGAACGCTGAAAAGAAATAATAGATACAAGAATCACCTTTTTTTTTTTTTTTTAAATTATTGTCTAGCTAATTTATGAGCATCTGCATATTTTCAATAATGCCATTGCTTTCATTGGCTATGTGTATATGTGTTTGCATGTATTGAGATTCTTCTTCAATAAAAAATTTTAGTTGAGACTGAACTTGCTGGATTCCTAGGAAAACAAATCCTTTTTCTCCCTGTATGTAAACCATGGTATTTGACTCCTCTTGAGTATGTATTCATTATCTTAAAATAGAAACAATCTCTCCTCCCTGTGCTCAGAATCAACATTATTGTTGAATTCCCAGGCCTAGGAGAATACTGGTTGCATTGCCAACAAATAATTTTCCATTCTGTATGGTGGAAGAAACTATTCAATTAGTACAAAAAGGGTTAATCATATTACCCTTTTAAAATAGCACTTTGTTTTTCCCTTCCTGGGTTTGCAAAAGAAGACACAATCAAATGGCAAACCTGTGTTTTTGTTCCTTTTCAAAAATCCCTGACAAGCCCATGACACAGGCTACTGCTGTAGCTGTACATTTCTATTCATTATTGATGACTTGGGGCCAGGCAGGCAGCACAGAACACAGGCAATATAGATTACCATATTGGGGGCTGGGTTTTGGGGTTTCTGTATACACATATGCCTGTGTGCATTTTGGCTGGGTTTGGCCTTTGAAATACTCAATTCTGAGTGGAAATAGGATCTGAGAATAATAGTGGAAACAGATTGAAGGAGTTTGTGGTACATCTTGCTAAAATAATTCAGGGCACTTAGACTAAAGATAAAGAAAGGAATGCATGAGTGAGCTCACTCCCAAACTAATTATTAATAGCTTAACTTTCCAGAAGACTTGGAAATGATCCTGAAGAATCCTGAGGGATTTGGAGGGCATTTCTAACCTTACAGAGTGCAGTTAGCACCTTGGCTGATGAGACTTTTTCCTGACAAAACCAGTGTAATCTGTCTAATTACTAACAATAATTATAGGCAAACTATGCTGTTGGTTTGATATGGGGTGGGGGGGATAGTGAATCATTTCATGGATGCCACAGACCAAGCCCACAGTTTGGGTGAGCATGAGAATTATGCCAGCACTTCAGTGATATATTTTTAAGTGATATTTCTGAATAGCAGGTCGCCAAGAGACCTTTGCAATGCTAAGAAAGTGTTTTACTACTACTGATGCATAATTAATTCTTATAGGTTTTTATTGGCACAATGCTCCCGCCCATTATATGAAGTTTTTCTTGTTTATGCTAAAGAGGGGTTGTTCAGTGTTTTATTCCTGCACTGTTCGAGGTTCTTGGCTTGAAGAAGTGGGGAGACAGCAGTTTATTTAAACATAGTGTTTATGTTAAAGTTTAACGTACTTTGGTTCATATATTGATGGTGTCTTTATACAGAAACTGTTCTACTTAAATAGTTCTGTGTTACATGGATAGCTACAGAAAGAAATAAACAGAATCAGTTTTGATAACTGCTCATTTCCATAGAATTTCTGATAGCTTTTCTCTCAGGTTTCTGTAATTTTTCCCTTATGCTTCTGTTCTCTTTCACGCAACTGATCATCATGACAGGGAAAATGAATTCACAGTTTAGTTAGCTCAAAGCGTATTCTTTTAAAATATTTTTTTAAACATTGAACAGAATAAAATGAAGGACAGAAAAGGCACGTAGGGACTTTGCTTTGTTGGATCTCTGACTTCAGACTCTTTCAATTCTGTTTTACGTGTAGAACCCTTTAAAGTAATACTGGTGTAGAGCATAAAAACAGCATTGTCTTGCTTTGGGAAGGAGAGGCAAAAAGCCATTCCAGTGGAAGAAGGGCACTAAGCTACTCCAAAAAGTGATGTCAGTCAAAGCAGAATGTTTGCTTAGTGTATTCCTTCCATTTCTGTGGTCCTGGTTTCTGTTGTTGGAACTTAGTACTCTTCAGTGTGTCTAAAATATGGACTCAACTATCTGGCTAATTGAACAATACAACTACTTCTGTTTTATGAGATTGTTTTCCCTGGAAGGTCCCACAGCACCATCTAGTGTGCCAACCTGTCCTACTGCCACATGGGTTTGTGGGAGTAGAGGTACTGAGGCTGGCACACTTTGCTGGTGATGGTTTCTTAGTAATTTAAATTAGTATTTGCTAATTACTCAGCACAGAGCCAAATGCAGGAGAAATTTAGATCCTTTAAAAATTTCTTCTGCAAGAAAACAGACTTAAAAATGAAGTTGAAAAACAACTTTTCTTGTAAAACATATATGTAGTAACATATATGTAACTGCATTTCTGTTTTCTGTGTACAGAACAAAGGAGAAATTGTGGTGCATCCTTAACACTATACTAACATACTTAACATATGTTCCGAGACGTAAATAAGTTTATTGTATCCTTATAACACATTAGACTCTTCTTCAAGAAAGGGCCATGCTTACACCTGCAGACACCCTAATCCTGCAAGCGATGTGCCTTTCCTCCTCAGTCCCACTGGGATCATGCTATAGGTCTGGGAACCTGCTTCTGCTGTAGAAATTACAGGAGTGTGTCCAAGTGATTTTTGCAAAGACAAGGGGATCACTCTAAAAAATGTAAAGGTGTGGATAGCTGAAAAGTTCCTTTCTCCCTTTTATGCCTCCTCTAGCAAAGGCCAACCTAATGCCAGTATAAACTATGCTGACACAGAGAATTATAGTGGTCTTGTTCTCTGCTGAGACCGCATGAGAATTAAATTTTAATAGGAACAGACAGGGGTTTAATGAGCTGGAATTAGTAAAAGGATTTGCATATGTGGAAGTTTTGAAAGGTTTCATTGAGGTGGGAGGTAAAGGGGAGCAAACAGGTCTTTGAGACCAGGAAGGAATGTCAGCAAAAGCAACTGAAGAGGAAATGGGAAGAGGAGAGTGTAGCTCCAACCGACTTGATGGTTTCTAGTGCATGCACTGGAGATGTTAACCAAACAGCTGAGTTAAATTAGTTGCACGAGAGACAGCAAAAAGTTTTAGTAAGGTGTTACAAGTTTGGTGAATCTGGCTTGATCCCGTTCCAAATATCTGAGTAAAGGCCCACCAAAATCTCCTTTAGTCACACACCGTGCTGCGGAGCTGCTGCAGCAGTGAGAGGTTGCAGCACTTGGGAAACATAGCCAGAAGCATTGCCCCCAGCAGCACCCTCCTACCTTTTGTAGGAGCTATTCCATACTCTGCCAGCCAGCCAGCATCTGACTGATGGTTTCAGGATGTTTGATGGAAGCATTCATTTCTGATTGTGACTTGTGTTATATTTTGTGCATCGTTCCCGGTATTATTCGTATATCATCTGCCAAGCACCAAGAAGTTTTTACAGTTCCTTTAAAACTTCGGGGTCCTTACTACTGTGTTCTGAACTGCTATGTAGCTGCACAAGAAGCAAATTTCTAATGTGTTGAAGATGCCCTCTGCTGGGAAGCCAGGCAAACTGGGCTTATCTCGAGTTTCACCTTTCTGAAATACTCTTTTCTTACTCTGGGCTTAATTCTCAATCTGATACCAGAAACTCACCCCTCAACCCTACTGAAAAAAATGCTTTCTCTTTTAGCTTTTATTCCTTACACTCCAGCTGTGACAAGTCTAGTAGTGTTACTGCCGGTAATGTTTCTGTGTTCTGTTTTGTTGAAAGAACTGAATTCTGGCTGCCCGTATTCCTTTTAGATCCGTTTTTTCATGGTTGCATAAAATGTATGCAAGAAGAACATCTGCAAAAGTAATTATTAATAAATAGTGGAAATGCTTTTGATTTCTACTATTGTCTGATGCTAGTGAGTTTTTTACTGTTATCTCATTTTTCTTTTTTTTTTTTTAATTAATGTCCCTTCCCACAGTAGAGGCCACTAGGTTGATACAACAGAACAAAGGTGGCACAATGTCTGGAACAATTCATAAAGCTCTGTGCATCGTCTCATAGTTGATATGAAGTCTGGTTTATTTTGTCTCCTCTGATAAATCAAAAGCCACTTTAACGTAGTGTTTCTAATTTTACAGCTTTGTTATTAAAATCCAATATTGGCCTAATTGGATGAGTTGCTGCTATTGTTGTGGTATTTATTTTTTATTATAGTTGAATTAGAGTTATGTGGAATTGAGTTTTCAATTTTGTATTGTAGTATGTCGTCTTGGTGTTGTACAATGTTTATAATTTTAACAAAAATATGTGAACGTCCTGCTTTTTTCATTATCTTTCCAGATTTTCCTGGAGATTTTACTTATTATGGAGACGATGGGTGTATTTAGAATCCTAAAAAACATCAATTCATAAGCCTCTGTTCTTCCCAACTTTCACAACAGTCACTTGATACAAAGCAGGACAATAAACAGCCAAGTTACGTATTTTATTTTGAAGTCCTGCAGTTGTATAAGCCTTCTCAGAACCAACAATGTCATTGGAGAAGCTGACAGAAAAGGGATGTATAGGAGCAGTTTTACACTTTAAATTATTTTTAAAATAATTAAATTGGAAAACAAAAGGCAAGCGATTATTTGGCACCAGGAGCTTCTGTGATGTCCATGGGGAAGCAAAACAGGGACCCTGAAGTTGCATCATGGGGCAATGACTGAAATTACAAGCACACCAGAAAATTCTAACTTAATGTCTGAGATTGCAAGAGATAAACCCAAGCATTTATGTCATTTATGCAAACGTGAAGTTTGCAAGCACAGGGGAAACACATGTTTTATTGTGGAAATCAATTTCAATGTCCTATTCAACAAAAATTTTTCATCTCCACTATTATCTTTAAGTAGGTTAAATTAATAGCAGGGTTTTTATAGCCATGCTTACAAAAGTATTAAAAGCTGTTTAAAGAATCCATAAAAAGGTTGTCTTAAGGCTCCTGCTGTCACTGGATCCAAATACTAAGGCACTGAAATGTTTTCGAAATAATTTCTCTTACAATCTTGAA
The DNA here is from genome assembly GCA_035584735.1 of Pseudotriccus pelzelni. Classification (NCBI taxonomy): domain Eukaryota; kingdom Metazoa; phylum Chordata; class Aves; order Passeriformes; family Tyrannidae; genus Pseudotriccus; species Pseudotriccus pelzelni. The sequence continues at coordinate 14,869,376 of JAWMRA010000130.1, forward strand.
ATCGTCATGTTCATATGGTTTCCTACTTGAAAACTGAGATATGCAAAATTCACAGTTGCTTCTGCAACCCTGTTATCAGGCCCTTTTCTGTTTTGCTGCCTCTGCACTCAGTGCCTTTCACAAGAACTTGCCTAGTCACAACCTGACTTGTAGTGTTTTTGCCCTTCTGGTTTTTAACCAAGTGTGTATATTTAGCATAGGGGCGTTTATCTTATTCTGTAGTATCTGTCAGGAGGTTCTGCATAGTTCCAGAGTTATATGGGAACAGGTGGAAAAGGGCAGAAGGCAACTACTTTTAAGGATTTGGGTATGTGAAAGCTGTATTTCAGAAGAGGGAGTAATCCTGTATATGTTGTCTAAAATTAGGATTACTGTAAAGCAGTTCCACATGGGACTATACTTTAAATTGATTTATTCAAGAGGATGAATAATGTGGTATCATAGCTCATAAACAATGTTTTAGTCAGGTGTCATTCCATGAAGTGGAATTGTGGACCTGGGACCAGCCTGAGGGGTGAGGATAGTGAGAGTCTTGTGCTCCTTCATTTGAATAGTCTGGGAGTTGGCTTTGAGTGCTGCCATGGTCTTTACAGTCTCTATCATGTTCTGGGAAACACTGAATAATAAACTTTTTGACCTTTAGGAGTGCCCACTTTTTTTCTTTGTGGTGATACCAGATTTTTTGAGACCATCCCTTTATCTGTATTCTGTCAGAACTTTGGTGCTATCTGTCTTAGTGCTCACAAACATACCTAATGCAGACCTAGGAGCACTTTTCCAGAGGCAGAGTTCTCTTTTTGAAATGTAAAACATTATGAAGCTGCCTGCAAACTTCTTAAAAATAAAATAAAGAAAAAAAGAATGAAAACACACTTCCAAGCACAAAATCAAGGAAAGGAAAGACATAAGAAATAGAAATAATACATGTTCTGAGGTAAAGTCTCTCTTACATTGTAATTATAAAAGCTACAGGTTTGTGTTTGGGGTCCTTGTTTGTTTGTGGGTGGGGTGGAGTATGCAGTGCAGGCTGACATTTTTGTGGCTCTTTCTTTTCCAAAAAATGCTAGCAACTCTTGAAATAAAACCATATGAGAAATAGCGCTGTACACAAATGAGGACTGAGTATCAGTTTTCTTTTATGCTTGTCTTCTGATGAAATTATCCAGAGTTCAGAGCCATTTTCCTCGCACCTTACCCGATTAATAGCCATGGAAATGCTGCCCAGTCAATTTTTTGCTAACCTTTATTGGCCTTATCACATAACACTGCTTACGCTTTTACTTGTTTTGTATCCTGCTCTGATAAAGCATTCGAGAACATCTGTAGCATAAGCAAAAGTAGATAATTGACTTCAAAAAATACACATTTGTTCAAACCTTGATTACAAAAACATTTTGTTTTTTTCTTTCAAGCTCGACTTCTTAAGACAAATCAGATGTGACTTTGGTTAAGGTTTTTCTCACCAGTAATTGCCCCATGCGTGTCACACTGATGACCTGTAAGAACGAAGAAAAATTGCATGGGAAATTGGTGGGTAAGGGAAACGAAGGAAAGTTCACATGTATTTCATGCCTCATTACAATAATCCCTACTTGTCTTCTACCATGTGTCCCTCTGGATCTGTGCCCACCTTCCTCTTACTATTTGCATAATTTCATTCTTAATGATTTGCCATCGTAGTTTCAAATTAATTAAGTGGCTTCCCCTTGCTGTCTGATTTGGCAGCCAGTTCCATGTATTGATCCTATATTTTTTTTTGAGAATAGACACCTCTTAATGTTTGTTCTACAGCAAATATTGGATGAAACCTATGGAATACTTCCTAACATCTTTATCTTTACAAGGCAAATAACAATTAAATGGATCTCCAAGTACATCCTTGCTGTTAATATGTATGTTTATGTACATGCTTCCACACTCAAACCTGTATTTAAGCTCTTTTAATTGAGATAGGTTCAATTATCCTTACTGTAAAGAGAGATGTGTTTACAGGTATCTGACTATTCAGATTTCTGTGTTGTATCAGTGTCTCAGGTCAGGCTGAGATTTTTTTCTGCCCTTTCCACTAAAATCATTGAAATATATTCAGTCAGTCTTTCACATCAGAGGTGTAAATGGATTTCTTGAAAGTTTTTCTGCAGATAGCAAACAGCAGTCACTTTACAACTTTGACTCCATCGTGGGCAGCAGTCGGAAAACTTAACACTCCACCCGAACTTTGAAGATGCTAAAACTGTGTAATGACCTTGCATTCTCAAGGGCAGACGCTCAGCTTCTGCTGGAAGTGCTAATCTACAATCTGTTTATCTCCATACACTATGTATTTGACAGCACTTGCCTGGAAAGCAAGGCAGGGAAAAAGGTCGTCAGATTTAGTTACTTTTTCCTCTCTGATGGTGTTAGTGTCCAATGGACTTAGAAACCATAGTCTTTATTTTAATTTTTAGCTTCCTCTGTGCTTCTCAGCCAGTCATAGTTTTAGAAAGCAGCCACACTGCCACTGTCAGGATATGCTTGTCTTTGTGAACCCTCTGCTGGAGCGTGAACTGCACTGTGTGGAGTAACTGTTTCTGAAGAGGTAATGTGTTGAAACAGGATGGTGTGTGCAGGGAAAGGTAATGCCTTTTGTTAGAATACACCATAGCATGTAAACCCTTCTTCAAATGTTGTGCAGAAACCTGAAGGGAAGGGCTTTTGCACAGAAAAGCAGTATTTTTAGGTAACGTATAAGTGGGCTTTACATGCCCAAAGTTTGTTCTTTACCAGTTCCATGAGTCAGTTGGGTAACAGAAATTCCCACCCCTAATAAATCTTGCCTTGCCTGCACCTGTGAACCGTCACAGTCACCACAGCACTACTGAGTGAAAAAAACCCTTTGGTTTTAATGTAATCCCTGTGGTTTTTCAAACTGGCACTCTTTATCAAAATAAAACATTAACATCAAATTACTCTGATTCAGCAACAGCATCTATTTTTTAATATGAACTTGTCTGTTCTGTCAGGTAATTGTTTAGCTTCCCAGGGAATTGTGTATGTGTTGCAAATGGGAAAGTTCAGCCTTGTAAATCCTTTCTGTGGTGAGGCAACAGGAAACTCGCTTCTGATTACTAAGATCACCAGGTGTAACTGCAAAATTTAGCAACAAATTGCTAGAATTGACCTTTTGAACACTAGATTTTCAACATACTCAGTCAGGAATCTCTTTATGATATATAGCAGGATTCTTTTTCTCTCCACTTACAGAATTATGAAGAAGTGTTACTGTCACAGAGGAGCCACTTCCTTTTGCGACACATTCTTTGAATTAGCAGTGGCTGTTGCTCATTGTGATAATATCACCAAGCTTCTAAAGTAAATAGATAGCAAGTCACAGCTCCCATCCTAAAGACTAAGGACATCATCTTTATTTAGCAACGAAATAAAGGGGAAGGTTGGTTTGGTTTGGCTTTTTACTTTTGCTTTTTTTTTTTTTTTCTTTTTTGGTAATGTATAAAAGTGTGCTGAGGCGTGAAGCATGTAAGAAATTACTAATGCTACTGAATCAATGAGTTCCTTCAGACGTAGAGGAGAGCTGGCTGTACTCACCAGCTGGCAGTGTGCTCTCTTCTCCCTACATTCGATGCTCAGTTGGAGTACGGAATGCTTCTGGTGTGTCACCTCCCGCTCTATCCATGCTCCTCTTGGCTCATGCAGAAGGCCGGAAGGTGGAACCTTGCTGAAGTGGTGTTCTGCCATCCCAAAATTACAGAAGGCTAAGGGAATACTCAGGCACTTGGTAATATTAGCGGTGTACTGTGTAGTTGTTAATGGGGAAAGGGGAAGGAGGGGAAAATCTGGCTCGTGTATTCTTAGTAGTAGTCCATAAAACATGGAGTTTGGTCGTTCTGATGAAGTGACAGTGTTGTACCTTCATTATACAGATCTTACTGTCAATTTGCTATTCTGAGCATTGTAGATGCTGCTGTACACAAGTGTCAATTCAGCTCTTGGTGCTTCCTGCCTTCCTTAAGTTTTGTTTCTTTCTCTGCTGCTGGTATTGTTAAACACCTATATTTCTTCATATCTGTTATCTGCATTTTGGTGTAGACCTCCTTAAACAGAAAGTGACTCCCTGAAGCAATTCTTACTGCTTCTACTTCTTCTGTTTTTAGTCTCTTATGATCTATCTCAATTGTGACATTTGTAAAAAGATAAATTATTATGGATAGCTAGGCTGTGGGGCAGTCAGATGTGGCATATATTATTTATTTCAAAATACGTTTTTGAATTCTGCAGAGCCTTCAAGTTGTACAGCTTAACTGTTGCCTCCTTGATCCTTCCTGTCTGCTATAATTTGTGGCATTTATTTGTTGCGTTTTGTTTTAGCAGCACAATGGGAACTCTCTGAGGCTAATGGTCTGTCTGGATCTGTGATTTTTTGTGAACCCAGAAAGCAAATACAAAACTAGTGATTTAAAGTTTTTCTTAATATTAGCTTCCAAAAGATTGAAGTAAAGCTGTGTTACTCAAGGTTAAATGAAAAGTAGGGGACAACTGCTTTTCTCGTTCAGTTGTTTTTCTACTTGTAGCTAAAAAACCCCATAAAATAAGCATCCTTTTAGATAAATGTGAGCAAGTTTTGGACCTTTCTCCTTTACAAATAAAGTTTGTGCATAGATGAAAAACCAGCTAATCTTGAGACCTATCTGGATGAAGAATAGTCGTGGCTTAGAGAAGTTCCAAGCAAGCTCTGTGAATTAGCATGCATTAAATGATAGAATCATTTTATTGAGCAATAATAAAATATTGAAGTCAGATGGAAGGATGATGGGGAATTGCTATTTGCAGCTATGAAAGTGATGCGTGTCATGTTAACTCCCAACCCAAACAACTCATTCTAAGATTTGCTCTCATGAAACTTAAAATCCTCTGTTTTGTCCAATCATCAGCTTTAAACCTGTTCCTTGTCAGCGAAGACAACAAATCTTTTTGCTTGTGTCTGCCTGGGGGATGTGGAAAGCTGAGGTGGTCCTGTGTGATTAAATTAGATGAAAGACTTGCCTTCTACCAGTGAGACATGAAGTCTAATCAAGTGAAATGAGTTTTGAGATCTCAGCTCATTTCCTTGGGGAATATCTGCTTACATTACACAGTCACGACACCTAATTCATCACAGTTGATGCAGCTTTCGCTCAGAAGAGGACCTGGGACTGGGTAGCAGGGGACTTGATCACAAGTCTCCCCCTAAGGAGGAGCAGCTTAGTGAAGTTAGGATACAGCACAGTGAGCGGAGAGGTTTGATATGTTTTTTAAAATAAATTATCTATATTTCTGTGTATCAGATCCTTTTAGAATAGAGGGGCTTAGATGTAAAATGGAGAAAGCTAGAGGTGACAACAGTCACTTGGTACAGAGTGTGATTTATAAAATGATTGGCGTACAAATGTTAAAGAACATACACAGTGAAAAGCAAAGCTGAGCTTCTTGTTACTTAATTTCTGTGATATTGAGTGATGTTTGTGGGTTTCCATGTACTAAGGTACTAGGATGTAAAGCCTATTCTGCTTCCCCGACTAACCAACTGTTTTTGTTTGTTTCTTCCAGGGCATTGTTATAACTCCACTTCTGCTCTTGCTTTTTGTAAGTATTGTGATCTTCTTACTGGGTAGTCTTACACCTGTTAGGTAGTATATTTAAGATACAAATTTGGGTGATTTTCACTCTGCTTAAAAAATGAAGATTTTTCCGGTCAGTGTTTGAAATAAGCAGTCTCCCAGGAATGCCATCAAACTGTATCACAATGAATGCAAACACTACTTGCACCTCATTCTAAGAGGACCAAAACCTATTGTTCTTGCAGTATTGCAAAACCATGTGATATTAGTCAGTCTGGATAAAATCAAACACGTGCCAGGTAGGATGATAACTCAATTAAGAGATCTCTTGGAGATGTTCCACATGTCAGAACTGGACAAGATCATACTGATTTGAAATGCATGACAGGCCAATTGTAAAAGCAATTCAGATAAACAGAGGCTTGCTTTTTGGGTAACTAAGCCCATGGGTATTTTTGTGGTAGAGGTTAGCAAGACAAATTACTGAAGCCCCTGTGTGTCACTAGCTGTGATGCTGCTTCGTTCCTGTTAGTTCAAGATTTCGTTTTCAGTCTTGAGTCAGGGCTCTGGATCCTTACATTTCATGGTAAAAGAAAAGGGAGAAAACCAGGTTTTATACTCCTTATAAAGGAATGGATATTAATTAGCATACAACGAAGAGGCTTTCATAGATGGGTAGTGGTGCTTCTGTAAATCTCTTGTCAGTTAGGAAGTCTTGGTGCTTGGGGGTTTGCTGGCACAAACGGTGTGGTGCAATTCAAGTTACTGAGGACGGTGGCTTTGTGAAGAGCAGGGAAATAAGCTGAAACACTTAAAGGATTTTAGGAGAGATATACATTGTCTTTTATATCTATCTTACTAATGGCTTTGTATGTAAGCCAGCACACTGGAAAGGGAGAGAAGCAATTTGTAAGTGGTACGCAAGTGGTGCACTGTTTATGGTAGGGATGCTTAAGCAGCATATGTACTGTACACAAATCTGGCAGTGTAAACTGGGATAAATAGTACTGTGAGAGTGGCTGTAACATTATCACTACTGCCTCAGTAAAACTGTGTGGGAAGATTTTTATTTTACTACAACAAATTGGGATTCATCTGATGTAGCTGTGTTTACACACAAACTGCTTTGACTGTATTGGATATATATCAGTACACACCAGCAAAGCTTTCTGGGACCTGGGAGCATAGACTTACAGTAGGTTGAAAAAGATAACTGCTTTTAAGAAAAATGGGTGTTTTGTTGTTCTTGCACCGAATACATTGATTCTGGATGGTCTGCCTTACTGTTTTCCAGTCCTTTTCCATCTTGTACGGAACGGGTTTCTTCCACAGGCATTCATCCAGAGACCTGTGCCTGTGTTTCTCAGTGGCTGAAACATCAGCTGTTTTTGCTCTTGCTCGCTGGCAGCTTTCACCCTGCTATGCCTCACAGAGTTTTAGTAGTCAAAAGGGATTTTTTTTGTAGAAACTGAAATGTTAAGGAAAGATCTGCATATCTCCTCAAACAAGATTCCTTTGGTGTCTTTATGGACAGATAACAAGATATCCTGTCCCATAAATTGCAGTTTTCACCATTACTTCTCAGAAGAGGGGGTAAAACTTCATTTGTGTAAGAACTGGAAGGCTAAGCATATGTCTCTGTTCTTCCTACCAGCCCTGGAGACATTCGTATGAGAAGTGTGTAAAATGCACAATGATTGTTGGGTGGTTTGTAACATGACTTGGGAGTTGTTTTTCTTGAGGAAGATATGCACATGAATTATTTTTTCATCAGAGTGATAAACAAACTAGTCTGGGGATGAGGGGAGTTACAAAAACTGCATTTTTTTGTCACAAGGCCCAAAACTTGAGCACTTCTCTTGGGGTTTATAAATATTTAAAACTTCTTGAGGTCTTCGCTGAGGGTTTCAGACATGAAGAGTAGCATTCAGGTCAGCCCAGCAGCGCATCTTGCTTAGATGAGATCTGCCTTCTCTGAAGGTTCAGTTTATCCAGAGGTAAGTATTTGGCATAGCAAACTAAACATGCACACCCTGATGCACTGTTCTTGTACCCTGACAGTCTGTGATTTGGACTGCTGAAACCTTTCCTCTCTCACGAACCTCTCTAGTTTTCCTTTGAGTGTCCTTGATGCGTCTGGCCTGGCTGACATGTAGTGGATTCAAGCACTCAGTTCACAGGTTTCTGTTTTCTTGTTTGCAACCTGCAGCTTGGTCGTTTCAGGTGGTGCCATGGAGTTACTGCAGAATGACAGTGACTAGTAATTTCCTGATTATCTTTTCTGGACCATTCATCAGTTGAGTCATGCAACTTAGCCTTAGTACTTAATTAATAAAGGGTGGAATTTTCAAGTTTCAAAATAAAGCTCCTTTTTACCTCAACAATAACAGAGCTGGGCTTCTGAATACTATTCGTGGACCTTTGAAGTCAATGTCATCCATGAATTTTAATTCCTCAGGCTGGTACTCATGAGCGCTAACTTTTCCACAGAGTCATGCTGTGATAATGCAACATAGTCTGAATGCTGTGTTGCATTAGTGATCACATTTGTTAGTCTCCCTGTTTACAGTACATAAAATAACCTTAGTGCTGCCAGAAATAAAATACCCTGTTGTCTATTAAGTTGTTTTTGTTATATAGCTTAACCTGAGGTAGCAGTTATCCTTTATATTTTGCCCTATATGCACCAGAGAATATGATATTCTGAACTGCCTTTTCTGTTCATAATTGCCTAGTAATGTAAATATAAACTGTTTAAACAACATTGATAAAGGCATATTGAAGCTATAATAAATAATGCATTAATACAAATAATTTATTATCTAAAATGGATGGTATTGAACACAAGATCATCAGTTACATTTCTGAAAAGTCTATTTCTACCATAGAATTTCTGGTGTAAAGCTTACTCAAAATTAACATTCTGAGAGATTTTGATTAATTTAAGGAAATCTTAAATACCGTGCATGTAAGTACTGGGCTGTATCCTTGTGAGGAATCTTAGCTAAACTTTATAAAGAACACCTGACTTTGCCACAGATACCTCTGATTAACATTTTGCCTAGTGAATCTATTGCATTTTTTATTTGCCTGTTAAAGCTATTGCCTATTGAAACTACTGAATGTGGCTTCCAGCTACTTAATCAGCAATATCATCATCCTCACGTTAACCCTTGTTGTTAACAGTTAATATGTCATATTCCCAGCAAAGATGTTACAAATGGGCAATGTCCCATAAACTATATATAATTGATTAGAGTTCATATACATGGTGAGCCAGAGTGTTGAAACAAAGTGCTGTAAGTTACATTGGTTTCAAGTTAACATGAGGTTATGCTGTTCACATTTCTTTGCAACATTCTGCAATGTTTCATTAATGATGGTTAGGAGGCTATGTACCAAAGCATTCAGAGAAGGATGCTGTCTGTCTTCCTCTTGTCAGGTCATATACTTAGCTGCAGCCAGAGGTGACACATTGATTGTGAAATTGTTTAAAGAAGAGAAATAAGTTTTATTTTATCAAAGGCATCTGGGGGGAAAAAAAACCCCACCAACTAGAATAAGTGTAGACTAAATTTTGCTTTTGAAAATAACTATATTGCTATCAGTAAATACTGACTACGAATCGGTGAAGTAATGGCCAAGGAAATAAGGCATTTGGGTATGACTTTACCTATCTTTACCATCTTTACCTATCATATAACTTGTTCTCTGTGTTCAGTTCAGTTATTTCCTTCAGTATTTGTAATAACATTATATGATTCCTAATAACTTATGATTTGAATTCATAAGTATGCTGCATTTGAGCCCATTTATGTTACTAAAAGACAGTTAAATGAAAGGTGTCATCGTACTGTGAAGATAATAGTGCTGTAATCTCTTTGATAACCTCAAGGTGTCAACACCTTTTTATGAAGTCTCATTTGCAATACACTGTTTCAGGAGCACTGAACTCTGCAACAGTGGTAGCTGTATCATCTCATTAATGTGCCTTTAGATTGTAACTTTAATCATGGAAAACAGGAATATGTGGGAATGGAGGTTTATTTTCATTGAGGGATTTCACATGCCTTTGTATTGCTCGTGGTGGAGGCCAGCCTGGATGCCTCAGCCAGGTAATGTCTGTTGGATTTGCCTTGGAAACAGCATGAGCACAGATACTGTACTAACACATAAGGGAATAATGCAGTTCCCTTTCTTTCTACTTTCCAGCCGTGCTGGGATAGAGTTGCCCTATCTGTCCTTAAAGGTGGCCGAGCACGTGGACTGGCAATTTTACCATGCCACACAAACTTCTGATTTTGTTGAATGTAACAGGTGTAAAAATAGAAGCAGTCAGTCATCTGCACCTGTTGTAGCCAACTGTGATGCTGTGGTTTTTATGGCACAGTATCTCACCTCTGCCACCTCCTTGGTATTACCCTTCTGGTGAGACTTGGTGCTTGACAGATGCGGTCTCTTCAGTTGCTGGAAGTGCAGCCAGTTAGCTATCAAAGTAAGTCCAAGTGTGTGAATCTGTGTATTTTTATTGACAGACTTAAAGAAATGTTAGAGATAAGTCAGTATTTTACTTTTTTATGTACTTTACTTTCTTCGGAAGCATGCCATTTAATGTGGAGTGTTAAAGAGCCAATGCAAAATTCATATATGTTTTTAAAAATACACTTGGCAAAACCTCGACGTAACTGTCAGGCATTACTCCTCTGTTAGCTGTTTTACCAGTGAAGACTACCATGACATTTGTGTCAAAATGGAATCTTCCCAAGGCTTTATCAGCTTGCTCCTGCTCTTGATTTATTCAGTTATGTTTTCTTTTCTGATACCCTCTCAAATTCCTGAATTTTATAGTGGGTATTTTTATGTTGCCATTGTAGTGGTGATGCTGTGAGTATTAGTAAGTAGCACTGCTGAAAGAATTCAGGAGTAGGCAAGTGAAGGAAATTCAGCGCTAGTATCACAGAGAAAAGTGAAATAAAGTGAATAGCGAATAAGGACGTGAGTGAAATTAGAAGCCGATAGAAATACTGAAAAGCTTTCCCCTGTACTCACAATCTTTAAATAAAAGACGGGTTTAAAAGTTGTTGATAATTCCCAAATTTTTGCCAAGTCTTCTCCAATCCCATGTAATTCAGATAATCTCTTTATTGAAAGGCACTGTCTGTACCTATTTTGGTTTTAAACTGGATTTCTACACACTATGTCTTGTTTTTTTCCTCTCAAGCACTTGGTAAATGAGAGTTGATAATACCAGTCAAATGAATCGTTAAATATGCAAATATTTTAGTAGCTGAAAAGCCTTGGAAGTTGATAAGGAAGTTGCAGCTAATGGATTTCACTGGTATGTGACAAAAGGCTGATTACAGAGAGGGGGAGAGGGAGGGGAAGCAGCACAGTGCATTAGCTGTTAACAGATCAACTCATTCATGTAGAAGATTGAAAATGCGTCATTATTTCTACCTGGTTAATTATCTCACAGTTTCCTTTCTTCTTTAATCTTTGGGAAAACAAAATTCTTTGATCTGATCCAGAATTTTTACAATTAACCAGAACTTTTTAATGACTGTTGTGAAATATTTGCTTGATCATTTTATTCCTTTTTTTCATATTCACCTTTTATGGCTTTATTATTTAAATTGGAAATGAATAACAGAGAATGAGAGGGACCCTCCCTGTTCCTGACATACACACACAAAATAGTGTAAATTTGTCCAGGTAGAAAACTCTAAATATGTAATGTTTCTGTGGAGGGCTTGCTCTTCTACTTGTTACTGCTCTTGAAATTTTCATCTGTGCAATGCTAGGGGAGCCTTTCAAGTACTCAGCCTGCTTCCACACAGCAGAAGCTAACCACACATCTTAGGAGGATCATAGAACCAGGCTACCAGGAGGATCACATCCTGACTCAGCCAGTCTGCCTCTTTTCCATGCTGTGCAATTCACTCAAATCTGAACATTAACTAACTTAAAAGTAAGGATTTTTGTTCTCCCCCCCCCCACCTTGCAATCCTAGAAACTTGTGTCTCTGATCAACAGAAAATTAATTTCCAGTACGTATTGGTGGAATAGATACATTTTATACATATAAATATATATAGTATTTATATAAATAAATATATATTTTATATGTTTATACATTTTTCTTTGTTGTCTGTGTTATCAGACACCTGAATAGCACTTCTCTGAGATTTATCACCCTGGCTCAGCCTTTCTCCTTCCCAGTCTTTAGTCAGCTTGGCTGAACAGGCCATGCATTTCTAATCTTTAAAGCATAAATACAAAAAGCATTGGTAAAATACATCCCTTTTTCTGAGGTATTTTGTGCATCTGCTCCAGTTTTAGTTCCTTTTTCAGCCCAATACAAATCCTGCACAGTTGCCCAGTGTTCTTCACAAGGTCTTATCTAGGCCTTGTGCAATGTCACAGATATCCCCTACCTTGACTGATTTATTTCTTCTGGTACATCACAGCTGCCATTTTCATGGATACACAGTAGTCATGGTTCTTAATTACCATTTTTTTTACTAATCTCTGTCTTTTCAGTTAGTCATCCCCTTTGCTTTCAGCAAAATTTTCAGATCCTAGTCCCTAAATCCCAGCTCTCCAAGGATATTAATCATCTAATTCCCATTTAGGTGCTTTTGGGTTGTAAACTTGATCTTGTTTCTTTGCATTAGCCCTCAAGATCATTGTACCATGGTAAAGTGGAAGAGTAGCTCTGGTGTATTTCAGATGAAGAATGGTTATTTTTACAGCTCTATAAAAGGCTTTAAAATCGACAGCTATGTTTGGATTGGCTTGGTATTTAATGTGTCACTGGGGAACCCAGGCAGGATCAGGCATCTGTGAGCACTTTAACAAGGGAACCCCAAAATATACAGTCTCATTGCCCAAGCCAGGGAAAAAAAATAAAAGTCAGATTGTCAGCTTTTCCTTTTCCATACTTCTGATTACGAAACTTTGATTTTTTAATTTTTTTTTAATTTGGAAACAGAACTGCAGGGTATATGTAGACAGCTAGATTCTTTTATATTTGTGCCAAATCAGTTCCCACAGTCACACAAGCATATAGAATATGCAAGAATTTCCAGAATATACCTAGTTCTTTAGCAGACTTAGGTATTTATGTTTAATTTTTAAGAATAACAATGAAAGGTGTGTTTGGTAAAATACATGGCTGCCAAACCATTGGGTGTGATCTCTGTTGTACCTTAGCCCCCTTCTGAGAGAAGAGACACCTTGCAGTCTTTTCATAGGCATAATTAAAAGCTTTATTTTAAAATTTAAACCCGTTCTGTAGAAACTCCATTCTTAGTGATATGCTTCCCCTTCCCTTCCCTTTCCACCCATTCGAGGTGAACTATTTCAGTACCAGTGACTCCTGGTCAGGGGCTGGGGTGGCAGCTCTTGGTTGGCATCTTTTACACGGCTTCTCTGCCTTACCGAGATATTGGAATGCTGTGCACATGAATGCCTTTAAAGCAGTGGGGTACGAGGAACATCCTAGTGACCTGTTTAGACTGATGGGAAATGTTACATAGGAGTGACCACTTCATCTCTTTTGATCTCACACTTGGAACTGGGAGCTGGGCATTGTGGAACTCGTAGGAGTACATCAGCGCTCATCCCACTGCTTCCCACTTCCCAGAGCCTCCGCATCATTACTGCCCATGGCACTCTATTCCCTGCAAAGCACTTCCATTTATCACATACCTGGGTTACTGCATATTTTTCTACTGTAGCATGGCATGGTGCGATGACTGGGTCAGGATAAGGGCTCGAGAAACAGTCCAAAGCAAGGGAGGTCTTAGTTCGGTTGGTCACTCTAGTTCATTGTCCTTCATTACTAAACTGGACCCCATCCACGCCTTTTCCAGAAGTGCATTACGTTCCATGTCCTTTTTGTAATAGGTCTGCCACCCACAATAGGATGCAAAGGCATGGAGTGGTCCAGACAGGCCTCCAAGGCAGCTGGATCTGGACTGGATGAGAGTAGCCAAAAGCAACAATGTAGCACTGAACACCAGCTTTCAAGATGAATGTCAGAATAACCAGACCTGAAGGTGGAAAAGAAAAGCTTAAATCGAACACTCCTCATCAGAGAGCAGCCAGTGGCCCCCCCCCAGCACTGTTTCTGCCCTGTATTCACTCTTGCCTTGCTTCCTCCTCTGTGCTCAACAGCCGATGAGGCTGAAACCAGCTGATGGTGTGTGAAGAGCACAAAGACACAGCCCGAGGAAGCCTGTTAATTGCAGGAGAACACTGGAAGAGTAAAAGCCAACCCCAAAGGACAACTGCCTCCAAAGTGGACTCAGCGTGTCACTGGGCTGTAATTTGGTGTGACTGGTAGGACATGTGTTTCTTCTGAGTCAGTGGCAGTGTAGACACTCAATGTGATACCTGCCTGGTGTACCAGAAAGATAAGAATGGAGCATCTGGCTTGTGGGGGCAATCTAGGCTTGGGAGATGGAATTGTCTCATTTTTATGCAAGGAAGATTGGTTTTTGCTCTTTTTTTTTTACCATATCCACTTATATATAGCCTTTCAATTAAGGATAAGCCAATGTTTCTGCCACAAACTCATAGAGAAACCCACTAAATAATTTGTCAGGGTTTTTTTTCTCTTAAGAAGAAAGGTCTAGGACTAAATAGCAAGAATGCTGCAGGTCAGGTTTGAAGTTCTGCATGGTGACAGAATTGTTTGGAAAGATTTGCCTGGAATTCTCTTTCTGCTTACTGAGTTGTCCTGTTGAAATCACTCTGATTATTTAAGTGAAAAGTGCCTTTCCCCAAGCAAGAATTTTCAGGGTCTTTTTTTCAATAGTGAGTCTATTAAAGCAGAGTTGTCTTACTAATAAACCTTTAACTGAAATGCTGCTATGCAGAACAGCACATAATGATCTCCTTATAATATCAAACTTCTTTTAAAAAAAAGTTTTAAAATAAGCATAGACAATATGGAGGCTTCATGAAAATTTGTGAGTCCTGTTTAATTAAATGGTGCATTTTATCTTCTGTAAGTCATTCCAATGAGGTATTTGGTTTGGGTTTTTTTCAGCTATAAATCAGCAGTTTGATTCTATGATGTTTTTATGCCAGCTCTTGTAATACTTCTGTTTGCCAATGGAAAAAGGTTCATTATTAGGCCTGGATATTATTATAACAAGGATACCAGCCAAATATAATTTTAACATAATGCTAATGTTGGTGCAGTGCAGATTTAGGTGGCATTCTTTTAGAAAAATAAATTTGTTTTGTGACAGCACAGAACTTAGTTTGATCCAATTAAAACCTGAGCATTGGAACAGGCTCCCTAGAGAAGTAGTCACAGCACCAAGCCTGTCTGCATTTCTAGTAGCATTTGTACAATGTTTTCAGGTACGTGATGTGATTCTTGGAGATGGTCCTGTGCAGGGCCGGGAGTTGGACTCAGTGTTCCTGATGGGTCCCTTCCAACTAAGCATATTCTGTGATTCTGTGAAAATCATTCTTGATCATTCAGACAGGCAATGTCTGAGAGTCCATGGGACAACTTAGGGTTTTGAGCCTGATGATTTCACATGCTGCAAATGCTGAAAAGATCCTGGTCAAATTATGCTTCCATTAGCTGTGTGTCCTTCAGCGTTTTTGATTTTTTATTATTAGCCACTCTATGTCCAGAGTCTGAGTTAAAAAGTTTTTCTCTTCTGTGTGATTGAGAAGCTCCTGCCTTTTCTTCAGCCTTTATCTCATCTTCTGTGTCTTTCCCAGGGAATAGATTAGGGTTAAGATAACACAAGACTTGATAGATATTATCTAACAGTTTCTAATGAAAACCAGTCCACTCAAGTTATTGTCAAAATATACAGCAGGGTAACCAAGCTGAGAAGTCTGCTTGAAGAAGTAATCTCAGTGCCACAGGTGGGATAGGGAAGGCTAACACACTGCAGTGCATGAAGGGAGGACAGAGCAAACACACTGCTCCAAACCTCTGTGTCCAGGTGAGGTATAGCAGAATGTCAGGACCTCCCAGGGACCTCAGAAAAAAAGCTTTTCTGTACAAAGATCCATGCTATTCTGTACAAAGTAATGAGAGGTGCTGGAGACTGGCGGAAGAATATGATTCTCAAGTGTCAACTGAAAGAGGGTCAAAAATACATAGCTGGTCATTGGATCATGAGTGGGAGGATTCATATTATAATCAGAAAAACCTGTCTTTTTTTTACAAAAAGGGGAGGGGTTTTCCCTACAAACCAGATGTAGCTGAAGAACTCATTTCCTCTGGGCAAAAGGAAGGTGGAGTCATTTTTTTTAAACTTATTAATTAGGACATTTTGGACTCATATGTGAATTTCTGTTTCATTTAAAATGTAATCAGGGTGACAGAGTTACCTGAAACATCTGCCTTTTTGTGGCCCAGATAGTGCTGAGATGAGCCTGAAAGGTGGGTGGAGTTGACAGGGTGAAGAAGCATAGGCTGATATCCTGATATAGAGAAATGGTTTTAAAAATAAAATAATTTTACATTTCTGAGGTAAATTGGTTTAGCATCCTAAAACAGTACCTGTAATTCAGTTCCTAGTTATGTAAAAATCACAACAAAACAAAACCCAAAACCCTCCACACCCAAAACAGAACATATCCGAATGTATACAAGTGCTTAAATATCCACAACAGTTTGAAGACACTACATTTGAAGTAATATTTTTAAAAGCTGGCAAGACTATGCCTTTTTCAGCAGTGTGTTATGTTGTTGAACAGTTTTTCATTCCTGACTTAGAAGCTGATTATGCATCCACTGAGCATAAAAATTAAAAGTTGTGAGCAAAGTCCGATCAGTGTTTTTATAAAAATGCATAGGAACCACTGCCAAAGTGTCATAGTTATGTGAAGCTATGCAGAGCATGGTGGTGTGCAGACTGCTTGGTTAGATTCACTCCTCTGTGGCCCAGGCAGATTTTAAAGTTTAAAAATCTTCACCTTCACTTGAAAAGACTTCTTTGAATACACAGTAAGTAATGCTTTTAGCTCCTCAGCACATAACAAAAAATAAGTCCAAATACAATTCGAAAAAATACAAATCTTTTAAAATTTCAGAAACTCCTTACAAGAATTAAAACAACAAGGAGATCATTAGTGTTGTGATGGAATTCTGTGCTTTCTGCAAGGAATCACACAGAGAGCGCTGTGTCCCTGGAGAATGTAGCTGCGCTGCCTGACTTTGGGTACTCATGTGGGTGGTGTGAGTCTTACCCTGCAAGCATTTTACTTCTGCTTCTTTACTCCATGGGAAATTCAGCCTCCTTAATCTCAGTGCTCTCACTTGCACCTTACTTGCAGACCAAAATACTCAGTAGTGATATCACCTTCAGGCCCCCTTCTGTGCCCACATTGTTGAAATTGGAGGTGATGGTGACAAGATGCTGTAATTTATGGAGTGTCCAGGCTGAGTCTTACCAGATGTTGCCTGTTAAGGTAGCACATAGGAAACAACCGTATCCTGTACGTTCCTTCCAAGACTCTCTACCTAGAGTCTATTGAGAAAGGCATGTTCACCGATTTCCCAAGTAGTGCATGTACTGAAAAGCGGTGCTTATACAAGCAGACCACTCCAAAAGTGGTATGCATAATTCGTGTTTCCTCATCAGATTATTTTCTGTAGGTAAAGGTTGCAGTTGTACATTTCTGCATAAGGTAAAATACTTCGGTATATGAAATCTCTGATTTTCTGGTTTTTGAATTTATGAAGAAACTTCTTGTATGCCAAACCCACTTTTATGGCCATATGTTGATTTTTCAAGGCAGAGTTACAGAAAGTTACTAGATTGCATGATCACCTTGTCTGTCATGCATGCAGGTAGCTTTGAAAGGAAGATAAGTGTCAAAAGTATAATGCAATCTGAGAGTAATTTATGAGAATGACGTATGTGAGAAATCAGGTTATTTAGGAAATCAGCACCGTTTAGACGGAGCTGAAAAGATTCTGAATTCTGTCATCATTCTGGGGATCTTTAAAGTGAAATACAGAATATGAAATAATGTGAATCTACCTGATCGTGAAGCAAATGGTTGTCTATGGAAGCTCTGACAATGCTATTCAGTCTTCTTAATACATATTCTATTGGCTGTTAACTTAGGTTAAATGAAGTTTTTCATTGACCTAGCCTAAAGCAAGCCCAATCAGAATCTAAAAAAACCTGCATATTTTCCTAAGCATTCTGAAGTAGTTTGCAAAAATGCCACTGACTGTGTGTTTGCATTTTCTACCTGCATCTTAAAAAAAATACTTTTAGCATTTACAGTTGTAATTAAAGAGATCACCTATTTGAAGACTAAGCCTGTCACAGTTCAGTTGTCTTAATGAAAGAATAGTTATATTCTTTCAGTAGATACCTTTTTAACAGCATTGAAATAAAACGTCTTCACTATTTTATTATTTTCATTTATTTATTGAAATAACTACACTGATTATTTTTGCTTCATGTTTGTATAAATCGTTAAGTAAGTTGAGCTAACTGTTTAGTTAGGAAGATTCATTCTCTGTCTCTTTGGACTATCATCCTACAAATGCTTGTATAATTTACTTGGCATATATCTGTAGCAGGTTTTCCATTAAATGAATATTGATGAAAATATTACCTTAGGTTATAAAATAATCAATCAGAAATTGGTTTAGTTTTTTCTTGTGGGATACCAAATGCTTTACTGTGACTTAACCATTAAACATGTGTGCACCTACTTCCAAGTTAGGGCACAGGCTTCCAAGTTTTTGTGTGTAAAATAAAATGCATATCAATGTGTGATATCTGTATATGAAATTTGCAGATACTAAGGAAAAGTGCAATGTTAATGTTATCTTTTTGTTTTGCAGCTTGGATCATCCTCCTCTGTGCCTTTTACATCTATATTCTCGCAGCTGTTTATGACTGTTGTAGTCCCTCTTATTATTGGACAGGTATGTCTTTTAAATATACATTCTTATTTAAAAAGTAAGATAAAGAGAGCTATCTGAAAGACAGACTGGCAACCTGATAAGCTGCCACATAGGAACAGCCTCAGGATAGTGAAGTCTAATATCAGAGAAAAGATGCTACAGTGCTCCCTGGAGTCACATTGATCTTTGTTGAGATTGAGCAGCTGTCCCTCACTACCGCAAACATGCACTGCTGCATATCGAGGAGGGGAGGTTGTGAACATAAAGTGGGAAAAATGGCAGCCCAGGCTGTGAGAAATTCCAGCCCCATACAAATGAGCTTTGAGAATACTATATAGTGCTTTTGTCCCATGCCCTTTGCCTTGGTGATGTTCTTCCTGTGTAGTGTCTGCTAGTAATTGCAGGAATAAAGAATTCTGAACATCAATAAATGTATAAAGGCTAAGCAGTCAGAAGTTAAGAAATCATAAAATTAAGGCTGCTCGAGCCATTTTGCATGTGCTTTAAAATAAGGGGTTTAGTTGCATGATTGCAAACCATTCTTTCTGTATGACTCCTCTATCATGTTACACTGGATGGAAGATATTTGTGGAATGAGCAGTTTTTCAATATTTAATTTTATATCCATTGTTCATATTGTAACACAAAAGCTTGATTTTTCCATGGCATATGACAGAAAACTCGCACTGAATCTGAAAATACTAATTGCTTGTGTGGTGTTTTCTATGACCCTTGTCTCTGTAGTGTCTTCTTTTCTTTTTTTCACAAATGTTAATATCAGTTATTTTTTTCTCCCATGTCAGAATAGTGAGACCAAAAGTTGTCAGAAGTGTCCATTATCCTTGGACACTAAAACACCTTAAGTCTAATTCTTACATACTTGTAAGTATTCATTGTTCTCAGACATTGAGAATGCACAAAGGGA
Organism: Pseudotriccus pelzelni; assembly: GCA_035584735.1. Lineage (NCBI taxonomy): Eukaryota > Metazoa > Chordata > Aves > Passeriformes > Tyrannidae > Pseudotriccus > Pseudotriccus pelzelni. Next base: position 14,888,805 of record JAWMRA010000130.1, read on the forward strand.
ATATCAGTGGGATTTGCAGTCCATTCTAGCACCCAGTTTAACTCTGGGTTCAGGTGGAACTTTCCGAATTTTGTCAGCTTAAAGCAGACTTTGAAATGGAAAGCTTGGTTAAAAGGCAAATGACAGCAGAGTCTATAAAAGAGCACCCTGGACAAGATTAAGAGTATCTGTTATTGCCTGTGCTATGTAGAACAGTCAATCAGTCTTGCATCAAACTATAATTGCATATTTCAAAACTGGTGTGTGCTATGACTCACCAAATTCCTAGAGAAGTTTGTTTCTTTTGAGCAAAAAAACTCATTGAAAGCTAATTAAGTGGATGAGCATGATAAATGTGACAGTAGCCACAAACATCAGTACCTGTGTAACTTGGCCGTAATGATATTTCCCCATATCATGTGGAAAATGAACATTTTCTCTGTGTCCATGAAGGCTGTTGAATTGCTCGCATGCTTTAACTTAAATGCCTTATGAATTAGGACAAATGGTTGCTGATGAGCCTACCTGTGTATCACATTCTTACCTCCTCAAAATCAAGTGTCCACCAAAAGTAGATAAGAAAAAGTACTAGAAACTTCTTGTCCTGAAAGGTCCAAACACTGGAAGGTTTTAGTTGGAAACCTTAGTCGGAAATTTCTAGGAAAGAAATAGCATGGCAGGAGATCTAGCAATAAAGTAACTTATAGCAATGGAGTGTCAGCATCTGAACTGCAATGCAATTAAGCCTGAAAATGATGGTAGGTTGCTAGACAAATTGATTGCAAAATTTCAGGAGGGCTTCCTTCTGTGTATGTAATGCAGTGTTACTCTGGAAAGATGCTACCAGAAATTGATATGTGAGCTAACTGGTTGAGTTGCATGTTCTTTCAGCTGTATGAAATGATAAGGCTAAGTATTATGAATAGAGCAGTAGGCATATGCAATAAGTGCACTGTACGATCACAAGTTCAAAATCAGAATTGTGATGAGACTTAATTGAGATGTGACTTAATAGTTCTGATAAAAACTGAAAGAAAAAATAGAGAATCTTAGAGCTTGTGTAACCTGATGACAGGTGAAGAGTTGGTTTTTTTATAAATACACTTCAACAAGAAGGGGACTGATTCTTCTTTAAAAGTGTTTGATGCAGTTTCTGGAAATGAATGGTCAACAGAAATAGCTCACATTCTTCTGAGCATAAAGATTTTGTTTCTAAAGTTTTTGCACTTGACTATATCTGTTCAGAGGATATGGAAGAGAAGAAATGCTAACAGCTACAGATCAGAGATGCCAGGGGTAGTTTACATTTGTTAGGTAGAGCTGTACAGAGGTAAACCAACTTGCCCAGATAGAAATAGGAGTAATTTTTGAAGGTAGATATCCAAAAATAATGGGCAGTAGAAAGGAGAAAAACAATAAGCAAGGAAAGGATACTGAGAGATCCAGTGATAGGTCTGCTTACCCTTCATCTGGAGCTGGCATGAATCTGTTCCAATTAAATGGGAAGTTCTCCCCTTTGTTCATAGACCACTCATTACTGAACTGTTACACAGTTCCTGAGGCACGGGAGCCTGATGTTGCCTTGTGGATCACAGGTTGCTCACTCTGGGATTCCAGATGTGTTAAGAGATAATGGCTCACAATTCATGAATGATGGCTTCAGCAATTACTTCTAATTTATCATTTCCTGCCCACAATGTCAATTCCTTACCACGCACAGTCATACTGTTCAGCAAAAAAGTCAGTGGAAGAATGCCTGGTAAGGTTACCTGGTGGCAAAGAGCTTGATTGGGGGGAAAAAAAATCAAGCCTGAAACCTGCCTGCTTGGAGGATTGCCTCTCTGCAGCCTTCCTAACTCACCTGTGATCAACGGGGCCTTTATGTTCGAATCACAGCACTGTAAAACAGAGAAGGCTCCTTAAAGGAAGCATTCTCCAAGGGCTTTATTTTCCGTGAAAAAAACCTTGCCTCTGGGAAAACCTGTGTTGCCTAAATGCTCATTTCCTTGAGCAGGCTGCAGAGCTGACTGAGCAGCCCCTGGGATATAAGCAAAGCAGATGAGAAGGTGCTTTTGGATTTGTTTTGTTTGGGGTTTTTTGTTTGCTTTATAGCAAAGTGTATCAAGAGTTTTGGTTTCTTGGCTGACTTTGTCAGAATTTTTAATGATGGCTGGGACAAAGAAGTCACAACAGTGTAATTGATGCTTATTTTTCTACTATTTCTTGAACAATTTTTCCCAGTGTTGCGAGAGTTCTACTGACAGGAGTCAAACACTCTTTTCTAGCTGCTGACAGTCAAGTGTGTAAGGGACTGCAGGTACAGGCTCTGCTCAGGTGGTGGCTGCCATTTGTTAGGGAAAGAAAGAACTGTTAAAGGAGGAGGAAGATATTATGTCATCAGAGAGGCACCGAGTCTTACAGAAAGCAGTGACTGATAGATGGTCTTCAATAAGGAGAATTACTCTGTTCCTTGTCAGAGATGTGCAGGTTGTCTAAACTTAAAAAATGTTGTAGCCTGTGTCCTCTGTGTCTACAGATGTGTTTTGCTAATTGACAGTATGTTACTCAAATCAGTATTGATAGTATAATATTGCATTTGTATTTATAGAGTAACGAATAAGACCTCTCTGACTGGAGGTCTCAAAAAGAGACGTAATCTATAGTATTTTATGAAGATCTAATTTTCTATAAGCCTTGAAGATCTGTACTGGGTAAGAGCTTGTTATTTGTGCATCACTCTTGTATACCTCTAAGGGGAATTTGAGAGTACTTGTTATACGATAAACACGGTAATAGATATTTCATGGAAAAGATTTTTGAATTTGCTCTGGCAGCTTGAAGTTGTGATTATTTTTTATCTGGGTAGCAGAGTGCTGGTAAACACTGCTGCTCTCGAGCTGTTGTGATTTTGCTAAAATCATTGTTTCCCTGTCTATAGATGTTGGTAATACTTTCAGCCAGCAAAATGTAAGGCTTTGAGAAATGTCTAAGCATTTTCTTCATGACCAGTTGTGAGATTTAGCTGAAGACTGTTGTTTCTTTGCTTATTTTTTTTCTTCTGAAGTGACAGATAACAGGAACAGTGAAACCCACTGCAGTGTTTCCTTTCCCCTTTTTGCAGATTTCCTCCATTCCCTGCACCTAAGTGCTTATGACAGACTTTTATTTTATGTTTTATATTAAAGAGCGATTTATGATTAAATGTTAATGAAATAGAATTTTCACTGTGCTTTCATTATATTCTACTAGTTTGAACATTTTTCAAAGCAGCACACCAAAACCCACTGTTTTCTATGAATAAATAATAAAAAGCTTGTCTGTACATTATCATTCATGCATTCTCTAGTTGCCCCATTGGTAATTTGTCTGCCAGCGTAAAGTGGGCACTTCACGTTAATCAGACCTTAACTAAAGATAAAATTAATGTTATGATTCTATGTAGTTCTTCTTCCCAAATCTATAAAATGAAGCCAGTTGCATAGAAATCCTCACTGAATCTAGTCACACACACACAAAATCTCGATATCCTGCAAGTAAAGGATTTTAAGTGCCTTCTGCATCGTTGCCCAAAATGTTCCAGAGGAACCCTATCAGCATTTGAGAGGTGTGCTTATAAACATGAGGCTAAAAGGGTGCTACATTGCAATACAAGTTGTCAGTGAAATTGAAACTAAAAAGCTTAGTAAGGTATTTATTTTTAAAGAATAAGAAATGGAAAAGGTAGGTGGCAGTTGATAGGGAGAAGAAGGTATTGTTTAACTAAGCCTAATGTTGGTTTATAGTGGTGGGGAAAACAACAGTTAATGAAACTGTTATCAAAAGGGAAACAGTGTCAAACCTTTTTGTTCTTGTAAATTAAATCTGGATGGAAGTAGCCCTACTTTCTCTTCAAAGTCCAGGTGAGCTGCAGGGAGGAGTGGTACCCTGGGAGATGAGTTCTTCTAGGATCTTGTTGCAGAAGACTGAGAAGGGAGATAAACAGCCCTCAGACCACAGTTCGCTCCCTTCTGATGCTCAGCTCAAACAGGGAACAGAAACTAATCTCCATGGAATGCAAAATATGAAGAAAACATGTACCCCCGCTGCAAGTACCCTTTACATTTTTGCCATGTTGCACCTGTTTAAAAGGTTTTAAAGCAACACTTTTAAATTACCCCAAAATGTGAAAGTTCATTTTGATAATGGCCTTGTGTGTTTTTATAAAGCTTGCTTTAAATGCTTATATGTGTCAGTAGCTGTGTCTCGGGGCTAAACTGACTGACATAATAGAGTAATATAGCTTTTAGGGGAGTTTGGTATGCTGAGGGAAGAAAACAAGATGCTTGTAAAAGAAGGTTTTTTAATTTTTTTTTTACCCCAGATTGCAAAAATGGCTTTTTTCCATTCCATCTTCAGAAAAGAAACATTAGATTGCACAGTCCATAGCATGAGGATAGATTTGACATTTCTTGATGTCCTAGAATGTATAGAAAAGTGGGTAAACCATCGCAAAGTTTGAAACTTCCTGCCTTTCGTGTCTTACAGGCTTCACTGATGTAGTTCCCAGTATTCCATGCAGTTGTCTTTTTTGCTGTGCCATCGCTATGTAAGAAGAGGTATTGAAAAATTATTGAACTGTTGAAAATATCTAATCAGAGTCAAAGATTTTCAAAAGAAAATTTTGCGTTTTACAGTTCATTGCAGAAGTCTGTTGTTCTAAGTAGTAATAATATTAATTTAGAATGAGTTAGCAATCTTACCTTAGAAAACAAAGTAAATAAGAGTATACTGCATTTAGGTATGGTGATAATCCAGCATGGTTTCAGCTTGTTTACTTGTATGTTTCAACACAAGTAAAAATTGACTTATGTTTCTTTGTTGAAATGGTAAAGCCCCAGGTGTTGTTCCCAGGTATTTAGAAGTACACACCAATACCTAATAAACAAAAGGAGCAGAAGTGCAGTAAAAACATTGTAAGTTCTGTTAAAGATTAAATCAGTCCGAAAGGGTTGATAAAAACAGGAAGAATCTATTTTATATAATGGTGTAAATACCAAGAGACACTTGTGTGTGTATAATGGAAACAGAAAAAGTGACTTCCTAACCATTTCCTCTGGTTTGGTTGGTTGGTTTTTTTTGTTTTCTTCTCATGAGTTTAAAAAAATTAAGTTGCAGATGTAGATAATTTTTAAAAGATATACTGTATTACAAATGCCAGAAATTATTCCATTCCATATAAGGGGAGGGAGCTCCTTGCCCTGTATAGTTCAACTAATAATGAACTTTAATGAATTACATTGTTTGTTGCATTTTTTTATTTTGTATGTCCAGCTCTTGAGCAGACAGGTGGAAACAGTCTAGCTGTATTTCACTGACAAATTTCTCTACGTGTACAGTGTGACTGTTATGAAAATACAATTAGATAAATGAATTGTTCTTCTATAATATATCTTCTTCTATTTTCATGTGTGGTCTTGTAACAGATGAGCGTTGTTTACCTGCTTTCCTGGAACAGCAGATCGTGTTTCTTTGTACAGGAATGTTAAGTGAATTAAGCATATGAGCAGTAAGCCCATTTGCTTAGGGAGGCTGGTGTTTAGACAAGGAGGTTATGGCAGGATACAGAGCAGTCTGGAGGAAAAATACTGTGGATGTAACTATTCTGGTAGAAGAACTAAATTGAAATGGGGACACTACTGTTAATTCATGTGTAATTACATTTCTTTGTTGTTAAAAATTAAATCCTGGGCAATAGGAAAGTTTGAGCCTGAAAGTGTGTTTTGAAGCAAATTTGAGCTGATGCCTTTCCAGAACCTTTGGAGATTGCCAGAATGTTGTCACCAGGAGGTGGTTTCCTGATGGACATGTTTATGTTCTTTTATTGTCTAGTTTTTCTGTGACTTTATCAACATCTTCCATCATGCAGGTTATTCCACTACTATAAAATTTTGCTTCTCTTCCACTCTTCTCTTGCTCTCTTCTCTCCAATAAATGGCAGTTTGAGGAAAGAATCACCATGCACTGTTCTTTCATGTGCAGCCTCTGGGTCAGTCATTCCCTGCTCTTTGGGGCTGGCATTTGAATCCGCACAAAAATCTTTACAGTTCATCATATGTGATGTGATCACTACTATAGGACCAGAAGTCTGAAGTCCTCCTCACAGAAATAATTCTGCAGGAGCCTCAGCAGGGATACAGGTTGCAAGGACTCTGTACCTTAAAAATTGTGCATTGATTTGCAGCATGATAGCAACCTGCAGCTTCTCCCCCCTAGGGTACATTTTTAAATGCTTTTATGTTTCACATTCTGAATATTCATGGAATGATAGAATGGTTTGGGTTGGAAGGGACCTTAAAGACCATCTAGTTCCAACTCCCCTGCCATAGGCAGTGACACCACCCCACTAGATCAGCTTGCTCAGGGCCCCCCACCAAATAGGCCTTGAACACATTCAGGGATGGGGCATCCACAGCTTCTCTGGGAAACCCGTGCCGGTGTCTTACCACCCTCTGAGTAAAGAACATAAATATTATCCCAGAGGCACTACCACCACTGTTGTTGGGCTCAGTCTTGACCAGCAGTGGGTTTGTCTTGGAGCCCAGTGGCATTGGCTCCATCAGACACAAGGGAAGCTTCTGGCACCTTCTCATAGAAGCCATCCCTGTCCCCCCCATGTTACCAAAACCTTGCCACACAAACACGATACATCCCTTTTTTGCTCTTTTCCATCACTGTGGTGCATTTAGTTTGGATGCTGGTCATTCATATTTCTTTCCACAGAATCATTACTTCAGATGTCTTATCAACTGCTTGTTTCTCTGGTGCTTTTCCCTCCCTTGTACCCCATTGTACTGATATGGATCTCAGACTACTGGACTTCATGATTTCAGCTGAGAGGTGTCATACATTATGGAGCCTGAGTCTGGCATCCTTTGTACAGGCCTTACCATTCGAAAATAATTGTGTTAGCTATTTCTTGGATATCTTAGCCCAGGGTCTGAATGTGTGTTGTCTTTGTATTTGTGGGATTTATTGTTATTTTGCTACAAATTTTTTTTAGTTCTGTGTTTACCCTGAAAAGCTGTAGAATTGGGTTAAGAATTAAAAGGCTTTCAAAGTAGTATTGTCCTGAAGCAACTCTGCATGGTATGAATAACAAAGGGATTGTTTTTCAGTCAAAATTAATCAGCTGACATGAGCTTCTGTAAGGTTATATTTCTCCCTTCATCTTATGCAAGAATTTAGGTTACCTAAAATCAGTGATTATGGGCTGAATTGACCTCTGAAATTATAGATCCTGTTGAACCTTGTGAGAAGATCAAAATGTGTGAGATTCTGTGTTAGAGAGGATGTATTTTGTCTGTGGTTTGTACATATTTAGCATGGCACTGGGTTGATTAAGATGATTTCCTGAAGCCACAATTTAGTTCTTCAGGGTCTGACTATGGAGGTTTTTTTAAAAAATATCATGTACAGTAAGAAGCTGTACTGGTATTTATTGTTGTTGATTCACAGTAGTTCCAGACTAGATAGTGGTAGATATTTAAAGAAGATATCACTCAGTTGAAGATTTTGAGGAAATACATGCAGTTTCATTTTTTAAATGTTTTCTTTTATGTGCCAGTCCATGATAATTACGTGTATAATGTTATTATTGTCATGTCTGTTATTACTAGACCTTGTGCAGGCACAAGGTTACAGTTTTCTCAATAAATGCCTCTAATATAAGTTGTACCGTGGCATAACGAACCATCACTTTTCTTTTTCAACATCTCATTACTTTCAGTATAAATCTTCTGGAAGGACCATAAATTAATAGGTGGTCTTAAGTAGCTTTTCTTTTTCCTCAATGTGACAATTTAAGGGATAATAGACTTTTTTTAGCTTTCTTAAAAAAAAGCACTCACTTTAAAAGTGAAAGACTTTGCTTTTTTCTTCTGATAATTACAGAGTTCCAAATCTACTCAGACTAATCTGGACTTCCCATCTGATGATTTTCACACTGCTCATTGCATATCTTCACTCAGCTTTTTTGCCTCTCTTCCATCAATGCAGTGTCTTATTCCTACACAGTGGCTTGCCAGGAGATGGCTGAAGGAGCTCCACAAACTCTTTCAGAAGTCTGGCCTTATATTTTGAATTATGCTCTCTCTTTAACATCTGGCAAGTGTGAAATTTTAAAGTTCAGTGTTTTCACTGGGGTGTTGAGCATTCCCTTACATGGTTTCCTCCAAGTCTGTTATTTTTTGCCAGCGGGAGCCCAGAAATGCTGGGAGGTAAGTGCTGGTCTTCAGCCTGCTTAGCTTTGTGTGAACCCCATGTACCAAATTTTTAGTGTGTGCCCTGTGGTCAGCGAAGTCTGTTTGCTGTGGTGACTGGGATAGTTGATTCCAGGACTTCCCTACTGAGAGACTTGCAAACAAGCTGGGAAGGCAGTGAGGAAAAAATGACAGCCATGAGGTCAATCCCACAGCTCTGGCAGTCAGCATGTGAAAGGGTCCTGTGGTAGGATTGGTGATGATGCTTTGATATTAATCTTGAATACCTCTAAGACTTTCTGTATTATTAAAGTGATGGTGGTGATGTTTATTAATGGTACTGCTAAGGGAAGGTAATGAGACACCTTTGGAGCCCTCTGGTAGAAGTGCTTCAGGATCTCGTGCTATTATTTCTGAAAGAGCTTGGTAACGGAGAACATCAGGAGGTCTCAGGAGAAATTAGGCAAGATAATGTGATTGCTGAAAAATTAACACAAGTTGCAGCTGTGTGATAAAAGCTTTAAAAAGTTTTTTCAAACCATATAAAGTAAACAGAAAAACTAAAAGCAACTCCCCAGGCAGGACTGAAATAGATGCATTGTATCTGCTGAGGCTTAGTGCTGTGTTATTCAGCATAATTTGGAAGTTGAAGTTACTTTAAAATTGATGGTTGTTTCTAAAAAATTCTTGAAAAACAGCTTAAGATTCTGTTTCCTGAAAGTGCAAAAGTTCCGCTAAGTACAGTAGGTTTCCTTGTTTTTATGTGTTAATTCTGGTATTCTAAAAGCGTGCAAATGGCATTTGTCTTTGGATTTACAAAAACTCTAGATATTCAGAGTTTGAATTATTTAAACTCCCACAACACATGCACTTTTGCTTTTCAAGCTTGAGTTATAATTTAATTAAAAACTTCTGGTGCATCGCTAGCTATTTAAATATTAAAATGTTCCATGGATCACTTTCGATTATCTACCGTCATGAAATTCCTGAAGATGTCAGATTTTTAAGATTCCCAAAGTTGCACTTGGAATTGTCTGTTGATGCAGAGGGGACTGTGATAATTACATACATCCATTAGTATCAGCAGAGGAGATAAACTTTGGGGAGGCTTAATGGGCATGTCTCAGTGACAGCTAGCAAAGAACATTTGGCATGATTAAGGATGGATTTGAATGTACTTGAAAATATACTCTCATTATGGACGCCCAGTGGAAGTTGCACTACAAATGTTAAATTCCCCAGAAGAAGAGTTGTGTGGCAGGGAAGCTTTGAAATCCACTGTGGCCGTCATCCAAATTACTCTCTTCTCTTTGTGTCTTTCCGCTGTCAGATTCACTTTGTGATGCCCAACTTGGCTCCCTGCATCTTTGAAAAGAGGCAACCTGTTGGTTTCTGTGTTTCAGATTGTCCGAAGGTACATCAAGGACTGGCTTGAAAGGAAGAAGCCTCCATTTGGTGCTATCAGCAGCTGTGTGCTCCTGATGATCATCTACACAACGTTCTGTGATACTTTCGCCAACCCAAATATCGACCTGGATAAATTTAGCTTGATTATAATAGTGTTCATAAGTAAGTGCAGCCTTAAAGCATCTCTTCTCTCTGTGTTTCAGGTTTGTAATGAGGTGTATGTCCTGATGGAGCTGTGGGGGATACTGGCATGGGTGTAGAGCTTGTACTTTTAAAGCATCTAGTAAAACAGATTACCAGACTTCTGAGGAGCTGGATGCTTTTAGGGGATCGAGTAAGCATTTAGAGAAGGATGAACCCTGCTCTTTAGGTGTGACTGAGATTGCCCAGTGGTCCTCCCTTTCTGAATGGGCAAAGCATTGCTTTGCAAGCATTTATTGGCATTCTGTTTTGGCTTCTTTGTTATTAAACAGCCGTAAATACACAGCTTTTGCATTCCAAAGAGAAAGCAAAGATTTGGGTTTGAGCTGTTACTCCGAAGCACTGTTATAATTTTTAAACAGTTCTTCCCTAGTATACTATAAACCTAGAAACTAGTTGCAAGTCTGAATGTGTTGATATATTTCTGTTTCTGTGGATGAATACATTTCTTACAAGAGTTTGTTTTAGAAGCACTCTAGTCATTCAGCCTTAAATAACACACACATGAGAATAGCCTGCTGGTATCCTTGCCATCAGTTAAAAATACACTGGCAGAGCACCACCTCCTAGGGAAAGGCAGTGGTATACAGGCACTGCCTCCTCTTCCAGCAGGGAATTCCCATCTCACTTTAGACTGTCCAGAGACAGGAGTTTCAATTTGCATGGAGGAGAGGTAACTACAGTATACCTCAGTATAAATCACATACTCTAGAACTGTTAGATTTCAAGAAATCAGTGCATCACCTACCTTGAAGTGTGTTTGTTTGCACATGCTTCTGCCTAATAAAAATAATGTATTTTCTACAAATCCAACTTGCACCGAAGTCAGTAGGAAATTTGCCCCTGCCCTTTGTGCATCAGCTCTTAATTTTCTCCTAATTGTGGCAGTTTTTTGGATAATGAAAGACTGTACGTGTGTAAAATAATACTTGGAATTATAAATGATACTATATAAATACTTTATTCTGAAATCAAAGAGAGGAGGAAGCAATGCTATGGAGCTTTTTTCCAACATGGACAAAATACTGCTTTGCACAGGCACCTGAGAAGGACATATCCCAGATGCACTTAAATCAGTGCTGAGTTGTCAGCAAAAAAGAAGGACACAGAAATTTTCAACTCTGACTTAACATGCAGAGAAATTCAAAACTGAGTAATTTTACATTGCTGTACTGACCGCTACTAGGGAAAAAAGATTCTTTTTTAGTTAAAAAGACATGTTCTTTCCTGAAAAGTTGTTGTAGAGTGTTGCTTCCATTGCCCTTTTTGGTCTTTATTGCTTTTCAAGACAACTCTGCGCTTGTGCCATGTGTAATTATATGTACCATTTGTCATGCAATGCCCTGAAAATCACTATGTATACATTTACATTGCCATTGTGCCTAGCTGGAATTTCTTAGTAAGAATATTAAAATAAACATTGAAACTATTTGGAACGTATTACACAATTGTGGGGGTTTTTTCCCCTAAAATATTTATAAAACCAAAGGCTGTGGAAGTTTTGGATATGCACGTTGTATTCTAGAAAAAGTTTCTGTATCACCTTTGGATGTGTTGGCCGGATGCATGTATTTTGTTATACCAGGAAGTGAAATTAGCATAAGGAGTTTGAGATGAAACTGCATTTTTTAATCTGCTGATTAATGTTTTTGTGTAATTTTTATGTTACTATTCTAGCCACAGCAAAGTATGCACAAGGAATAATTGGTAGCAAAATATGTTTATTGATTTACAGAATTGTATGTATTAAGGGATTGTTTTTTTCTGTGCCTATTAAATTAATGTACTTAGTTGCAGAAAAATTGTAATTCAGGAACAATTAATTGCTTCCTTAGTTCATGAAGGAAGAATTAAGTGCATGCTGAGATGACATTTATACATTCTAAGAAATGTATGTAAGAGAATAGAAAATGTCACTGGTGATAGCTAATATCCCTGCCATGTTTCCCAGTTGTAAACTGGGGTCAAAATTAAATGTATTGTCTTGACTTGTACTATGTTGTGGGATACGTTAGCCTTATTGCATCCACAAGTTTTGCAAGGGAAAGGGAGAGGACCCACCCCAGATTCTGCTGCAAGTAAAAGCCCTTCCCCCATAACCCACAAACACAGAGAGAAGGTCTGTGGAGGTCACAGGGTTTCTCCTCCAATTCTGTGGGAGTTCCCATGCTCTGGCATGATGCTTATTCTCTGCAGTCCCAGCTGCACAGCAGGGAAGCCACCAGCTTCTCCCCACATCTCCACAGTCCAAGGGTGGCCTCTGTCCATCTTACAGCGCCTGTGGGTGTCAGCAGAGCTGGCAGAGAGGAGAGCTCCCCTCAGGACCCTTAGAACTATCTGCACTTACAAAGCTGACTGAGCTTGAGCAAAAGCTGCTTTGTCTGATGTGCACTGCCCAGTTCAGGAATTAGCCTTTGTCTCAGAGAGAATTAAAATATCTATGATGATCTTCTCTTACTCTCTCCATGAATGATCATGATTAATATACCCGGGGTTGAGAGTATTTATTTTGCTCATGCTTACACACTGTACTTCCTCCTATAAAATAGAAAGTCTAAATAACCAGCATCCAGAGCATGTCTTGACAGATTTTACAATGTCAACCAATTAAGAAAAGCTAGAGCAAGGAGATGTGCAGCATTGCACTAGTGACCCTTCCTGCCATCAAGAAATACTTGATTCAGAAGAGTTAGGCCAGAAAGAACAACGTTAGCTCTGGTTTTCCTCCAGGTAATAATATGTATTGTTCTTCCAGGCAGTTTTTAAAGGTTGTCTGTCACTGGATTTCTCTGGATAGACTTGGTCCAGCATAGCTTCTGACCTGTACTATAGGGGACAAAAGGCATGTACACAGCAATTGCTATTGTGCTCTAATTTTAACTTATTTCTCTTTCAGTATTTTCTGTTCAGATGAGCTTCATGTTTTTGACTTTCCTCTTCTCCACAAGGTAATTGGATGAGCTGAATGACAATCCTTGAATATTTCTTTTGCGTGATATCTTTAGTTTGGGTGATACAGTCTAGGCAAATGTGTAAAGGCAGGTTTCTGAATAGGGGTGACCTCATTTTGTTATTTCATATTTTTCTTACTGCATTTTCTCTGTTAGAGTTTCATAGGCTAAGAGAGCAGGACCTGAATTCTGTCCTTTCTCGTGTGTTAATTACAGAGTTGTTAAATCTCAATCAATCACTGCTATACCTCATCCACTGAAAAAAATGGATTTGCACAGATGTCACTGAAGGTATAATTTGCCCTGCAGACATGCTGATGACATATGAGAGAGAGAACTCAGTTTGACTTTTTACATCTCAAGATACATTTGCTGGGCTGGCAGTTCACTCTTCTCTGTATATGTCAAATTTGTTACATTTATGCAGTGATTCTTAAAAGACGGTTATCCTGAGCTAATGTTTGGTACAACTATTTTTTTTCCTTTTTAAATATCAGTAAGGAAAGACTGTTGTACATTCAATTCTCAAAAAATAGTACTGTGAGAATGATATTAGCCAGTGACTCAGGGCATCACTTGGGCTGGTTGGAGTCTCCACCATTGTCCTCCCACTTAGACTTATTGGAATGTTTGTCTTAGCAACACTCTGCTGAATGGAAAGTGCCACAATCCAGACATATGCTTTATATAAATTATACGATATCTGTAAGGGAGATAGTACGATGTCTTAAAGCTGTTCTTGCTTTTTTAATTCCACAAGAAAATTTTTCTGTGGCAAGATCATATCCTGGCCTTAAAAGGCATTTTTAAGTAACCTTTGAACTCCTAGACCTAACCTTGGGGGAGGTCATGTCCCAACTGTGAAACATAAATTGCCATAAGTAGTAACCAAGTCAGTATGGGAGATACTTAGAATCTCATAAAATTACTCCTAATGTGGACCAAAGGGTGATCCATTGGCCAGTTGTGTATCTCTCTCACTTTATCGTTTTCCCACCTTTCCTGGCCTTAGTCCCAGCGTATAAACTCTTAGATGCAATGTTTCTCTGAAGTAGTAGCTAACTCTGTGTTCTAAGCAGTGCTCCTAGTGTAGACTCAATATGCTATCTAAACTGAGCATTTTTGAAATATTACATACTAGGCAAAGAAATTGTGAGCCATTCTCTCTTTTCTTTATATATGGAGTCAAGCTGGCCACTGCTGTGATACAGCATAACCTTGGCTGGAATAAAGTTGTGTCCTATACACCATGTCTTCAAAATTCCATTCCTTCACATGGGAGCATATTCGTTAGAGAGTTTGCCACAACTGAGAAACAATTCTGCTTTAAAAAAAAAAAATCAAACACTACTGTTCATTTATGGGTAGAATTATTTCTGTCACTAGACCTGATCAAAGGGATGTGAACATGTATATAGATCCTCAAAGTAATATACTTGATCGATGTTGTTTTAAGAAGGTTTTTGTTATCAGAGGTTATTAAAACTCTTTTATTTTCTAGGAATAACTCTACTTTTACACCAGCAGACACAGTGGCTATCATCTTCTGTTCCACACACAAATCCCTCACCCTGGGTAAGTCAGGAGATAAGCTTGTGAGCAAAACAGCAGTAACATTCATATCTTGCTTTGTTGAAAAAAACAAGGGTTTAGTTGCTGTTTTTTCTGCTTAAATGGTTTTGGTTTTAGTGTGACAAGTAATGCTAATAGTATGATACTAATAGTAGGATAATATTCTTGCACAGGTAAAATAACTGCTGATTGCAGAGCAGAGAACAGTCTTCTCAGCTGAGATTTTAGTGGTAATAGAGTAAGACCATCTTATTTGTGGAAGCTGGATTTTTCATTCTGTTCTAATTCTGTTGCCTAATCCAATACTGATAAAATTTCAGATTTGTTACTGAAAAGATTGTAAGGTGTGTCTGCCCAGTTTCACAACATCTTACACCTAAAACCTGAGATGTATAAGTCAATATCAAAGGATATAGTTAGTATATTCAGAAATCACAGACAGTACTCTTGCTTAACGTGAGCAAAATGTATGTGTTTAAGTCTGCAGATATTTTGAATAGTTGTATTTCTTAGAATTCATTTCTCAAAACATCACTGAGAGATTTGTCACTTATGACCCCTTAGTGATAATAAGATGTTCTCATGGATATTCACAGAACACTGTTAAATCAGATACACCTACAGCCACTTGCTACTGGTTCATCCATTGCTATGTTCATTCAGTGAAACAACTAAACTATTTTTCAAAATATAAAAACAAACTTTCGGTAAAGCATGTATGACTCAATATGTGCCTTTTCAAGACTGTATCTATCAAAGAGGAACACACCCAGTGTCGATAACAAAGGCAGGAACTCAGCCTGAAGCAGAAGAAGAACAAGCTGGGACTTAGGTGAGATGTTTTCCAGGCCAGTTTGGTACAGCGAAACTTGCCTCAGGGTTCTTTGCTTCAGCCAGACCTGTGCTGCAGAACTGTTAGCAAGTGCCCTTGAAAGTGTGTGGGAAGTGAAGGAGTTCCCGGAAGACAAGTCAAACATAATGCCTGTTTTTCACAATGGAAATGAGGAGGGGATGAGGAATTATAGATTAGCGAGTTTAACTTCATTCTGTAGAAAACTGCTGAACCAAATAATTAAATAAATTATTTTAGCAGTGTAGGAAGAACAAGGAAATGAGTAGCAGCCCTGTAGCTGTGTCAAATGCATATCATACTAAACTAATCTAATTTCCTATCAGACAAGGTCCTGTGGATTGCAGAGAAGTAGCAAAAGTTGTATGACTTGAGAGTGTTACAGCTTTTGACATTTGCACAATGTTTTGGGCTCCACAATTCAAAAATTATGTGGAATAGCTGGAAAGAGATCAGAGGAGAGTGCCATGAATGATCGTAGACCTCAGCAATGTGAACCCAGAGGAAGATTGAAACAATTGAGATTGTTGAGAGAAGACAGCTGAAATACAGTACTGATCTTCAAATGCATTAAATCACAAAGGTTAATACAAAGAAGGAAGAAAGTAACTGTCGCAGTAGACTTTGTAAGGGGAGGGACTTGGTTACAATGATGATGATTTACGTTAACCATCAGGGAAACCTGTCTAATGCAAAACAGTGTAGCTTTGGAGCATGTTGCCTATTGATGTCTTCAATCTCCTATCATTGCAGAGAAGCCTTAGACAGAAAGTAAATAGTTAGAGTCGATCCTGCCTTGGAGCAGAACACAGATTAAATGACATTAGGTCTTTTTCAGCCAAACTGAAGCTTCTACTAATAAATGAGCTTGTATTCAGGGTAGTTACACTTTTATGTGTAGAAAGCAGCTACACATGTAAGTCATAGCATGCTACCATGCTTGGTATTTGGAGGTTTGTATAAACTTAGGACACAACTGTGATACTACTGAAAAAAGGCTGGAGAAGCTGGTTGTGTTTAACAGCACAAATGTTTATGTTTCCCCTTCCCTCCCCAGTGAAAACAGTTATATATATGCTCTGTTGAATATTACTGTAGCTTGCCATGATACTAAGAAAATAAGCATAAAGTCTTTTTTAAAAATTCAGGTCCTGGAGGGGGCTTGGCATCACCCAGGAAAAGATAAGGACTGTTCATTTCTTTTACTCACTCTGCCAAGCATCCGCATGCAGCCTGTCTTGACCTGAACTCTATGCACACAGCTGAGTCAGTTCACTTTTCTTCTGCCACTACACTCCATTTTTTATTTTGTTTTCTCCTTTAGAAGAACTTAGTTCAAGATTCCTAGCTCCCTTGACTTTCTAGCTCACATTTTCCCATTTCAGAACTACTGCTCTCATTAGCATAGCCCCATGAGTCAGATTTTGTGTTTTTCACCTTTCTTTGCCCAAGTACACCAGCAAAAACACTTTGGCCACCTTGACTTGAAGGACTCCTGCGGCTTCTCCCTAGTCATACATACTTTTTTGCCTAACACAGATGTCTCGTGACTAAGTGTGCAAGTTGAAGTGAAACAGGTAGATGTTGGAACGCAGTACTGCAGGGCTGTTCCTTGGCTACAGACCATTCTGTTTGTCAGCTTCAGGATGACGGCTTTACAGTCATCCTGGAAGAGAAATGGGGAAATGCTCCTTTTGGCAGTATATGGGAGCCCGTCCTTGGTAAGCCTCAGGTCCCTGCCACTTTTGTAGGCACTCCTGCACCATGTGTGTGCTACGTAGGTGTGCTTGCTGTGTCTCGCTTTCAAGCTGGCTGGTTTTGGGACCACTGATATTTTACTCTGTTTGGTGTTAGTACCAGTTCAGATAAGGTAGAGCTGTATGAAAAGACATTTGTGTGAAAATAAGGAGGATCGGGTTTTACAAAGCTGCGGAGCGATGAGATTTGCCCCCGAGCTGATATGTGAACAGCAATGTTAATCAGACCAGGTAGCATTTTTTTCTTCGCTGAAGGGTAGAAGCAGAGTAGATCTAATTTGTTTTTAAGGATTAGCCATTTCTGAATGACACTTAAATCTTTCCACAGAGCACTCTTGTCCACCCTGATCTTAGCAGCAACAAGACAGACATAGGCATTTTGGCCCTTACTCTTTTGTTGTTCTGGCACATCCCTATTTGTCCCTAGGTGTTTACTATAAACCATGCAATGAGAGATCTTATGTTCACTTATAGAGGAGGGAGCTTTTCCCTCTCCCTCTGTCATTGTGATGCCTGAAAGCACAAACACGGCTCAGGGTCTCATTTCACATCCGTTGTGGAGCTCTGCGTTGTTTGTCTTCAAGATTCCAGTGGTAGTGTCTAAATGACCCCCCAACACTTGTTCTTTCGCTTTGAAACTGATTTCTCTCAGCTTGGCAGGTGAAACTCCAAATAGGTACGTCTGGCCCATTCCCTGGGGAGCTTAGAATGGCACAGACTAAAGTGGGAGAAGAGCTGACAGCTTTAAAGCTTTAGAAGTGGTAATAGGAGAGGCACGAGAAGACTTTTGTAAGTCACTTTCTCCCACAACATATTATGAAACCAACTAATTCCCATGCAGTGCATGCTCATGAGGCCAACTGCCACTTCCACTGTTGAATCCATGAATAAGTGCTTGCTCTGCACAGAGATGAGTGCTGTTCCCATATGCTGGGTTTTATTTTGTAGACAGAAGAGTTGACACACTTTTTGTCTCAAAGATCAGAGTGCAGGGCGTGTTTATGTAAGGACAAATTACACAGGGTAGGTGCCTTTGTGTTCCTTAGTTAGGAGCACAAGCCGTATTTCTGTGTAGAGGTGGGTGCTTTGGCAGGTTTTTGAGTACAGGGCATCACATATGCAGAAAAACTAATGTTTATTTGTATTTCACCTAATGAGTGGAGCGGGATATAAGCTTACAAGGAGCGAGGACAAATACTGTATCCACAATGCCCTCTGGCATTTTCACCCACACTTTGTTCCCTTTCTCTCCTTCTCCCTGCTCACATATATGCACAGTACATGTGAGCACACACATATGCGGACATTTGATGCATGGCTTTTATTAGTGCATTTGCCATTGATTGATTAGTACTTAGTATTAGTACTTCTTCTATTGATTGATTGCAGATGAAGTGACTATTTGACCTTTAATTATGAGCCTTGCTATTGAAAATGACATTGAGCTATGGCTTCACATAATCCATCTGGAAAGCCCGACATGATGCCATTCCCTGGAGTTCATTCAGTGAGAAGAGAAGAGGCCTCAAGGAAGTGCAAAGCTATCACTGTGGCTCCTTTAAAAAATACTGCAGTTGTTGCTTGCACTTACACGAAAGTTGCAGCCAAATACAGAACATTATTTCTTTTCAGAGAGTGAATTGCTGGTTAGAAGTTACAACTCTGAAAGTAAAATGCAGGCTTGTCAAAAAACATATTCACTTTAATTCTTGGTATTTACTATGTAAAATTATCATATCAGCAAAAATCAGAGTACTGAAACCTATTTTGGCTACCACAAGGGCAAATATTAATACAGTAGATATGATCAACAGCAAATTGGTAAAACAAAACAAGAATAATAACCCCACCTTATAATAAAATCAGGGTATTGTTTGTGATGGAGAGTATATTTTTCCTCATTTGGATTTAGCAATGTAGCAGTTCTTTCACCGTGGAGTTCTGAAAGTAGTGCAATGAAAGTTTCTAGGCTACAAAATACTTTCAGGAAAGAGTAGAGTTCATTTTAGAAATAAAAGCCAAGGCGCTAAGTTTCTTTTGTGTTGTTTTAATTTATTTCAGATTGATTTTTTTAAACACTCACTCAGCTTCTTACTGCACAAGTGGACAACCAGTATTATTTGAACAACTCTTAACAGACCTGGTGTAGTGCACAAGTAGGTTCAGAGACAACTCAATTGTCTGTGAGGGGTTTACAGCCCATACCTGCCCCCAAGCTCCCCAGCTGCAGTGTGACAGAGTGTATCATGATCACATATAGCTCCACTCTGCTCACAGTTACCTATAGTTTGCTCATGCATTCTACAGATAGCTCCTTATAAAATTTTTCAGGATAAATAATATATTGAAATACTGCACTAATCAAGTGCAGGCTCTTCTTATTGTGTTGTGATAATCACCTTTCTCCTTTAAACAGAAAAATGCCAAAATGTTCTAAGATAAAAGGTGGATAATGTTGGTTTTAAAAAGGAGGCATCTCTTAATAATTCTGTAATAAAAAGGGAGTTGCAAGATCGGATGCAATGCCCTGAGTATTCAGGCTATTCTCTGGTATTCTTGAAATATGGCATTTTTTTTCTGCCCCTGGCAGAGAACTCTCCTCTAAGGCAGTTATTCATCAAGGTACTAATTGTGACTAGCTATAAAAGTGTGAATAATTCCTCTGACTTTTACATAAAGCTATAGAAAATAGTCCCAGTTAATTGCTCTCTGGAAGTTTTCCAGAGTAAGACTCTTGATGCTGTCTTTTGCTTTCAGAGTTTTCCTATGCGAGTTGAACAGCAGACATTATTGCTGGCATCCTGTTGTACTTCTTGGTGTTACTAGTGCTTGAGTTGCCCTGCTGTATGTTTTACAGACTTTTAGTCTCATTGCTTCCCCTGATGTCTGATAGGGTGGTGTATGTCAAAATGATCTGGCTACTCCTCCACCTAGAACTGCTGGGTGCTGGCCCTTGGGGCAGAAGGGAGGCTGGTGGGAGTAATGTGCTTCTAAAAACGAGTGTCTTCTGTAGGCTGTGTCTGTACCCCTCACCACTGCCAGAGAGTTAGATATTCTCCCATTCCTGCTTCGGAGGTCCCTCAGAAGTGGACTTAGTTGACTTAGTTTTGATACAGGGATTCTTTGGGCCAAAATGAAAACTTTTTGTCATCACTTCAGTCTTTGCCCAGCATTTGCTTGTGAGGAGCAGTAAGTGATTGGCTGGGCTTTTTCCTCACCTCTGTGATTCCTCTCTCTGTCTCTGGAATATAAGAACCCAGGGATTTGTGTTACGTGGGATGTGCAGTGGGGAGAGCAAAAGCACCTGGATCTCCTGCACTTCTGTCATTGTAGCATCTTTATTTTGCAGGCTGACTTGAGGACAGGTGGATCACATTTCCTAGCTCAGCAGTCTTCTAGAACCAACATTTGTTTATTACCAAACAGTATTATTATTTAGGTTATTACCAAGTAATTGCCATGTCTTCTTTCTCAGTAGACCCCAAAGAATGCCTGGGAAATGCTGTTACCTGTTTTCAATACAGCTGCAAACCCATGGTTTTATTTCTTTATCATCATGGCTAGGCTTCGCGAACGAAGATTTGGGAAGGGCACTACCCACGCTTGCTACAAGCGCGCTGGTGGCT
>JAWMRA010000130.1:14909484-14939030 GCA_035584735.1 Pseudotriccus pelzelni
TGGGACCCCAGCTAGCCCCGGGAGTTGCAGGAGCCCGGTAGCAGCGTGGCCACTGGCACGCCCGCCATCTTGGAACCATTTCTTTATATATATATATATATATGCTATATAAGGTGTTATATAGATATGCTTATATATATATATCAGAGTATAAGTAAACTGAGATACAGACAGAGGATTTCTGTAACTAGGGTGAGTGTTCTGCAAAGACAAATCCCCTCTGAGCTGAAATGCCATCTTTGTGTTTAACATTTCTGTAATACTTAATCCACCACTTACTTTGGGGGGGCTGTTTTCACAAGAAGTCGAACTGGCAGTTTGGAGTAGGCTGGGGTTCCTGGGATAGTCTGTGCCAGAGCATCCCTAGTGTTTTCCCTTGTTACTTACACATGGCTGGCCACGCGCCCCATTTGCCTCCTTCAGACCAGAGCATCCCTAGGGGCTGTACTTTCAGGAGGGAAATGCACTGGCAGGCTAGTCTAAAAGCAGGAAATTTCATAGGCTAGTGAGTTATAGTGGCACAGAATACCTGACTCCCCTTTGGTTTTTAACCACAAATATCACAGTCTAGTATATCTAATCCATTGCAATTTACTCAATTTGACCTCTCTGTGATTCCAGAAGGGGAAATACTAGAGTAAATTAGGGAATCTCCTTTCTTTTCTGACCTGAAACGTATGTTTCTTTGATTAGACTTAGAACGTGGCAAGAAATTCTGTACCAGCTCCCAGGGCTTCCTTTCCATCTGTATAGGTTTTTTTATTAATATTTAGAAAGTTTGCCTCCAGCAGTACTAAAATGTGCATCAGAGGACAACAGTTGTTTACTGTGTTTGAACTGAAGGATCTCACCCAGGAGATCTCATTCACTTGAAGTTTACATCTCTCAATCTCGACTTGCAGAAAGAGATCGATGAATAACAATTGTCATTTCAGAGTTGCACCTCTCCAATTATTTATTTGGTTGTGTGTCTTTCCAGATGTACACGTAATTGAATCAGACACTAAAAACCAGATTGCAGGTTTTTAATGACAGCAAGCTCATACCTTTTTATAATGAAATTAAAAAAAATAAACACACATATCCATCTGTAAAATGATAATGACACAAGAGCTCTCCCTCCCCACCAAAACCAGTTAAAGTTAATTTATCTACTTTAAGAAACTACATTATATTCAGAAGACAGCTGAGAGGTTACCCTTGGGAGGATCCATGTTTGGACATGACTCAAGGTAATTTTTATTTTTTTTTTACCTCAAGCTGGCAGAGGCTACAAGTGTCACCCATACTAAAGCTGGCGAGTATTGAAGATGATGTTGAGTCTCCCTGAGAGAGTTGCATCTACATTTGCTGCTCTCAGTGCACCTTCTGGCAGCCAGTCTGAGCTGACTCCAGACACTTCTGAAGCAGTGGGTGCAAAGATGTGAAAAATCAACAGCAGCGGCGCAAAATTTAGAAATCTCCTGTTACAGGACAGTTCGGGAGTCTGGAAGAGGGATCTACCTCTAAAAGCTGCCGTAACCACTGCAAGCACATAACACTAGTCCACAGAGTTTTAGAATAGGAAATAGTATCCCTCAGTTTTTAGGTAGGGAGCTGTGTTCTCCAAATGCCTTCCCTAATGGAGCATTAAGCTTTTCTGGCCTCGTATCTCCTTTTCTTGGCCACAGAAATCTCATGAAGAAAGGAAAAATTATGCTGGTATTCCTAACAAATATTTTTTTCATTAGGAAAAGAAATGTTTTTCCCTGTTTACCATTTATAATGAATTTGTATTTCATATTTTCCTTTGCATCAAGGTTTCAGGTGGAAACAAACTTTAAAAAAATCTAATTAAAAGATAGTATGAAACAGGTTGTTCCTGCTTACAAATATAATAAGAACAACTATAAAGCATGATTTTGCTGGCTTTTTTAACAATATGTGTAAATAAAATCCATATAATCAAAACTTTAATGCTGAGAAATATCACCTCAACTTCGTGTTTTTAGGACAATTGTCAATCTTTGTCCAGAATTCCTTTCATTAGTAGTTCTCACCTATTAAGCCTTCAAAAGGTGTTGGCTACAAGAATTATGGAGAAGGGAAGGAAGTGTTTAAATTCTGTTCATTTAAACTTTGATAGTGAACTTGCAATTTACCTTGTGCCTTGAGTAGATGATGTGTATGAAGAGTGAGCTGATATCCAGACAGTAATAAAAGCACTGAAGGGTGAGTATCAACTTACAACATTGCTATGTCCACATTGTGGTGCCAAATTGAGGATATAAAATATGACTTGCAGTGGTTCAAATCATTCTTGAATTCCCTGTTAACTAATTGCTACTACTACCATATTGTCAGACAGGTGGAGGTGTTTGGAGGCTGAGGCACTAGTCTTCAGTTGTTGGTGTTAAATGTTTCATTGTTAGCAGCTGGTAAGACTGTCTGTGTTGTTCATTGAACATCACTTCCAATCTGAGTGCACCCCTTGAAAGCCCAGAAATAGACAAACTCTACTTTCTTTCCTTTCCTCACGGCTTTTACAGTTTTACTTACTTAAAACTTTGATAGTATCAAGATGTGTTGTTGCCTAGTAACTGTACTTACATTGCACTTCAATTACTGATCTCAGTGATGAGTATAGTGAGCCAGTTACCTGAAGAAAAAGAATTAGTGAAAGCATTCAAAGCATATTATTAGGTTTTCTTTTTTTTTTAATTTCTTTTTAGAGTTATAGCAAAAGAAATATCTCTTTTTCTCATTAATTTCTCTTTTTCCTACTCCTTCTCACTTAAATGTTAGACCAGTCCAGCCTGTTATAGTGTGAATTTTTGCATGCCCGCATAACTGTGTGGCCAGTATATGACCACATCACTGATTCGGTGCAGAGCCTTCCCAATAATTCTAGTCCTACAAAAGAGGTAAATCATTTAATGTAATGCAAGGGCATGATGAATATTCAGATAAATCATTATTCTTTCCCAAGGAGAAGGATGAAGGTGAAAATGTTTTTGAAGATTAACATCCATGCAGACCTCCAGACTGAGCTGGGACAAGCCTCCATTTTCCAGTTTTCCTCTGCATTTCTTCCAGACTCCCTTAATGTCTCACAGTCCCTTGTGAAATCTCTCCCTCAGATGTTTGTTTTTACCACTCTGTGAGCCTGTTTTTTGCTTTCCATTACACTTGTCACTGACCTGAAATATGAAAATGTACTGGAAAAAATTGTCTTTATTCCCTGAAAATATTTTAAGCACAAGTCTTCCTACAGCATGTATGAGGGCAAAAAGACACAATTTTCCCTCCAATGTAATGGGATTTCCTATTACATTGGAAGGTGCTTGCTTTGGTTGAAATGGGAATACTTAGTAGCAAGCAAATACTTGTACTGTTACGTGTTATCAAATATTATTCAGCTATTCCCATACCTGAAAGAAACTGGTCCTGAGGGAAGCCCATTTAACTTGAATTCAGGGCATGCTTTGGGGAGGGCATGGATAGAGGAAAAAGAATCCTTAATCAGTTAATTTGTCAAAAACATCTTTTCCTGTCGTGATCCCAGTATGTCGTAACAGAGTCTGAATGGGGGCAAGAAACATCATCTATCCCTCATTAGCCTTCACTGAGGACAGGAATAGTGTATGAACTTCTGTCGTCTTAAAACTAACCATAGCAATGGTTTGTCTGGGAAGAAACAGGAAAACCCTTAAGAAAGTTTTAAAATGAGATTAGCAGCAAACTGCTGTTCTGGTAGCTCTCTGCGTGAACAACTTCTTTCTGATCCTCTAAACTGGACTTTGCCTGAATCTCACCACCCTTTGCCACTATGCAGTCACTGGGCTGCACGTAGTGCTATTCTGAAGCTTGGCAGTAAAATTTCAGATGCTCATTTGGCACTGTCTTTGCAACAAAAGTTCAGAACCCCCCTGCTCTGGCAGTTCAGAGGCAGTTTAATGCAATATATGCCCCTCTTTACAGGCCTTTTCTCAGCTGAAAAAAGAAGTAGTGTTCTCATCACATCTATCCCTGAGAGGATCCTCCAGAAAGAGTGTAGCATGGAGAGCCTCAGAGAAGCTGCCATCACACACTTGATTTGTTTTGTGTACTGTACTTGAAGATTATGGCAATTGAGAGTTCTGAAATGCTTAGATGAGTAGAAGGGAGAGGTGAAAATTCAGAGGCTAAAGCTTTTCTCCCAAGTATTTCCACTGCCTCTCTGTGAGGGTTCTTTGGCATTCTGATTCCTGAATGCCTGGTGGTTCCACAGTCCTAGTGATGACCTCTTTGCTTTGCCCCAGATCTCTTTTCCTGAGAAGAAATGCTGCAGCATTTTGTGTTGTGGAATGTGTGTCAGTAATGTAAGCAGTAAAGTTTTAGGATAAATTGTTTGTTATGAAGACACTGAAGAGAAAAAACCCATACAGTGAAGTATATAAGTAAAGCATCTGGCAATAATTCTGCTTTGGGTGTGAGAGATAATGGCCCGTGTTTCAGTGGTAATAAAAATGTTCTATTAAGTTCTCTGAACCCATTGCAATGTGATGGAAAACAGCAAATGATGAAACAGTGCTTTAAGGGGAGCTTACACATCCAGTGAGCATAAAATAAACATATTAAAATAGAAAAAAAAACCCCTGATTTCCAGTACTTATTGTTTTATCACTTCCATCATGGGTATAGGATAAAAGAAAACTCTTACTTGCTTGTTAGAAGAAGAAAGCTCCTACTTGAAGTTCTTACTTGGCAGATGTCAGTTGAAAGCTCTGCTAAGGAATATGCTGCAATGTCAAACTCTGTTGGGTAATTTTAGACAAATGTGTCATGTGTGACATGGAAATATGGCATGCTGTACATTAGTGATTTCCCAAGTGTTTGGATCAGGTAGTAATGTGCTGAGAAAGTGCTCTTTATCTCTCCACACTGTGTACTTGTATAGCAGTGGGGAAAGGCTTTTGGTAGAAATTACTTTAGTCAGAAAAAGAATCCATTTACAATATGTGCCTTCTAACATCTTTCAGACAATGCATTGTATTAAAGAGGCATTTTTTGATTAATGTTTTATAAACATTTTTCAGCATGACAGCTTAAAGTCCCTGTAAAATTGTAAATGCGTGCATAGTGCTCACTTCCATAAAGTCAAATGCCATCTCATAAAGTCTAGTTGGATCCTGTCAGTGACAGTGACACAGAATCAGTACCTTGGAGCATTAAAATTAATTTGCTTCATTTATATTACTGCAGTGATAGCTAGATGAAAAGAGTCCTATATTTAAATTAACTTAAAAATACCTTCAAATATTTTAGGGTTTTTTATTATTATTATTTTACAGTTAACTAAATGTAGTGAAGTGCGGCATAATATTTTCATGGGCCTTTTAAGAAGGTGACTACAAAATGGGAAAGTAGCAAAGGGGAAAGGGGTGAATGTGGGAGGCTATACTGTGTGCAAAGCTAGAGAAAGGATTAAATAGCTCTCACTTGTGCAGGCTACTAAAGAAACAGTGGCCTTTGGCCAGGGCTGAGACACCACAGCCTTGGAGACAAACTGGAACACCCTGGAGCAACGGAGAGCAAAGAGGGCTTTCCTGCACTGGGTTGTAAGAGCAGTCCTCTAACTCTTCCTTGCCCTGGTTGAAGGTCATGGATGCACAGTGTTTCTCTTGCTGGTTGTTCCTCAGGTTTGCAAAGTGCCTATGCGAGGAAAAAGAGTGCAGTGAGGATGCAAATAGGGAGAAAAATGAAATGTACTCCCTATCTTCTCTTGGCTGCAGTGGGACTGTGATGTCAGTGCCCACTGCCATTAGTGGAGCTTAGTGATTTTAGTGGAAGTACCCAAAATTTACAGTGCTGCGATGGGCAGAATCAAAGGTCTTGGGAAGCAAACCCAAGCAGGCTAGAAACGTGGAAGTGGAGAACAGGAGGGAAAAGGAGAAAGGGAGAAAATACAAATGGAAAAAGATCCAAAGAACAATGAGGAAGATTGGAACATGCACTGGTAGGAGAAACATAGCCAGGCAAAGGGGAAGAGGGAAATTTGGGTTAAAAATGGTCTTGTTGGAAAGGGATATATATGGAATGATCTCTGTGCTTCCTCCCTTCTGCTAAAGCTGTCTGTCTTCCTGGTCAGGTGGGGTGGTGCTAGATACCATGTTCCAGCTGGATACCATGTTCCTTCTTTCTCTGGAGGAGCATGGGATACAAACCTTACTCATGCCTGTCATGGTGTTTGGTCAGCTCTGATCCAAGAGATGGACACACATTCATGCAGTAAAGCTCTTTAAAAGATTTTGGCAACTCAATAGCCTGTTAAACCCTACTTTGAGCAAAGCTGCCCAAGTTGGCACCAAACCATAGAAAAAAACTTAATCATTCAGGTCTCGTGATATGTCGTGAGTGATAGTCTTTGTCAGAGGAAGCTGAGCTAAGCTGCTGGAAGCCTGAAACTTCATAAACTACAGCAGAGTGAATGGGTGTTTGTGGCATAAGCCTTGAAACCATGGCAGCAATCCTAAACTTAAGGAAAAGTTTATCATGGAAACTCATAATGCCAGTGTTCCTTCTCCAGTGCCAATCAAGATGAAGACCCACAGAAGTCAGTCCACTTGCCCTGAAATGCAGATAAGGATGATTAACGACTCTGTGAAAACAAAATGAAAATTCCTTACAGGCATTATTCTTTATACATGTGAATGCAGCCTTAATGCTCCAGGTGGCAAATAAATGCCTGAGTAATATTGGGGTGTGGGGAGAGGGAGGAGCTGCTGTGTACTTTTGAGGAAGCGGAAGACTAAAGTAGTGGTCTGGGTTTTTTAATATATGTAACCTGGCCTTGTGCAGAATTTTACTTGCCTTAGACTCAGTGTAGCTATCAAACTCCATTGGCACTCGAAGCAGTATGCTATAAAAGATGAGGAAAAGAGCAGTGAACAGACCAAAATAAAGATAACCATTTTGCTGAGCACCTTCATTCCTGAAAGATTTAAACAAATTTCATTTACTTTATTAGTTCTGTCATAGCTGTGCCTGCTCACGTTACTCTTGTTCCAGTTAGTGTTTTTGTCATAGCTGCTCTTAGTGTTAGTTTGTAATCTCAACTTGAAAATGCATAATGGACTAAGATTCAGCATACAGCATCAGCCCAGGCATTACAAAGTCACTTTTCTTCCCTTTGACTGGGATTTGGTTTTCATTTGGTTTGGGTTTTCTTGTTGTTTTGTGTTTCATTTCTTTCTCACGTGCTTAAAAAAAAAATATATATATATATATATATATACATGCATACATATAAAAAAAAATATAGGTTTGAGGTTTTTTGAGAGAGGGAATGAGTTTTATATATTTGGAAAATATTAGCAGTCATACTGATGCTTTCAGTTACTGCTACTAAAAATTTTAGACAACGTTTAAAAAAAATAAATAAAATCCATGCTGTTTTGTTTTAGCTTTGTGATAATGTTACTGATGCAACATTTGTAACTATACTACGTGGATCTCTGTCATGAAATATTTTCTGAGAGAGTTGCAGACTGGCAGAGTTGGAATTATGAATATCAGAAAGTGCCTAATAAGGCAACAGGGCTTTTTCAGTTTCCATTGAACTATTCCTTACATGCAAAAATGATTATTATTTCTTCTTTTCACCAGTTAGCATTTCCTGGTAAATAACAGGAATTTTAATTGCACATTAGTATCTTACAGGAACCTATTGTTGTGACATGTATTTAAACAAGCTGTGAATTAAGAACCTCTTTCCACCCAGTGATCTAATTATATTGTCACACTAATTATAGTATTTTGTATTTATATTTGACAACTTTAATTTTCTTTTCCTAGTTTACTGAAACAGCTTTTCTCTAGAGAATTTACCTTTTAGGCTGGAATTTTTTCTTTCAGAAAACGTGCAGTAATCTAAAGCGTGTCTCAGTCCCTTTGGGTCCATTCTGTTCATGTCCCTGTCATTAGTTTTCTGTGTGATCTTAGGCTGGTCATTTTAGTGTTTCAGACTCTGTAGGAGCCCTATTCAGCTCAGTAAAGTGATTTTGGATCTGTGGATGAAATTGCACTACTGAAACACCAGGTACCGTCTTACACACGTAAATATAGCAAGTTCATAGCTTGGGACTCCCGTATATTTTTCTGAGATTAGAGAATAGGAAAGGACCCACAAGGGTCAAGTTGAGACTTGGAAACAGGCAGTAAAACCTTTGTCTGTTTAAAAAACCAGAATGATGGGCATATGAAGTAAATTTTGTGTCTTAGTATATGAAAAAGCCCATTTAATTTCTGTCCAAATACTATCTATTCCCAAGCTCCAGAAATTACTGTTAATAATAAGCACCCCTATGGTGTGATAGGTCCATGAGGTTTTGAACTTAATTATAATACTGAAATTAAGCATTTATTTGTTTATTTATTTTATTTGGTCATTCCCTGGAAATACGCCTGAAAGTAAAAGCTACTAGCTAGGGGATGAGACTTTTAGTGGTTTAATGTGATGAAGCTACTAAAAATAGTTACAGGAAATGGTGCTGTGGAAACATCATGAAGATTTCAGCAAGCCTAGTCATGTGTCAGCAATACTGGGCACTAGTGAAGTGATAATATTCAACAAATAAGCTGTTCACTCACATAGGGAGGAGGCAACTTTTATGAAGGGAAACCTGAAAGGGTGTTGAGAAGGGGAATTTATCCAAGATAAAAAGAAAAGTTTACATGAACATGGCAACTTTGGCTGAAATATCTGCTAATGGGGAAATGGAGGGGCATGTGGCACAAAGCTCAGCTTTTTGCCATTGCTGAGAAAGCAGACAAGGCAAGGCCAGGTTGGATGGGGATTTGAGCAAACAGGTCTAGTGCGAAGTTGTCCCCTTGGCAGGGATTTTGGAACTGGATGGTCTTCAAGGTCCCTTCCAACCCAAACCATTCTGTCATTCTATGGGACGTTCAGATGAGCTCTGTGAAAGCAGTGGTTAGTTTTGCTTCACTGCAAGGTTGATGCTGGCAGAAAATTCCTAGAAGGACATTTAAGATGAGGGAGAAAATAAGGTGTGTTCTCAGGAGGCTCCTGAGGAATCCCAGCTGCTCTTGTTGGTGATATATCTGGTCAGGCAAGACAGAGCTGGTTGCAGGTTTTGCCCACACCTGCACTTTGTGGAGCATGGGAGCAAAGTTCCAAGATTCAAACATAATTTTGAACAATACCATGTTCAAAGTAAACCTAATCGGTTTCATTGCTGGAAAACTGAATGACATATAATTTTACTTATCATCAGGTCGGAAGGTTATGCACAGAGCTGTCTAAAAAAATCAGCACTGTTGAGTGCAAATTCAAGCTCTGAGGAAAAATGGCCCATCTTTAGCTCTCAACATTCACTTCCTTCTGCATCTGCCAGCTTCCTACTCCAGCTACTCCCTAACTCTTCTAGGCATGAGCACTTCTTATTGCTTACTCAGTTCACTAAACCTTTTTTCTCTCGTGCTGTATCTCATCTGAAACACACAGGTAGAGCAGAGACATGAGCACTCACCTGCAGAATGCTTGACTCTGCCTTGACTGCATGAATCAAAGCAGGGAAGGCTGTCATTTGAGTGCTCACCAACTGGCAGGGAGTGTGCCGGGAAATCATGACCCTTCTCCAGTGGTGAACGGACTGAAGAAAGGTTACGAGCAGGAGTTGGGCAGGTTGGATGGAGGACAGTCGTGCAAACACAAAACAGCACAGTGTGAGGAAGTAGTAAATAAGCACTACGGAACTATGCTCCGCAACTGAACAGGCATGCTAAAGCAGAATGTGTCGTAAGTGAGGCCTTCAGCGGCAGTTAGACAGCTATTAGGATAATTAGAAAAGATCTTTTATGGCATTCCCTACTCCTCCCTTTCTGGCACAGAACTTTCTCTGCTGTGTATTTTTTGTGTTCATGTTCTTGCTGGTTTAGGTTGGATTTTTTAATATATAAAACTTCTGAGTCTTCATTTGGTGTCTTTTGGGTTTCTTTCTTTTTTTTGGTGAAATGTCAATGTAACATAAAATGCTTTGCTGAAAGACTGAGGTGAGAGTCTGTCTCCTGTTTTTCTGCCTGCAGGGATTCCCATGCTGAAAATCGTATTTGCGGGTTATGAGCACCTGTCCTTAATTTCCGTCCCCTTGCTCATCTATCATCCTGCTCAGATTCTTCTTGGCAGCCTGTTGGTACCAACGATAAAATCCTGGATGGTTTCTAGGCAAAAGGTAAGAATTGCTGGGTTTGATTTGTAATGGGAATTGTGCTGTGGGGAAAAAAATTACCTAAATACAAGTTCCTTCTTGGTGATCCTCTGGTAGGGATTTTTCTGTTTCTTTGCTTCCCCTATGACAGCGATAATTAAGCAGTATCAAATTTAAAGTGCTGAATTTCATCCCCCTTTGAAAAGGGAGCTGAAAAGACTCTGAAAAAGTTCAAAGCTTGAAGTTATACCTCTACACTTAATTAAAATTAAAAATTCGTTTAAATTCTGAATTCAGAATATACCCCATAAAAATGGATCCATCTTGAGCTAATCATCACAGCTTTGGATCTCCTTTATGGAGAAGAGACAATAATGTGTCCCCTGGCATGGGAGCTGGGCAAACCAGATAAAATGAGGGCACTTTCTGAACTGGATTGAAGCAGGATGAAAATCTCTTTTTTTTCCCTTGGGTCACCCTTTTGCAATAGCAAGAAGTCTACAGCAATCTAGTGCATCACGTTTCATGCCAAAATTATGACGTGGAGTAGCTTGTAGGATTATAGACCATAACCTGGAGGGTTTGGCATCAACATCACTGATTCATATTATGCTTATTTCAGTACAAATTGAAGGCGTTGATATCTGACAGCCGCTCTGTGATTTATATGAAATTATTGCAGTGGTTTTAGTTGGATTCTCAGAATAGTAGTAGCCACCTTGCAAAAAGCTAGTCCATGAAATAGATTTTAATGCCATCTTTTAATGTTCTGAGTTAATAAAGATCAAGTGGCAACTGAAGCAGCCTTGACAGCCAGTTTTGGTGATGCTTCATACTGTGGGAAGCCCAGCTTCACCAGTACCCCATATTCTCTACTTACCAGTGCAGAAATTTTATTTATAACTCTCTTATTTCCAATTTTCAGCAAAACCCAACAGGCTGTCATTTTACTAGCTTCACTCCACTTAAGTAACCTTGCTAACCTGAATGCTAAAATTCTAAAATTCTGTGATTTTTGTGTGTTACCTGAACTGTAAAAAGCAGGAAAGCTCTCAGTTTTCAGGAAGTGAGTTCAGAAATCAGACCTTTTGAATATATACTGATCTTAGCCTCCAAAAATGGAAATTTGAGAGTCAGATGTCATTTATCCAGCAGTCTGAAAATTATGGTTTTTCTTTTAGTCAGAAATTATCAGGAGGCGTTTCAGGTTGTATAAAGAAAATTCCATGCTATTTCTGCAGAAAGATAGCCTACAGCTGATTCAGTGACAGAACAATCCCTGCAATGCTGACTTCTCTTCAGCATGTCACTGCTCTCTACTGCCAAGACCAGGAGTGGAGCTGGAGCTCATCCAGACCTCCCTGATCCTCAGGGCAGTAATGGCCTTTAGGGGCTGCTGTCAGCTGCTGCAAGTTAAAACAGCCTTTAAACAGAGCATCAGAACAGTCAACCAGCACTGGAGAGACTTACAGTTCACCAGCACTAGTTTCTTATTCATTAAGCATCAAATAAACCTCCTGTGCTAATCAGACTGTAATGCTACTGTAGAACCACTTTGGGGGATTGTTGTTCTGTTGCAGCAGTTTCTTCAGTTGGTCTTCTGTATTATTCACAAATGTTATTTTAATTACTCTTTGAAAAAATCAATGAGGTTGGTTCTGGTACAGTTGCAATAAGTATAATAGAAGTGAATGTTTTGACTGGATAATGGTCTCCCGCTTTGAAAATAAACATGTCATCATCACCCTTGATGTTTATTTTCTACAAACACCTTGGCTTCATTTTGGCATCTCTCTTGCAGGGGGAGGCGGTTATCCAGTCACAGTACTCAACTGCAGTGACATTCTTACTTAATTATGATAGTACATGTGATCTGGTTGTATGAAATTGAATTTAAATATTTAGAGGTTCATCTACGCTAAGGTATTTCTAGTTTGTAAATATGGCAGCAGAATCTGCCAAACTACAAAGTTAAAAAATTGTTTCCCCAAACAAAATGTGGAATGATGTCTCTCTCCAAAGTCTCTTGCTGAATAATATCCAGAAGACTAATCTCAAGCGGCTGGATTTCACAATAGTTAAATGCTGGTGTTTCTGAGGGGAATATAGCCTATTTATTTTTAAAGGTTTGGATTTTTTTTAAGGGTTTACATTTTGCTGGAGTGATTTTCCAGCAGTGCTTACAAGCTTTAAATGTACAATATTAAAGGTTAATATCTGCAATCAGAAGCCCCATCAGACATCTTTCAGACTGAAAATTACTTGTTTAGCCAACCCACTGGAGATGAGAATTCTCGCCCTTGACAGAAAAATTCCAGTCTGTCAGGGCTTTTCACCCAAAAGACTTAAGGAAAATGGAGGTCCCAAATTTTAGGCATTTGCAAATATCATTTCCCTCTCACTCAGGCCAATTTGTCCTGCACAAGAAAGCACCGAGTTTTTTTGTTGCAGAGCACACCAACAGCCAGCATCCTTTAGAGTGACCCCATCAGTATATAGGAGCAGCAGAAAACCTAACACCTTTTAAGCCTGTCACATTTCTCATCTGTTAGAGAGGCTCCTTCCTCCAAACTGGAAGCATGATCATCCGTCATTGAGTCGAACTTCTGTTGCATGCGGAATAAATAGCTCAGGTACAATAGTCGGCCAACTCTGTGGGGAAGCTGGACCCTGCCGTCAAATAAAGGCATGGAGTTTTTCTGTTCTTCAGCAGCAGTAGACTTCAGCTACAAACACATCAGGTGTCCCCTGGTGTAAGATCACCTCTGGACTGGTGGACCTTGGCTTGTTCTTACCTTTTCTCAGGAAGGAAGGTATAATCATCGAGGTGCATGGTATCCACCACTGCAGCAGTGACTATCCTTTGAGCAGGCTTTGAGCCATGTGGAAGGGAGCCAGGGAACACAAAGGTGTTGGCAGAAATTTTCTTTGTATGCTTTCCCTAAGTGGGTCAGAAGCCCTTCTGTCTCTGCCACAAGTAGTTTGAGCGGGCTCCAAATAATTGCTTTCTAAAAGGCATCTGAGACCCATCTCCTTTTCCATAACTGACACTGTAGGCATAGCCCTTGTGGTTCTTCTGTGAAGGCTGTCTGTGTTTATGGAGGTTGGGATAGGCTATCAGAGCCAGAGACACCATCAGAGAACCCAGAGTGGCCTGTTAGCTCCGTGCTGACTCCTCTCTCAGCCTACCAGAAAAAAACGCAGCATTTTGTTGCCCCTTATAAATGAAAATCTTACCTTGTGCTGCTGTTGGTCATGTTTTAAAAATATGAATATGAAAATATGAATATGACTGTTTTGTTTGCTGTTCACAGGCACTGAAGTTAACCAGGCAGCCCAAAGCACCCGTGAAGGTATAATTGTGGAGATGACCTGTGTCACAGTGAATGTATATATGTACTATACTGTACACATGGACAATTGAGACAACTGGGTTTTGTGAATGTTGCTTCAGTGCATATTTTATTTTTATATATATATATATATTAAAAGATACCTATTAAGTGCCTTACCAGACGCATTTTTGGCAAAAGCATTGTTTCCAGAAGCCACTGCGTTGGTTACTGCAAGAGGTTGTACAGTATTTTCAAGTCCTTTAGTTTTTTATTTTTCTAACCAAGTGAATGGTCATGACTGACAGCTGTTTCTTCCATTGCCCCTGCTCTGAAGCCAAGGTGCACCAGCTGTAAGTCTCTGTTATAAACTAGCCAAAATGACCAGAAGCCTATCCCACTGCTGGCTTACCCTGGGGAAGAGCTTTCTGAAGGTTTTTTTCTGAGATTGACTTGAATTTCTGTGTGACTCTGTTACACTCCCTAGTCATATGACTGTGACATGCCTTTTTCTTCTGAGTTTGTGTATACTCAGCATGGGGCCATCCATTGGATAGAAGCTGAGAAGCATGAATCATTTGCATTTGTTGACACAGTTGTCTAGACATTCCTTCAAAGTTAATGGTTTCTCAAGAAAATTCTTTCAATTCCATTGTATGATATTGTGCCATTGTATATCTTAAATGCCTCATAAGCTTCTTCAAACAAATGGTCTGGTGCTTGGGTTCTGAGCGAAGTATTTGTGTTTGCAGCTATCTTTTTGTAATGTAGCCCTGAAGAAGACAAATTTTGGGATTCCTTTTCTTCCTTTTCCTTCCCCTGGTGCAATGCACAGAGACCTGCAGTGACAGAATTTAGAATGCTAATATTGAAACAGAGCCTTTATTGTAGTATGCCAAGCTATGTTTTCTTTATTGCTGCATTGATAATGAATAATACCTTGTGAGGACGAGAAACTTGACAATTTTTTATTTTTTTTGGTAATTAAAAGGATCCTTAGAGTAAAAGAAATGCTATCTTAGCTCATTTGACAATCAGCTACAACTTTTTAAAAATAATATTACTCTTTTTAATAAACTTATATAACAAAAGAATATTAAATACTATTTATAAGGGAAGTGTTGAAGAGAAAGGAATGCAGGCACCTATTTAATCATATAGCCAGCAATGCGTTTTGTCTGGATAGATTTCAGAAACATATATAGTCCAGACTGGGAGGTGTACTCATGTGCAAAAAGTGTGCTGGCAATTGTGCATTAAAATACTAAAAGTAATTAAAGAAATAGGTCAAATTTGGATCGATATGAATGCAGAAGTTCCATGTGTGTCATGGTTACCATTGCAGCTAATGGGGCAACTGAGTGCAAACACCTTGGAGCAGATCTTTAGGAAATATAAATTACTGTAGCTCTGATAGGGCTGTAGCCTTTTACACAAGCTAAAGATCTTTTGTGTGACAATAGGCATGTGAAGTTCATATCCTTTTGCCTTAGTGAAAAAATCATGTGCTTGGTTTACCCAGTCTGTTATTTGTAGTCCGTTATTCCTGTGAAAAACAGGAAAGTAATCTGGTACCAATGGCTGGTGCTTTACCTGACGATCAGTCTCTGTTGCCGTCTGTGTGAGAAACTACGGGGTATGCTGACAGCATCACCCTGTTCAGGATTGTCATCACCAATAAAACGACCATGTGACAAAGGTGTGTGAGGTGGCAACATGCTGAATTCTTTCCTTCCCTGGAGGGGGATCGAGCTCTTCCCACTGAGCAGGCGAGAGGGCTGAGGGGCACTGTCCAGTGCCT
Source organism: Pseudotriccus pelzelni (assembly GCA_035584735.1). Taxonomy (NCBI): domain Eukaryota; kingdom Metazoa; phylum Chordata; class Aves; order Passeriformes; family Tyrannidae; genus Pseudotriccus; species Pseudotriccus pelzelni. The sequence continues at coordinate 14,924,805 of JAWMRA010000130.1, forward strand.
GTGTCCCCCATGGCTGTGCTCTCTGCTCACTGGCCAGTGATGCGAAGGGCAGTGGGCAGTAAGCTTATGGATTTGATCAGTGCATCCCGAGATAGCACGGGCAGATCCGCCTGTGGGGAACTGGAGAGAATAGCACACATGTTCTTGGGCCAAATTCAAGGTTCCCCTTCCCTAAGCATGTTAAGTGGTAACTGGCTCCGTATGGGAAAAAAATTCCTTTGGGCTTAAAAGCCCTGCTTGCAGCAGGGGACTGCTTCCCAACAGATTCCTTTTGTTCTATTTCCATAAATCTGAATTTCCAAAGTATAAGAAGACTCAATCCCGATCCCACTGAAATCAATGATTCTTTCTGTTGGTTATGAATGGCAGAATAACAGGCCCAGAAAGAGTGTTCACTTCTTCAAAATATATAGGAAGAGTTCAAGCAGACAGTAACTGACTGTGGTTGTGTCAATGCTGAATAGTCAGAACACTGCAGGTACCCTTACTGAGCTACCTCTGCGTACTGAATCTACGACTTTCAGTACATCCAACAACTTGCTTGTTTTCCACTGAACACATCCTTTGTTTTTTGATAATTTTTTTCCACATTTAAGAATATTTCGAACTGTTTTATGATGTAACTTTGTTGGAGTCTTTGCCAAGTCCTTGTTGATTGCTTGGAGCAGCCTAAATTATTGTGTATGAGTGTTAGAGGTGTTGGTCTAAAGGGAATATAAAGCAAAACTGAAATACATATTTTAAATCCATACTTAACGAAACTTAATTATGCACATCAATTTTGTTACATTTAAAGACTGTTAAGATGTTTGGTTTATGACTTGTTATATGTCTTTAATAAACAGAATGGTTTTGAATTTAATTTTGTTAATAGGAAAACAAGATAAAATTACTTATCCTCTAGGTCAAATTTTACCTCTGTTATCTATGTTTCATTCTTTTGTGGGTGAGCTTTTAAACTGTTGGTTTGTTTAAAAAGAAAATAAATCCATGAACCGTATGGAAATATTTTATGATCTAAACTTGGGGAAAGAAAGTCCTCAGAATACTGCCAGTTGTCATCAACTGAAAATTAATTCATTGAACCCAAACAATTTTCCAGTAAAGGATTAGAACAGTTCTGAAATCTTTTTAACTTCTTGGCTTTAAATTTAACCAGTATTAAACATAATCAGGCAAAATGAGAGCTTTGCCCATGTTTAAACATGAGGATTTTCTTGATCCATCAACACTTCTTATTTCTGCATCTCTATAATCCCATCTAATGATAGCAGAGGTAAAAAAGCCCACCCAAACAGTAAAACAGCACTTCAGAGGTCACAGGGAATGTTAGCGCTTTGTGTTAAGTTACTCAAACATGTTATTTCCCTTTTTGTGCATTAAATCAAAAAGCTTTTGTTGACTCCAGTAATTTATCTTACCAAGATAAATAATTTTTAATGTACTTAAAATCAAAAGCGTGGCTGTGTTTTTTCTTATAGATCCTCTAGTTAGTGTGGAGAGGTTATTTGACAGAAAGGCAATCTCAGCAGAAGCTGCACAGTTGTGCTTGTTCACAGAGCAGAAGGAGAGTAATCCAGCAGCTTGGTTTTACAGAAGTAGTCCCCTATGTTACTCTGGCAGTCAGGGAAAAAGGAGCTGTTAGTTTTATTTGTGTACGGTTTTCTGTGGAAATATCTTGACAGCAGGAGGTTAGAAGCCAAGATGAAATGTGGTCTGTCTGCAAGCACGTTGATTTATGTGCAAGTGCATACGTGCATAAGAGATGAGCAGTTATATATGTAGAAATTACTAGAAAGGACCAAATCCCTGGTATACATTTTTTTGCAAGGCTGCATATGGAGAAAGAGCTACTTTTTTTTGATGTTATTCTGCCATTAAAAATGAAATTTTAGACACTGAACTGTGTTTTGTATTAAATCATAATCTCATACAGAAGCTTTACAGCAGACAATCATGGCTTTGTATTTGTAAACTGTAGACTATTTTGCACTTAAATAGATGTTGATGCATTTGGGAATTACAGCACAGTAAAGGGCTAAATCATAGTTTCTCCATTTTGTTGTAATCCAAAAGCATTTTTATTACTATTATTATAAAGTGCCAGGAACACAGGCAGTCCCCTTGCAAACACGTTAAATAGACAAGAGACTAAATTCTGCCCTTGGTTACACTTGCACATCTCCAGTGCAAGGTTGTTAAGCTGCAGAGCGGTCTCCCCAGGGAAGCTGTTTGAAGAGCCCTGCCATTGTTCTAACAAAGCTCAGGGATAATGTAGCACATGACAAGAGTAAATGAAGAGTACTTTACTTTAGATTTGGTGGCCTGCCCTTTCCAGCATCTTGCAAACTGAATCACTGCTTCTGACTCCCTGTTTCCGTGGGTAGCCCCAATCTCCCAAGCATCCTGTCAGAACAGTGTCAAACGAGGGACGTTGTGTCCTCTTTGCCATTTTCTCCCTCCAACCACATTATCCCTTTTGATAATTAGACTGTGCATTCTTTGAGGAAGCATTTTGACTTCAGCTCTTGAAAGTTTATGTGAGTGGTTCCTGTAGAATTCTCATTCAACAGAGGGCACCCTGCAGGATGGTAAGTAATCTTCTCCAGTCACATGGACAAGGACTTGCCTATGGCTTTAGCTATGCAGGACTAGAGAATACAAGAGAAAGCAATGCTGGGAAGTGCAGGTGTGAGGCATTGCTCCAGGCAGGTCTGCTTCCTTCTGGAATCTAGAGGTATAGCAGAGGTCATGGAAGCAGCCTCTGAATTGTTCTCTTGACAGAAAGGTGGAGAATGAGACCTTCAGTGAGAAGTGTGAAATCAAATTTGTTAGTGATCAAAAGGACAAGAGAGATGCATGTGTTGGAAACAACTGGTGCCAATGAGGCCTCTTGGCTCCCCCCTAAGCAAATTGCAGTCTCGGTGGAATATCAGCTTCTCAGTCCATCAAATTGCAGTAATCAAGTCTGGAGCTGATGGGAGCATGAGTCACCACTTAATTTTCTCATCAGTGGAGGACAAGTTTTCAAAATATTTTTAGATGCATTTCCACAGAGATTTCTGCGAGCCAGTGACCTGCAGAGTGACAAGAAAATGAGCAATAGCTGCTGCTGAATCAGCCTCTGCTCCCTGCCACCTACCCTACTGACCACAGTTTTGGGCAGGGAGGGAAGGTAAATCAAAGGCCTTTGGAACTGCTGCGCAGAAAAGAACCCAGCCCAACACCTGAATTTGCTGAGAAACAAAATAACCTGTGAATTCTTAGGCTGTCTGGTAGGAAGCCTGACTGTATAGCTTGCCCTGACCAGAAGCAGACATGAGATTAGAAATTGGTTGTGATCCCTGCTCGAAGAGGCAGCCAACACCCCACAGCTGCAGCCCACAGAAGAGGCCACGCATCTCCTGAGGATCCCATGCTGGTGCGTATTTATTGTCCGCTCTTTACCTGTGTTCAAAACTGCCACGTGGCAGAACCATTTTTCACCCAGTTAGAAAGAAGGTAAAAAGCCCCTGGGTGGTCTTCTCTGTGGGTGGGCTTCATCTTCGTTTAATAGTCGCAAAATCAAAGGCTTGCAGATGTTAGCGTGGTGGAGTTGGTTCATCTCTGTAAGAAAAAACTTAATCTTTGTGGTTAGTTGTCTTATGAAGTGATTCAAAATTCTCAGGGAAATAACTGCCTTAAAAGGGAAGAAAATGGCCTTCCTTGAAGGAAAGACCATTTCATTGATAGGATTAAAAAAATTATGGAGGTCATGTAAAAGGCTGACCCTTTACCAAAATAAATGCAGGAAATAAAATTTGAGAGTCCTGTGACAATAACTGAGTATGAAATTCTATTGACAAAACATTTTGCAGTTCTGTGCTCCCTTTGTTTCTTAGCAATGTGACTGCAGTCCTTCCCTGTTGGTGTCCTTTGTCTGCTGCACTGCCCATACCCAAGATGTTACAAAATGATTTTATTTCCTGATGCCTTCCATGTGTAGTTTTGCCACTTCTTATCAACACTGTTTGATGAAACACATGATAAAATGTCTTTTTCCCTATCTTCAATCTAAATCCCCCCCTCTTTTTTTTTTTTTTTTTTAACTTCTCCCAGTTAGGTGTCCCTAACTGAACCTCTGTGTGTCTCACCAAGATGATGCTCTCATCTGCTCTATAAGCTCGCTTAGAGACTCCATCCTGTAGCCAAGAAACCAGGGCAGCTTTCCAAGATGATGCTCGAGGAAGCAGAACTCTGCTTTTTGTGCTGACACTGAAGAACAGGAACTTTGCCCATGCAAATTATGATTCCTGTGTTCTTCGTTAGGACTCAGCTCCCCTGGATGGAAACACCTACGTGCACACGGGCCTGCAGCTCACTGCTGTGTCCATTATAGTCACTGTCAGTCCTTTGGGCAATCCCATACTACTGTTGATGCGTTTTGCCAAGTTCTCCAGCAAATTCTTGCTTATTCGGTTTCATAATGTTGTTTTAAATTAGAGACATTTTGGGAGAATCTCTATTTTTCTGTATAAAAATTGCAAAAACCCGATTTTTTAAAATCTATTTTAGGTCTCTTTTTGTCTGAAATATTAACTGTAATTTCCAAATAATGGCTCAGGACTAAAAAAAGTGCATGTACTCTGTTTGCCTCACATGTTCACTCTGCCCCATCCCCAAACCATACACTCTTTCAGGTACCTCACAGAGAGCTGCCTAAAGCCCTTTTTAGAAAACAGCTGCAACATCTGTTTAGGTCCAGTTCCCTGATAAATAAAATATATCCCAGAGGCATAATAGCATACTAAAAATAAGAGTATGACACAATTTCAGCCAGCTAATATGGTAACTCTCTGGTGCAGCTCACGGAGTGTTAATGTGAGAAGCCTGTATCTTTCCAGCTCAGCTGTCTGGGAGCCTCGCACATGGATCTCTCCCCGAGCCGGAGCCAAATCCCACAGTGGCATGAGCAGCAGCGTGGGAGCAGTACCGTGTGCCCACAAGCTCCCCGCTTCCTGGCCTCTCCAAATGTAGAAACATAGTGGAATTGCGATACATGGGATTTTGCGTGAGTCAGGGGAACAGAAGTGTTGCGGTCTATGGAGCCCGACTGTTGTCGTGCTTCTGTTCAGGTAACACGGATTTGAGATATGAAACATCAATGTGTAACCTCTCTGATTACAAAAGGCATAAAGAGCTGTGTAGAGCTATACTACAAAGAGCTATCAGTGTTCCCAAATAATCCCATTTTAAGTGTCTTTTGGGACACTTCAAAAAACAAGAAAACTCAAATCTTGCTGGTATCAGTTTTTTTGGAAGATTTTTAGGTAGCTGTTTGGGTTTTTTTTAAAGGAAGGCGCGTAGTACATGTAGAAAAACACTTTTCCGTGTGTATCACAATGTATGTTAAACCATTACTTTCTATGCTCTATGATTTAATATTTTACAAATATTTAGGAATGTATTTGGTTTATCTAATACTCTATTTTCGGTAGCAAACTCTCTTTGCTAACTCATCCCATTTGAAATTTTAGGTTTGGTACATGTGAAAATATGCTTCAGTGTATTGCCAGCAGCAGCTTCCTATGTTTAAAAAATAAATTTAGTGAGAAATTTCAGTATTTTCCAATACTAGTGAAACTAAAATTTAGTTTGTTAAGATGGCACAGTGGTATTCTTTGAAAACCTGCTGCTTTTAATGTGCTTGGAGTTTTTTGTCAGAAGCCCCAGTTTAGGAGTTTATTGTCTTAGTAACAAAATACTGGCTCTGAACTATCCCAGAAGCATAATCCATTAGCAGAAGGAAAACAGTATTTATAGCCAATAATTCAGCTATTATAAATTATGACTGTAAAGAAAGAGAAAAGTTTTCCTTTTTAAAACTTGCTGCCAGATTCTGGTTTCAGTGATGCTGAGTAAGGTAAGTAGTGTTCCTTTGATTAACAGTCAAGCCTTGAGTGGTTTTCATTTAAAGAAGACTATATTAAGCTTTTTTCTCAAATTCATCTTTTTTGTTCTGTTTTGAATAGACTTCCATCTGAAGAAAACTCTCAATGACTTTTTAGCCTACATTAAATCCCCACTGACAAACAGATGAGAATTATTATTAATTTGCTCCAGAAAGAACTAATAGGCTTTGCCAAATAAATCATGCTGATCGCTAAGTGTGCTATTCATCTCTTCTGCAGATTATTGCTTAAAAGCCATGATAGTTGTTCTTTAGAAATCAAAAGTCAAGTAAGTCCTTTGACTTGAAGTAAAAATTTGGACTGACGGTTGTCTTGTTCCTGACTATTTTTGGGGTTTTTTGCAGCTTGGAAAATGAGAGGGCTGATGAGCATGAATTCTTGGTGAGTGTGGATTCTTAGCTTCTAGGAAACTCGACCACACGTGGAGACTGGAGGTAACCAGTGTGTGTTAATGAACGGTTCAGTTATTTATCCCTGCCCAGTATTACGGAGAACCCCAAACCTTCTGAGAAGCCAGAAACCACCAGCAGAGTTGAACTCCTTCACATCACCTTTGCCAGCATGTGTCCGTGTGCCTGTGTGTCACGGTCCAGGGCCCAGCCCAGGTCTTGAAGTATTCAGGTATCTTCCACAGTTTCAGTTCCTTTTATTTTGAAAGTAGTAGATACTTTGTGCTCCTCTTGTCTTTCAAGAGTACAATGTAGGTAATTATGTGAATTGTTGATTTCAGCTTAGCTGTTACAGTCACTTGTGACTCTGCAGCACACGCTTCATCACCTCTCCGATTTTTTCCTAATTAATTGAAGAGTCTGATCAACCACTTCCAACCAGTTTTTAAGTACCCTCAATTATTTTTTTTATTTGGGAATTGATTTAGAGTGGGAACATGTCTCAGCTAATTGCAAGACATAATACCACAAAACTGTATGAATTAACAAATACTAATATGTACTTAGCATCTATCCTAGATACAAATGTTTATACACACTCACAGAGGATGCTGCTACAGGCTGAAATTAGAGACAGCAACAATGTAGTTTATCCAAAGTCAATATTTCTCTAGCAAAATTCAGATCAGCATGAAGCATATATCCCATTCAGATTTGCTGTTCAGCATCTTCACCAATAACAGGACTTTCTAGATGACGCTTGTGCCAGTAGAAGTTGTGGTTCTAGCTGATACTACTCAATTAACATTCCATGTGAGGTATTTCTCCAAATTTTTTGACCACAGACTCTTAATTTCTCCTGTTTGTCATTAAAATGATGCATTATAAATTTGCCAAGTCCTGCAAAGCAGCACCATTTTGTATCCTGGGTACACCATAAATTTTCACAGGAAAAAATGTGTTTAGAAACACTAGGGCTGTTTGAACATTAATTGTTGTTATCTTTCAGTATCTTCCATCCATGAAGTTTAGCTCCCTCATAATATCAAAAACCCAGCTGTACAGGCACCAGAAACCAAACAAACAAAATAAGAAAAGTTGGAGAGAGGAGGAGGGGAGGAATCCATGTGGGGCCAATTAGTGGTTTTTCTACTCAGAATACTGTACCATCATAACTGATTAAGTGTCTCTTCTTTTTAAAATATATTGAGCTCTTATTTTTATGTGGATGGATATTACAACAGCAGAAATTCAACCTCTCACTGAGAAAAAAAGGTGATCATAAGAATGGAAATACTATTCAGGCAAGTAAGACCAATGCAAATGCAAAGCTTTTGCCAACTCCTTGAAAGAGATCTGAAGAAGTGTAAACACACGGGGCCTACATTTCCCAAAATAAGAAGTGATGACAGATGCTCAGCTGGCACTGACACATCAGGTAACCATCACTCTGGGAGGACAGGTGCTTTCTGAAAACTGTGCACTTTTAAGAAGATTGAAAAAAGAGCACTCAAACACTGAGGTGTCCAAAAATTAATTTGGTTCGCGACTATGGATTTTGCCTCTTTCTCAAGTCTCTCATTCTTCTTTCTTTGTGGCTTTTCTTCCTTGCTCTGTCTGAAACCAGAAAAAAAGGGGTAAAAAACCCTATGGGATTAGCATAATGGGTATATTCACATATTACTTGTATATTTCCGTATCAGTCGGCAGGTTAATTTTTAGATGCCATTTTCATTACATCTTTTCTTTGGTTGGTTGGTTAAAGATTTTCAGGAGTTTTTCCAAATATACATTTATACAGAGCAGAGGCACTGCGAGTAGAAAATGCAACTTTGATTCTGTGCTATTGTTCTGGCCACATACCAAAATGCTTCATTTTGCTCTGGTGAGAGAGGCAGTAGTGAAATGAAGAGCAGACATGCTTTTCAGGGGAGAAAGCCGTAACTCTGTTTCTGGTCCACATCGCCAGACACTGGATCTTGTTATTTTTTGGGTCGGGGAAGGCAGAAAGATTGCTGTAGGAGGGCTGAGACGTCTGGGTCACTGGTTGGGCATTAACAATGGCCAAGAATATCCTGGATGGTAGAAAGAGAGGATTTTGTACCATATTTTTTTCAAATTTTGCCTAGCTCTGTACTTTCCAGCAGCAGAGTGAGTCTTATGCAGACAATCCATTGAAAAGGCTATGATGGTTTGCCTTAACTTGCGTAGTCTCCAAATTTCAAGCTGTAAATTATATGGAAAGTAGTATGCAACTAAGGTATCAAGAGATTGTGTTGTTTTCCAAGAGCTGTGTTGGAAGGCACATTGAAGCAGCTGGGAAAGGGCTCTTTGACATTTTCATACTCTTAATCTTACTGTAGTGAAGAGCAGGGATTGCAAGTGGATTTATTCACAGGGACAATGTTACCAGTCTCTGGGACACCCCTGCTGGCTGAAAACTGCAATAAGCTGTAGAAATTTCTGAGCTACCTTTAAACAAACAGCTTGTGTATCAGAAGCACCCTGGTGTGGCCGTCTAGAGCTCAGTGCAGCCTAATTTCATCTGTTTAATTATGTGCAACAGGCATGGAAAGCAAAGTTAGATTTTATCAGATATATCTCAGTGCTTCTTAATAACATGCTTTCATCAGTGTTTTCTCTTTGCCTTGTTTTAGTGAGCAGTACTTAGCAGTTGATAGTCCTTCAGAGAGAGTGCAGACTTCAACTGAGAAGTAATTCTAGGGAGCAATGACACAGATATCTTCCATTTTCGATACTTAGGTGCAAGTGCCACACATACATGACCAAATTAACTTATGCTCAGGTACTGCATGATAGGACATGTCAGTCAAATTTTCATCCTTTAAAGAATAAGGGCAAAATTGTCCATCTTGTCAATGAATGGATGTGTGCTTTCTTGTGCCCCAGGGCCTGAGCAACCTCATCCTGCAAGCAGCAGTGCCTACCAGAAAGCTGGAGGGGGACTTTTTCCAAGGGCGTGAGTAGTGGCAGGACAAGGGGAGATGGCTTTAAAGTGAAAGAGAGTAGGTTTAGGTTAAATATTAGAAAGAAATTCTTTATTGTGAAGCACTGGAACAGATTGCCCAGAGACATTGTGGATGGCCCATCCCTGGCAGTGTTCAAGGCCAGACTGGACAGGGCTTTGAGCAACCTGGTCTAGTGCAAGGTGTTCCTGCCCATGGCAGGGGGGTTGGAACTGGGTGATCACTAAGGTCCCTTCCGACCCAAAGCATTCTATGGTTCTATGATTCTGTGTTGCTCCCGCTCCCTCCCCCGTGGCAGAGACCCCAGTGCCCAGAACACGGAACAGGGCGCTCTGTGACGTCAGCCCCGGGGTCGCCAGCGCTGCTGCGCTGGTGCGAGGAGCCCTCACTTCTGGCAGCTGACACGTGCTGCTGGCAGTGATGCTTCTGCTCTGCCTCCTCGTCCTGCTGGCCGCCTGCGGGCCTGCGCTGGGCACATGGAACACCTGCGGGTACGTGGCCCCGGGCTCTGCAAGGGACCTTGGGCAACACCTTGGGCGTTCCCTGGAGGGGGCCCTCTTGTATCCTGTGGCCACACCGCAGCTTCCCAAACCCCCTGGGGGAGCCTCAGTTCCTTGCCAGCAGCCAGGTGCTGGGGTGGACAGACACACAGCCCACAGGCTTCCCTGGCCTGCCGTCCATGCAGCGCCTTGTGGGGAGGGCAGCCGGCTGAGCTTCAGCCTGAGCAGCAGGAGCGGGGCATAGTGACTTTCTGCTTACAGGGGGACCTGCGGGGTCCGGCCCGCGACTGCTGATGAGGACCAAGGCAAGACCCGTGTTGTGGGTGGCAAAAGTGCGCAGAAAGGGGCCTGGCCCTGGCTCGTCAGCATCCAGGATCCCGAGATACCAGGCACGGGGCATCTGTGCGGAGGGTCTCTCATCAGCACGCAGTGGGTCCTCACAGCGGCCCACTGCTTCGTCGATGTCAGGTAAGGAGGACTGGGGACCAGGGGATATCCCCACACCACCAGCAGGTACCCTGTCGGCAGCACCATGTGCTGCTCCCACCTCGTTTCCTTGCGGTGTGCCCAGTGCCTGGGCACTGCAGACCTCAGTTGAGATTGCTCAGGAGAAGGCTGGGCTCATGCCACTGCTTCCTAGCAGCCTCCAGGTGAGGTTCCCAGAGCCTAAGGCATGCTAGAGCAGCCTCAGGCACGTTGGAGCAGCCACAGGTTCCGCACTGCAGCTTTCCTCTCTGCCTTGAGAAGCAGAAGCCTGTCAACCGCTGAGCTGCCGCAGCCCAAGGCTCTGCTCCCTCTCACCCGCCTTCCGTCTGCCTTCCAGAAACATCAGCGCTTTGCGTGTGGTGATCGGGACCACCCACCTGACTGAGCTGGGCCCTGGGGCCGAAGTGCGCGAGGTCGCGCGGCTGCTGGTTCACCAGGACTACAACGCGGCCGACCAGAGCAACGACATCGCGCTGCTGGAACTGGACCGGCCTGCTGAGTGCAACCTCTACGTCCATCTGGGCTGTGTGCCCAATGACACGGTGGATGTGTCAGAGCTGGACATCTGCTACGTCGCTGGATGGGGTGCCACCACTGCAAGAGGTGGGTCCCCAAAAAAGGCAGGGCAAGCTCGACACACTGGAGAGACGGGTTGGGCCTCCCATTCTGTCCAAAGCCAGAATCAGGTTGCCCACTCCCTAAGGGCAGACAGAAGGGACACAGTGCTCCAGTGCCTCTCCAGAGGCAAAGCCAGGCCCTAAGTAGGGGGATCACCCACAGGCAGAGGAGGAGAACTGGCAGAAAGCTGCTGGATGTTCATTCCTTTCTGTGCTCACAGCTCAAAAATCGAGCGATGTCCTGCAGGAGGCCCAGGTCCACCTCATCGATGTCCAGCTCTGCAACAGCAGCGATTGGTACGCAGGGGATATCCACACCCACAACCTGTGTGCTGGCCATCCAGAGGGAGGCATCGACACCTGCCAGGTAGGAGTGTGTGACGAGCCACTCGGCCCCCAGCAGCACAGGCAGCCCTGTCACCACTGCCCAAACATAGCCCAGCGCGGGCTTTGCCTGGCCAGTCTGTTGGCCTCCCATCTCTAGTTCCCCACTGCTGCTGTAGCTTCCCTCTCTTTCCCCATCTATAGGGCCTTGCCCAGTGTCCTCCTTGTCCTAGAGGTCTGACACTGTGCCCAGAAAGCCCAGCTAGTGTTCTTGGCAGCCCAGAGGTCCAGATGCTGACCCTGGAACATCCATCCTCTGCACCTCCAGGATCACTGTGCAGAGATGAGAGAGCCCAACCTCACAGGCCCCCAGTCCACTCACAGCCAAGCTTCTGGAGACTCCAGCGACCATTCAGAGCCCCTCTGTGCTGGGAATACACAGAGAGGAGACGGCCCTGGTGCTGACAGGGTCCACCCATCACCCCCTTAATCCTCTCTGCTCTGCTGCAGGGTGACAGTGGTGGTCCTCTCATGTGCAAAGACAATGACGCTGACTACTTCTGGGTTGTTGGAGTGACCAGCTGGGGAAGAGGCTGTGCAAGAGCAAAACGGCCTGGAATCTATACCTCCACTCAGCACTTTTACAACTGGATCCTGGGCCAGATGGGCCTGCTCCCAGATGTAGGCGCTCCTACGACAGCACGGACATGGGGTTATTATCCAACCGCTGCACAACCCTGGGGTCAGTTTCCAACCGCTGCACTACCCACTCAGAATCCATGGCCAAGACCACCCGCCACACAGCCGCCATGGCCAAGACCACCCGCCACACAGCCACCATGGCCAAGACCACCCGCCACACAGCCACCGTGGACAAGGCCACCCGCCACACAGCCACCATGGACAAGACCACCCGCCGCTACACAGCCACCATGGACAAGACCACCCGCCACTACACAGCCACCATGGACAAGGCCACCAGCCACACAGCCACCATGGACAAGACCACCCGCTGCTACACAGCCACCATGGACAAGGCCACCTGCCACTGAGATGCCAAAGCCACCACCAACCACCGCTCCAAAGCCAAAACCACCACCAACACCAGCAGAGGAGTCCTGCCCATTTCCGTTTAAGAAGCTGGTGGAATTCTTCACTCGCATGGAGAAGCTCCTGCAGGCCCTACAGGGAGAAACGGCTTGAGCAGCAGGACGAACAGGATCCAGTTCAGGCTGCATGGGACCACGACCGTTTCCTGCTGGGGCAATGCCTGCTGATCCAAAGGTAGCCTCGGTGCCAAAGGCCTGTTCTGTCCTGCCCACACTGCTCCTCTACACGTACGCAAATGCTAATGATGACTTAGTTGCTGAAATAAAATTGCCTTTTTTCACAGTTAACCATGTTTTCAGATGAGTTCTGCCTCCTGGGCAAGGCAAGGACTTCCTTGCCCAGGACCTTCAAAGTGAGACTCCAGGCAGACCACTTGGGCACAAGGGGAAAGAGTCATTGCAAAGGGCTGGGACTGTACCTGGTCAGAGAGAAGGGTGCTCGGAGCCACCACGGGATGGAGAAGATTGGCACATCAAGTCTAGGAAGAGGACAGGAAAAAATAATGCCACATGCAGACACCTTATGGGGGATACATTAAGGCACACGAGCTGGTGACTAGGGCCTGGCCTAAGCCTTAGCTAATGGAACAGGCCTGGGAAACTCCTGAGCATGACAAACGAAATTGCTGACTGTCACAAAGAGAAGAAGAAGCTGGCAGGAACTACAGTGCCCTAAGGAAGAGCCATATTTCACAGGTAGTGAAGTGGGGTTGATGTGTGAGGTGGCCACACTTCACAAACGCTCAAAGGAAGAATTGGGGTAATTTTGGGGAGAAGAACCTGGCAGGACCAGTGGGACCCAGGAAGCTGCATCAGTAGTGCCTTGGAAGGCCAAGGTGAACAGCTAACAGCACCTGCAACACCAAGTCTGTTCACAGGTGGGGCAGACCTCGGAGCCAAGGTGGAAAAATAGCAGGGGTGGGTCCCCTGTTTGGGAGGAGGCAAGGGAAGAAAAAGGGAAGAGTAGAGGAAGATGAAGGGGATGTATAAACATGGCAAATGGAGAGAAAGGAGGATCAAGGAACCGGTTGCGCAGATGCAAGCTGCTGATTGGTTTGCTGGTTTGAGCCCTGCACCTGATCACCACAGGACGGGAAAGAAGATTCTTTGCCCTAGGCTTCCTGCAGCAGAGTCTCAGAGGTCCAGTTCCTAGAGAATGGCATTTGGGGCTGAGAGCAGAGGCATCCTTCTCTGTCTAGAGCTTCCAATTGCTGCGCATCTTTAGCCAAGCGTTCGGGTGCCACAACTGCCCTTGCCAGTGTGGGCCAGGAACAGCAATAGATCTCACAGACAGCAAGGACAGGGAGCCTGCCAGAGGGGGTTGCTGTGGCTGGCGTGGCTAGTGTGGACTCTGCTGCCTCTGCATTTCCCTGTGCTTTGCGCGGGAACGGTGGTGCTGCTTGGGAACACTTGGCTTATTGGGCTTGTGCTTCACTGCTCGCCCACCACAGCTGTAACCAGATCGGCTCCTCCACACCCAGACACACATGCTGCCTGCAGGAGGCATGTGCTCTGGGGTGTGTTTTCTGGGGAAGAAGCTGGTGGAAAATGGGTGCAGAGAGCAGGGTGGCAGTGAACTTCCCGAAGAGGCGGTGATGCTACAAGGAGTGTTTTCCGGTGAGCTGTTGGCAGCCAGTGCACACCCTCATTCCACAAGCAGAGGGGCTACAAGAAAGATGGAGAGGGACTTTTTACAAGTAGTGGTAGTTTACAAGGCTCCAAAGTGGTAGTTTCAGAATAGATATTCTGAAGAAATTCTTCTCAAGCGGAGGAACTCAGTGGCTTCCAAAGCTGCTCTCAACCCAAATGTCAGAACCATCTCCTGCTCAGGGATGGAAAAAGCCTGTCACAGTCATTACCGTG
>JAWMRA010000130.1:14939252-15023247 GCA_035584735.1 Pseudotriccus pelzelni
TTTTCATAGAATTTAAAAAAAAAAAAAAAAAAAAAAAAAGAAATCCACCTTTGGGAATTTAAAATAGTGCTGCGGAAACAGTGCACGCTCTGTAATAATAAGCTGGACTATAAACCGTATAACTTGAAATTTCATTGACGAAGTGCACGGGGTTATAAAAAAGCAGTTAACATCCCAGTCTCTTTGATGCAGAAACTTCTACCTGCTTGCAGACGGGGATGCAGTCTCACCTGCGCTGCCGCTGCCGCGGGAGGACGAGGGCGCCGGGGCAATGGGGAGGGCTCCGGCCCCTGCTCGCCCAGCGCTCCCCGCCCGGCCCGGCCCGGCCCGGGCTCCATCGCCGGGACAACGCTGCCCCCTCGCGGGAATGCCGAGGGATGCCTTTGGCTTTGGCGTGCCACCCGCCTGGATCTGCCCGGGAACGCACTTAACAGGGCCGTTCCTGCCCGGTGCCGCTCGGGCGGCCCTGCCCTTCCCGCAGCCGAGCAGCGGCTGCCTCCGGTCACTCGGCTGACACGTCGCGTTGGTGCTGCCTCAGACGCTGGGAATTACCGGTGACACCTCTCTTGACTGGGTTAAATATTCTTTTTTTCCACTTCGGGCCGTGTGTTTGCACAGTAGAGATCAGCAAGTCACGTCTGCTTCCATTCCCTCCACACCGGCAGCCTGATGTCCTTGGTACCTAGCCACCAGTTCTTAATGTACATCAACATGCGCTGATATACAGCCAGGCTGATCTTTGACTCGCCTCTGAAACAGCGACACATTTTCTCAACAACAAATTATACTTTGACATTAGAAGGTGGCAATCTGTAATGGATATTGCAATCTGAAGATTGAAAGAGACTATCTGTGATCTTTGTCCTCAGCCGAGTAAGCTGGAGTCTCTCTTCCCTCCTACACATTATTTGATTGTGGGACATAACCTTGGGATGTACTAATAATCATTAGTCAGAGCTGATATTGTCCGTTACAGGCCTGCCCTGCTTGGGAAGGGAGACATTCTCTGGAACAGCAGTAAATCAGTGAAACACGCACTTAAATATACAGTAAAATGTGGTTTGAGACATGGTTCTTCATACATCATGTAACAAAATGCTTTATTGAGAGAGTCACATATGCACTAATGAGGAAAGAGGGCTGCTGAGACGAGACCTGCAAAGGGGAAGCGATTCTGTGGCAGGAGCGAACCAGGAGAGATCCCTGAGCAGCTCCTGGTCCAAGGGAAGTTGTGATTCGCCAAGTCCTTCCCTGCCCTCCCATAGTTGATGTGATGCCTTGGTGGAGCTGACAGGAAAGAGGGGAAGGGAAAGGAAGGAAGGGAGCCCGGCAGAGCTGTCCAGGCACAGTGAGCCTTGAGACCCTGAAAGGGGCAGTGGAGGGATCCAGCTTGCCAGGAGGAGCGAGGGGTTTGTTCTGCTGCTCACAAGCTTTGCAGGTCAGGTCACCACTTTGTCACTAGTTTTTGCTGCTAAGCAGCTCTTTTTGCAGCTGAATGTTGCAGGAATTGTTAGAGCACCTCCTTTCTTACAGGCATTTCTCATTGTTATTTAAATCTAAGTGAATAAATAACACATGCATCCTTAGCTCTGCCAAGGAACTGGTTGAAGCAGGGGGAAACTCTCAGGGGTGAGGGAGAGGACAAACCCTCACCCCTCAGGAAGGCAGCCCAGGCGTCATCTCCCCATGCTCAGTTTGCCAGAGCATGTGCTGAAATTTTTTTTTATTCTCTGGGTTTCTGGTCCTGCTGCTTTGCCTGCCTTGGTTTGTGTGTTCTTAAGTAGCTGCAGAAACTGTGCCAAAAGGGCTGGCCAAGCCACCCAGCCAGACCTCCGCAATGCCTGGGGCTGGTCCCACGTGGCTCTGGGTGAGCACTGCCTCTGCTGAGAGCCTGAGCTCACACAGCCCTGCTGACCATGACAGCTGGGCCCACAGGGCCCCATGGCTTCTCCTGTGAGTCTTGTCACCCATTTTGGAGCTGACCAAATCAGTGCATGTTTGGCTCTTTTGGCGTATTAGTGACAATTCAACCAATGTAGAAAATGTCCACAATGACTTGACCGTGTTGTTTAATGCAACCTCTCCACATTACATTTAGTGCCACTAATGTGTTGGAGGGCTGCTGTCCTCTGCTAACTGCTGTCAGAGTGAGGCAACATCTTCTCTGACGCAGATAGGAAACAGATTTATGGACAGGCTTGGGGATGGACAAGACCTAACTGGTTTCAGAATCCATGGAAAAGCGGGAAGAATTAATGATGGTATTATATGCTCAACATGCAGGACTGGTGGCTATGGGGCAGTGGTTTACATTTTTTGTGCAGCAGAGGGAAAGCGGGAATCATGGCGACATGAGATGGGAAAATGAGTATTCAAGTAAGGCTATGGTGAATGGGCATGACTATATGCAAGTTATTTCTTTTTATAATTATTATTATTTTTAGTTAGGATAGCTCAAGCATTGTAATGACATCAAAAAAGTGGATTTAAGCCATAGACATTTTCACTGCCAAAACTGTGTTTGATGCCTGTTTGACTGGTGGGGAGATAGGCTCAGGATTAGGTGTTCATTATCTGCTTTCCACAGCCTTGGTCGGTAATTCTGACCCAAAACCATGTCACTTTGCTGAGGGATGGCAACCTGACATGGGCCACAGACGTCTGCAGGCTGACCTCACTGGAGGAAATGAGATCCCCAGTTCCAGCAGAACATATATAACCAACACAGATGTGCACCTAGAGAGGGAAACAAGGCAAGTCTTTCACTAATCTCTTCAGTAAATATTGGAATGGTTTGTGCCTTCCTTTTCCTAATTTTGTAATATTTTTTCCCTCCAAAATCTGTTCCAAGTGTAAGCACAGATTAATTTCCATGTAAGACAAGTCACTTAAGAATGGGGGGGTGTGATTGGTTTGCCTTTTAATAAATTAATCAGTGCTCATGTTTTTAACAGCCTTAAGAAGAGATAAAATCTCCATTCCTCTTGTCATGGCAACTACAATAAACGAAGCATCATTCAGAAGTCAAGGAAAAAACACGAGCACTTTAGGTCTCAGCCAAGTCCACAAAGTAGCAAAACTCATTACTAATTCAAAAGAGCTGTGTCCCTCAGAGCTCACCATTACTGGTTTTACTAATAATAATACTGGAGCAGCGTGAATTTAACAGAAGGCAGAGTTTGGCAGAAGGCAGCATGGTGTTGAAGTGGCACTATCCTAATCAAACACCTCCATGAGGCCTTCACTTGCTCCAGTCAGCCTGGCAAGAAGCAGTGCTGGGTTGTGAGGAAAGAGCTGGGGAGGGGAAGGTTATGGTTTTATAGCTATAGCAGTCTGGTAACATTAAACCTAGAGAGACAGTGGAGGAGGCCATAGGTATTTGTAATTTATTCATAAACAGCTATGCCATCATAAGAAACTTTTTGAAATAATATGTGATAGTTCTTAAAATATTTAAGAGTTTGTTGACCTATTTTCTCAGTTAATTAGGATTATTTTTTTTTGGCTGCATTAACAATGACTTGAATGCAGTCTGCTTTAGTTGTTACACAGTTCAGCTACGGTGGGTTATAGAAACATTTCTTTCTCAGACACATGACACAGGAGATGAATGCCATTGTGTCTGGACTTCAACTTAAAACCTGTAGACTTACTAGTAGGTAGGGCATAAGCTCAACTTATTGAATATAAAACCATTCACCTAACATCCTTTGGAGTCCTAAAACAAATGCCTTTTCAATTACAGTGCTACCCTTGTTTTTTCTGCAGCAGAAGCACTATGGTGCAGTCATCTTTCTCTTCAAAGTGCAGTGGTTAAAACCATCAAGCTCATCTCTACAAGCTACATTTGTGAGTACTCTTCTTTTCTTATTTATTTTGCCCGGGGTTCACTAGGCCTAGAAGTTAACCTGACAGAAATTTGTCCACGTGTGCAGCACAAAACATTATGTGCCTGATCACAGTACAATAATCTGGTCAGAAACCAGTTCTTTCAGAACACTAACAGAAGGCACTATTAGCAAAAGATGCACTGTGTTCATCACACTGGGACTGGAGTAGAGAATTCATCTATGTCCCACCTGTCTCCTCTGAAGTCAATGGCCTTTTAAGGGAGGACATGAGAGCAGGGCTTTGACTGACTATCCAGCATGCAGATGGTCAACTAGTTGGAGATTCCCCCTGACAGAGGGGTAAATTATCACTAGGAAGGCTGTGTGAGCCATCAGGATCCCATCATTATCTGCTTAGCTCAGGGGAAATTGCTGTGGGCTGTGCGTTAAGCTGCAGCACCAATATGTGTCCCCCACTGCACAGCTTGGGGACCATCTGAGCTGAACCACCCTACAAAAGGACACCAGAAGGGCCAATTTCTGCTCTCTGAAAGGCTCTAAAATGTGTGTCTCAAGAGGATCATTATCAGGACTATTTCGGACTATTTTAAAGCTGCAATAAAATAAACCTTTACCCTTGCTGTCATCACTTCTTTCTTAGGAAGTGTCCAGGACTGATAATGTTTTCCAAGGGTATTTTAGTGGCATTCTGCAGAAAACCACGTGGTTGGAGAAAAGTTTATACAATCTCAGAGCACAAGGATGCTGTTAACTTCCCATGCAGCCCTTGCTGGGGATCTCCAAAGTGACCTGGGAAGGGTACTTCTCAGTCCGTGTTTCTGCACAGCGTTACTGAGCTGACTCAAAGTAAAAGACTCAGTAAATGCTGCCTGTCAGGCTGCAACAAGCTTCCTCATCAGGTGTAAATGGACAGGAAAGATTTTCTTCCATTTGCACCTGATGAGGAGGCATGTTTTTTCCCCAAAAGCTGGTGTCTGCCACCCTGTGTTTGGCTCCCATGGATCAATTCAGTGTTCTTCAAATCAATGTTCTCCACTAATGAGTTATCGCTTTTTTTTATTTTCGAATTGAAACTTAAAATCTACTGGCAAATATTTTGTCATCCGAGAGATACCAGGAGCACAGAATCAAACCTGTAAGCTCCGAAATGAGAATGATTGGGTTTATATCACGGGTCTGTAGTTCCTAGAAAGCAATATAACACTAGAAACTTTTGCTGAGATTAAACAAGAGTCAATACCACAGTGCAGAGGAAGAATTTCTATTTTTGGCTGCACCCTTAAGGCAACAGAGGAAGTGTATGTCATGGTTGCAGTGACAGCTAATGAGCAGATATACAATATTAATTGCAGTGAGTGTAGCAGAGTGAGCAATCTATCAACTTCTATTTTCTCAGCAGCTGTAGCTTAGATACTTTTGACTAACACCTGTGTCTGAACTGGCTGCTTTGAGTTTGTTTACCTACATGGCAGCACACAGAGGAACTAAACCACCACCTCCTATAACCTGTGCTGTGCAGCCTGGGCTATTTTCACCCGCCCTGGCCGCTGTGGCACTGCTTTCAGCGTTGCAGATGTTCAGATGATCGTCTTCTTCCTGTGCTCGAGGGGCTGACCCAGTTGTACTCAGCTTGCACCAGCACGAAGCTGTTCTCCCGGATCCTTTGGAAGTGCATCGCCTCCCCGTTTTCCCTGGCGGCAATGCTGGGGTCCGGCTCGCCGAAGGACACCTCCGTCCGCTTGTGGCAGTGCTGGGCACAGACACAGCGCACGGCAGCTGCCAGCGCCAGGCCCAGCGCGGCCGTGCAGACCAGCAGGATGCCAAGTTGGGCTGCAAGGAGTCGGCTCCCTCTGCCAAGGTCTTCCCCTTTCCCGGGAACAGCAGATCTGGGAACTGGTCTGGTCACCCAGGGCAGGGTATTCCCACCTGCCTCCTCCTTCTTCTCTTCCTCACCCCGGGTGCCAGTCTTCTCTGGCTGCGGTGCCAGCTCTCTTTCTGCCATTTGCCTTGAAGCCAAGGACAAATTGCCAGCAGCACGGGCATCCCCAAACCAGCCTGTGGTTGCAGCAGTGTCACCCAGGTGAGTGTGTACGTGCGGGGCAGAGGGAGACGCTGTCACATGCAGGGAGGCTTTCGAGATGGCCTTTGAAAGCAAAAACACACCAAAATGTGTTTGAGGAGAGAAGAGAAAGAGGGATGCTTATGTTTTCACTCCTTCATAATACAGTTCAACTCTGACACCTGTATGTCCCTCTGGCCTTAAAATAAGCCTTCTCCATTCCCTGGTTACTCAGTAGCTTTTAGAAAATGAGCCAGATGCAACCCTGCTTCATCCCTGTCAATTCCCATAGGAGGGACAATGCACTGGAGCTGGTCCCAGGGGCAAAGGCAGAGTGTGTTGAAGGGGCAAGGGTGAAGGGCAAAGGTGGAGAGGAAGTCACTGCTTTGCCTAAGTAAAGGTCCATGGTTCCTGTTGTTCTGGTGGTATTTTTCACAGCCATAGTTATCACAGAAAAAAAAAATCACTTAATAAAAAATTCCCACTTTGAATGACGCCAGGGTCATGCTGAAAGAGCAGGTGTGATCTTCCCAGCCCAGCTTAATGTTTAGGGTCGCATGGGCTTACTGGGATTCAGTATCACCCTTCTGGGGCTATGGATCGAACCATGGAGCAGAGGGACACAAGAGACTCGGGAGGGCCTTTGACATCGGTGGTTTTGGGGCAGTCACATACAACCTGCTAACTCTTCCCAAAGCCTGCCTTGCTTTCTAAGCATAGAAAGTTTTCTAAGCATAGAAAAGTCTAAGCATAGAAAGCCTAAGCACAGCCAGTTTGAAATCTTCTGCCTCTCTGTGTTGCTTAATCACCCATTTCACTGGGAATGACTGTTCTTGCCTGCTCCTGTTTCTAGGGACCGCCTGGTTCCATGCACCTTATTTTATCTGTCACAAGACGACAGCCACTCCATGCCAGTGCTGCAGCCCAGGCTTTGCTGCAGGTGTTATCCAAGACTGACTGGGAAACAATCATACAATTTAGGAGGCCCCCAATGAATTTTTCCATTCCCACTGTGCATCTGAGCCCCCATCCAAAACCTGCAGAACGTACTGGAGTTTTTTCTTTGGCTCCAGTGAGACTTGGATCTGGCCCTCAATAACTGGCACCTCTCCAGCCTGTCCAGCCCAGCAGGCTTTTTCACACATCCATTAATTACACCAGAGAAACTCTCACCCTCTACCATCATTAGCAATTTCTAAGGCTTCCTGGGAAGACAGTGTGACAAGAGCACAAAGCTGAGGTAGGAGCCCTGGCAAGCTGTGAAGCAAAGTAGTGGAGGGTCAGAGGATCCTTTGTGGAAGAGACAGTTTCTGAAGGTGCTAGTAAAATGCAGCAGTAAATAGAAGACTTTCAGTGGTTGAACTGCAAACTAAAGTAGCTGGCTGGTGAAGTTGGGATTGCGTGTGTGTGGATCACTTGCCCTCAAAATGCAAACATCATACCGTAAGGATATACTGCAGGATTTGGGACTTACGGATAGAAAATGGAATTTGCTCGCAAGTCCTTGCCCTATCTCACATCATTTCTCCTTTCTTTTCATACTCCTTCTCTTCATTCTTGCCTAATTTTCAAATATTTTTATTTCATTATGCTTTTCTTGTCTTGCCTTGTGCAGTAACTCTTCCTTTTCTTTGTTTCCATCTTCTGCCATTTCTCCACTTCTCTCCGTGGCTATGCCAGGTGCTCATGGTACACATCTTCCCTTTACTTGTACTCTGTCCTCTGCTCCTTCCTAAATATTTCTTCCTCGTTCTCTGCTGTATGTCCCCTTCCTCTTTTATTTTCTGTGAGGTTATTTTTCTTCCTCCTGTGGCATTCATCTAACTCTTTATTTTCTTTGTATTTTTCTTCTCTCCATCCTTTCTGTCTTCCACTGCTAACACTGTAACTGTGTCTCTAAGGTATCCCTGCTTTCCACTAGTTCCCATCTGAGCATCTTTCTCTCTCTCCACAGCCCTGGTATTCTCTGGTTTCTCTCCCTCCTCTATTTTCCACTTAATTCCTCAGATGCCCTCCTAGTTTCCACATCTCCTTCCACAGCTGCCCCACTCCCCTGATGCTGCAGTCCCTTCACCGCTTTCTGGGCTTCCTGTCCTGAGATAACCCCTTCCTGAAAGGTGCTCTCACCCGCTCATCCTGCCTGCCAGCTCCTGCTCTTCCAGCTGTCTCTGGCCAGTGCACCCCATGCCTGTGGCTAACCCTACCACCACCACCACATCTGCCTTTCTGATCCATCCAGCCTCAGAAAGCACAGAGCTTCTTTGGCCATCCATGGGAAAATTTAAGTCTTCGACCTCTTGTGGGTTTCTTGGGTGGTATCTATCCAGCACCCCTGGAAAGGAACATCTCAGACTTCCACAGGAATAAAACACACATTTCCAGCCCCGTAACACCCAGTAGTCATGTCTACATGTGGGGAAACTGTTTTAGATTGTTTTTACAGTGGGACTCTTAAAACCCAGGCAGTGGGATCAAAAAAGAACCCTAAAAAAGATATACAAAAACTACATTCCAGTTAAAATAAAAAAAATTACAACTTTTAACAGGCTCAACATAGTTTTAGCCACTTAGCTCTGTGGGCTGCTTGGTGCTGTGACACAGTAGAAGGTTTTATCCTCAGTCTTCTCTTAGACTTTTTTGTCCTTGGAAGAGGCGTCCTCCCTAATCCCACTGCTTACCTGTCTGTGGTCTGTGCACGTCAAACACAAGTGTGGGGTGGCAGCGCTGGCATTGCTTCCTGCTCTAAGATATGGACAGAGGAAAGGCAGGGTTAGTAAGTGAGACCTATCACCATGGCTCGCGTGAGAATCCCTGTTTCTCACACCACCAAGAAGTGTGCCGTTCCTTAGAGCGTTTTCGGGACACGGGCAGTCAACACAGGCCATACGGGCTGTATTTTTAATAATGCCTGATCATTTATTCCTATCCCCATCATTTTCACCCACAGGATGAAATGTTGCATGAAAGTTCATGTAGCACAAACCCCCTAAGGCTTCTGAGCAGACAACCTCAAGCCCAAATTTCATAATTGCTTTGCATCCTTTTTTCCTTTTCCCTGCAGATGGAGAAATAGGTCTGCTGAGTTCACTGTTTCATTGAATACCTGCATGCACTTTTAGAGAAATATTCTGGCAGCCAGTAGTTTTTATCACATTTTTCTGCCACTTGGCCAGTCCTCCGCTGGGCTGAGCAGTGCAGCACTGAGTTCTTAGGAGTTTTGCATTTTTCTCCCTGTCACTGTCTCTCATGTGCAATCTCCAAAGGATTATGTTTCAAAATCCCTGCAGGCAAACACCATCTTGCCTCCCCCCCAGATGCAGACACCTTCCTACACAGACCCTTGTTCATCTGCAGGGAAACTAGTACTGTTTTCCTTCTCTGTAAGGACTGGAGAAATAGCTCTTCCCACCACCGAGTTTACCCATTAGAGGTGCTGAAGTTGGAGGCATTGTTCTGGGAGAGGAAACCTTGCAAGGCATCCACCATGCCAGCTTCTTGGGTGGGAAGGGACGGCTCCAGTGCCTGGCCTTTGGACCTGATGCTCCCACCGGACACAGCCCGTGAAGTCCGTGCCGGCTGCTTTGGCTCAGCAATGGGACGGGCATCTGACCCGACACCAAAACCTGGCTCTGGTGCTGGTGTTGCCACGATGCCGGTGGAGCTGGCAGGCGATGCCGGAGTACGCAGGGGGGAGCCTGCAGGAGAGGTGGGACCTTGTCCAGCAAGGAGACAAAACAAAGAGCAGGGAGAGAGGAGCAGAAGTTTCTTGTCTTCGGTTTGTTTATTTCAAATCCCACCCAGTGCCAACACTTGCCAGGAAGGCTCATAATACTGACTCTTTTATTTTCATGTCACTTGTTTTTAAGAGGGAACCCAGAGGAAAATTAAAGCAGCAAAGCTCTCTGCATGTGTTATGGTTAAGTGAAATAATTAAAACTCAGTCTTATTGCAACGACAAAAATGCCGAGAAATACATCTGCTTTGGGTATAAGTAAATTCATGGGGCTTCTTACTGATCACAGGCTGCATAAGTACAACTAAATATATACCTGAGGAGCAATAGTCACATTTGGAGACAAATGTGTTCCTCTGCTTAGACAACATTGCTAATTGCACTACCTTATCTTCAAAAGCTGGGATTTTAGGTAAAGTATGTTGTACATTAGGGTTTGCATTGAATCATAAGATCTGGCAACCCTGTTTAACTTTCCGGTACCCTCCTTGGAACGGGCTGCATCACTTCAAATGCTGACCCATGCCCTCACTTCAAGGAGCTCACCAGGGCCATCACTGATCTCCTTGGTGGTCACAGGAGTTAAACGGGTCCCCCCAGCTTGTTTGGGTCACTTGTGTTCAACAATTGCCCAGAATAAGCTCTAAAACTACTTTGCAGGAAGCAAACCCGTACCTTTGCTTGCCGTACCTGTGAGGTGTGTGTCAGCTGGTCCCTGCGAGGACACAGGGGCTGCGGTGTCGGGCTTCTTGCCACTGCCAGCAAGCGTCTTGTTTTGCCCCCCCTGAGCCACGATAGCAGATTCAATCTTTGCCCAGTAAACAAAGTATGACTGGACTATGGAGATGCTGTTAAAACATAATTAGGCAAGAATTTATTGGCTCTGTAGCATTAATAAAACGTCTGACTGTTTAGCTAATCACAAAGACTGCTTTAACCTGAAGAGAGAACGGATGCAAAAGTATTTTAAAGGATTAGCCTGTCATACATTTTCTATTACAAATAAAAGACACCAGGGCCTATAAGAAAGATTCTGGGTGAAGAATCACCACCCATAATTAAGATCAGCCAAAAATGTGTGGGAACTTAAATAAAAAGAAATAAGAAAAGCTCTATTACATTTACCATGTTGATAGAGGTACATTTGTAAAACTTGGACTAGCTCTGCTTATAATCTCCTGTAGGCAGGGAAACAACAGTGGTATTTACTAATTAAAACAAGTCAATGTAACTTGTACAAACAGCAGAATAGGTAAGGGCAAAAAAAAATATCTCTTCTCAGCCCTCTGATATTTGAACCTGCCTAATCCTCTGCTTTTTGTCAGGTGCCAAAACTGCATTGGCCAACCTTTAACTGTTCACCCAGAGAGCCTTATTTAAGCTGGAGATTTTGGGAGAATTTCAGCTCAGATTGCTCAGCTGCTTGTGAGAGTTAGCTAAGGGGAAGCCAGTTTGGGTTTCCCTGTGCCAGATGATTCTTACAAGATTTTTTTAAGCCTAACAAGGAGTTTTTCCAGATGCTGTAATAGGGCAAAAAGGGAGAAGCTATCAGAATACATCTTGGAGAGTCAAAAGCCAAAGGGTGAAGGAAGTATCAGAGCAGGTGTCTAGGACTAGATGTTGTTGGGTTTTGTTTGAGTTTATTTGGTTGTTTGAGCTCTATTCTCTGATTTAAAACAATGGCCAAAAATTGGAAATTCCAAGCAGCAATATTTCTGTTTCAATGAATTTTTATTGAATCACGATGAGGTGCACAAGCCACAGCACTCACTGGGATGCTTATGTTTTGGGAAGCAGCCTAGGATCTGGCCAAGCAGCCTCTAAGTGGTTTTGTAAAGTCAAAAAATAAAAATTTAATATCTTTCAAAGTGAAAACCTGCTGTGCTTCCTCTAAGACAGTCAGTTAGAAGACTTTCTATTTCACTCCAGATCAGAACCAAACTACTTGAAGAGTTTGGAACTTTGGTGCGAAACAGAGATGTCAAGTTTTGACACAGTCATGACTTTCTTTGTAATGTGAATAGTTCTGTTTACATTTTACTTTTTTTAAAAGTACTAATTTTTAATTATTTTTAAGAGGTCATATACAAGATTGTCCTGTAGGCAGGAAAGTCCTATGGGCTGTGTTATTTACAAAGACAGGCAATATGATCACAGTTGTCTTTATGTCTTAATATTTCTATTTCCTAAATGCCCGGGCTGTCATCTTCCAGTGTATTTGTTCTGAGAAAATAGTAGCCATGTAAATAATAAGCAGCACTACCCAGCTACATAATGGTGATTTCTGTACCAGCTGGGATACTGCTGCAGCATTTGGTAAGTATGTAGTTGTACTGTGTTCGAGATACAATAAACCACTTTGCTGGGCAAGTATGATGGAAAAATAAAGCCAAGCCTTTAAGCTGAGAGGACACAAATTCTGGTTAGGAACCAGCACATCCTTACAAAAACTTGATGTCTCCAACGGGTTGGTCTGGTGCTTTCCATACGAAGGACAGGTTTCTCTTCAGTGACTTGTCCGAGTGGGTGACAGTGTCCCCATCTTCAAAACAGGTCAGTAGCTTGGAACCAGGAGGCATGAAGATGAATGTGCCAGCGATTTCGTTGTCGGATACTTTGCGAGCTTGGAGCATAAAGCCCATGTAATCCCGGGTGCTCCTCACTGTCACTGGAAGACAAAACATGGGACAGAAGGGATTTGTCTTGAAGTTATGGAGTGAATTGTCTGCCATGGATTTTCCAGTGATAGCACTGAAACCAAAAGAAAACCTTGGGGAACAACACTGAAAACACCTCAGGACCAGCGATGATGGGAACAGGACATGCTGCCAACTGTGCCTAAGAGTCAGGTGAGTCACCCAGACCCCTTTGTGTGGTGCTGAGGAGCAGGGAAGGTGACTTTACCCTTTGGAAGTGCTTCTCATGTGCCATTGCATGTAATGAGGTCTGGGGTGGTTAAGACAGGATTGAGATAAATAAATCCCCCCCAAAGCACCCAAACCTACCAGCTGCCTCCAGCAAACAGGTGGTCTGCAACATGGTGAAAACCTGGAGTCAACCATCACCTGAGAAACCTTAGGCCAAGGACTGCAAACAGAATTCTTCTGTAAATACATTAATTTCCTCACAATGAAAGAGGTGGCATAGCTCACTCAGACCAGTTATCCCTCTTCCCTGACCTCACAAAGATTCATGCCACCACTTGGGATTAGCTGTCACGTGTTTCTCAGATGCAGGAAGCTGCTCCTTACCTGGAACCTTGTCCCCTGGGAAGTAGAAGGACATGTTGGTGTGGAGAGTGACGAAGTTGCTGTTGGGGCTGTGCAGCTGCACTCGGAGGTGCCTGGGCATCATGTCGGCGCAGGCAGAAAGGCTCGCGCCGTGCGAGAAGGCGGCCGCGCAGGAGACCAAGCACAGGGTGGTGCATGCCCAGCCAACGATGGCAGCGTGGGCTCTCCTGCCATCCTCCATCCTACAGCAGAAAACAATGTGGAGGTTCACTTCAATGCAGCGGCTTCAGCAGCCTGTGAGCCTGTCTGGTGCCATTGATTTAGCTGATCTGCAGAACTACTCTTCCCACAGGGTTTAAACAAAGGAAAATAAATTATCTTTGAGGCACCTGGAGCCACTTTTGAATCCACAGCATTCACATTCTGAAGCAATTGTCGAGGCTGGAAGGGGAGAGGCCCCACAGGAGGATGTATTTCTTGTGAAGTTGCCCATGGAGGCAGCAGTCAGGGAAGATTTGCTCTAAAAAGTCTTGTGGGCTTTAGGAGAAGCCTCTGTACAGCCAGGCTCAGCACACACCACTGTTCCCAGCCCAAACATACAACCTGATCAATGGGAAAACATCTGTCCTGCAGAGCTGCTGCAGACTCCCACTGCATGTGGGGCTGGTGCCCAGAGCAGAGCCTCTCCCTGTCTGTCATCTCAGAGCTGTGTCCCTGCACTGACAGCACGGGGCTGCCCCTCACACTGGGCTGCTTGTGACCACTGGACCCCTGTCTGGCCACCCAGCAGCATTTAGGCTTGTCCTTCTCAGTCAGGGCTTGCTGTAGATGACAAGACAGTAGTGATGCTGTCTTTCAAGTCAGAGTTGAAACCCTGAGATAACTTGGTGGCAGTTTTGTCTATTACCAAGATTTCTCCTTATTCTCAAGTTTTTAATCCAAACTAGCATTTTTTTCTCAACACAGTTCAAGTTTAATATTTGGTATTCTGTGGCTTTAGTACCTCGCAGCTTTGGTGGCTGACACAAAACACATTTCCAGATTAACTGGAGTATTGTGTTATTCTGATTTTTCAAAATGCACTTTAGAAAGTGAAGCTGAAGGATGAGTGTGGGGTATTTGTTGTAATGGATATCGTAAGGCAGGTGGTTCAGATTTTAATGTAGTGCTTTCTAACACCTTCTTTCCAACAGGCAGCTTTTCGTGCCTTAGATTTCATTACATTTGGTCAATAGGTAGATGTAAATGAATCAGAGGAAACCAGAGGCTGAGGAGGTCTAGCTTACACTTCCCTCTCTAGCACTTCTGAAACTTGCCAGCTGACTAACGAACCACCACTGCACAGTTTGTGCCTGGACTGAAGCAGCACGCAGATGGATGCAGTTTAACCTTCCACAGCCCAGCATCCTGCCACTCCAACCAGTTACATGCCAGAAGATGCTTGTGGGAGTCGCAGGAGCCTTTGCTAACTCTCCAGCCCCTGTTGGACGAGTGGCAGGATGCCTGCTCCTCTCGGAGCCAGCCGCTCCTCTGGGCACACATAAAGCTCCCTTGCTGGATACGATTTCTCACAGGAGCTTATGAAGTACGCCTGAGCAGCAGCTCTTTCCCTCGGGTGTTTCCCGGGCTGTGCCATCTTTCTCTATCCCACCCCCAGCTGCCCTCCTGTGCCCATCACGGCAGGGGAGCAATGCTCTGCTCCCCAGGGCTGCCCGGTGCTGCCGTCACTTACCTTGGGACACGAGTGCTGCCGGGCTCGCTGCCGCTACTGCCCTCCCAGCCCGCTGGAGACCTATCCTTTCAGGGGCCTTCTTCTCTCCCTCCTCTAATGGGAAGTGCAGCAGCTGTTACTGCTAATACCCACCACCCACAGCAGCTCTCTGCCAGTGCCCAAATCCTGCCTTAATCATATTAGTTTTTCTCTTCACATCCCACCCTTTATTTACTTTTTTTTTTTTTACATCTCCAAGCTTCTGCAACGAAAACAAAGGCAACTACTGGGGGAGGGGGTGGAGCACAGCAAGTCATGGGGTTTGTGTGGGACACCCTGGAACTCCTTTGGTTGGATTTTTGCTTCCCTGTTACCCTCCCCACACACATATTCCCCCTTCTGTGCTGAAGCAAAGCAAAGCCACATCAGCTCCCTCCATGACCCCCAAGCAGTGTGCCCTGTCTCTCACATTTACATGGAATTAATTTTGGCAGTAAAAGCAGAATTTTGCTAGAAAGGCTGGGAAGGCACATCCCATGCGCCAGCCCTTCCAGAAGGAGCCATCAACAGACCCCAAATCTGCCAAAGCCAGCACAGGGAACTAAACATCTGCTATGCGTGACTGTCCCCCGGCACAAGAGCTGTATTGCAGTCCAGGCTGTCAGCCCTGCTCCTTGCTCAAGCTATGCTGCAGCTGTGCTGGCTGATCCTGTCCCTGGGCTTCCCAGCTCCTCCTTGGATCCACCTCATCACTGCTAGGTGATCTGGTGATCAGGAGTCCAGCTGAACCCAGCCACTGTCACCAGGCCCCCCTGTGATGAGCCTTGAGAGTGGCTCGTTGCTTGCAACAGATGGAAATTAGGGTCCAATTCATCATCAGAGCTGCCATCAGAAGATGCTGAACAAACTGCTGGCAGCTTGTGGCTCCGAGTAGGGCTGGATGAATGGAATAAAGCCCCATCAGCTGTCTGGCCTTTCTTCAGCCAACAAACCCTTAGGAGGCAGTGTCAGGTCTCCCAGGGCCACTGGGAGGAGGGTGCAAGAAAGTTATATAAGATGAATGGGCAAAAGAGTGCTTGGGGCCCTTTAGTCCTCCTCTTCCTCCTCCTTGGATAAATATGTCTGACAGCTGAATGAGTTCAAGCTGGTTCTTGGGCCAGTGTCCCAGCACGATACCACTGCTCTGTCCTGTGCCATGAATAAAGAGGATACCCCAACACACAGGCAACACCACTGGATTTTGTTTCTGCTCCAGCAATGCCTTAAATTTAATCTTGCATGGGATCTGACCAGTGTGGGAGTCTGTCCAGAGTGGACATCCTGGTAGCCTCTGCCTAGGGCACCTCCCAAAAACTAGAGGCAAGCTCACAGGTGCCCCACTTATTAGCACTTTTCCCATCAGCCTGCCCTGCTCTACAGCCTGTCGTTTGGAAGTGACAGAAGATGCTGGGCTGGCACTGAGCTACTGCTGCTGACAACCCAGCTCTCAGCTGTTTAACTGGTTGGAAAATATGAGAAGTGGTGGTACTGGGCTCTCATTAGTCAGCTCTTCTCTGCATTTGAAAGAGGCCTTACAGTTACGAATGAATTTCAAGATACAGTGTAAGTCTTGTCGTTTTCTTTCATTTTGTCAGTGGAAGCAGTGTGTAGTTCAGGGAAGGGAGGAAAAGTTTATTGCTTCTGTTCCAGTTTGTAATTGCCCATTCTTCATATACAGAAGAGAATATCTTTATGCTGCATCAATGACTAATCCTTTCCTGAAACCAGACGGTCTCTTATGCTTTTCCTTACTAACTTATTCCTAGGCTAAACCATCCCTTGCTTATAATAAAGCAGTAGCTCCAGACCTCTGACAATCCGCAGGAGAAATGCCAAACACGTTACAGCCATTCTGGCACAGTGGCCAGGTCTGAAGACGGTATTCCATGTGAGTGTGGGTCTTTGCATCACAGCACAGTGTTATGGCATTGCATTGTCTTCTTCAGCTGCTGCCCCAGATTTGGCACACATTTCCTTTATGCCAGCTCCAGTGAGAACCATTTCTCCACTGGCTTCCCCCCCAAAAAAGGGGAAAAGCAGAAAAGAGCAGACACCGAAATAGCAGTGTTGGTGTTCCCTGGGCTCCATGCAAAGCTGTGGGCAGAAGGGAGCAGAGGCTTTAAGAAATGAGGCCCAGATCCAACTCCTCTGTAAGAGCATAGCATAAAGGGCAGTGCTGAACTGTCTCTGCTCACTTCCAAGGCTGCAGCAGCCTCTGGCAGGGCAGGACGTGCTGCTGTACGCAGGTTTAGCAGCACCAGTCAGCAGAGCTGCACGACGTGCCTGGTTAATTGCTGGGCTGCTCTGAAACACAGCCCTATGCAGCATTCATCCTCACTGCCTGCTCTCAAGCAGGGGAACTCAGTGGCTTCAAAGCTGCTCTCAACCCAAATGTCAGAACCATCTCCTGCTCAGGGATGGAAAAAGCCTGTCACAGTCATTACCGTGACACAGGCACCCACCAGCAGCCTCCAACTGCCCGTTCAAATGCCAAGTGACAGGCAGATGTTTGCAGTAAGAAATACAGCCCTCTCAGAACCTCTGGTTGCATCACCCACCAGGACAGCATTGCCTCAGCCTTCTATGGCCAGGGCTTTGACCTGCACGAGTCACTTGAGCTCAGCCAGACTCTGCACATCGCTCTGACGATGGGGCCCAGACAGACCACATGGCACTGCTGAAACTAGTGAGCTTTACCTTTTTCCTGGCATAAATGTCTTTGTTACTAGGAAGCTGGCAAGGAGAAGGGGACCTAAGACAACTTAACCCCTTAACAACTTAAGCCTATTGTTATCTCAGCAGCATTTGTGTGGTGGATTTCTGGAAATAAAAAAAAAAAAAAAAAGTTAAAAAAGAAATCCACCATTGGGAATTTAAAATAGCGCTGCGGAAACAGCGTATGCTCTGCCCTAGAGAAGGGGGTTGAGGAGAGGGCGAGAGAGAGAGAGAGTGTAGGGCCCTTTCTGGGTCTCGGTAAGAAAGGTCTAGCAACAAATAGCTTAATGATTGTTTTAATAAGACAGAGTAAGGTGATGAATACAGACAGCACATAAAATGAACATCCCTTCAGATGCCTGGCACCCCACATTCATGTAGCATGTCAGAGCCCAGCTGGATTTTCCCACAGGGCGCTGTACAGAGCAGATGCAAACTCATCCATGAAGAGATTCTCTCCCTTCCCATCACTTGACTTAGTTTATAATTTCTGTACACCAGAACAACCCTCTGTTCTAAAGGATGTTCTCATGAAAACTTGCTGCTCTTAGATAAAGGCAAAGCCAGGCAAGTGGGAGCTGCCTGTGAGCTCTGCTGTTCAGGTGAGCTGGCAGACATATCCTGCATCTAAAGGGGTCTGTGCAGACCTGAAAGCCATGCTGGACATGCAGCCCAGCCCAGCCTGCAGCTGTCGTGTGGGTCACTGACTCCCGAACATTCAAGGGTCCGGGTCAGTGCAGCAGCTCAGGAAATGCGCCCTCCCATCTGAGTTCAGCCCCTGGAGAACAGTTTGGCACAGGGATTTGAGACTGAAACTGCTGACTCCACAGTCTGCTTGTTTTCAAAGCCCACACAGGGCTGGAGCTGGCCACGGGTGTGAGCTGGAATATTAAAGATCAGGCATTGCTTTGGTACCATCAGTCAAATGCAGGAAGGCTGTCACTTTGCAAACACTTCCATGTTTTCTTGCCTACCATGGACAACACAGCTGAAACCTGCAGCTGTGGGGAACAGCTGGCTTTCAGAGCTGGAAAAGAGCCTTAGGAAGTAATGGGCAAGTCACACCCAGAAGGGCTTTGAGTTGCTGTTTTGTCATTGTAGCATCAAGAAAGAGGTAGAAAGAACTGAAATAAATTATGTTCAGTACGGGTTGCATTAGATTCCCTTTGAACTAGAAACCAGGTGGCAACAATTTGTGATCAGGTGGCAACAAATTGGTCATCAGTGTATACCTTTAAGGCAAAACCTTCCTAGCAAGCTCTGCTCCCTTTACATAGGGGCACTCGAGGGCACTGCAGGTTTTTGTAGTAACCTGGTGTTTGGCTGCCTCACTACTCAGTAAGTACTTACTTACCTCCTTCTTCCACACTTGCGCGCTCTCTAGTTTTCACAGGATATGTTGTGCTGCTGTTCCCAGCCAGGCTTTTGTTTAAGGAAA
Source organism: Pseudotriccus pelzelni (assembly GCA_035584735.1). Classification (NCBI taxonomy): domain Eukaryota; kingdom Metazoa; phylum Chordata; class Aves; order Passeriformes; family Tyrannidae; genus Pseudotriccus; species Pseudotriccus pelzelni. The sequence continues at coordinate 14,958,029 of JAWMRA010000130.1, forward strand.
TGTGGCTTAGTTTGTCTTTTCAAGGGCAAGAAACTTATGCTGGATGAGGGGATGTAGCGAAGTCGCAACTACTGTTCTTCCTGGGGTCTGTCTGTGAACTGCATGTGTAGCTGAGGGTGGGGTAGTGATTAAATGGCCTTTGCTTCATGATGTGCATAAAAGTACTGACTACCTACATGATGCAGCTTCAGTCTTTGAAATTCAGTCATTTTTGCTCGTCAGTTTTGGATTACTTAATTTTGGGTACATTCTTCTGAAGAAAGTGATGGACACGTGCTTGCAAGTTGTTGAAAGAGTGTTTCATTGTCGGTTCTGTTCTAGTTGAGCTTGATCCCCAAGCAAAGCTGTTTGATACACAAGTACCAGGGCAAGAGCATCAGGTTGTGGTAAATGAGGTGACATGAAGGATATGAGTGCTAGTATCTCATGCTGCCTTTTGTGTAAGAAGATATATTGCTTTTGTAGGAGTGCATTTGTATCTCCCAAGGGGATAAAGATCTTGTATATTAGGTTGAGTTATCAAGAGTTTGGGAAACGTATCATTCTACTTTGATGTTTATGTACATATATAATGTGATGCAACTCTGGATAGCATTCCATGTACCTTTCTGAGAGCTGTTGATTTACTTGCAAATGAAATGTTGTCCTACAGAATATGTAAGTTAAAATCTAAAAGATGAGCAGAATAAATCCAATATAAATGTTTTATCTAATTAAAACTAGACTACATTCAAACATTGGACTGCCTGATGGAAGTCGAGCTTAAATGTCTACTTGATTTAAACACAGAGGTTAAAAATTGAATTAAAGGGGGGTAAAACTGTGTAAAATATATTAAAGGGCAGCAATTGTAGTAACTAAATGCTTAATTTCTTTTACTACTTTTGCAATTCAAATATGAATTACAACAACTGATCTTCAATGGAAATTTTCCTGTCTACCTCACATAGTAAATAGTGGCTTCATGATCTAGAATACATTAATAAACCCTTTGGCACGTAAGCTACATAGTATTTTCTGCATTCAGTTCAGTACGTGATTAGACCATCAGAAGTAGCAGATTACACTGAAACATGTTGTATAGCTAGAATTGTAGAAACAACTGCATTTGAAAAGTTAGCAATGCAAACTCTTGAGAATAAATCAAAGTCTATATGAAATGTGTTGCTATAGGCGGGTAGGTGTGTGTGGGGAGAGAAAGGTGGAGAAGGAAGAGGAGGGGGAAAATTTAAACCTGTATTAAAATAAAGTTTTTAAAACTAAAAATAACAAAACCCAGACAGTCTCCAGGACTGAAAGCAGACAGTAACCTGCCAGCTACATATAGATGACAAAGCAAATGAGAAATTGCATGTCCCACTTGGAGGTACGTCTTCATTTTTAAAAAAAGAAGTCACTTACAGAAGAGCAAGTTGGTGATTTGTCTTACATCCTGGACCTTTTTCAACCCTTGTCAGAAAATGATAAATTGCTGAAGCATATTGTACAGTAACAACTCTATTTGTGTGTTCTGTCATGGCTTCTGAAGTGCTTTGTGTGGAAAGGTTAAATTATTTTTCAGTCATCAGTTATTTACTGATCTTAAAAAACAGTAAAATTAAAAATTTGCAACCTGTATTCTCTCGTTTTGGTAACTGAGATGTTATTATTCCCTGCTGCATTAGAGCTACTGGTACCTGGGGAGAAAGTAACACTGGCCCATTCACTCAGTTCTCTTGCGTTGATCCATCCACAACTAGAAGTATTTTTGTTCCTGGAGGCACTCTAAATTGTCCAAAGAATAAAGCAGGACTTGAGATAACTCAGTTTAAAAGACTGGCTTAATAACCTCACCATGAGGTACATTACCCTAACTTTGTCATGAAGAACAAGAAATTCTGAGTAGGTGGATATTAAGTGCAGAAACACTCAGGCAAAGAAACATCTGAACGTTCAGAGTAGTTTTTTTTTATTGGCTGACTGCATGTAAAAGGAAAAAACATATTTTATAAGTTGGAATAAGTATCCATGTAAAATTGAGTTGGATTTACTCACTGTGCTTTGATTATCTGGGAACACTGTTGAAAAATATACAGAAACAAGTTCTGACTCCATTGTTTGCTCAGAGGTTTCCCCGCCCTAATGCATACCCCATACTATAAGCTTAATGCATTTGTTCTCATTTCTGGCTAGCACATTAGAGAATATGTAGATAGTACTAGGTCTGGAGGGGAGTGGATGGGAGAAAGACTGAACTGTCTGAAGAGGATACATATGGCATGTTTACAAAAGCTTTTAGATTCCTAGTCTGCTTTCAGAGTAGCTTTAGGTATTAGTTAAAATTGCTTTTTACTGAAGAAGTCCATTGTGTTTGGTAGAGAAGCACGAAAAAAAGGTCACCACAAGCAGAGGTAGGGTGGGGGGTACACAGGCAGGAGGTGAAGCAGCTACTCGCTGTACTGACACACCAACTGAGAGCTCTTCACCTCTGACTGACTTCCCCAGCTGGCACAGAGCTTTCTTTTCACCCTTAAGGCTTTTCTTCCATTTGATTCAATTCTTTCTCCACCCCTAACTGTTGAAGTGTCACTGTTACATCCCTTGATTCAATCCACAATTCAAGATTTTTTGGACAGCTGAACTTTTTACCCGATGACTCTTACTAGACTGGCATTTAAAGCTGACCCTGGGTTTTCCAAAAGGAACAGGTCATTGTCACCGAAACATTAGCATTTCCCTTCCCAACATCAGTCAAACTTTTGTTTTGCCATCAATGCAAGGCTGTGATTTGCAGTTACTCCGTGCCTGCTTACCTTCCAATCAGTATTTTTGTAACTGTTAGCATAATTAAATGAGCTGTTGCTTTGAATGACACTTGTGGCACTATTGCACTCTTCTCTTTTATTTCTTTTCTGTACAGTGGAACAAAGCAATGCTTTGAAAAAAAAAAAAATCCAGGAAGTTTACACTGGTTTACATTTATTTAAAAAAAATATTTAGACACTTCTGTATTTCACCTGTGGATTATGAACTACAAATCAAATAGGGCTCATCACTTCAAAGAGGTTCACAAGTACAAAACAGACTCCTTCTGGCATCTTCACATTCTCCTCTTCTGAGTGCTTATGTACAACACTGTAAAAAAGAGAAAGTGGCTCACATAAGAGGGCCCTGGTAAATAAGGTGCAGAAGCCTGTTTATTTAAAACATCTTATTTCCATGGCTTGTAAATTGACACTGTAATGAATCTCGTTCAGCATGAACAAAGTCAGTAAACTTTTAAGTCCAGGTTTCAAAAAATGCTATCCAATTTAGACATTATGTATTACTTTGGTTCAGTATTTATTATATTCATAGCCAAAACGTACTCCAGCAGATGGAGGCTGAAGAGAGGAAGGACAAAGCCAGAACCCTGCAGTATTACTGAGGGGAGCATGAGAGAGTTCCTAAGCAGCAGAATTACAGGTGTCAGACACTAATGCTGTGATCTTTCAACAAAAGCCGTAAATCCCAAGCACTTAAGGCAAAGCTAATGATAAGCTCTGAAGCAGCAGATATCTTCCACCTGCATGGCTTGTGATATCCCCAGAACAGATCCATTCCCAACACGAAATGATATTGTGCTCCTAAACCTTGGATGTCTTCAGCTCTCTCTTCAGCCTGTTCTTCAGCCTTCTGCCTCGCATCTATTTGTTTTAACTTTCATAATAGATTATTTCCTTAATTGATTCTCCAGCTGCAATACTACTCTGTTGCTTGGCATAACAGTCCAAATGCCTTGCAAAACGCATTTGGCCTCACTTCAAGGATTATTTCTCCACCTAAAATGCTCTTTTATACTGGTGCCACATTCTCTTTGATTCTTTTCGTAACATGGAATTTAGTCCTTGTTTCTTTTTATTCCCTCCCTCTTTGCTGACCTCCATTTTCTTCTCAAGTAACTTAGTCAAACTCTGCTTCATTTACCTTCTCTACAAGTCTCTTCACATCCGACTTGTGAACCTTTTCTATTTTTAGATACTCTTCTCCCTGGCATGCTCTGCTATTACAGCCTAACTGATACCAGAGAGTCATTCCAGGAGCCTGGGATTGTCCTTGAAGTGCACGAAAATCCACCTACTGCACTGGGATGTTCACAGGCTCAACAGTAAAGCAGGAGTGATTTTCTTGACTGGGGGTAAAATCTTTACTCGGAGATGAAAATAGCCTCCAGTACTAATAAGCAGCAGTCACTCAGTTCTGGACAACTGCCTCTCACCAGAAAATATTAGTGTCGCTGTAATATCTGCACTGTTTCATAAATTTATGCAGTAGCTTGCCTAGCAAAACATAAACTTCTGTGGTGCAGAGGCCATCTAAATAAGCAGCAAGTGCAAAGAGTAAGCCTGTCAAATGACAGAAAATAAGCTCCGAGGAAGGCTAGAAAAGAATGTGCTTCTCTAAATTAACTTCAAGTTCAGAGGCAAAAAGAGCCACAGGAATGCAGAAAAGCACAGACTGTGGAAAGTGAAATTGTAAAAAAGTAAATGTGGTATGGCTTCGAAGAGGGCCTAAAACTAATATTCTTACAGGCAGCTTGCTTATATCTCAGCCACCGCTGAAGTTCAGAAGTAAATATCAAAGCACAATTTTCTAATGAGCAGTAACAGAAGGAGTAGGAATTACCATTATTTCCTCGGATAAATGCGTCCCCATACTTGTTCTTTAATTGTCCATTTACATATTCTTCAGTCTGTTCCAGAGCTATATTCATATACCCATCCAGGCAAGCCAGGACACCTGAAAAGCGACAGTTTGAGAGAATCAGCTGAAACTTATTTTAAAATAAACAAAAATGCATTGTGTTTGAATAGTACAGGAAAAAAACCAAATCTGTATCTTTATAACAAACCAAAAGCCCAAGCTTGGCCAGATAGATTCTTCAAATAATTCAGCTGGGAGACAAGAATCCCAGGCCCTCTCATAGAGATACTGTCAATTGATGTAAGAGTTGTGGGGATGAAACAAGAAGTCATTAAGGCATGACGTTGAAAAGATGGACACTTAGCACTTAGAAAGTTTAAGTTGTCCCCTCTCACTTGTGTTGTAAGAACCTGTGACATTACAAATAAGTGGATAAGCGAAGGACAAGGCTATGTAAATTGAGTTATCACCAAAGGATATAGCTGAAAAACAACCCTTTTCATACAGGACTCCATACATGCTTTTTTTCATATTTATCTTCACGCTTACAGATCTAGAAGAACATTAGCTGAAAGTCTCTGTTTTGATGTAAACAAAATTCTACACGTTTTGACAAAGGGCTTTCAAATGGTACTGAAATCTTCCCACAAAAAATAAAATTACACTCCTTAGTGTTTAGTGCAACTAAAGAAAAAAATGTCTGCAATATTAGCTGTTCTTTTGATCAGCAAAATATGCATATTAGTAGCACTTATATTAGACAAGTGTTTATGTTCTCACTTCTAATAGCACCTGTTGAGCCCTGTTCACTCAGTACTTGCTAAGTACTGGCAGCATGGTGGGCTTTTTTCATTCAAAATCTCTCCCCTCTGTCTATACCCAGAACCACAGCCGTCTACAAACTTCACTCACCTGATCAACAGAAGTGAATGTGAGGATTAAAAGGATTAAAAGCTGGACTGTGAAGATTTACCTAGGCCCCAGATGCAGTATTTTCAAACTCTTTGGTTGGTGGCTGTTTCATTCTCTTCCTCCTTTTCTTTGTGTTTACTCTAAGGCCACTAATGGCACCAAGTATTACCACTGCCCATTCTGGCCAGCATTTTATCTGGTTTATCTGTATGTACAGTTTCCCAGGGCATGTGCAGGACTAGGCAATGAATCAAGACATTTCACAGTTACACATCGACACTTGCATTAGGCCACGCTTGTGTGTGTAGTGCATTGGAGGGTGGAGGTACAGACAAAAAATTAGCAACACAGCCTGGGGGAGAATCTAAACAGATCTACAACAAAAAACCTAAGATGCTGTTTCTTAAGGCTTTTCCAAGTGTTGGTCACATTTCTGCAGAAAACAAAACAGTGCCGATTTTTTCAAATGAAACCAGCATACAGATTTTCCAACACAGGTCACATCAAGAGGGAAGGATGGAGAGCACCCGAAAATAAGGAAGGGAAGGCAGGGTGGGAAATCCAGTCACAAACAAGGGTGTTCAAGGAAATAGGGTTCAATTCATGGTAGGTCTGACTGTAGGCATGCTAAACTAGCTTTTTGTAGAGGAAAAAGCTGAGTAGTTCATCTACGGCATTTACAAATGGATCTTACCAAGCAGGAGATAGCAATAGTCTCAAAGAAAACAGGAAGTGCAAAAAAAAAACAAATCTGGTTTTGGCCCTGCCTTGTGTGCACCTTCAGGTAAATGATGACTTGCTTTAAGTGACTTTAATGAGCTCTCTCTACATTCTCCTGCAAGAAAGACTGACAGAGATGAAGCTTTTAAGACACCAACCCTACCTGAAGTGCTCAGACAATGTGGTTCTCAAAGAAATGAGAGACTGCAAATTCTGTCATCTGAGCGACACTAAAGAGAACCAGGAAGGGATAAGGAGGCGCTGCTTGCTCTGTCAGTGAACAATAACAGTTTAGAACTGTCATAACATAAAGATTCCTTGTCACAGCACAAACAAATCTCCTCTCACAAGTACCAGGCTAAGCCAATTGAAGTAAACCTATTGAAGCAGTGATCTCTAGCAGAACCACAACGTTCTAAGTTACTACAGAATGAAATCTCTAAATTGTGCACAACGGAAGTTTTAATTAAGTCTTGACATTACCCGGACAGGTCAGTAATGGAAGTAGGACTGTGCATTTCACTGCACAGAACAGTTTTTAATGTACCAGTTAAAAACATCTACAATCCTACATACAGTGCATGAAGGGATACAGATAGGCTGAAGAGTTTTGGAATAAATCTGCTGGACTGTGTTAAAATGAAGCAGCAATTGTTAAAGTTAAAATGAATACAGCAGCAAAAGCCATGCTAAGCTTTCTCCTCTCTCTCCGTGAGTCTTGGTCCAATACAGGTCTGGGCAGCTGTTTAACCGTGGATGTCAGTAACTCTTTCATCCCTCCTGTAAGAGCTACCTTATGACTGACAGCACAGTTAACTTTGAAGCTCTTCTGGACCAAGATCCATACTAGGAATTAGAGAACAGAAAGGTGAAGAAGAGGGTAGTTCCAAACAAGGGTTGCTATCAGAGCACTGAAAAGGGACATTTCAGGAGCTGTAATTCCAGACGATCTTTACAAATGTCAGTTGGGGAACTTGGAATCACCCCAAGACTCCTGCTGAATCATCTGTGACTAAAGACACTAATGATTTAGATAAATAATTTTAAACTCTAAATCCTCTGTTTACCTCCTCTGTTTCTCCAGAGCTGATTTTCTGTTTTTAATGTCACCATTCTGAGATCTGTATTCTTGAACTCTAAGATTCTGGATCACATGGTTTTGCTTTTCAAAGTCAATGCATCTATTCTAATCTCCCCAATCAAATACTTTACTCAGTGAGACAGACACAGACCTTACCTCGATAATCAACTCCAGAATTTAATTTTACGACAACTGGCCTTCCGATGATTTGTTTCAGGAAGTCACTCGGAGTTTGCTTCCGAAGACTCATCTTGGTCTTCTCTGGTAAGCTGAGCATAGAAAACATCTGGATAAGAAACACGCTCCCATATTGTCCTAAATACTTTGTACAGACAGGCAGACCCCTGATTCTTAATGCTTTCAGTAGGAGAGAATATCAAAGGAGATAAGAGCAAAACCTTAAGGGTGGAGGGGGAGAGACAGACCTCCTAAAGCCATGGCATTAAACCTTCCCTGTGGCATTTTTATAACTTCTGAAATTAATACTAAAGATCCTTGTTTGCCATGCTGTGCATCTTTTAACCTTCCAACGGTGCCAAAGGCCTCGTCATCTCTAGCATCTTTTGCTAAAATGACTTTTACTACATTTAGAGAACTAAGCCATAAGTGTTTAATGTCTTCAGGGGAGATGTCAGAACCTGCTCCATACACAGGAACAGCAAGAGCAGTTTTGATCTTGGCTCACAAATACAAGCAAAGAAAAAAACTGAAAGGATTTCTTCAACTGAATCCGTTAAAGCAGACTAAGTTAAGGCCTGTGGTTAAATAAGAGACCTGAAGCGACAACGTGATTTAAAAACCCAGCACGGAGACAGCACCCACAGGCACACCCCCAAGCCCACCCCCCAGTCAGTGCTGGCTCAACATCTGCCGCTCCCGTGTCTCTTTACCCAAGGAACGTTCGTTCTGCTCTTCACGCCCGCGGCAGACAAACCCCAGCGCGCTGCCGGCTTCTCGCCGCCGCCTCCTGCGGCAAAGCGCACCGGGCCACTCCAGCCACGGACCCTCGCTGGTTTTCCCACCAGCACCCGCGTCCCGCAGCCCCCCACTCCCGCAGCCGAACCTTTCCCGGACCAAACGCGCCCCAGGGAAGAGCGCGGACGGAGCGAGACCGCGGCTCCATCAACGCCCAGGACGAAGCCGAAGCGAGGGCCGGACGCGGAGGCAGGGCGGCGGGGGGGTGAAACACAGCACCGCCCCGGAGCCCCCTCCTCCTTCCCCCGCACCGGCCCCGCACTCACCGCCCGCCGCTTCCCGGCTCCCTTCCCTTCCCGGCGCTTCCCGCGCCCCTTTCCCGGCGCTCCCCGCCCGCGCGGCCCCGCCCCGCTACGGCGCGCCGGGCGGGACAGCCCGCGGCGGAACGCGCCTGGCCGGGCGGGACCTGTGGGTTTTTTGGGAAGTGGCCGAGACGCTTCGCCTCACTCCTCGAATCGGCCGGCTGCGAGGGGCTCCCCCTGGGACCGGCCCCTCTCTGCCCTGCGGCGGAGAGCCCTGCTGAGCCGCCGGGCTGTTCGCGGGGATGCGTTTTCTGGCGTCTTTGCTCGCGGTTCCGGGCGAAATAAAGCCCCGTCTGTTTTACGGGGGGGGGAGAAATGCTATAGGAAAAAAAAAAAAAAGATTTCTAGTGGGGGATAAAAAAAAATAAATAAATCACGGAATCAGTTAGGTTGGAAAAGACCTCTGAGGTCATCGTGTTCAACCTTTGGAAACCACCGTGTCAACCAGACCATGGCACTGAGCGCAACATCCAGTCTTTCCTTACACACCTCCAGGGACAGTGACTCCTACACCTCCCTGTGCAGCCCATTCCAATGTCTAATCACCCTTTCCAAGAAGAAATTCCTCCTAATGTCCAATATGATCCAGTATATAATCGTATTCTGCTGTAATGGGATCCTGTTAATTCCCAAATGATCTTGTCTTATGCGGGCCTTATCAGAGACGTGGTGAACACCTCACAGGTGTCCTGTCCAGGACCACACAAGAAGGTGATGCTCAGTTTGCACAGGGGAGTTACTGAACATGGAAACTCAAGTTGGTTGTTTTTGTTTTTCAAATGTCACCTGGAAAGAGTGTGGCACAAGAAGAAGCTGAGCTCATCTTCTATTTCTCCCCATCGTCTCACCTGTCATTTCTTCTTTCCTCCAGCTAATTTTTTTCTTTTTGAAAGGGATGTGGTGCTGTGACAGGAGTTAATCACCTGTAAAAGCTTCTGGACCAGATTTTTTTTTTTTAAAATTCTTCCATTATTGATTTAGTATCTTGCCAAGACTCTCAATTCTCATGACATGAAGAAAATGTACCATGGCTTTTCAGAATACGGGTTTGTATTCTCTCTTCCTTCCGAAGTTGTTTATCTTCTCTTTTTGAACATGTGTCTGGTAACAATTGTTTTTCCCCAAAGCTTAGTCTAAAGGGCTTTAAGAGGCAAGGACTGCAAGCCCAACCTCATTCACCTGCCTGTCCCAGAGTTCAAGCACAGGCATGGACAGGAAAGTTGGGCCACATTGTGCCCGTGTTTCCAGGCAACCGTCATGTTAATCAGGAGCATCCAACTGTGCTTGATTATATCTAGTACTTGAAGCAGAAAAGGAACATAAAATAGTTACTCTGGGGAGCAGGCTTGCAAAGTTTTATTTGGCTGTCTGGCTTCAGCGCCTAATGTCTTGATAAGGAAATATCTTGGTTTTCGTTGTTATCAATCTCCAGTATAAAGATTGGGCAAATAGAATTTTCATGCCTGGGCTGGTAAACTTGCAATTTCACAAATCCAAACAAGCATGTTTTATGTTTTGCAAGCCTTCCTCTTTGTTTTATTTCTTATGAGTTTGTCTTCAGAGCTTGTATTTCCTTTTTTTTGGTTGTTTTTTTTGAGCCGTCAGAACCTGATGAGCTATTTTGCCTTCTGCTCAATAACCCGCTTTCTAGCTAGCTGAGGCACATCCTTAATTATGGATACTTTGGTTGTCTGCTGTCAGTGAACAAAATCCTTGTACTTTCCTGCTTCATACCCTATTAACCTCACAAACATATCTAATTTCTATCACAGACATTGAGAATGGCAAATCTTGTATCCTTAGCTCCCTTTTTTTAGAGTTTGAGACCAAGTCATGAACCCAAATCTTCGTTAATTTTCCTTCATTTGCCCTAGGTCTTGAAGCAGTCTCACGTGCTGTTCTAGAGGTAAATTAACCTTCCTGCAGGAAGGCATATGTTGCTGAGCATTTGGGGTAGCGTGAGTTGCACCTGGAAAGACAATTCCCGCCTTGTACGTTCGGGAATATTATGTCATTGCAGCAGTTATTACGCAACCTAGAGAATGTGTTATTTCCTGAGTGACAAAACCCCAGTGACCTCGCTCAGGTGGTCTTCAAAGGAGTTAAGTAATCCACATGCAGTGGACTTCTTAAGGGTTACAAAGCTTCGAAAGTGAAAACAGAATTCAGATATCATTGGCTAAAAATTGTCTTTTGCTTTTTGTCATCTAGATGAAAAGGGATTTTGATCTAAACCATTGCATACCTGGCTGTCAGTAGATTCTTTTAAACACTCATTGCTTTATCCTTTCCTAGTGTATTATGACAGAACTTTTTCAGCTGTGTAACTTATGGAAATCAGTGAGATGCTGCCCTTGCATTTTAATCAAGATGAACTTGAAAGGTGAACATTGTAAGTGGTAGAAATTATTTATAATTTGGTAATAAAAGTTTATGTCTAGCACTCCAAATTTCACACATCTGCTGTGTGCTGGCCTTGAGATATAGAACAATTGCAATTGCCTTTACATTTGGCCTCAGATGAAAGGTCATAAATTACAGTGATAGAGTTCGTAGCTGTTCCCAGCTCACAAAATTTCCATATTAACATCTTCACCTCAAACATAAATGGTTACAAAGTTACAAAGAAAAGAGTTGTGTTGGCCTTTGTCAACTGAACCTAATGATGGAAGTCAGTGGTTCATGTACTATTGCTAACTCTTAAACATAAAGCATCACGGAATCCTTGTTCGGAGGACTTAATTAAAACTTTACAGTTAACTTTAAAAATGAAATGGGATTTTACTCTCTCTCTCTCTCTCTCTCTCTCTCTCATATCAATGCACTAAAACCCACTTCAAAGTTAGGAAGGTTTTTCCCTACCAGCTACTTGAAATAAAAGCATTTCCATAGAACCGGGTGGCTACAGAACACAGGATGTGTCAGGAGTGTCCAATTTTTCTATTTCTTGTGAGTTGTACATTGTTTATGTAAGTTAAATGCAGATGAAAAACAATCCAGATGACAAAAGAATGTCTGTGGGACATTTCGAATTCAGCCTAAACAATCCCCAGCTACAGCCAATAGATGGAAAAAGGTCACAATCTTTAAACGGTCCTCACCTGGCTAAAATCCTAGCACACCCCATGAATTTAACAATCAACTTCAGTGCCTTCTTAGACTAGAAAAAAGAAAAAAAAATTGAAAATTATGCAATAAAATAAGACATCAAGTTCCAAATGCGGGGAAGCTTTTCTTGTCCAGAGCCTCTGAGAGTGAGAGAGCAGAAGGAGATATCGGGCTCCATGAAATAGTGTCAAGGTGGAGAAGCTCTACAATTCAAGATTAGCACTGTTACTGCAGGGTTTCCTGAGGGCCCTGAAGTACACACAGTAGTATGTTTGGGGTATGAGAAGTGGAAGGAGAGATTCTGCTCCCACTGAAGCCAGTAGAAGTTTTGCTAATTACTTTTCTGTACTCAGGATGCCTCTGTAAGTTATTGAAAAATACTTCTGAGATCACAAAAGGAATCTATCTCGATCAGCTAGCACCAAAAATGCAAATGTTAGACTGACAGTTGTCATTGCTTGGCTTTAAGAACTTCTCAGCAATTGATTCTGGTGGCTGGACAATCAGCCAGCCCATCGGCCTGATTCAAAACTCCTCCAATGGATTCAGGATAAAACACTCAGGCTGCAAATCCTTTTTGTCTGCTTTGGATCAAGAAAGCACCATACATGCTTTCTCCACACCTATCCCATGGGATTCCTAAGGGAGAACCTCATGACAAGAAAGCTTTTGCTTTTCAGTCCTGAAAGAACTCGGAAGAGCAGGGATTGGCTTGCCCCTCATTGCTGTGGTCCTGCAGGCTGTTGTCTGGCAGCAGGCTAGTGGGCATGGCTGGCTGAGGGCTGTGACTTGTCACTGTCAGAGGCTGTGCTGCGTGCAGGGCATAGATCAGATCCGTGCCGGATTTGCACTTTGGCACGGGACTGCTGAAGCTGACCTCAGGAGTGGCCATAGCCTCCATACCCTCTGTCCCTTTCCTTTTCCTCCAGGAGCTGTGTTCTTCTGCTGTGATTTGTGCTTCTTGGAAGTCTTCTTCTGATGCTCTGAAGGTGAGAAATAGGACATTAAGGAATTGAAGGGTGCAGGGAGAAGCAAGAGAAAGGAAGTATTGGGACCTCTCTCTTTTTCTTCCTCTGCAAATTTCCTGGTGAGCAAGGAACTGTCAGCAGGTCTTCAGGGAGCTGGGGAGAATAATCTGAGAACTCAGCCTGAGGCTTTCTCTCTGTCTCCTGAACTTTCAGTTCTGTACAAAAGAAAGGGAAGATCCTTAGAAACTTTCAGAGTTCACTTCAACTCCCTCTGAGTTCCTAGGAATGCACTCTTTGGCTTCCCCAAGGGACCAGCTTTTTCATGAGCTTTAAGAGGTTTGATATTCCCCTTTCCTTGCATTTGGATGGGGAGTTCAAGCCTTTCAGCATTTGAGTGATAGTCTATCTGTACCTATACGGTAAAAGACCAAATACGTTTTTTCCCGTAAATGAAAGCTTAGTTATCCAACATTATTTTCCATGCCATGCTTAGATCATCAGAACCGCTGATTTCCTACCATGTGCTCAATTTTTGAGAATTTTATTGAGAATAATAATAATATTTATTATTAATGCATTTTTAAATTGAACCTTCTTCAAAGTGTTGGGTTTGTGCTACAGATTTTAGACAGAAGAGCCTAACAAAATTTTGTCTTCAAGTTCTTGCACTGTGATCACCACCTTGGGATGTCCGTCTCCTCCTATATGGATTAAGTGACATGATGACCTTTTGTCACATGTTTGTCTCTTCTACTTTTCTGTCCAGTTAAAATATAGTTTTACAGATCCTGTCAAAAATGTGCTTTTTATTAACTGAAGGCTGGAAGCTCCACTTGGTTCTTTTTGCACCAGTTAGCTAGATATTTTTCCTAAAATATGGTGGAAATGGAGCAAAGCCTTTTGTGCTTAGACTTTGTAAAATACATATATTTACATCAAAGTAAATACACGTTCTCTGTTTCTTTTTCCATTGGAATTTCCAGTGGAATATCAATTTAAGAAGACATTTCAATGTAAACTTTTCTGTAGCCAGTTCAACGTTAATTCAGTACCTGAAGCTGAAAACTCTGGTGTCAAGTTTAAGCACAGACATGAGCTGAAGTGGTTGCTTTAAACTGACCTGCTGGTTAAAGCCGTCTGCAGGGTTAGTCCCCAGCTCCCCAGAAATGCTTCTGACCTGGGAATATAAAGTAAACATGAGGCAACTCTAATTTGTAGTGTGGTAAAAACAATCCATCCCATGTCCTGAAATTTGTTGAAGAGGGAGGAGTAGAAAGTGTTCAGCCACCTTGCTGTCCCTTTCTCTAACCCTTTCCACTTAAAGACCAAGTTGATACTCTGGGGAAGAAGTATCATCTGACTCATAGGATAATTAAGTCTCTTCTTGGGAAGTGACCGGATCTGCCATCACCTGACTTCTTCCGGCCTCTCAACTCATTTTTCCATTTATCTGACCCTCCACAAGTTTTTCATATATGGGGGAATTTGTGTTTGCTATTCCCCAGAAAAGATCCTTTCCACGGATTTCTGCAGGCAGCGGATTAAGGATCAAGCCTAAAATAAATTGAGCAGGTTTTTGCCATCCACACATTTCAGTCTTCCAGAAATTTTAAGATGTAAGCCTGAACCCAGCAGTGCCACTTTCCCTTACGGAGCAGCTAGCACAGTTTAAGTAATAGTTGTAATAGGAGCAAATTGAGTTTCAGTGACACAGACCACAACATATATAAAAAAGAACTGTAAATAACTGGGAAATCCAAAGCATTTGCTGACACAAACCAAGAAAAAATACTGGAAAATGAAGACATGAAAAAAGAGATCAAGGTTTCAAGTTCTGGACTTGAAAACCTTTGGTTTTGTTGCTATGATGTATTTGTCCAGTATGTGAAACCTCCTTGGACATGGTTGAAATTCAAGTAGAGAAATAATAATCAAACGTTAGAGAGAAAATAGGTATACAAAGATAATTCAGTTTGTCTATGTGAGGAGCACCTTCCTGGATATTAGCAAGACTGGAAGGCACGTGTGGAGGCTACCAAGTCCATGTTACCCTGCTGATACGCTGTTGTGTGAATACTGGAAACAGGCAAAAATAGTGTTTGTTGTAATTCATAATACCTGGGTTCTCATATGCCTCTGCCAGAGGCTTCCAGGGTCACCTTGGGTGAGTCACATCCTCAGTGGCTTGGTTCCCACACTCAGTTAACAGAAATTTGATTAGATGGAAGCAGCTATTTTTATTAGTATAAATTATATTTTAAGAGGAGGGAAAAGAGGAAAAACACATGCAGAAAAATCTCAGATATTCTGAGTTTCAGCGATATTAGATATTTAATCTACTGTTAATCCACTATGTGAAGCAATTAGGCATTTAAAATAATGGACATTATGTTATAATCACCATGTTCTTTCTGTGCCTTTGCTAATAGAAGAGCTCAGTTTCTTTAGAAATAAAATGCAATTTGATGTCAATGTTAGGTTGTTCCTAGAACATTTGTGAGCTGGTATTTTCCAATGGGCCCTAATTTTTGGCCATTGACTAAAAAATAGCTATTTCTGAGGATAAGGGGATGAAATATAACGTGATTCTTTTGTAATGCAAAAACAAAAATGGGTAAAATCAAAAGGGGGGATAGAAACTGTATATATATGAAATAATCAATTTTGTTAGGAGCGGAACAAAAACATAAAGTTTCATATTAAGTCAAATGTTAATTTTTAATGGGCTACGTTTTACAGCTCTCTTATCTTTTTAACTTTATTATAAATTCAGTGGATACACTAGTGGAAATAAAGATGCTATCTATAAAGATAGATCTGTCAGTCTGGTGTGCCTGCCTGTGACCCAGTCCCCAGGGCCTGCAGTTTCGGAGGTAGCATAACCTCAAACACAGTGTTCAGATCTGATTCCCTGGTGTTCACACATGCAAGAAAATATTCCTAACATACTTTAGTCTTGTCTGCTTCTACAAGAAAATATATATTACTGGAAAAATTATATAAAACAATACTGAAGGTTAGGTACTAACTCTTCCAGATCTGCAATAACAGGTATGAAGGAATGTTATCTTCTAAGAGAGGGGAATGATGCAGAGCAACTGACTCACAATTCCAAAGCCTCGTTTACACCTTCCAGGCAAAACTGCCATCTGTGCCATCAGTGCAGCTCCACTAGTCCTAGGAATTGTAAGAGCTTTAGGGCAAAACCAACACCCACCTTTTCTCACCTGGTACTACCTAGAAAATTTAGAGGCCAGTAGCATAAAGTGCCTGTAGCAATCCAGACCACCTGTCATTAAAAATCGCACCCTTGCCGCTGCTGCTGGACCTGCATGGATGTAGAAAACAGTGGAGAATGCTAAGAAAGCACTCAGCATAGACAGGGTTTGTGACTATGGAACTGCAAAGGTTCAAAAGGCTCTTCTGAGCAAAAAGACAGATGATACAAAAGCCTGGTCAGTGTGGCTAGGAAGGTGTTGGCAACACTGCTGTAAAATGGATTATAAATCCTTATGACTTGGATCATTAAAGAACTATAGCTCTCATTACTTCTCTCTTCTCTGCTCTACATCAACAGAGGACTACACATTACAAAGCAGAGAAAGGAAATCCCCTCTGCATTCAGGAGAAACTGGAAAGTGAAGAAGCAAGCTGCGCTTATAGCACACATCGCTTTTCTTCGGTTTCTTGTTTCATTTAATTTCCAGCTCCACCGAGTGACACATGTTCTTGGTTTCTTCCTTAACATATGTGCAAATCTCTGGTCTCACCTGATCAGACCATATCCCAACCATGTCATCTCCTCAGCTACTGAATTTTTTCTATGCATTCACCCTCCTCATCCAAATAATTTTCTTGGGTTTGTTTCTGTTTTCTTGGGAGAGGATTGTTTTGTTTTGGTTTTTTTGCCCCATGGCTTTCACCTGGGTGCTACTGTACTTGGAACTGACATTACCAATTGATTTCACATAATACACAGAGGACAGCCTAAATATATATTTCAGCCTTTGGATATAGGGTTCAGTCATTAAAATTGATGCCTTGGAGGTGAAAGACTTCATTGTCCATAAATAATTCCTGAGCTACTCATTTTGGCTTCCCTAACAAAGTATCAACAATGGAGTGTGGCATTTGGAAGATGAAATTTGAAAACACACGTGCTGTGCCCATGTGCTGAAGTTTCCTTGATTGGAGGGAATTCTAATGGAAATGGGGAGTAGCCGTGAGTTAGTATTTTTATACAAAATGGATAAGGAGAATTTTAATTTGGTTTTTTAAATAAAGAAATATCTGTGATAATTTTAGCCGATTATTGAATAATGAATAATAAATGAATAATCACATGCTTTGTAAACAATTCAGGGTTACACCAGCAAACAATGCAAATTTCCAGTTTTAAATGAGGAAGTTCAAGTGTCGGACAGCCTAGTCCAGAGACGGAGGATCTCTTCTCACTTCTGTTGCTGAGCTGCTCTCAAATGTTAAGACAGGCCATCTCATCTCTCTGTGTCTCACTTTGTCCTCTGTAAAACAAGAAAAAGGATATATCTGAAGTGCTCTCAGATCAATGGATGAAAACTTTATATAATAGCAAGATACTATTAATATCCTAATAATGCCAGGAGAGAAAAGGATCAATAATTACTTATATTTTTCTTCACCTTTTGGGAGGTATTTATCTACTGACTATATTTTCTAAAGTCACATGCACAACAGCTGAATGTTGTCCCATTCTCACAGAACATGCAAGTCTTTTTGTATCTATATGATATAAAGATGAATAACGGGTTAAGTTCTAGTATGTCATTTCTCTCAAGGCTGGAGGACCAAAGCCCAAAGGGAAAATCTAATGATTTACTGCATGAGCATGTGCAAAATCTATGCATTAATAAATTCTACAGGAATGTTTATTCATGCTTTACTCATTTTTTTAAGCTTGAAATTTTTTAGGAATTAAAATAAAAAAAGATCACTCTCAAAAACTGCCCCACATCAAGTAATCCATGTTTAAGGAATCGTGTATTTATTTTTAAAGTAACCTCATTACTACCAGACTACTTTTTCCTTTTGACAGTAAAGCAGAGTGCTTATCTTCCATATTTTCATAATGAAATCTCCCAAGCACAGGATACTGTGGCAGATTTACAGCCTGCGAGCAGCAGAACTGACAGGCATTTTAATATGAAAGGAGATATGATGTCTTTAATGTACAGTGATGTCACTTCTAACAAGGTAGAAGCGTGCTTTTTGCACCGCAATCACCATAAGAAGTGAAACCTGTCTGCTTCAGGAGTCACCTTTTAACCCAGGAAAAGGTCACAAATAATAGAAAAAAGACAGGACTCTGCTTACTCAGGTGGAAGGGCACACTGATGTTGGAGGAGCAAGGCTATTGTGGATGTGCATTATCTCCAGGAAGTTGAAGCTACAAATAGTCTAGCTAGAGCTAACCTTGAGAACAGAAAAGGAAAGGATAATGAAAATCCTCAAGGGAGTGTTAAACTGAAAGCTGGATTGCCTGTTGACCACCTTTTTTTCCTTTTATCCAGCATTGATTGGACCTAATAACTTGAAAGTGATATTGACAGCAATATAGTCCACCATTAACTGGACACATGATTATTTCACCAAGAGAAAGGACAGGAACCCAGTACCAAAAGCTAAGTATTTAGGACTATATTAGAGCAGTGAATTCACTACTTTGGCTAGGAAATATTTGCCAGTGATTTTAAAGGCTGATTTAAAACATACTTTTCTTAAGTCCTGTCTTAAATGCACTTCCAGCCCCTGACTGAAGGATTTTATCACTTTCATTCTGCAGATGCACCATTCTTAAACATTATATACAAGAACATTAGATTAAAAGGCCATAAAATAGCAAGAAATATCAAAGTCCAACTTGTACATTGTGTTAGCATTAGACTGATGACTTTGATTAAAGTCAGGAAATTAAAATACGTGTTCACATATATAGATTTAGATATCTCCTCAAGAGAGTTGCTTCCTCTGAAGTAAAATTTCAGAAAATCGACTTTGGATACCACGTCATTTGGTATTTTAGCAGTGTGATCTTGAAGAGACTGTAATAAGGAGGAAAAGAACAACATAATAAGTAATTCTGTTGTTTTCTATTATCTTTTCAGAAATCTGAATTTTATATGAAAGTGATTTTCAGGAGGATCTGAACCATCATATTCTCCTAGCTGGGATGCTGAGGCACAGAAACAGTGATATTCAGGTAAGGTAAAACAAGGAGAAAATCGTAGTGTTGCCCAATCTTTGTAGTGTTATCCCCAAAATGAAGCATGGATGTCAATACAGCTGTACATCTGTGTGTCTTACAAAATCAGAAATCATGGTTGACCTCTTGAAGATGCCTGTAATATTCCACAGCTAGTCCTGTATTGGTTTGAATTAAATTTTTATAAATTAGTATATTCTTAGTGGTGATGTGATTGGTTTTAATTCACTTTGAAACAGGTAACCCTCTTTATCCCTTTTCAAAATGGAGGGAAGAGAAACTGCAAATTAAGAAATAATCTACTCACGTTTCAGTAGAAAATGTGAGAATTACTGGCAGTATGAGTGAATTCTTCTCCCCATTTTGAGCCTGTTGTTCTGACAGCAAAGGAATATTTCGAAGATAAGCCCTGTGTACGCTTAGAGATATGATAATATTTTAATTATATTTTCCAAAAACTAAAAATACTGGGAAAAGAGATACAACGTGATACTGGTGTAGATCTGTAGATTCCTGGGAAAAAAAACCAAAAACCAACAAACAAACCTGATGTTCATTAACATAAGGTCCTGTAATAGTTTCTAAGGATCCTGTGTCTGGAGGGGAAAGCAGCTTGACAGACACAAGTCGTGAGCTGCTTCGCTTTCCGCGCTACCTAATGCCTGTCAATATATTGGTTATGGAGCTGTGCCGAGGCCAGTCTCAAAAGGCAGACTGTCACATTTCTCAAAAGATGAAACACCCCCGAGGGTACAAAGAATTCAGGGACACGAGCTGATAGACAGGAGCAGCACTGCAACTCTAACATTTTATGGCTAAGTTCAATGAGTGAGTCCTTTAACGGATAATTGAATTGATGAAAGGCTTACAGTTGCCCCGATTAAGCTTGTTCTTTCTCCATATGTAAGACTCAGGGTAGTTTAAGCGAAAATTGAAGAAGAAATTCAGCAGAGAGACATTCACAAGCTCTTTGAAAATTGGTCTTGCATGAAAAGCTTGCCATTTGTTATGTTACATGTGCAGTTTGTCCACACAAAGAACCCTGTGGCCGAAGAAATGCTATTTGCAGCAGCCTTTTTTTTTTTTCCTTCTAACTAGGGATTTGTAAATATTTTTAGAACATGTCTCGCTGCTTCATGACTCATTCCCCTTATGATCTTTGGTATTTTTCCCAATTGTGGTCGTGCAGCATCCTTGTGGCATATGGTCACCTGGGAAAGTATTATTAGGGAAGAAATTAAGGGGTTTGAGCTATTTTTAACAGCTCTTAGAAGGTAGAAATATGTAAGAAGAGCCCCATCAAAACAATATTTTTCAATCTACTGCATTACATCAACCAATATTGTTGTTTGTGCTTTCCATTCTGTATTCTTCTATTATATCTTAGTTTATGATTCAGTTATGAACAATCTGGGGAATGTGCTTTGCCTCTGTGCGTGCTTATCCAGTGCCAGGTGCAAGAGGGTGATGGTCTGTGACTGGGATCATTAGGTGCTATGATAATACAATTTTTAAATAATTATATTTTGGACCAGGAACTCATAATTTCCTTCTGATGAAAGAAAACGTAAGGGCTACATCCCTTTGCCAACTGCCCTTGCTGAACAGCCAGGAGATGTCTAATCAAGTACTTGGGCAAGCAAGACATACCTTCTACTGTAACTAGACTTAGGAAGTATGACCTAATTCTTGAAGCCTAAACTTGGATTTAACACTGGAAGTATTAGCAGAATGATGCCATGATAGCGTGAGGGTACAGTCAGGAGCAGGACTTACTTTTTGGGGCTCGGCAGCAAATCCTGTGCCGTGTGAAGTTTGAAAGCTATTGTGAGATTTCTGAAATCATCTTAATAGAAATGACATTCCACAAACAAAGCTTATTATTTAATAACCCTAGACGTGGTTGGGATACTACAGAGTACAGCTGACTGATATAACAACTTACAGATTTCTGATTTGTCACAGGACCTACAGATTGCTGTGAGGTTTAAGCGCAGTGACTGGAGATAGGCCAATTTCAATCACTTCTTATACTGAATTCCTGTTATCCTTCAGCTGTTAAGACAGTAAGGGACAGAGCCAGTCAATTTATACCTGAGCCTATAATTGATCAGTAGGATCTATAGGATGGCAGCCACTTATTTTCACCATAAACTACACGATTTGCCTGTACAAAAGCTTTCTTTTTTTTGAATGTTTCACTCCCAAATTGCACCTCTAGAGACAGCAACATACCAAGCAAATCTGATGCCGACATCTTAACTTGGCAGTGCCCATTGTTTCGTTTGTTCTTGGCCTGCACGGTCGGTCAGACAACATCCTTGCTGGACCAGGACAGTCAGATGTGGCCAACTAATCTGCACTAATCAGTCTGAGTCTTACATAAGTAACTTACTATGGCTTACAATTTACAAGACTTGGCTAGCATGCTTACACTCTCCCCCTAAATATATACAGGTATATGCTGAGTATTTTAAAAGACTTCTTTTAGAAAAAAACCAAATATATTTAATCCACAGTTTCCTTTTATTTATATGTACATTCTGAGCAATTACACATTTATATTACTCTCAGAGGATAAGGTATATGAAATAATATACCATATGCCTACATATTTATTTTTTTCTTTAAATAGGGTAAATTTTTTTCTTTCACCCAAGCTGTTTTTGGATTCCTTCCACAGATGTGGCATCATTGGCCATTCTGTTTAATTAACCACATTGGTGAGAATGTTTGACTTTTTAAAGCACCTTCTCTTTATGGAGAATTAAAGGTTGTAGCTGAAAAACTGGCCATCCAAGCATGGTCATTTCCAAGTATTTTGTTAATTTTTCCTGGTTAATGATCCTTTCAAATTCAGGTTGCATGATCCATTCAGACTTGCATCAAACGCTCCTTGAAAAGTTTGATAGCAGCTCACAATGAGACAAGAAAACGTATTTCCTTCCTCTGTCTGTGAACTGTAGGCATCACATGAAGATGGATTAAAGTTCTGCTGATACTTAATGGAGAAAAAAAACCCTAAAAATTACCCTCCTTGCCTGTCTCAAAGGACAGCTATCTCAAATTCTGGCCACTTATCTCTAAGGTCTGTAACTGGCTGATTCTGTTTATCATTTAAGGTGCCTGTGTTTAGAACAACATCCAGAGGATGATGGTAATGAGGCACCACAGTCATGGCTCCAGAGGAGCACATTAATATTAACCTCAGTGCTAGGTCAAACACTACCTCCTTTAATGAGGGATGTTAGGACTCCACAAACAGATGCATCTTGAGCTGAAGAGGAACATAACCTTTTCTATTTTACCACATCATGTGGCAAATTTGAACCTCAGTGGGCTGAAAAAGGCTTGCTCAGCACTGCAGGTAATTCAATTCCTCAGTCATCTTTCCTCTTTATCTCCTGTTGATGTGCTCCAGACTATAAAACAATAATAGAAACCATGCTCAGATAAATAGAAACTTTATGAAGGTGTAGAACAGGGTTTGTTCCTTTCCCCTTGTTCACCCCTTTGAACTGCAGAATGGGGTGCTGTTGGTGAAAAGGTAAGGGATGAAACCGGGAGTGCACTTTGGGGCTCACCTGTCTGTGACAGGCCACCTTCAAAAGCCTCTGCAACCTTGCCCTGCCTAAGTGCAAACCCACGGGGTTTTCGAGGGGGGCTGTTGGCTGTGGACAGGGATATATGAGTTTGACCTAGTCCTTTTTTGTGATTCTGCCAGTCTCTGTTCCTTTGGAGTTTCTATTTTTAAATATTATATGCATGTCTCCAGAAAATTGCCTATGTAAGATTATAATGAAAAGTTTCCCAGGAACCACCACCTTGTTATCTGTTCCACAATGGCTTCACTCATAAAATAAGCTTGAAATATACCCTATTTCTCTTCAGGTTTTGGAGGATAAAAGTTGTTGATTTCATTAGCCGTCAGTCAGGGACAAAACAGCTCATAGATCTGAAAGTGCTGAAACCAAGTATCATTATTTATGGTTGGGAGGCAGCATGATTCAGTGAAATATGCTGCTTTCCCCAAGAGTTACATAAGAATTACCACTTTGATGCTGCTTTGAATCTTGGATAAGCCACCTAAACATTTTGTGACTCAGCTTCCCCTTTTATAAAATGTGCAAAATGGGACTTATATGTTGTCATTGTGAAGCACTTGGAGGCAGCGACAGGGCCTCTTTGCTACACCAACAGTAGCAGTGATCTTTGAGGCAGGACAGCATCGAGCTGCAGGTGTGTCAGCATTGTCTGTTGTTGTGGTTTAACCCCTGCCACCAACCAAACCCCACAGAACCACTTGCTCTCTTCCTCCTGCTGGGAGGGGCGAGAGAATTGGAAGGGTAAGAGTGAGAAAATCCATGGGTTCAGATAAAAGCAGTTTAATAGATAAAGCAAAAGCCCCACATGAAAGCAGAGCAAAATGAGGAATCCAACACCTCCCACGGGCAGGCAGGTGTTGGGCCATCCCCAGGAAAGCAAGGCTCCATCATGTGTATTGGTGGCTTGGGAAGACAAACATCATCACTCTGAACATCCCTCCCTTCCTTCTTCTTCCCCCAGCTTTATATGCTGACCATGACACCATATGGTCTGGGATATCCCTTGAGTCACTTGGGGCCAGTTGTTCCAGCTCTGTCCCCTCTTCGTGCCCCCCCAGCCTCCTCGCTGGTGGGGTGGGGTGAGAGGCAGAAGCCTTGACTCTGTGTAAGCCCTGCTCAGCAGTAATCAAGCTCTGTGTTATCAACACTGTTCCCAGCACAAATCCAAAACATAGACCCGTAAGAAAAACCTTAAATCCACCCAAGCCAAATCCAGCACACCTGCTCTGCCAGGAGCATGGAGACAAGCAAGTCTGTTGTGAGGCAGCCAAGGCTACAAAAGCTTGGTGATGCCAGAGAGTATCTGTAGCCACTGGGCTATCCAGGATGCTGGGCTTCTGCTGCCTCTGGAAGGCCAACAAGATGTAGCAACCTGACAGTAAGGAAAGCAAAGCAAAGCTCTCTCCTAAGAGCTAAGATCATTAGTGGGTACCTAAAGGGGAATACCTGTGGTGACATTGATTTATGCAGTCTTTTAATTGCATTAAAATAGGTGTAGCCAGTTAGATGTTTGCAGTAGAGAAAGCTTTCATGAGGCCAGACTAACGAATGAGCCCCTCTGCACCCTCTAAAATCATTTGAGTCCCTCCCCTGTGCATAGATCGAAATTGCAATAGCAGCCACAGTGCAACTGTGGCAGTACCTAGAGAGCCTACCAATGCAGGCCCATCACTCAGTGTCCTATTGATCATATTAACAGAAGGGGAGTAGCTGTGTGTCAGTGCTAAAATGTTGCCCTGGTTTTCTATTTGTGCATTTTTCTAGAGCTAACATAATTTCAATGATATCCTCTACAATTAAATATTATTAATAACCATGTGCTTTATTAAATTAAAAATGTGCTGGAAGTGTCAGTCATTTTTTGCATCTGGTACAATAGAAAGGGCTGCAGTAGATCCCCATGGAGCCCAAAAGCCTGCTGAGAGAGCTTGAAAGAAGTTTCAATTAGTGGACAGATGTCCATAGCAAGAAAAATATGCTGATGCTCTAAACTTCTTTATTCTGACCCTCCCATTTACTTACACATGTTAGAGACAGACCTACAGTGAAGTCACTCTTGAGACTGAGGAGGATAAGCAATAGCTTTTCAAACATGATCTATTCTTGGTAGCTGATGATTGATTTTAGACATTTGAATAAACACACCTACCTTTTTTTTTTTTTCTTGTATAGTGATAGAATTGTTTCTGGTGCATAGAAGTGTTGCATTACATTGCCACAATTCCAGAGTGCAGTGGCAGCAATAGCTATATTTCAGGTGCCCTTCTTAATCATTCAGGTCCAAGAAAAGAATGTGCCTTTGAACTGCTTGAGGGACAGTGTGATTGCCATCAAGTATAAGCATAGCTCCCGTTCAAGCTGTGGGGCCGAGGTCAGTGAGGAACTAGCGCTGATCGATGCCACCCGCACAGAGCCGTCAATAATAAAAGAAATCCATGACACAAGAGGGTTGTGTCTTGTACCACAAAGTGCCTCTTGTCAGCAGCAATGCTGTGTCCTGAGCGGACAACTCGTGGGCTAATGAACGAGATGGCTTCCATTCTTGGGATGATAGAACACAATCGTTTATCAAAACTAGGGGGCTGTGTGTTTGGCTATTTTACAATGGCAGTGTCAAGTGTTCTGCTCGTTATGATTATGTTGTGCAACGCTAGGAAAAGTACAAATTTGTTTTGCTAAGTGTAACCTTTACTGTGATCCAAGGAGTGTTTATCTTGCCCCATATCAGTACTTTATTCACCATAAAACTACTCTTTTGCTATGCAGAATTACGCATAAGCACTTTTTCCTTCTACTACATCTATAGAATACTTTACAGAGAGCAATATTAGCAGGACTGTATGAACAGGATTCAGGAGTGACAGATACCTACTCTTACCTCCGCTGCTGTAATTCTTATGGGCCTGATCCAAATCCACTTGAAGTTTTTACAAAAGGCTTCCATTTGTTTCAGTGATCTTTGCAAGAAGTCCCAAGAGACATTTGCCAGCTTTTTATATCAGAACAAAAAATATATTTTAGGTGAACATCCTAAGGCAATATTTAAAAGTGGATTTCTTCTTTATTTTTAGTATATACCATTTATTGCCTGCTGATTATATTTTATTTATTGTATTTTTTATTTATATATTCATTTTATTTTTTCGTTTGTTTATTATATTTATTATATATTGCCTGCCTAAGTTATAAATGGAAAAGAGGCACAGCTCTGTGGTGTTGTCACCTTGTAAATATTGCCATAACCAGCTTGCTTAAAGGAGAAAAAAGTTAAAGATAATAAAGAACACCACAGAATATAAAGTCCCATTGCCACGCAATAAGAACTCTCATATGTCAGTCACTGAGTTAACATGAAAGATTTCCAAATGAAACCTTGGTGCAAGAAGCCCATCACAACCACAAGGGTTGGAAACATTCTCTCTTGCCATTTGAAAAATGTTTACAGGAGAAAGAGCTGGAGTCTGTCCCACCATCAGCTCAGACATGAGTTCACCACTCTCCAAAGGGGAGTGCAGTAGAAATTACCTCAGTAATGCCTTGTCTTCTGCTATCACAGGAACTCAGTCATCCTCCTGGACTTAATCTACCAAATCAATGTGGTGAGTAATCCATACAATGGCAGCTCATGGAAAGAAGAGCATTAAACTACAACTGTTTGATCCATGGCTAGAACAAAGCTCAGTTCAAAAAATCAACCAAGCAGAAGTGAAAGAAAAGCTCTGCTTGGGTAAAATTAATGAAACCAATTAAACTCAGAGCTGTGCCTTTTGGAAGGAGGCAATGAGAGGTCTCTGCAAATTCTATAAGGCCAAAGAATCCTCATCTAGAATACTTTTTTTCATTTAAGTGTGTGTGAGTGTATTGTATACATGAAATATATGTGTTTGTGTATGTGATTACATTAAAAGCACAGCATTTGCATACTCAGCAGTAAAACCCAGTTAGTGCTGGCATACAGGTAACAAGAAGAAAGTGAGCAGTTGACTTGCTCCTAGCAATGTCATATTTGTCCCTTTGTCAGCCTGGGCCATAGCAGCAGTTTACTGTCACTGCCATCAGGGTCAGCAGATCTTATGGGCGACTTGCTGTTCATTACACACGTTTAGAAACATTAACATGAAACAGTAACTTTAATTTTAAAAGCATTCTGTAACTTTAGTAATACATGTAACATTCACACATAAATAACCTTTGCATCTGAATCTAGGTCAGCTCAGTGTCTCTGTCATGAAAATAATACCTAATACCTGATTTTGTCAGATTGAGGGAACTGATCTTAGCCACGTTGGATCTTTGCTTTTGAAGGCGGAGATTGTCAAGTCTTTCAGTCCACAAAAATTTGACACGAGAGAAGTACGCCTGGCAAGTGGATTGTATTTATCCATCTTGCAAGCAGTTGCCCAGCCTGTGGATTTCATCTCTTACTCTGCAGGAGCGTTTTGCAGCCAATATACCCCTGCAGGATGCACAGGCAAAGAGCTGGTGAAGACTGACCAGGTTCCTGAACCTGAAACCATACCTATGACAGTAGATCTACTGAAGTAATTGTGACTTGTTTGCATAACTTAAGGCGAGTGTTTTCAAATTTGGGGCGGTGCTGGTTAGCGTCAAGTTTAGTATTACAAAAGCAATAGATTAGTTTGACCCCAGATCTTTTAAATGTTGAATTGTGTAATGTGAAGTGATTTGGACAAAAAAGTTTGAAACAACTTGCAATAACACATCAAAGAGCTCATACAACTTCAGTCAGAATGAGGAAAGATGACCCACATCAAAATCTTTTAGTAAAAAGAAAAACACCTGAATAGAATTTTATTTCAGTTCAGCATAACCAGCTGTGATCTATAGTATACCATAGTTTCCATTCTTAAAAAAAAAATTGTGGGCTAGATAAAATTCTATTACTGTACTTGTTCTCAGTACCAAAAATATGTCCTTGATTAGATAGCCTCAGTCACAAACAGTAACATATATTTTCCTGCTACTTGCTGGTACAAACAGTGCTGTGTTAGGACCAAATTGGAACAGAAACTAATTTATTTGTACAGACAAATGCAGTTATAGTGGAAATGATAAATTTTCTTATTATTTTTTCTTTTTACCAAATAAGTAGAGTGTTAAGAACAGATCCAAATTCCTCCTTAACTTACATTTAGTAGTTTTTCCTAAATTTTTTTGCAGTGATTTTGTTTTTCTCTTCTTAGTCAGAGTGGTTTGAGGTGGTCCTGGCCTTGGTCCTGGTCCCCAGAAGACTTCATAAAGCATGCTAAACAAGACATGTACCTTTCTTGTTCAAAACTCATTTAGGAGGAAAACATTAGTTCCAACTATGTAGTTTGAATTTTTGTCATCTCTTGTTCCTGCTGATGCCATAATAGAAGGGGAAAAATCCCTAGGTTTCTGCCATTTTAGGGGCAATTCTATTGCTATTTAGAGGACATTTGGATTAAGACAAGAATCTTTGTCCTGGACTTTCAGAGGCACTTCAAGCGCACCCTGAGGTATGAAAGAAGAAATTGAAATACTTTCATAAGGAATTACTGCCTCTGAAACAGGAATGCTTTGCATAAGTTTGGTGGATTATTTGTGTCTGTCTTAGATTGCCTGCAGTTGGGAATTTTCCACTATTACTAGTCTGCATGTAATGCTGCCAGAGCTTCAAATGTAGGCAAGTCATTTGTGTCCTTACCAAGAGATATAAATTTTTTCAGAGCAGATTTGGGTGGCACGGTGATACGAATGCCAACGTCTGCTGTGAAATCAGAAGGGCTGGAGCCTGAGCTAAACTGGCAGGCAAGCTGTAAGTACCTCTCCTCAGGCCTTGGGTTTTTTTTGTGGCAGTAGCCACCATAAGAAGCCTTGTCACACAGGAAGACAGGGTTCACGTACTCCGAAACTGTATGTATTTCATGTGAATAGAAATACTTGTGTAGAAGCTGTATGAAAAATCTAAGGACTCCTGGCCAACTGCTTGAGGGAGAATGGGAGAGTTAGTGGCGTCTGGCCAGGCCTATGGCTGTCTTTGCTGCCCACCTGCAGCATCTTCTCCTGCCCTACTTCTCTGGTGTATCAGAGCTTACACCACCACTTGGACAGCAAAATCATGTGATAGAGATGCTCGTAGCTATCTCTTGGGTTTCCTCTCTGTTTGTGAAGGAAACAACTTTATGTTTTTATATCTGTCTGACCATGCAGAGTGTTTGCCATGCCCCCAAGTTACATGCAAACAGAAGTGGTGTACCTGGGACAGCAGAGAACCCATCCAGGCTTCACATACAAATAGCTATTTCTGATCAGCCTGTTGTCACTAAGGAGCAAGATCTCAGGGTTACCATATGTCCTTAGTGAAAATATCAGCTCAATGCCAAGCGACAAATGAAAACCAAAAGAGAAGGCAAATTACAGATGAGGGATTATTAGAAGTGTCATGGGTGAAGCCATGTTTGAAAGTATGAAAAGGGAATGCAGAGTAATTTCTGAACACATGCTTGGTACTGCACTATGGTGCCTGTTACACAAGGAGAAAGCACCCTTGGCTCCAGGGAAGGCTGAACCATAAATTGTCAGAGGCCAGAGCAGTCTCTGGCAGCACACGTACCGTAACAAGGACCAGACAGCCCTGTCATAACTCTGCTTTCTGGGCATCTGCCCTTGGCCACTGCCCTGGGCAAGGTGGCCCTTGGTCTGACCTAGTAGAGCTGTCTGGTGTTCTTATATACATACCTTTTATCTCCAGTGTGCAGCTGCTTCTGGAATAGAGCTTTGCAGATGTACGGGCACCCAAAGCTCAGCCTGGTGGTTGTGCCTGGGTGAACGGCAGCTTTGGCCGTTGATACTTGAGGATGCAGCTAAAGAAATGTCTTCAGCAGTGTATCTAGCTAACAACTTCAGCATGTCTCATGATATTTGATGTTTCCTAAATCCCCAGTTCTCGGAGTTACGGGAGAATGCAGGAATATCCTTGCAGAGGTTCAGGTTACACCAGCTCTTGGGTTTGTAAGCTGTTTGAGAGGTCAAATGCAGTCAAATGCTTGTGTGGCTTATCTTGTATTAAATATTACAGTAGTCATCTTATCTATCTGAGAAAGGTGAAGGGTTCAGTGACCCCGAGACTTGAATCTGTGGTGCCAGGGAGTCAGGGAATTTTCAAACTTGCTGTATTATGCTTATCCTCTTACAGTCTGTCTTTTTTAAAAGGTGGTGTTAAAGATTGCAATACAGTTAAAAAGGTACAGTAAAAAAACCCTCTGATTGTATTCATTTGTAAGCCTTGCTTATGCTCTGATCCTACAAAGCACTGAGCTCCTCAAGTAAAAGGGATTTTAACTTCTGTAGGCTTCAGTGAGAATTCTTGTACTGTACACTCAGTCAGAAATCGGAAGAAGAGAGGGAGCTTGAACACAGTTCAGAAATGTCTTTGGAGTTCACTCATGACAACACTCACAACCTTATCACAAGGTCATGATTTTTAAGGGCTTCTCCAACTCTCAGCTCCCATAGCTGTGGTAATATGAGCATATTTGCTATCATTATGCAAACAAACAAATGTCTAACCTTTGCGACTGAGCAAAATGTAAAAACATTGAATCCATTTATCTCAACACCAGCAGACCAGCCAGACAACTGAAATATCACAGGACTCTGAAATACAGTAATTCTTGAAACAAGCTCATGGGGGTTTTTTTATGTGTTTAGAGTTATCAGTCTTGGGATTTTCAGACTTATTTCCTGTTCCCCCGTTGTGTTTCTTATTTTATGTTTTGGATGACAAAATTCCTACATCTGTTTGCACATGGGAGCGAGCTAGTTCTCTAAAAAATCCTGAGACCAACACTGCTTGTCTTGACAGGGTTTTTTGTGGGTAGTTTGCTGACCTTCTCAAAGGTGATACTAATGCTACCATGAAAGGGCTTTCACTGATTGAACAAGCCCTGCTGTGTGTTACAATATTTTGATGTCTTCTGTATATCTTCTGATACATACAAAATAATTTCACAAGCTGTTCCCACGAGTTACTGGGATCAGGTTAATGTAAGAAACAGCACCTTCCCTGTGAGCCCTGAGCTACTGTTTCATCCGGGCTCTTCAAATGCTTAAAGGACGAGCGGTATTTTTGTTCAAAGCTCTTGGCTATTCCTTTTGGACACTAAGGACTCTAACTGCTTAAAACTTTTCCAAGGAGCTCTTCTAAATAACACTGATACACAAAAAACGCTTTTCTGTTTGCCTGCCTGGAGTATGTAATCTCGCATCTGAACAATGTAATTTATTATCAATATCTGAAGTGGATTGCTACAGCCTCCCCCTTATATTAATAGCTGCAGTCATTATTTTCTAAAGAAGAATCTCCAGGGCCTTTCTTGTGATATAAGCATTGCTGCTAACTGGGTAGCTGGCTGGAAGGGATGAGAGTGTCCACTGCTATTATAAATCTAGTGAGCTCACCTTTAAATGTCTGTCTCTGTTCTCCCCTTTGGGCATTGTTCCAGCCACTTTTTGGCCTTTTTATTTTAAAGGAAAACCCTGTCCATATGGTTGAAGGAGGAAGTATACTTGCCCTCAGATTCAATTAATGTGTACTTGTTCTATGTATTTTGGAACTGGACTGCCATTGTGCAGGAGATAAAAAAAGGGCCCTCTTCAATGAAAAACTAAATTAGTAGCCCGCATGCATCAAACAAGAATAAAAGCCTGTGCTAGAGGATACAGTAGATCTAAATATTCATGCCCTGATTCACGTACATGCCAAACTCTTTCAAAGAGAAACATAATTTAACCTATGAAGTAATTAAAGCCGTGATTATGGGGAGGGAAGACACCACAGTTCAGGCTGCAGCCGGACTGCTTTCCATTAATAGCAAGCTTTATTACCCCCTTCCCCAACACATGTACTTAGCTTTTAAAATTATGTTGGCTACAAAATTCCTGTGTGAACTGAAGGCATGGCAGATTTTTTAGGCAAAATTTCAATAAAGGTAGTGTGAGTTTCCCAGGTTATCCGACTGTAGTTTTGGTCCTCTATTATCTTCAAAGGGAAGCTCACTTATTCTGCAGTCTTGCCATATAAATCCCTTTTACCAGAGTTTTGAAGAAGGGACATTGGCTTCAATTAAAACATACTTCTTGTTTTTATTCTAGGTAATTCTGAGACCAGTCTCCCACACAGAAATATCAATGGATTTTTTTTTTTTTCTGCTGGATTTAGCAGAAAGAGGAATGCCAGCTGAAATCTAGAAAGAGCATGAAAGGGTTTTTTTTTTTTCACACAACCTGTAATTAGACTGTGATACTTATTGCTACAGGATTTTGTGAATCTCACTTTTTTATATATATTGAAAGTGTATTCAGGCAACTTAATGAGAGAAAAACCTCTGAGGGACTTTTAAATATGCAGAAAGTAACTCTACTTAAAAAGAATAATCCCTGAGTCTCACACCACTAGAGACTATAGGACTATACTACGGATATGTCACTGCATGTTTGACACTTCTTATTCACTTCCTTAGGTATTTGCTACTGGCTTCTGCTGGAGGAAAAGTACCTGGCAGCCTGGACCTTTGATTTGATCAATACGGTCAGTCCTAGGTATGTCAACAAAAAATTAACTTCGACTCAAAGGGTTGTATTCTATGTTTGCTTTTGATAATCATAAGGAAGAGGAACATGGTCGTATTTTCAGCTTCTGGGATAAAATATATGGGCAATTAAGATGTTATTTGAAACTTTTCATTATTTGAGGGAATACTATGTCAGAATAAGAGCCAGAAGATTGCTGGTTTTCTTTGTTTACTGAGCGCTTCCTATTTCTTTGTATTCCTGGAAACTGTACTACTACAGATTGAAATGTAAGAATCCATAAAGGGCAAGGGTAGTGATTTTTTAAGAAATTGTCATTATTTTTATGGCTAGGTATCTTATCATTTTTACAAAACTGGTGAAAAAATTAGGATTTGTTACTGAGATTTTGAGCTCTGCTGATTCCTTTAAAAAGAAACAAAACCAGAAACAACGCCAAACCCCCCCCCCCATTTCAAAAGTACCTTTGAAACTTGAAAGAGACCTCTAGTATATTATTGATGGCCATTCTCTTCCAAAATGTTCCTGAGGTACAGGGCCAGGCCCAGGACTCATGCTTGGGTTCTTCCACTGAAATTCTCCGTCCTCTGTAGGCCTTAGGAGGACTGTGTTCATACCACTTCCAAAAGGTCAGACCCATCCCATTATTCCCGTTTTCCAGTGAGGTAACTGGACATCTTGCCAAGGGTCACTAGAGAGGCCTCCTGGAATGCCAAGAACTGAAAAGAAGTATCGTAAGCTACGCCGACATCCTTGATAGAGCCTCATTTGTAAATGGTTCCTGTCTCTCCACTTAGGACAGCTATAAAACCAAGCAAATAATGTTTTTACTTAGCTTTGAAAGGAGCTTCGAGAGCTGGAAATAAATGCTTACACTGCAGAGGCAAAGATTTATTTTTCACATGGCGTGGTTGCAACTGTGTAAAAAATGGGAAGAGGATCAAAAACGTTTGGAAGACTCATGATCACAAATGACTGTCAATGACACTGGTTTTCCTAATGTTTTAGGTGCTTTTGTGTGTCCTCCAGGGAGGTTAGTATACATCCAAGAAAAAGCTTTGGCGTTATGTACCCTAACTTTTTGTTGCCCAGCCCTGACATGCAGTTCCAAACCTGATGTTAGGCACAGCATTTCTGACTGTGTGAATACTGAATAACTTTTGCCAACAGGAGAGCAGTGGAGCTGCCTCAGAACACTGAGCTTGAAGGCAAGAGCCCTCTGCTAGGTGGAAATTAATTTTTCAAAGGAGCATAGTCTCTACTCTTATGCAGATTTTGCTGGGATGTAAAGATACTCCTTGTTTCAGGGAGCTACTTCTTCATTTAGGGGAGATTTATCCCAAGAACCTCAGGTATAAAAGAGCTGAGATCCTTGCAAGACCCCATTTTATAGTAAAACCTGTATAATAAATATTGACTCTGGCCTTAAATTAAAAAGGAATAATTTATTGCTAGAATTTAACTACTTTCCTTGAAGATGCCCAAGGCATAAACTGGGCATCTTCGAGGCCTGTTAGGGCAGAGATGAATGAGAAGGCTGGCTCTCAGCCAGCAAAGCTGGCCACAGCAAGGGAGAAGTATGATGTGTTATACCTTGGCCAGCCCATGCTGTCCTGACTCCAGGCCATGGTACGGAAGATGCGTAAGGACAGAGTGAGGATTTTGAAGGAGCTGAGGCGCTGAAACTCAGCCGGCCCAGGTCCACCCCTGCTTTAAATGCCAGCCTCTGAGAACAAACAAGCTCAGCTAGACACAAAATCAATCTTTAGTTAAAATCCATGATCTTTCCAAAGCGTTTTAAGCCCAGTATAATAGTAGGGTCTGAGAGCTGGCTTTGAGAATGTAATGCTTTAACACAGGGGTCCAGTTAAAGTACCCTGGAAGCAAAGCACTAGCTTACAGAATGGTTAATCCATCTTCCCTCTCTGTCTCTGGTGCCTATAGTTCCTGCTCATTTGAACTGTCATATCCTTTCTCCATTATGTAATAGCCTAGAGGTCACACATGTTCCTCTGCTTTGAATAATACATCTCTATGAAGACTCAGTATCTCTGTTTGAAAATTTATTTCTTTCATTTTAATATTTTATC
The DNA here is from genome assembly GCA_035584735.1 of Pseudotriccus pelzelni. Lineage (NCBI taxonomy): Eukaryota > Metazoa > Chordata > Aves > Passeriformes > Tyrannidae > Pseudotriccus > Pseudotriccus pelzelni. The sequence continues at coordinate 14,992,269 of JAWMRA010000130.1, forward strand.
AATTTTGTCCTAAATGGATGACCTTAACTGGTTGCAGTTCATTTCATTTCTTCTCTGCTTAAATATTTTAGAGGTTCCAAAGTACAAACATCATTCATGCGGTGTGTAACAAAAATGCTCAGCTTGAGTTTTGGATTATTTAATTGTAATTGTCAAGCTATTATTAAAATGGATTATTTTTTCTCTTTTTGCAGTTTCTCCGCCCCACACTCCTTTTCCCCATTTCTAACTTTGTTTGTCATATCCTTTGTGCTGGTATTTAGCTACATTCCAGTGCTTACATAAGAGCTATACAATGCATTAGCACCGTCGCGTGTAAACAACAGACGAGCAAAAGTCAAAATCACCATGCAATGGGGACAGGCATTGCATTCAGAAAATACCTCAGTAACATAATTGATGCAGTACCAAACACAGTATTTGGTGTTCGGTACAAGTAGAGCCTTTTGCCCTATATTTGAAGCAAAAAAGAACCAGAGTTATATTTTATGAACTGGCCATCTTAATGCAGTAACCAATCTGGATTTCATTAACCTGGAAGAAGGTTGTATTTAAATGGTAAATCATCACAACATATACGTGGGCAATAGGAAATAAAAGGAGTTAACAAATACCTTAGCTCTGAAAACGGGTTGTGCTGCTAGAGGTACCGTTTTGGGAAGGTGAGGTTCTTTGTAAGAGTAGCAGTCCTACTCCTTCTCAAGCCTTTTTAGGTATTTAAATTCTATCTTCATAAATTTCAGTATCATCTGGGTTCCTGTCCTGAGCAGGTTGATGTCACTACAGGCAGCTTCACACTGACAGTTGCCGAGTGCCTGGTCTTACTGACGCTTCTGATGTATAAAATGCTTTGGGTTATTTAGATGTGAAAGCAATAAAAGCCAGTAAGCACCATTTGATTTTATGATGGTTATAATCATAACATGTACTTTCGCTATGAGAAAGCAGAACTAAGATATGTGCACTTCACACCATGGCATTTTTATTAAAAATAGGAATAACAACACTGAAGAAATCTGACCCATGTCCTTGAATCATTATAAAAGAACTGTAGCTGTTCTGTGTTTGCAAAATATAAAAATGAGTATACAATCCATTTTTTATATTTAAAATATTTATTTGGAGCAGGTCTGCATTTAAGCTGATTATTACCTTTCTCATTTTCTTCTATCTTGCTCTTGTTCAGCACCAATCTTGCACAGCTCTTGCTGTATCAGCAGTGTTAGTAAGATATGGATTCATGTTTCATTTCTGACATCTCTGTGTCATGTTACAGTGTCATAACCTGTCTACTGGTTTGGCTATGCAGTATTCCACATCAGAAAGACACATTAAATCCTTTTCTCTCCCACTAAGTCCCTAACTGCCATATTGAGGACATCATGAAAGAAATGGCAGCACCCCTCCTGCACTGGCTAGTAGGATTTTGTTTCACCTTGTGTCATGTCACCGCAGCAGATGTCATTTGGGTCACTGAAAGAAGGCATCTCTGTGCCTCCACGTGAACAAATGGGGATATCTTGTTTCCATGTGTGATTCCTGGGCTGTGCACAGAGGTGAAAATGAGTGGAAATGAGTGAATGTATAAGCAAGTTGCCTCTTGTTCGCTCCTGGGATGGAGATCTGGATCCTTGGATGTCAGCCAATTAGTCCTGTAAGGCTTTTTTGTTTTCCTCCAAACCACAGAGTAAATGTGTTAAAACCAGAGTAAATGCTTTGAATAGGTCTTTAAAGGGTGCTTGAAACAATTCTTGCATATTTTTTGCCCTGTACAAATAGCTCTCCTGGTTCCTGAGAAAGTTAGTGAAGGTACCCAGTGTTGCTTCTGTAGCTACAGGGGTTTTCTAATTCAGGTGGTGTGGCAGGTGAGGCTATCTTGCCTCAACAGGGAGTGTGTTAATATAATCCTTCAGAAAGTTTTTACAAACACATCCTCCACATCCCTAATTATATAATTAAAAAGTATAAGCATTGAAAATCCTTCTAAATACATATTTAAATCCTAAGGGATCTCCTTAGACAGGAGCATTACACGAGATAGAGAGCTTAGAAATGAGTTGTACTAGTCTGATACATTACAAGAATTACGAACATGTTCACTTTATTAACTAAATATCAGTAATGGTACTGTGAGTAGTGCATCTCATATTTAAATTTATGCAGCTTTAATATACTTGTAAACTGTATTTCTGCCTAGCAGACAAGCCAGACAAAACACGGAGGGAGGAAGGAAAGAATAGGGTGTACAAGGAGAAGACCAGGAACTGAGGCACAGAGGCAAAAGATACTGAGTAGTTCAGTCTGACTCCAGTATGTGCTGTTCAGTAGTGGCCAGGCACAGATAGCCAAAATACCATAAAGGAACCATGGCGTTTTTCCAGATGTAGATTTCCCGGAGAAATATGTCGCTTTCCCCAGAGCGAGCACACACGGCTACTCTTTAGCTCAACATCCTCATGAATAGCAGTATTTTTGTGTGACTACAGCTGCTCTTTTAACTCTCTGGATAAAGACCTGAATTTTGGGAGCTAAAGGTTATGAATTCAAATCCCAGTTTGCACTTGCAGAGGCATGTATACCTTTGGCTGGAAACCATGCTGTCTGTATGGATACAGCCATGGATCATTGCAGCAGCACAAGTCAATTAGCCTTTGTGACACCCCGTTGTCCTGTGAAATAATTTTATGGATACTTCAGGGGATGTTGTCAGAAGGACAGTGCTGAGAACTACAGGACACAAAGGGTAAGGCCGGCAAAATAACCACCTTTGGCACAGGTTTCCAGACGTCTCTGTGTTTACCGACACCTGAACCTCTCTGGGCTTCTTTGGTCTCCCTTGGGAAATTCCAAGGATCACAATTAACCTTTACTTATTACCAAGCACGAAAAGCAATAGGAGAGCTTCTCAGGTGCCACGTCTCATTTGAGCATTCCACTGGTGTCTGCAATGAAAGACGTGTCGTGGAAGTCAAGATAGGGAGAGCTGAGCCTCCTAATTACATTGCATATTTGCAGGCCCCGTTTTTATTTTAAAGGGAATGATACGCAGTAGTCTTCAGCTTTGTGTAGGAATGGCATAAGATAAATCTCCAGTCGTTCTTCAGTAGTTCCATTTCACTGGAAGATATTCTGTAAAATCACTAAAGACTGCAGGTGGTTGCTCTATATTACCAGGCAAAGTTTTGGGTTGGTTTCTCATTGTGCTCTGGTTTCTGGAGGGTGGGGTGACGGGTTGAGTGTTTTTTGTTGGTGGTGGTTTTTGGGGGTTTTTTTTGGTCTTTTTTCATTTTTCTGTTTCCATCCCCCCAGATACTCTAAATGAATCACTCTTAAGAAGTACCTAAATTCTGTCTTTTTTTTTTTTAAATTAAATTAAAGAAACCTCTTGTCTGTTTTTTGTGTTGTTTGGGTTATTATGCATTGCCCTTTTTGGAAGATGTGTGACAAAACCCTTTTATTTTCTTTTTAATATGACTTGGAAATTAAAAAAAGTACCAGGTTATTAGTATCTAGTGTTAAAATTTGTGATTTCAGTTTCTCCTGCATGAGAGATTTTTTTAACCTCATGGCTCTGTGTTTTGCTTGGTTTTTTTAGCTTTTTCTCCCCACTGGAGAAGTATGAAAGGAATGCTTTTCTGAATAAAAGTAAGTACAAGTAAAGGAAAGTACAGGGTTTTTTTTCTATTATCCCTCCTGCTCAGTTTTGAAATGTAAAAGAAATTTTTCATTTTACAGAAAGTTTAAGGGAAATTATAGTGATTTTTATTCACCCCTGTCCACTGTGCTTTCCTTCCCTCTTCAACATTTTTCACTTTGTTAGGAGGTGAAATTAATGTAGAGACTAGGTGTTAGACGTGTGGGAGGTTTAACAGAGGGCAACAGACGAGAGTAAAATTAGAGGAAAAGAAAATCCTTGAGGGAGAGAGCTAAAGATATAATTGTTTCGTTACTATTTGACATGTCTTGGAAAGAAATCGAGACAAAAAATATAGGATAAAATTAATTACAAATATACACTAAATCCAAAAAGAAAGAGTATTTTTTATAAATCAACACCCCCTAGTGTAAGAACTATGCCTTTTCCTGCAGGAGGCTGTGGGATACCCACTGGGCACTGCTCTGCCCCGGGCTCCCCGTTCCCATAGATCTCACGGAGATCAAACGTTAGGCTGGGTTGGAACTGGAAATCCCAACTTTCAAATTAATTCACTTAATGGCTGCTTATACAGGGATCCTGTCAACTATCCCCTGGACCCTCACAGCCTTTCAGCCCTTCTCTGAGTGCCAAGCTCTTGCTGCCTGCCACCACAGCCGTGGTTCTGTCTGGCCAGACCTTCCTGCAGGCCTGCTTACTCCTCTCCTCCCGGGATTTAGGCATCTCCAGCTTCACAGCTTAGACCTGGACATTGCTTACTGCCTTAACTGTGTATTTCTTGACCAGCTTCATTCCTTGATATTGCTGAAGCGGGCAGTGACATCTAATTCTGGCCCACTTTTCCAATACCTTGAGATTCATTGCTTTTCACAGGGAATTGTTACTGCTACCTCTTCAGCTTTTAAAATTTTACTTAAGCAAACAAAGGCAAGCTAAACAATTTGTGTGCTGCACAACGCCACAGTCCAACCATGAATTAAAACCAAGACATTGTCGTTAAAAGCTTAGTGTTGTACAAGTTTTGGCAATGAATTATGTGCACAGACGAGCAAGGTAATTACTCTATTTGACAGTCCTGTGCAAGCCTCATTTGCAAAGTTTAGTTCAGTTGTGTCAACCAGGTTTGAAAATTACCACAAATATGTTGGAAAGAGTTCAGTTGACAGCAACAAAAATTCCAAAAGTTGAAAAATTAGGCCTGTGAAGAGAGTCTAAGAAATTTTGACGTGATCTGGCTATTAAAAATAAGGCTGAAGGGACATACAGTAATTTTTAAAATAGTTAAAAAGGGATGTTATAAGGAAAAGGGGACTGAGACTTACTAATGAAGAAAAAAAAAGACAAGTCCAGTCTACACTGTAGATTTGGGTGAAGTGCAGCTGACTCCATCTGAGGGCTGTACCAGGGAAAACTGAGTAGAATATTGGATGTTGGGATGAGGACATTTTGGCATCAGACAGTCACCTTCTGTCTCTCAACTCAAGCAGGCAGAGGAGGACACCAGGAATTCACCTTTTGGGGCAGGGTGAGAACAACACTAATGCCGTGGGGTTTTTGTGCTGGTACCCCAAAGTTATTCCTAGCCAGCAAAATCTAACTACCTGGTTTTTGTTCTTATGAATCCACAGGAGACTGAGGCAGTTTTCACCAGCCCTAGCCGGTACAGCTTGACTCTGACCCCACTTTATTTCTGTAGAACCAGAAGAGGTTGACAGGGAGTGTGGAAATGGCTGTCCTAGGTATGGTTGAGGTGAGATTTGGTATCTCTCTAGTAAAAAGATTTTAGACGTAATGAAATCAACTGTGTTCCTTGCAGAAGAATGCAATCAACCTACTAACAATCCTGTGTCACAGTATTGATTCTGTTCTTATATTTTCACTGCTTTGAAGCTGCTATGGTCTGTTGGTTCATTAAGTTACATTTACAGGTTGTCCCTAAACACTGGCTTTTACATAGTCTGCATTTTAACACTCTTTAAGTGCATATTGATATATTCTGTCCTTAGTCTGTGCAAACCACAGTCAAAGAAATCCCATTTCTGCAATGGCTAATGAGGTACCAGAGTGGTAAAATAAACAGAAGAAGGAATTACACAGTGTCAGGAAGCTCGACCAAAGAAATGTCACCTTCAGAGAAGCAGGAACTGAGAAATGACCTTTCACTTTATTACAGTGTGCCGAATTTGGTTGGGTTTAGACTAGAAGCTACAATTACTGCATATTTAAAAGTCTACATTCTTACTCATGAGGAAGCTGAAGAGAGTTGGGGGGACTTATGTCATAGAAGCATATATTTTGAAAGGTGTGCTTGACACACTGACAAGTACCATGACTGAGATTACAGTTGAATTTTGCAATTAGATTTTATTAACTATACATACTATTTAAGATTTTTCATAACAGAGGAAAGGATATCAGGGTCCTGGTGATTGTACTGACCTCTTATGCCACTGGGAAAGATGCAGAAAGGCTTTCAAAAGAGCAATATAGCTCCTATTTAATCTTTAAATAAGAAAAAAGGTCAAGGAACCATTGCTGCTACTTTATTTCTTTGAAGTCTTCACCAAAGAGATATCCCATTTTAATGTGCATTGCTTTAAATTTACACATATCAGTAAAATATACATCACTGAATCTTTAGCATGCACTGAATTTATAGCAGAACTTAAAAAGTGTATTATGTGCATGTATATGAATCTTCAAAATTATGTAACTAACCTCTGGAGTTTTTTTTACTTTAATTCACTTCTGCTACAAAAATTAAAAAAAAAAAAACACCACACCTCCAACAGATTACTTAACATCTCCATAAAAATGTCATATTCACTCAGGTATTCACTTACCATGCCAAAGAAAGAAAAAAAAAAGGTGGCAAGTTATATTTATAATATAGTTTAATTTTAAAATTACATTACTAATTAAAGATGAGTAAATGCAGGTGACTATGCAGAAAACAGCTAGCTCAAGACAGATGTGGGGAAAAAAAACAAACAGAATTGGAAGCACTGGTGTAATTACAGGGACTTCTTTAAGTCTACTAGTTATGCTGCAACTTTGGCAGGAAGCCTAATTGTTCCTTAAAATTTTTACTTCCTTTCCAAATTAGCAGTGAACCTTTCAGAGCAAGTGCAACCCAGTCGTCAAAGGGCAAACTGCTTGACAGTACCCAGAGTGGTCCCTGATCACCATCTTGGTCTGGCTCATTTCAGTAGGCAGAGCAGTACAACCTTACCCTCCTGCAGCCTCCATGGCTGCTACAGGCAGAAAACTGTATTAAAAGCATGTTCAACTAAGTTATGGAATGAAGCCTTCAGGATTTAGGAAATGCCAGAGCAGTGCTGCTCCTCATCTCAGTCCATATGATTGTTAATTTTTGCAGTGAGATGCAGCAAGGGAACACCAATATGTCAGTGGAAACTGAGTTCACCTCCGGGCAGTGGTCAGCAGCATTCCAAAGGTACTCTTGCCTATCTTTAACAAACTTCAGCCCCTGCTTGTTTTGCTTTCTGTATATTGTCCTTGTTCCAGTCTTGTCACTTTTCCATTCACGGCCTCCTTTCCTGTTCTTTCTCCTGAACCTTAACTCACATGCACACACACATGAGGCTTCTCATCCTAATCCCAATCTTTTATCAAGGCAGACCTATTTTTCTTCTGAATCTCCTTTTAGAGTCTGCCCCTGACATTCACTCATCTGTAGATATATGGGATAATTTATCCAAATAAACAAGTCAGAAGTCAGTAAGTCCAGACTCAACGACTTCCACCCAAGAGTTCTGTACGAACTCAGATATGAAATTACAGAAGTGCTGGTTGTGATGTGTAATACAACAGCAAAGGGCCACTGCACTGAAGGGCAGGTGTATGGCCATCTACAAAATTGTCAGCTTTCATCTACCAAAAGACTCCAGATGGCATCTTGAGAACTACAGACCAGTGAGCCTTACTGTCATTCCTACAAAATAGTGTAGTACCATTAATAATAATAATAATAAAGCACATGGATAAATTTGGCTCATTGAGAAGGGCTCAGGTTGGCTTCAGTAATGAGAAATCCTACTTCACAAAACTGAAGTTCTTTGATAGTGACAATAAGAACATGGATCAAGAGGATCAATTGGACATAATTTATTTGGATTTTCAAAATGCCTTTGCCAAGGTTCCAAAGAACCAAATAGAATTGTTCCAGTTGGAAAGCAACATGCATCATCTAGTCCAGCTGCCTAAGGTTATTAAAGAAAGTAAAGCTGTCAGACTGGAAGAAAGGTCTTTGTATGGACTGAAAACTGGACAAAGGAAAGAGTAAGGATTAATGGGTATGTCTCAGGATGGAGAAGAATTGGCAGTAAAATCCCCCAGCAAATGGCCCTGGGACCAGTTTCCTTCAGTGTCATCATCAAAAAGCTAGAGAAGAGAATGAACAGTTTGTCACCATACAAACCTGTGATGCACCCATGTATTCAGTGCTGCCAGCTCTGTTTTCCACCTCTCAAGAAGGAGGAAAACATTAGGTGGAAGTAAAGAATATACAGAGAAGGTCAGTCAAAAAGTTTGTGATGATGAAGCAATAGCCTTGTGAGGGGAGACAGAAAAGCTGGTATTCTTCAGTTTGGAGAGAAGGATGAGGGAAATGTGATAAAGGTTTACTAAATCAGACATGTGGTGGATTAGCTAAATCTTCCTAGTATCAGAAAACTCAGAAAGGAACTAGGCAACTTCATGGACAGGATGGGCATGGGAGGGTGCTAGAATGATTGCACAGGAAGATAACCTCTAAAATCTCTACAACAGTGGATGCCGGAGCAGTAGAAGAGGAACGCATTGCCAGTAGTTGCCAAAATCACGTGCTCACTTGAAATAGCTTCTCCTTTAGTTGTTATCCCCTCTGGCTTCTCTACTGTGGACCAGGCACTAGCGAGCCTCTTCCTTTCTCCCTCCCCTCCTTCCCCCCCCCCAAACTTCCCAGGGAGAGAGATCTAAGAAAAAAGTTAAAAAAAAAAAAAAAATTAGGAAAGAAGCCTACTGTTTGACGGTGCATGAACAACTCCAGGTGCAACGGCTAAAAAAGAGGGAAGAGTTATGAGAGTCAGAATATGAATAACATAGAGAAGTGGAGGGAAACACAGAGAAAAGCACCCAGGTGTGCCTACCAGTCCCTGTAGAGCTCCAGGGATGGAAAAATGGAAACAGTTGCCAGAACATCCCCTCCTCTCCATTCCTTTCCTTACTGTCAGAGACACAATACCAGTCTGGATGGATCATTGGCCTTACCCCAGAGAATGTTTCTTATGTTTAAATGGTCTTTTATTGTAGGCATTCTTGGCCATCCTGGAATTCAAGGAAAGAGTTGTGACAGGTTCTACAGAGACTTATTGCATAATTTGTTACTGTGTGAAAAAAGAAACTTTAAAGCTGTCTCAGCTTCCAACTGAAACAGAAAACTATAAGGTATTGGATAGAAGGCAAGTAAGATATGGAAGAAACTACTAAGGGAAATATTTAGGATGGATATAAGAATGTAAATTTGTATCTCACATAAATCAGTGCTTTTTAATCCTTTTTGATTTCCAGTGTAGGTGTATGGCAAATTTAACCTACTTAGAATAAATCTGCTTCTTTGAATTTCCTTTTGCATATCCCTTAGTTCTCTCTGAGTTTTGTGGACCACAGGTTGATAACTACTGCAGAAAAGATACCATCTCAGAAGTTCCCTATTTCTAGATTCTTTCTGCAAAGCGAGAGCAAATCTGCATGGAGACCGACCAGATTATGATCCCAGTGTTCATGCTGTAGTAATATTTCTTCTGTAGTGCTGAGTAATTTTAAAATGCATAGCTGACTTTGGGGCTTATGTTTTTTGGCAGATGCTAACCTGTTAAGAAAAGCAAAGAGAAGGCTCCAGATATTCCATGTGATCTCCACCCATGGTACATTTCCGCAGCTCAGACTTGCAAGGATTGTCATCATCTGTGAATGTGGGTCACAAACAGAAACAAAATCCTAGACTGTGAGGCTTACATGCCAAGAAGTAGTTTTGTTGTTTTTTTTTTTTATTTCAGGGCCTACTAAGGATCACGGTACTTTTCCCTCTTTGTGGTTCCTATGTGCTAGTGTCCTGAGATAATGACTGAATCTGTTTCCCTGTGTCTGATAGCAATCAAACACCACATTGTGAAAATGATCTTCAGCTACAATAAATCAACATAGGTCTGTCAAGAACATTTCATTTACAGGTAGTGGGAATTTGGTTCTGTATTTTATATGTGAGAAGTAAATGCACTTGTTAAACACAAAATATTTTAAAAATTAAAAAAAAAAAAAGGAAAATCAACCCTGTATCTTTTGCTATCCAACAAATATGCAAATATTTCTGATAAAATAATAGAAAATTGCTGCAGAGCATTTAGTTAAGGGAAGACTTAGATAATAATTTTACTCTAAAGCTAAATTACATAAAGACATGCCACACATTAATTATTTTACATCACCCACTTTCCCCTGATTAGAGCACATAGGTCTAATTGTGAGGGTACTAACATACGGTCCCATCAGTCCTCTTAAAAGACAAAGAAAGAGAGATCTGGTTAGACCATTTTTTCATCTTAATAACACTGTCTGATCACTTCATAATTTTGAAAATAGAACCTTTTAAGTGAAACAATACCACACTGCTAGAATAAAAATCTCCAAAACTGTATGATCCTGATTCCCATCTGTCTCAGCCCTTCTGTAGTCGTTTTGGCCCTGAAAAACTTCATGATATTAATCTGGTAAATCATTATACTTTCTTTGTATAAGCATTAATGTCCTCTCCAAAATCAGATGGTAAAATCAGGTCCCATGGGCCAATTTGTTTCTATAATATATTGAAAAGGGGAAGGGGGGTATGAGTGTGTGCGTGTGTGTATGCCTCTAGTTTTTGAATACTGAAATCAGGATTGTAAATCATGGAGAGGGGGGAAATTCTACCCCTTTTTCTCCTATCCTTGCCATTCCAACTCTTTTTCTGAGCTCTTTTGTTTCTTTTCTTTCCACCGCTTTTACTTTTATTCTTTGTGCTTATTTTTCTCTTCCTATTTCTTTCTCCGTAAGTATCCTGCTCTTACCCCTTAGTACTGCAGTTGTTTAGAGTCATTTTGAAACTGGACCATATGTTCACTATTATATCTCAAATCGATTTAATTTAGGACCCAGCTTGGTCACCACTGCATCTGAACACTACCTTGCCTTACAGGAGCTGAGGAATGCAGCTCAACTCTGCATGACTAAAGGTATCGTAATCTGGACCTTCGTGTTTAAACAATTATTTTAATTTTTTTTTCACATTAATTCAGATTAATTGTAATCTGTGTGAGAAATTTTATAGACTGAAAATGAATAAAACACAGAGGGGGCCAATTCTTCACAGCCCTTCCCTTTGTTTCATACATCAGCATGCACCTTTTGTAATTAAATATATGAAATTCCTTTGAAATAGCACAGACCAGGGAGTATGTCCCTGAACTGCCTGTCCAGGAGCACATCCTGGTAAGTGAGATAACCTAGGACTTTTGAAATCCAGAGAGGTTTTTTTGTACATGATTCTGACTGGCCTGCCACTATTTAGCTCCCAACCCCCTTTTCAAAGTCCATATTCTTTTATTTGACTCACCCCAAAAAGCACTTTGGTTTTACGTAAGCTTGAAGGCAATTCGTTGCCTGTGGGAAGCCTTGAGGCAGACACACAGAGGCTGGGACAGAACTGGCCAGTCTGTTCCTGGAGCTGCCTGTGGCTCTATAACTCTTTAAGCACAACCTCTGTGCTGGCTGGCGTGGGGGCTGTGGCATAATCCCTGCCCTCAGAAGCAGTGACTCAGCAAGTCCAAGGCCAATACTGGTGGATTTCCCTGGCCTCTGCCTGTTTGTCTAGCTGAGTCCCATTCCTCGGGTGAACTCTGCAAGGCCATGTCATCACCGACTGCCCTGAACCATTCCCACGGCCTCGTTGCGGCACAGCAGGATAGGTGTCTCGAGGCTTTCAACGCAGTGAGGTTTCTGATGAGGTGTTTGGAGGGCTGAGGAGATCAGAGATTATGGGAAAAGACTGTGAAATAGTCTGCTAGGTTATGTTTTAAAATTACTTCTTGTCCTCATCCACAGTAAATTTTTTCCAAGCCATATGATCTTCAAATTACCAATACAAATGGGAATGGAATTAATAGTGGTGCCATATCTTTATAGGGAGCATCACATTTTTTGTGCCAGGAAGGCATACCTTTTATTCTATTAAACTGAGCAAAAGGCTTCTCCTGGGCCTCATCTTCTCTGCATGGTGCCATCTTTTCAGGAATACATCATCATCAGACTGCTTTGTCCCAGTGATGTATTACACTAATACATCTGTTGCTTTAATGATATATTAGTGTAATACCTTATCAGAGTGATGCATACCAATGATCTATTACTCAAAAGGTGGTGCCATTCAGGAATGAAAGAATTCACGGACATAGTCTGTGTAATTATAGAGATAACAGCCAACATACATTACACTGGAAGCTGCTTTCATGGAACCAAGAACACCAGTATTATTCTAACCTGTTTGGTGCCATTTTCTAGTGCCATTGCACTAGATTTGTAATGCTGAGGTTGTTACATCTCTTTTAAACCTTTTAAATATACTAAGAGCAACTACCATTAACCTTGGGTCACTGTGAAGCAGACTGTATCCAGTTACATTATTTTTACTGTATAGTAGTACAGTACTCACTTACCCGTAACCATATGAAACCAAGTAACATTAACCTCCAAATAGTCTGAAGAACATATCATATCTCATTGTAATAATCCGGGCTTCATTCTTTGCTTGACTTTAATTATTGTCCATTCTCAAACATATTCGATTACATGACAGTTGAACTCCAGCCTGTCATTAACTGTAGGCCCCTTTAATCTCAACCTTCATTTTCTTTACCATTACATTTTTGTCATTACTTTTGCCACTGAAAAACAGATGAAGTCAGTCTGATTTACATTGTTTTGTGTAGCATGTTAATTAAACATTTCAAAACATCATCCAGAGATTGTGGAAAAGAATCCCCAAGTTCTGTTTTTTAAACCTTTACTGTAAAAAAGGGAAAAAATTGTAAACCAAGAATTTAAAAAAACTCAAACTCAAATCTTTTCCCCCTTTATCTTAACTTCCTCAGTAATTAGGTCCAAGCTTCCTCACTAATTGGGTTTCCAAAGAGAAAGAGAATCAGAACCACATTTTTACTGCTGGTAATTTGACTGAGGTGTAAAGTATTGATTAGCTTATTTGTGTTTCCTCTAAATATGCCTTGCTCTAAAGTGTGAAGAATGTTGCATAGCAGAAAATTAAGGCCTCCAACTTGTTTCAGATCATCAGAGCAGGGAAAGGTGTATAGATTCCTCTAGAATTTTTGCCAAATAATCCATCACAAAACAATCAGTAACACAAATGAGGGAGAAAGGGACAGGCAAAGTATTTTTAGTATGTAAATACTGGGATTTTTTTTCCTCTTCACTTTCTCTTCTGTTATCTTCAGCTTCATTGATGCTGACAAGTATCATTTTAATTTGCAGAGAGGGTTGCTAAAGCAACTTTCATGAATGTATTTAATCAGGTGGCAAACTGAATTCACAGAAGCTGTAATGGGGATGCAGTATGATGGATGCAGAACATCCTACTCTTTACATTCCTACTAATTCCTACTCTTTGCATTTCGTCCACGATTGCTCAGCTGACATGTGACCTTCCAGTTTAGAGAGACTGCTGACCCAGATCCTTCTCCTGCCCCATGGGAGGATAATGGAGCAGAAGCTGTCTTTGTAAGGGTCTGATGCGTGAAGTAAACTGCACTCACCGGGAGCAAGATCGAGTAGTAGAGCTCATGTAGGTGTTATGGGAGGGCTAAAGCAGGAGATGGCATAACGGGTTATAGTAGAGGGCGAGACCTGTGGCTGGGCAAACCAGGCAGCAAGAGACAGATCAGTGCAGAATGTCTGGGACACCAAGTGGCAATGATACTGATGAGGGTCAGAAGGCTTGTCACAGCCAAACTTGGTTTGTAAAGTGCCAGGGTAGGAGAGGAGCTTGCTATAGCTGAGTGTCCCAGTCATTGTCCTGTGAAACACTTGGTATTGGTTTTTTTATTTCACTGGGGGGGGGGAGGTGGTTTGGTTTGGGTTTGGGTTTGGGTTTTTTTCTTTTATATGATAATCTCGCTTATAATCTAAGAACTCACGGGTGGGGCTATGCTACCTGATCTCTGTCAGAGGTGGAAGCAGCCTGATAGTATGGCAATGCAGGAAGTATGGCTGCAGTGAAAAGAAGTTCCTTCAGCAAGAATCTGTGGCAGATTTATTCTGATCAAGAAACCTGCAAGTTACCTAATTGCATCTTGCAGGTGATGGAGCGGGAAAGGCTGAGAAATGGCCGGAGAAACCATAAACCTCAGCAGTGCTGACCTCCAGGGCCGGGCTAAAAATCGGTATTTTACATGAAAGCGAAAATTGCTCAAGTCACTCTACTAGGATATTTGCAAACTTTCCTACACTTCTTACCTGAGGAAACTGGTTGTTTCATCAGTCCTGAAAATCTTTGCTTTCCATAGTGCTGGCCTCCTGATTGTGGTGGGTCTAGTATGCTCCTTGTACAAGTGTCTGATCTATGATAGAAGCCTTCCAGAGTGTTATTAGGAAACACAGTAACAGCTAATTCTGATAAACTGCAGGTGAGCAAATAGACCTTTCTGTAACTTGCCTTGTGTGCTGAGCAACTGGAAGGGACAGATTTGGAATGGGAAGAGAAACTGGCGGGTGAGCTGCTGATACTGTCTCTCTTCTTGTGTACATGCTTGCAGAGCTTATGCAATAACATACATATTAACAGCTCATGATGTGTAATATATTTAGGATCAGCAGTCAGTAAGGCAGGGGGTGTGTTAGTCTTTTCTTAAGAGATGTGGATCTTTGTGGAGAAAGAGAATAGAGTGAAATGTTTAATAGTGTTCAGTGGCCTAGGGGACTGCAGGCAAAGTGTGTGGTCTGAGTCGGCGTGGCTTTAATGGGCATTCAGTCATAGGCAGCTTTAGAGGTGCAGTTTGTGGGGTCTTTGGGAACCCACCTGAATGATGAGTGACTTTGGGTTTTTGTTTTCCTGAGTTAATTTTAGCAACATCTGTTGTCCAGTCTTGTTCACTGTGTGCTGCACAAATGCTTTTGCTAGTGTGGTGCAGAAAAGAAGGAATGATAGACAAGGTGGGTGGCAATTGCTTACATTTGCTCTCTCTGTACTGCCACTGAATGTCAAACCACGCCATGTTACTAGGCTGTGTCGGACTGTGTGTGATGGCTTAGGACACAGCACTCCTGTTAGTTAAATGCCATCCATTCTAACTAAATGGCATCCCTTTTAGTTAAAGGATTTACAATTGATTTTTGAAAGTTGTAGTTTGTCTTTAAGCTGGGTTTAGGAACCTACACATTTGAAGTTTTGAGTTGAACCAGTCTTTCAGTTCCCCCTGTAGTCCATGGAGAGAGCAAGACTTCTCCAGAGAAATTCATCCTACCTTCCACAGCATGGGGAACAATTGCCAACTGGTACTGCTTAATTCTCTCTTTTGACAACAGGTAACCTAGAAATCTAGATTAATTGAAATGACTGTCTCTCTATCGCAGTGAAGATTAGCAGAATTTGTATTTGTTCTCTACTGCTTAAAACTCCCCAAGCCTGGTATGTTCCATTCATTTCAAAAAGCTTTGAAACAAAACCTGACCATGTCTGAAACTCTCTCAACAGCAAAGTGGCCAGATTAGCCGGAATTGGTTTGAGAGGGGAGAAATGTGAGGTGACGCTCAACGTCTGACCTGTGCTCCTTTGGTACAGGCTGCTGTCTAGACAGCACAGTCCGCAGCAAAAGTTTAGTGTATCAACCTAAGTTTTGTGTTTTCAAATTAAAAAAACAACCAAACAAAAAAAAAAACCCTTTAAACAATAAGATTGCAAATCTGAACTGGAAAATGGTAATGCAGAAAGTGAAATCAACATAAGAGAAGGAGGGGGGGGGGTGCCAGGGCATCAGAAATGGGCCAGCAGCCACTTAATCTGGATCAGGAACAGCTAGCTGAGTTTGCCTTACTATGTCTTAACACCTGGACTGCAAAATGTAGTGGCTAAGGTGAAGGTATATGATTAATTCTGCTGACTCTGTTATGGGAAAATTGATTTCTGGCAAAGGGATAGAAAGAGCAGTTGGGGGCAGTAAAATGGCTCAAACCTTGGAACAATTTGCTTCCGTGCACAAGAGCTAGAATCGTTAGCCTCTATGAGCAAGACCCCAGCTACGAGCAGATCAGTGAGGATTTTGTCATTGATTGAATTGGGACCAGGATTTCACTGTAATTACTAATTATGGCAAATGTGCAACAGTTGGGTTTCTGCTTAGAGCTGAACTGTTTACTTCTGGGTGGGGTTTTCTTAGCTTTTCAGCATTGGAAGCAGGGCTCATAAATCCATTTGCTAATTGCTTTTGAAAGGTGTAACTTAAAAAGTAGGATTTGGCTGATGAGGACAGATGCATGGAAGGGCTATTCAAGCAAATGAATGGTGAGTTATTTCCCCTTCAGGCTCTCAGGCACTGCATGCTGACCTAAGTGCACTAAATAACTGTATAACGTATTTGTGGATTTTTAGTCAGGTACAGTAGGAAAAGCTGATTAAAAAAGAAAAAAGAACTTGTAGCAGAAAAGGGTCTTTCTATAAATGCTGGCATGTCAGTGATAAATACAAGCATTCTCTTCTCGTGTTGACATGATAGCCATTTCTGGTTATAGATACTTCTTGGAGAGAATTTTTTTTTTCAGAATAGACCTTCTCTGTTCCCAGTCTAGCTGGTCTCCAGAGAGCTGTGATAGTCAGTGAAAGATATATAAGCCTAGAAAACAAGTTCACAGAGCTGGCTGCTTCATCAGGACAATTGAAAAGAAACTTTAAAGTTGAGGTTATGCCTATTAAGTAGTCTGAGAAACAGTTTTTCACTTGGAAAAAATTACCATTTGGGAAAAGGGTGCAGAGGACTTTTGATTTATCAAAACTTGGGTTTCTGTAACAGTGTTGACTTAAGTGACCAGCTAATACCCGAAAGCAAGTTATATATGTACTGGCTAGTGGGCTCATCCTCTAAAGCAGAACACAAGCATACTTGTAGGATTTCAACATCAGAATTTGATCCACCTTTATCCCTAGCCCTAATCCTGCAGCAGGGAGGTTGTGGGGGAAAGAAAAAAAAAATAAAAATTTTTGGGATGTTCCACCAAAGGGAGGAAAAATAATACTTTGATCAGCTGCACCTGTAAGTCTTGATCAGTGGATAAGCAGCCTGGCTGCCACCTGAGTCTGTCTTGGAATGCCCCTTGGTTTGCATTGTCTTCTGGCCTGCCTGGTTTCCTTCAGAGGAAACTTATGGATGGAGAGGTGGAGAGTCTGGTCACTGGGACAACTTCCCTGAACTGAAGAAGCAGACTAAAACAGACTGACAGGAAGGTAACTGAAGACTAATTGCAAAATCCCATGGCCGAAACTGTGTTCAGGGGTTAGAGTTCAATGGTTGGTTTGTTTGGTTTGGTGTTTTGGGGTTTTTTTCTTAAAAAGAAGCCAAAACCCAAACCTACCCAGCCTCCTCTCCTCTAAACTTTACTTACGCCTTAGACTGTAACTAGGAGAAAAAAGCCTCGGGTGCTGTTTAGCTCTGAAAGCACTTAAACTTAGCTTGTTAAAAGTTCTCCAGATTCAAACTGAGACTGACCCATAACACACAGGTTGACCAGTGACTGTAGTTTAGCCTAACCTGAATCAAGCACATGTCCACCAGCACTCGTTTCTAGAGGTAGTCATGAGAATTTGGGCTGCTTAGTAAAGGCACTGGTCACTACTGTTTTCTTCCAGGTCAAAGGAGCAGAGGAGAAGGGAAGAAGCTAGAAGAAGGGTTGATGACACACAGTCTTTCGTACTGCTGCCACTTCTTAGTGAGCTCCAGGAAACAGGTAAGCTAAATTCAATTTATTTCTTTCTTGAAGGAAAGCATGCACGTACTACCTGATATTTGGGGATGTCAGGTGGGGAAACTTGTTGAGGAAAATGCACAAACAACTAGTAAGAGTAATATCCATTTATACTAGCCCTAGGCAGCTTCTCAGTGTGTGGGTTGGTCACACGTTCAGTTCTGAGGCACCTACGCTCATGAGCTATGTGGGGACCTCAGTTGCCTAACACAATTCTGGATTCTGCCCTAAAGGTAAGACTACAAAGAGATCAATTTTTTAACCATTTTTTCCTGTATTTGTGCATTGTGTGATGCTTTCTCTCACATTCAAATGTGACTGCATCAGCAGTGCTAGTACTATGGCCACCTTAATAAAATCGAATGAACAAGTAGAAGGTGCAGACATGAGGAAATCATTCTCTGTTTTCAGTGGTAAAAGTACCAATTTTCTAAATGCTTAGTAAATGGTCATCAAAAAAAAGGTAAAAATGGTAGAACTAAAAAAGGCTAGTAGTAACAACTGGAACCTTGGCTCCTAAATCCAGGATGAGATGGCAGAGGGACTCCTTTATTTCCAGTATGCGTCCTCCAAATCTGGACTTTGAAAACCTACTGTTTTAGGGTTGTACTGACTATCAACAGACGACTGATTTACCAACAGCATAATGAGGTAGCTGACTGCATGTTTTTCTCCTCTCTGGCAGATTTAAAGTGAAAGAAAGGTATTTTAGACTAACACGTTGTACTTGCCATTACAACAGTTGAAGAGGGTGCACAAGAGCAGTTAGGGAAGCTCAGCTGATGGGCAGCAACTTATTAAACCACAATAACTTACCACATGGACTTATCTATATCCTAATTTTTTTGTTTAACCTTCTCTGATGCTGCTACGGAGTGTGTGCCTTATTGCAGCAGTTGTTCTCTGTGCTTTACTGGTTAGTAGTAACACTGATGTTACTGTGAAGAACACTGATGTCTTGTGAAGAAAGGTCTCAGATAGAAATTGCAGCGCCAGAAAACTTGTTTTGGCAGCTGAATGGTTAACAGCATTAGCATTTACACATTTGACTGGTTTGAGATTAATGGGGAAAATTCATAATTTCTCCAGAGTCTCATTCGCATCCTCTCTGTTAATTCACATCGTCTGCATTAATAAGAAGCAGTTCCACAGCTAAACCCACATGAAAATGGCCCAAGTGCAAGCTACTGCTCAAATAGCAGATCTGACACAATGTTGGACTGGGGAAGCTTGAAAAGTGGGAAAGCATCAAGGGACAGACAACAGTTTTGGCTCGACAGCAATCTAGCAGAGTATGTGAGGAGACTTTAAAAAGTGCAGGTGGACATGCTGTTCTACTATGTCGGGTTTTTTAAAGCATTGCTACTCATGTTGTAGTTTTAATTAAGCAAAGGGGAAAAGTCGGCTGCTAAACAGAACACCTTGGAGCACATGTTGAGGCAGAAACTGAGCCGTGCAAATACACTACCAACCAGTTTGTGTTACTTTTAAGATGGCACTAAAGAAATCTTCTGGTTTGTTGGTTTTTGTTGGACTATTTCCCTGTAATTCTTATATTAATTTACTCAAAAACTGACACTACTATATGGTTGCTAAAGGTCTGAAATTTTGCTATAATCATGTAATTTTTAGTGATTCAGCATATTTAACTTTGAGGAGCAGAAGCAGTAATGTAACAGACTTGCACCTGTTTCTAGGTGACTTGGGTTTTTTGTTTCATTTTGTTCTTTCCAATGATACTTTTTTTAAACAAAAAGAAACTAAGCATTTCCTTTGACTATCATCGATACCATGTTAAGAGTCACTCTGAAAGAATCAGAGATAGAGACAGAAGCAAGAAAAGCTTAAGTTAGGGTTGGAATCTAACAACAGAGCCGGGTACACACACATCCTTAAACTTGCTTCTGAAGGTGCTGCTGGCGGTGTGTGCCAGGGAAGTGATTCTGACCCCTCCGTCCATCCCCATCCTGTCCCGATCCAGGGCGGCTCTGGGAGGGTGCACGGCTACCGGGGGGGAGCTCGTAGCTCCGGGGTGGGGATGTGCCCGGGGGCGACCGGAGCGATGCTCCGCGGTGCCGGCAGCTCCCACTGGCACCGCCACCACCTCCCCGCCCTGAACGGCAAAGGCAGAAGCCCCCCCGAGTCTCCCCCTCGGAAAAGGGACCCGCAGAGCCAAAGGAGCACCGTGGGAGAGCAACACTGCTCCGGGCACGCTGTCTCCACTCACCTGATATACCAGTTTCCTTCTGTTCAGGCTCATCACAGAGGTGTGGTGGTTTTCAGCACACAGCCATGTTTTGGGCTGATTGAAAGGCAAGCTTGTCCTTGCTTAGAAAGATGCACGAATCACTGAAATCGTGCAGGATTTTTAATTCCTGCACCCATAAATAAGTCACTCTTATCTTCAGTATTCTTAACCTTATCACTAGGAAACAAGTATTGGCATGTAACCTAATCTTTCTGCACTTGTGACTTTGCTGTCCTCTGTGTTTTGCCACAGCCTTTTCCCTCAGCAGACTTTCTCCCTTTTTGTGAGTACAGGCCTTAGGGTGTTGCTGGTCTTAAAGAACTGGTGAGCAAGGCCTGAAGAGTTGCCTGGCTTTTGGATGTGGTCTATGAAAGAAGCATCTTCCTTCCAAGTGTCTGCTAGCATAGGTGCCTCAGCCTGGGGTCTGAGCAGGTGCAGTCCCTTAGGACTTTGGAGGCCCTTGTTTTTAATGTGGGGTTTTTTTGGTTGGGTTTTTTTTGTGTGTGTTTTTGCGTTTGTTTTTTTCTTTCGTAACACTGTGGCAAAATCATTTGATGCCACTTTGTCTGTAAGACAGTTTTAATGGGGCAGTAAAAACCTGAGGCTCAGTTGTAAAAGGAGCCGCTGAAATGAGTAAGAGACTCAGTAGTAGAGGAAGCCTCACTGGGGACAGTGTCACTGAGGTAATGGGAGACTTTAACAAGACCTGGAGATGAGCAGTTTGTCAGGGAACATCAGTTTGAAAAGTATAGTCGACCCATTTTGAAAGACACCGGACAGAGAAGTCTTCGTATTGCAGGAAGCTGTTGAAGGCACGGCAAAGGTGGAGGTGGGAAAGAGTTTGGTAAGGGTGGTTGATTTTTAATAATGAACCAAGCTAGAAACTTTGAAGTAGATAGGATGGTCAGTCAGAAGAAGAACATAAAGTTTATGTGTTCATGTAGGTTAGAAGAATGTTCTGGGACAGGATGAAGGGGAGGGATGTGCCTCCGTTGTAAAGCTAAAATGGGAGAAACTGGGAGATGCAAAAAACTGGATGAGGCAACAGTTTAGAGGTAACTTGGGGAAGAGATAGAGGGGCCCTAAGCTTAAAAGGTTCATAAGTTAGATACTACATGATGGGGTGACAATCTGTCAGCTAAAACAAGCTGGAAGTCTTCAGACTTTCCTTGTAACCTAAAACATCTTAATCTTTTTAGTATCTTTTGGAGGAATTTGGGTGAGGTTTGGATGATATTTTAGTTTTTGTTTTGTTGTTTTGGTTTTTTGGTTGTTTTTTTTTTTTATACTGGAATGTGGAGTATCTAGCTGTAGGTAACTTGCTGGACTTTGTTCTTTTATAATAACTCAGATGTACTGAGAGCATAAATTTGGTAAAAGAGCATACATTTGGTAAAAGACCATGTGTTGTGAAGATCTCCAGCAGTGTCAGCAACAAAGGATGACGGTCTTCATACTTTTATAGACTCCAGTGAAGAGTGTTTTGAGTTCTCAACATTTTTAATAAGTTGGTTTAAAGCTATAGAAGACAGGGAAGTAGGTGGGGGGTCAGACTTGACCCAGCATCCTTGATTAGCATACCCAGTTGGGCAGCAGAAGTAATTATGTCTGACATGCTATCACAGCTGTGGGGACTGGAGGGTTGTATGAATCATATCAACCTAATAAACTCTGAAAAGGAGAGTTTCTGTCATATTTTCTGCATTACTCTTCTCCACTGTGTAGCCTTTCTTTTTTTACACTAGAGGATGAGAAAGACACTCCACACTCTTCCTAATCTCTGCTCCATCATGGTATACCTTCTCCAGTGCTGTTTTCTCTTGGAAAGCTGCACTTGAGTACCTTCTTGGCCCTCTTCCCAATTGTTTTGCTATTTAGATGATGATTTAAAAGCCACTGATTTTGTTGGGTTTTTTTTACCGTGTAAATGAAAGCATCTCAGTACCTCCCTCCTGAATTGACATGATACAGCTCTTGTAGGGTTCACAAGGCAACCAAAATGTTTTGTTTCTGATGGACACTGTTCTTGACACCTTGAGGTAGAGGCCATCTGACTTACTGTTTATTGAGACCACAAAAGCTTACTTGTTTTCTGATTATTAGCTATTCGATGTATTGGAATGAATAAAACCTCCAAAACATCATTAAAATTTCCAAGAAAAGTGAACAAAAACATCTTGAATCTTGCACAAGTCTGTGTCCTTGCTGGACCTCTTCTCTAACAGTTGTTCATTTTGATTCTTCCCTTTTATCCTCTGTTCAATGACCTTCCCAAGATGAAGTGGGAGATCCATACCTTTTCTGGCTTGGCAGGGAATACTTACTCTTCAGGCTCCTACAATATTCCATTGATCAGGTTATGCAAAATCACCGCTGTGTAGGAAATATGGAAAAAGTACTCCTCTACTTCATCTTCTTTCTTCCCCTTTTCCTTCTTTAATACAAAAAAATTGTGGAAATTTTTTGTTGGGAGCAGCAAGGGGAGGGATATACAAAGGGAGAGACAGATTCACTCAAATGCTTTCAAGTCTGTTCTTCCACTTTTCAGACCCTCAGCTCTTCATTCATACAATTGCTTTTAGAGGAGAGAAGCATACAGAGGGGCAAACCCCCTGCCCCACAACTCCTTCATTTTGTTTGTTGCTATAGTTGTGGGGAGGGAAGAGATGTGTGAGAGCATGTTCCACGGGACCGTGACTCCATCTGCAGGCAAGAGCACGCTACTCTCTGCCAAGAGCCACCATGGCCTCTGTGCAGCCCCTCAGGTCTTGAGTGACATTGCTGAAATCAGCTGGTGTTCCTCAGTGTACGGCAGTATCTGCATCCATCTCAAAAGCTAAATGAGAAAAAAAATAAGCAATAAGAAGTCAAATTATATGGGTATCTCATGAATCTTATTTCTGTGACCTGGACACCTTTAGTGCAGACAGCCAACATATATGAGACCTTGTATGAGTAAGCTTGTGTGCCTACTGGTAAAAGGAGAGAATTGCACTAAGGAAGTATGGCTGCAGGTTAGAAAGAAAAGCAATTAAATCCTGTGGCCACAGCACCTATAATATGCCAGGTATGTGTTGATGATAATGGTTTGCTGGGAACAGCATCCTTAAAAATCTACATCTAGCTTTGTTGGTGAACCACCACAGGCAGAGTGCATGTCCCCAGCTGAAAGGTGGAGGTAATGATGCTTTGCAAATGCCTGAGAAAAAAAGACATCAAACTTCCAGTGCTTGCATTATAGAGGTATTAAAAACATAGTCACTCTTCTACCCACTCTGCAGTTATAGCTTCATTTAGTTGGTATAATCTTCAGGCTAGGAACCATATTGAGGGAAGAGTGAGGGAGTAAAACACCAATTGTGGTTTCAGAATGAACAGTGAATGTTTTCTGCTAAGCAGCTCATAAACGAGTAGGAATTTTAAGAATAAATATTTTGGCATTAAAGGATTCTGGATATCATAAGGGTGGTTTTGGTGAAGAGTCATACGTACTAGCTAAAAAACCCTAGTGGAACGCTTGTATTCTGTAAACTACTCCCATAAAACCAGACATGAATACCATGTTTAGGAAACGGTAAATGCTCATGTTACAGCACTTTCACAGGACCATTTAGATTGGGAGGGTCCTCTTGAAATCATCTAGGCCAGCTTCACTGCTCAAAAGGGTAAGCTAGAGCATTTACTGTTCTTCAGGCAACCTCTCTGAGCAACCTGTGCCAGTGTTTGACCATCCTAATAGTAAAAAAAAATAATAAATCTTTTCCTGTATTCAGATGGAATTCTGGTATTATTTGGCTTCATTTTGGGGTGGGTTTTGGTTTGGTGGTTTGTTTGGTTTGGGTTTTCTTAAAAATTTGTACCCGTTGCTTCTTATCCTGGCAATGGACACCTCTGAGAAGATTCTGACTCCTTCAACTTCATTCCTGCCCACCAGACATTTGTACAAATGGATAGGATCCCTCCGAGCCTTCCTTTCTCCAGATCAGACAGCCTCAGCTCTTTCAGCCTCTCCTCATATGGCAGGTGCTCCTGTCCCTTAATCATCTTTGTGGCCCTGAGTGGAGGTGCAGAATCGCCTTCCTTGACTTGCTGACAACAGTTTTCCTAATGGTGGCCCTCTTGGCTACAAGGGTGCATTTCTGGCTTGTGATGACCTCGAAGTTTACCAGGATCCCAAGCAAAGCTGCTTTCTAGCTGATGGATGCCTAAGGTTATGCTGTTGCCTGGGGCTATTCCTCCCTACATTCAAGACTTTGTATTTCCCCTTTTGGATTTCATTACATTCCTCTCTAACTGTTTCCCCAGACTGGTAGTACTTCTGAAAGATGGCACAACCACCTGGTGTATCAGCCACTCCTTCCAGTTTTATATCATCTGCAAACCTGTTAATGGTGCACTCAGCTTTCTCGTTGAGGATGCAATCATCACCTTTTTTGTGTGGAAATGTAAGCTGCTTCCCTCCAGGTAGTACCGCTTTTCCTTTCTTCCTACTCATGAATTTTGTGCTACTGTGTGTGGTTTTTCACTATTATTAGTCTATTTCTTATGGAAAAATAATTTGCATCTTACTGTAAACTACAGACTTGAAAACACTGGGTGGCCTTAGAGTTGCTGAAAAGCAGGGGCTAGAAACAGTATTTGCATCAAACAGTGTTAGCTGTGGTTAAGGAAACTAGGCTTTATTGCTAGTATCTCAAAAGACAAATAACCTTTTCCTCTGCGTTGTACGCAGAAGTGCCAGGGCGAGGAGATATTTCCTACAGGAGGGGACTGGCTGCATGACTTCATGCTCAGCAGGCAGTGGTGACAGGAGGCTGACTTGCAGCCCAAACCCTTCTGCCTGCCAGTGGGTGAGGTCTGATTACTGAGAACATGCACTATGGTTGAGTATAGCTGACTGCCCTGTGAAATTCATCACACCGGGCAGATGAACTCTGCTAGAAGCTTCCTCTCCACATACCCCTCCTTTCCCTTGCCTTAATGTGTTTCTTTTCCCTGAAAACATAGAATCTTGGTACCACCATGTTTTCTTGTCTCCAAATTGCCCTTCTATCTCACCCTTCTTTAAGCTGTTAAAGTATTCCATAGCTGGCATCAGTACCATTAGCATCCCCTTTTGTGCCTGCCTTCCTCCTGCTGTGTTTCTGGTAAGGTGCTGTCAGAGAGGAGTTTGGCAAATGCACGGTCCTAGACGGTAGATGGGCTCCTTGGGATCTTGTCAGTTCTCATGATCCAACGCAGTCTCTGTATCACTCCGGTGTTTTAACAACAGCAAACCAGCTAGTTAATTGAGAAACCAGAATTGATTTCCCTGAGGAATTTGCCACCTTGCTGGTGCAGCAGAGGCTCTGCCTCTCAGTGTACACGTAACAAGATGTTTAAAAACTTAGACACACTTTCATTTAGCAAACAGCTGTGGCTTGAAATACTGTTGCCTTGCTACTTAACTAAGCTGCAAGGCATCGCATTGAAATAAATAGGAGGCCAAATGCATTCTGTTTTGACAGTTTGGGGGTGTTTTTTTCCAGGAGGATGGTGATGTATTTAACTACAGCAGGTGTTTGCTAATGGGGCTGTGCCTAAATTTCCAGTTAACCAGTGACTAGCAAACTATTAAGAAGTAAAATGACAGAGGGAGTTCTCTGGGTCTCATTCTGATTTGACTTAGACCATTCTTAAGGTGGGATAAAGTTATTGATTTCAATGCATTTAAATGGAGAATATAAACCGGTGCTCAGAATTGGAGCAGACATTTATCCTTTTTTGTTTCCACATTTGTAACCGTAATAGCCCTGAGCTAAGTGTTCCAGCCCTCAGTTGACTAAACATATTCTTTTCATCACTTCAGAAATTACTTAGTGCTTTATGTTGTAAAATATTAATTTATTTTTTCTATATTTAATCTGTACTGGGAAGATTTTGCTTGCTTGGATTTGGGGCAGAAATTCTGCATTTCAGGTGCCTGTAGACTTAAATTCGATAGTCCTATGCTCAAGTGACTGGTCGATGGGTTGGTTGGTTAGTTGGTGGTTTTTTGTTGGGGTGTTTAGTTGGGTTTTTTTGTGTGAAATAGGCTTACAGAAAAGGGCTGTGAAGAGGTGCTATAGTGAATTATGGAACTGAAAAGTCAACTGCACTTATGGTAAGACAAGAATCATGAAACGTCTTTGGTGAATCTGAAGAAGCATCCTATAGTATTTGAGTAACAACAAAAGCATGTGGACACTAATGTGTGATCCAATGAATTTCTGGCCTGTAATATTTAGTATAGTATATCAGCATGGGTTTAAGGCCACCAGCTTCAAGTGTTGATTAATTTTTTTTTAAATTGAAATTAGGAGCTGTATCACCTTTCCTAGGTAGTGTGCTATACATTTATACAGTTAGTACAGCTGAAAAACATAAACACCACGGTTCCTCTGAAGAAATATTAATATGTTAAATTTGCATTTCAACTAGATGCATTTTGTGTTGAAATTGTCTTAAAGTTATGACGGCCAGTAGGTTTACCGAGATTTAGGCTAGATTCTGAGAAAGCACTGGTTGTGGTTTAGTGAGGAGATGCAGGTAATATTGAACTCCTCCCTGATGCCGCTTCACTCTGAGGCTGCGAGATTGTAGTGGAATTCATAAAAATCTTGGTCTTTAAGGACATTTCTGATTCAGCATGGTCCTTGTTTACAAGCATGGCACAGGCAGCTAAAGAGTTGGGAGAGCACTACCAGGGATTTCCAGGGTTACAAGAAGAATTTTTGCCTAGAACAGGCTGTGGCACTTTCATTTTCCTTTCATTTTAAGAAGGAAAAGGTTAAAAACTTTGGGGAAGGAGAACTTCATTGACTTTTACAAAAGCTAGAGCTTATGTCTTTCATTTAAGATCTGCTGGTTATGCAAATGCATCTAATTGTTTATGAATTCTAAGATGATGCTCATCAGACAGCAATGGCTTCTGATCATTGTTCATTGGCCTTTGTGGAGTTGGTTGGTAGCCTTGCCAGTCACTAACTTGTCATTATTTATTATTATTACAAACCTACTAGTTAATGTTATTTGCTTGCAGAGCATTTGCGAACATGGCTGATGGTATCCATGAGCTGTTATCCTATGGGTTTGTTCATCCCTTTGCATTTGCTTTTTAAATGCTTTAGAGCAAAGAGAAGGTTTTATAATCAGATCTTGTTTGCTGGATTGAATCATAGTTACAGTTAAGCATAGAAATATTGACATCAATTAAAATAGAAAAGAGGAGTAGGCTGTTAGGGGTATCCTGCAACAGGTGTGAGAGAGAGATGATAATTTCAGTGAAAACCAGAGAGCCTCATGTTACACATGGAAGATACAGAGCCTGTAGGCAAATACCTTCTGTGTTCAATAGGAAATTAATCCAAAGATAGGAGTACCATTAAAAAGAGCCTGTGGAGCCTGAAAAACTCTCCTCTGCACACTCAGGGGCACACACAACTGACCTGACCATCATTTTGGTAGGCTATACTTTAAGCAGAGGTGGCCACAGTTTGGTTTGGAGGGCCCAAGAACTGGTTAAAATGGTCCCAGTTTTCCACTCAGTACACTTGTTTAAAAAAAATCTGAGCCTGGGAACGGAACTCTTTAATGTTTCAAAGAATAAAGCAAGCATGCCAGCTAATTTTTAAGTTTCTGTTTAGAAAACCTTTTCAAGTATTTTTTACATTGCATAAAGACAGTTTGGATGCTAGATACCTTGCAAAGGTTTTGAGAATGTTACATCATTTATTACTGTTTAAAACCTTATTTACTCAATTTGTTTCATTTTTCTCATGTGTAAGTGAAGAAAATATTTACTTTGTTCGAGACTGGATTCTGAAGCTGAACTTAATTCATATGTGTAACTAGATTTGGTGTTTGGAAGGTGCCATACAATCATTACTTATTAATAGAAGGACCTGCAGAAGCAATGCATTATTTATATTATGTTATCTGTGGAAGCATTGCAACTATTTTCTTGTGTTTGGACTAAAAATGTTCAAAAGTGTGGTCAGCTAACTTCTTTTTTGCACTCTACCACCAAACACATAATGGAAGATTATTTTTTAAATGGCATTATGGCCTTAGTCATCTTCCTTAAACCAGTGCGTAAAATAATTCAAAGTTAGGACTGATGTGCCTACGATTTCAATGTGATGGCTGGATACTATCTATTGACTAGGCCAACGTGTGGAGTAATGCAATTAGCCAGGATAGATATGAGGAACCAGGTTTTTCCCAAATGGAGTATTTCCAGGTGTGGGGTTAGAAACCCTTCAAAGCTTGAGTATATTAAGTTTCTTCCCTGATAATTCATCCAACCACTAGGATTTCTTTCACTGCAGAACATGCTTAAGTCTTGGCCCACTAAGCTCCCAGGCAAACTGCTGGGATGTCTATGGAAGCCAAGGTCGCCCTCAGAGAGATTTAATGCTGCTCCATAGTGTGCCAGTCCCCATGGCCCTCTCAGAGAGCTGTGTTCCCATAGCGTCTTTGCTGCAGCCACCTCAACCCCCCCTTGAGGGGTTTTCAAATGATGGAGGGGGAAAAAAACCCACACAGCATATTGTAAATTAATGCTGACAATGTCAACATTAATTTACGTGCCAGAAACGCGTGAGGAGTAGAGGCTGGAAAGAGTGACAGCACAGAACATGGTATTTCCTATGTCCCGTTCTCCTAGAGCACCTGAAGAAGGGCTGCCACAGCAGCTATGGATCATCTCACAGGGCCAGTACTCTTTCCCTTTCCAGAATGGCTACTTTGTGGCCTCTTGCATTGGTACTATCATTCAGATGCTGATCACAAAGCTGGCTCAGTTCAACACAGTTGACATTAGAATGTATTTTAAAAATAAGTAAGTAGGTTCAGCATTGCAACTCTTATTAGTGAACAAAGTTCTGTTGTTAGTCCCAGGCATGTCAGGTTAGTGACAGTTGAGGTTAGTGGGCAATAGTAAGGAATGCCTGTGATATTTTTGGTTATCACTACTAATGCTGTACAAATCTCCAAAACCAGTATAAACTGGAGAACTGAGGGAAAAGACAGGGCCTAAATATTCTGAGGAATTCTGACTCTGGTGCTCTTGGTTATGAGCAAGAGTTAGGCTAACCTCTCCCCCTCAAGAAACCTCTAGTACTGTAAGTTATGCACCTTGGTTTTTACTTCTGGATTAAAAATAAGTAACTCTCTCCATGAACATGAAGTATTTTAGCTGTATTGTGAAGTGATAAACCAGCCGAAGTCAGGAGGAGTCTGTTTTGTCTCAGCGGATGTGTACATGTGGTTTTGAAACTCAAAATTGCACACACATGACCTTGGATTGTCATACATACAATCTTTTAAGTCTTATTTAGATTTTTTTCCTGTAGAAAGGATAATTGCAGCTGTGAAATGGGTATAAGATTATGTGAAACCATTCTAAATGGAGGTGATTAAGAGTGTAAGTTGACTATTCTAAAATATTTAGGTTGCAAATTTGCTGGTTTGTGTTTTCCTAGGCAACTATTTATTTTTTTAAAAAAATTTTGAAGTTAGGATAGAGAATGGTGTGATAAAATGATGAGTCAGGTTGTCAAAAGCAAAAAAAATTCTCACAGGTATACATGCTAGAATAACGCATATTTTTTTTAGTTTTGCAACATCTGACTCATGATTTCTATTATGTATTCCGCTAAGTTCAAAGTTTTCTTACACAAAGAGAGAGCTATATGAAACAACCGTGCTTCAAATCATTTTACTTCAATTGTAGTAACAGGTTTTGGAGTTTAAATCATTAAGAACCTCTGTGTGAACTTTTATCCAAATGACTGCAAGTCACAAAGAGAGCACTTCTTTTTCAGGGAGTACCTTTTGTGCTTTAGTGAGACCCAATCCCTCTTCTATTTTTTTTCCCCACCTTCATGTCTGTCTTTGAAGAAAGATGTGTGATTTGTGAAGTAATGAAAGTATGTATCAGTTAATGAAAACTGCTATCCTGGCTTCATAGTGCACACTGGAATTGCTTCAGGATAAAGCTTTGTATACCTGCATTATAGCAGGGGGAAAAAAAAAAGTAAATTTCAGAAGTCCAGATTGCTGTGTGCACTGTAGCAGTATAATGTAGCAGTCAAATCAACCATTAGGGGTGACCTAATCTTGATTTCCTCCCCCCTCCACACACACACACACACACATACACTCTCAAGGAGTTGTGATTTTCACGTTGCTTGCATTCTTCCCACTTTTTAAAACCTGCATTAGAAATCCTCAGAATACCAACTTGCCCGCCTTCCCTTCTTGCTTATTTTGTGTGCTTATTTTGGCACGGAGGGAGTCGTATATAAATCATCCTCTTCCTCTCCCCCCCCCCCCCCCCCAGCTGAAGTTCGGCTGCAGCAAAGCCCCTCGGCCCCCTGTGCTGATCACATCCAAGAAATTTTATACAGGTTAGCTTTGCACCACTACAATTTTTATTTTTTTTTTCAGTTTCTAACACACAGGAAGACTAAACGTCTTAATTAAAAAAAAAAAAAAAAAAAAAGGTTTAATATTATCATTTTCTTTCCCACCGCAAACCAGGGAATTACAGCGCGAGCGGTCGAGACCCACAAATTTACACATACACCTTTGTTTTTAATAGATATTTTTTTTTTAATTTTTTTTTTTTTTTTGTAGAAGCGGATTAGCAGCGGGTGCAGGACCGGGGGCAGCGCATCCTCCGCCCGCCGCGCCGCGCAGCGCCGCGCCCGGAGCCCGCGGGGAGCGGGGGCACCGTCCCCTCTTGCCCCGCCGGGGCGCGCGTGTGTCGGTGCGTGTGCCCGCGCGTGTGCCCGCCCGCCGGGGCTGTGCGGGGGTGTGCGCGGGTGTCCCTGCCCGCCCGCGGGCGCGCCGGGAGCGCCGCCGCCGCCGCTGCCCTTTGATCCCGGCGTTAGTGTTAGTTAGGGGCCGGCAGGAGCGCGGGGCGCAGCCCTCGGCACCGCCGCGCCAGCCCCCCTCGCCCCGGCACGGCGCCCGCCGGGAAACACATCCCC
>JAWMRA010000130.1:15024108-15117081 GCA_035584735.1 Pseudotriccus pelzelni
CCCAAAGCACCGGAGGGGAGGGCGGCGAGAGGGGAAGCGGCTGCTGGCGTCTTGTGCGGAACCAGCCGAGAGGTCCGTCCCCGGCTAAAGGTTGCGGCGGGGCTGGGCGGCCCGGGAGCGGGGGGCAGACGGGCAGCGGCCGCGGAGGGGGCCGACGGGGGCACCCGCACCGACCCCGGGGCCACCCCGGAGGGGGCCGTGGCCGCCGGCGGCGGCGTGGGAGGGGGCGGCGGGGAGGCAGACCGTGGCAGGCGAGGTCCCTGCAGAGCAGGGAGAGGAGGCGGCGGCGGGCTCCGAGCTCCTCCTGGCCGCAGTGAAATGAAGGGTCAGGCGAGCCAGGCGAGACTCAGGCTCCGGCGGCGCTGCCCCAGACGAGAGCAGCAGAGCACAGGGCTAAAGTGCATCCGATCCTCCGCCCGCGGGCACCCCCTGCGCTCACACACAGACACACACACAGCCCCTGACACGGCTCACCCTGCCCTGCTCCCTCCGTCCCCCCTCCCTGCCTCTTTTCTCCCCTCTTTGCAAAACAGTTAACTTTTCTGCCGCTCGCTCTCCACCCTCTCCTCGTATTCAGCGCTCGGCAGCTATTGAGAGGGAGGCGGAGGGGAAGGGAAGAGACCTAAAAATACCCTGCCCCTGCGTGGCCCCAGGGCTGGTTTAAGGAGAGGGGGGGATGGATGGAGGGGTCGTTTGTTTGTCCCCGGCACATCTGCTCGGAGCGTGCCTGCGGCCCCTCCGCGCCGTGTTCGGGGCAGGGCGAGGGCTGAACCGCCGGTGGCGGAGCCGGGCTCGGTCACCGGGAGTTCACCGGGGCGGCTCCTGCCCCTGCCCGCGGGGCGCCGCTGCGGGCGGAGCGCGGCGCGTCCCCCGCCCCGCTCTGCGGGCGGAGGGGCCGGGGCAGCGCCTCCCGCGCCCTTCCAGCGCCGGGATGGGGGTGTCGGCGCAGGGGGGGCGGCGAGGGGGGTGGCGGCACTTCCAAGCCCCGCAGATATTTCTCACTCCCTTTCCTCCCGAGTCGAGTCAAAAGGGCTTGAGTTGTGGTGGGCTTTGCCCGGGGGTGTTTGATGTTTGGGGTTTTTGGGCGGGGAGGTTATTCCCTCCCTCCACATCCCTTCCTATTGCCGTTTGCCCCCGCGTAGCCCTTTGGCGGAGGAGCCGAGCCGGTAACGCTGATTCCCCACGCAGAGCGCGGCTGGGCTCGGCTCGGGGGGGGCAGCGGGAGCGCGGCGCCCGCCTCTGCAGCGCCCCGGCCCCGGCGCGGCGGGCGGGGGCAGGGGCCAAGCCCGGGCGCGCAGGGCCGTGCGCGGCCGTGGAGGGGCGGTGATGGGGCGCGGGGTGGAGGGGGCGGGGGAGTGGTGGTGAACCGGCTCGACAGGAGCCCTGCGGGGGCACTCGGGGCGGGCGGAGGCGGCGGGGCCGCGCCGGGCTGGCGGCTGACCTTGCCCTCGCCCCCGCCCCGGCGCTGCCCTCCGCCCGCCCCTGGGGCTGACATCAAACCTGGGCTCCATCTTGGCTCGCCCGGCCGCGCCGCGGCCGAGGCGGTGGCGGAGGGGCTCGGCTCGGCCCCGGGGGCTCCGCTCGGCCCCGCGGCCCCGGCCCCGCGCTGCCCCCGCCGCCGGGTTTGCGGCTGCGGCCGCCCGCGGCCCCGACCTCCTGACCGCCGCGCCGGGGGAAGCCACGGCTCTTTTTTTTGGGCCGACGAACAATTGCCTTCATTGTACGAATAGAGTTCGGCGTGTGTTACTATTTTTTATTTGCTTATTTATTTTTTTAATTACACGGCCTAATCTGTAGTTCTTTCGGATTAATTTTTTTTTTAGTTCAGCTCACGGGAGGAGTTTGGGTGTTTTTTGTTTTTTTTTTCCTTCCTGGTGTGTGATACGCACACACGCTGCATGTCCCATATCACCGCTACTTTTCAGTGGGATTTTTAAAATTTAATTTCTTTTGCAACTGAATCAAAAACCTGTTATTTTACAATAATAAAACTTTAGATCACTCAGAATAATAGTGTTCTAGATTCAGCAAATGCCTTGGAATTGAGTATGCAGATGCTATAAATAGTGATTAGGGGTCTTTCTTTGGGTTTTGGGGTTTTTTAACGTTTTTTGTGTGTTTTTTTTTTGGTTTTTTTTAGCAACATGTTGCTTTAATGGGTGCTCAGTGTAAAATACATTTTTATTCCACAGTTCTTGCTGGTTTTAGCAGTACATTTCTTAGCGGGATGGCATGTGTATTTCACCGTGAAGTAATAACGGTGGCAGAACTGTAGAACAGTAAAATGCACCACGTGCATCCCAAAAGAAGCTGGCTAGTGCTGTGCTCGACCTTAACTCTGCCCCATTGAGGGCACTGATGTTGTGACTCACTCCGGAGTTATGTTACAGGTTGCTGCTGGTGCGTGAATGGTCTCCACTACACCTAAGCGATGTAGCATCTTACTGAACCTCATTGTGATATTTTGGATTCTGTTGCAGTTGTTTGGGAAAATAAATAGTCAGATGTTGATACACAGAATAATTTACCAGTGTTACATTGTAACTGAGCAATTGTAACTTGGTCTGGCTAGTCCTTGTCGACTCTAGTACATCTTGAGTAGAAGGCTGTGTTCTCAGGATTTCTAGGCCTTAATTAGTATCTTATAGATTGTTATGTACCCTGAAATGCACCTAAGGAACACTGTCAGGCTGCTTGCACTGCTAGTATGGAGCTGCTGCTGGTGGAGACCCTGATTTTATACTAATGTCCATTGACTGCATTGGACAGCCCTCATGTAAATTTAGAGGTAATTCCGCATAAGACCCCACTGCCAAAACACACACCATGGTGAAGAAGTCCTCTGTGCAAGGGTTTGCTAGAGATGTATGAAACTGAGAGTTTAGTTCATTTTCAAGGGAGTTGCTGGATACTGACGCTTCAGAGTTTGAAGGAAGAGAAGGTTTGATATAATTAGATGCAGTAATAGTGTGTTTTGGTGGCATCTGCTTAAAAGGGCAGAGTTAAGGTTGAGCTTTCAGTCACTGGAGTTGTTTACAACATAATTTAGTTTGGAAGGGTCCTTTGGAGGTCGTCTGGCCTAGCCCCCTGCTCAAAGCAGGGTGAACCTCAGGGTTCAGTCAGATGGATGGGCCCTTTGAGACTCCAGTATTTGCATGTATTGTAAGAGGAGTTTTCATGTGTAAAGAAGCAGTTTTTGGGAACTGTTTAGCCACATATGCCAGCAGAATGTCCTCAATCACACTCTGGGAAATACAAAGGAAAGTGCATCCTTCTTAATTTGAGGTACAAAGGAATGAGGAAAGGACTTCAGGAGCTCCTGGGTAGAGAATGGCTCATTCGTATCTGAACTAAATACTGCAGCAGCGTAGACTCAGTTTACAGTGACAGAGTTAGGTCGGTAACTTACAAATTTGCCCAGTACACATGTGTCCTATGATTATTTTTGGACGTGGCTAACTTGGGCAAGTCAATTCATTTTCACTGGAATGTTTAAAGGAATTTTGCTCATTCCTGTGTGTGTGTTGGAGGTTTTTTCCCTCCCATTCAACCACTTCAGCACTTAGATACTTCTTTCTCCTTTATTCAGTTAGCATAAGAATATTTAAAAATACATGTATAAATACAACTTTACCCTGCTTTTATTCTCCTTGTTGCCTCACTTTCCACTCTACCTCAGACTATTATTTTCTTTACTGAGAATTCCCCAAAGTCTGTTACTTTTGAACTGCTCTATGTGACTTGAAAGAGCTCAGCCTGAAAAGTAAAAGTTTTGGGAAGTCTTGAGGCACTCGAGTAAATGTTTAAGATCTAGATCACTACTTTGCCTTAAGTGTAGCAATCGATACTCCTTGGGGTTTGATTCTGTCTGGGAGGCTTGTCAGCAATGCAGTTTGTGAATGAATGCCACAATTCCATTTATTCAAAGCTTTCATTTGTTACGGAGTAGCAGATGCTGCATTGAGGAGTTTCAACTCCTGCTAGTTTCTGAGCAATGCTTTTAATGTAGGACAAACTGCAGTGGAATTTTCTGTTGGATTTATTTTGTTAAAGAAGGAGGTGTGGAATTGATACAATATTAGTTTCCATATCTGGAAACTTAGAAATAAGCTAGATATCTGATAATGAGGGGGCATAACTCTTCTTGCTTTCATGGTCAGGTACAGTGTTAGATGTTCCAGATACCCTGTTGAAGTGTTAGCTCTTTCTATACAGTAAAAAAACACTTGAACTCTGTGAAGCTTTTTATTATATTGGTTTTTTATTGCTTGATTATATCATCAGAGGACAAAGAAAATATTGTCAAACAAGTAAATTAACAGTGATTTAGAGCTTCCCTCTTTTTTATTTCTGCAGCTTGCTTCATTTGATACTTTCTGATAGCAAGAGGGGAAGTGTTGGATAGGTTTTTCAAAAGATTTCCCAATGTCAGGAAAGCCTTTACTGTCATTTAGCATTTAAGAGTTACCTCCAAGGCAAAACGCTTTTGCCAGGAACAGGAATCTTTCTCTTTTAAATCATTTTATTAGTACACATTGCATGTGTAAGGGGAAGTTTTTATTTATTCTTCTAACATATTTTGTTTAGTCTTCTAACATATTTACTATTTTTAACCTCTTAACCACTGCAGGGATCATGATCTAGCAGATAGCTGACAAGAGGCTCCATGTAGGGAAAATTATTATTATTAGTATGATTAGGTTAGTAACACCTCTCAAATGAACACCAGCCTTTTGGTGGATTGAGTAAGATCCCCATTATTCCATCTGAAGATACTGTTCTCATTTTGTCCCTGTTGTGCTGGTGAAGTTGTCACAGACTTCTCAGAAATACCTTCTCCCTTTATGGGGATGCTGTCTGACATGTAAAGTCTCTGTTCCTTAAGTTTGTTTGCTAATTTTCTTTTTGTTGTGCAAACTAAGTCAGTCTTAAAAGACTTATTCAGTCATAAACGTCTACAGGAGATAAATGGAAGACTATGTCTTAGTGTCTGATAGTACAAAATATAAATAAATCACACTGGAGTATAGATTAGACTACCAAAAAGTCAATGTTGTGCTCATTAAACTAGTTTAGTCTTTAGGTTCTTATGAATGAGATTTTAGAGAGGGTAGGGGTGCCAAAGATTTAAAACGAAAGTGCAAACTTTTTAGTTGGCCAAACAGGAAAACCTGCAGGTAGAACAGTGGAATGGGAAATGTAAGAACATGCAGACAGAAAGAATCTTTACTTTTAGAATGGATGAAGACAAGTATGACTTAATCTTTTGTAAGAGCAATTGTTGTCTTTTTCGTATGTAAGAAGGCAGGAGTAGGAGGAATTAAGTTTAGAAAAAAAAGAAGGAAGAAGAGGAGCCAGGAGGAGCTGGCTGTTCAAAGTGAAGTATTAGTAATTTCCTATAATTTAATCAGACCAGATCCCAGAGCAAGATAATGAGAGCATGACCTACAAAAGAGGACTTTTTGGAAGTTAAAAGGTTTTCTAACATGAAGCATCATGAGGCATGTGATTTGTCATGAAGCACTGTATAGAGGACTCTTTTTTCTTTTACGTTGCAAAGAAATCATGATACAGACATGAGTTCAGATGGTTAGGGAATGCTAATATGGGTTGTGCCTGGAATCCTTTTAAAGTGTTAAAGTGCTCCAGAGTCATGCTTGAAGTGTGTATCTTCTCCATAATATTTTGTCTTGGCTTCTAGTACACCATTTTTTGTTGCCTAGTTTGCCATTCATGGTACATGATTTGTATCATTCGAGTTTAAGCATACAAAACCTTTCAGGATGTATGGAGGTTAAAGTATCATGTGCCTTACAAAAATAATAACATGCAAGATATCTGGAGTACAAAGTAGCCAGCAGTATGTGACCGAATCCAGTTTTCATGAAGGGTGAAGGGGAGTTCTCTTCCTCTCTTTCTTTCTGCTCCTCAAAGAAAAGTTTTATTTCTGTTCTACTTGGAATGTTTTTTCTCAAGAACAATAAATGCTATGAGGTGATATGGCCATGAAGGATAATAAATTACATTGGGCTGAAAGAAAAAAACCCAAAACTCTAAAAGGTGGATAATATCCCTTTCTCTGAGGATTTTATCTTTAAAATATAGTTAAATAATAAAACTCAGACTTGATCCATACTTCTTTTGAAAGGATGTAGGCAGCACTGATGGGTGCAACTGTACACTGCATTGTGGCTACTTTAATAAAGGATTCAGCAGCTAGTAACCCATAAGCTCATGAGAGCTTGTCTTAGTTTTCCCTCTTCTCCAGACTAACCTAGTGTCACAATTATGGCAATATTATGCTCCCCAAAACAATTCCTCTTTTCCTCAGATATCCTCAGTAGCGTTTACAGGCTGGTGTCCTCCTTGATCTAGATGACAAATATTCTGAATGCTCAGCCTGAACTTGTCATCTTAGGAGTTAGCTCTATTCTTTAAATTTATTCCTGCTTTTCAAGGGGTTTCCTTGTTTGTGGTGTAATTATACTGAGTAGTAGAGTTTAAGTTAAGCCTGACAGTAAGACAAGCCTGTTCCATTTTACAGGTTAAGAATTCACACAGAGTCCAAGTTTGGGTAATTTGGAATGACAGAAGAGTTATGCCTTTTGAGAAACATGAAGTAAAGGCAGAAAAACTGCGCTGCATAAACAGTAATTTTCCTTGTTCTTTTCAGTACGTCGGCAACAGGAGGTAGAGGAGAAAGAGCGAATAGTGCTGATAGCACAGTAGATAGACCAGGACAGAGAACTTGGGAAGTTTTTATGCAAGACTGGTAATTTAGTTGCTGTTTAGAATAAATTCCGTTGAAAATTAAAGGGTTACCAAGTGGTAGAGGTCTTGTAATGAGTAATATAATGAGCAGAAAATGAAATTAGGTTTCAAACATCTGCACTGTTTTGTTTCTTTTATATGGGATGCCGTCACTAGGGTAGAAATAAAATTTTTGAAGCAACTGAAAGCCAAGCTGCTGTCATCATCTTTTTGGATTCTGCATGGTCCTACCTCTAGGGATTCCCTTTCTCAGGAAGGGCTTATAGCTCTTCTGGCCCTCATCTGGGGTTTACTGCTTGGATGTGGTTTTCCTCTATGGCAGGGCTTTCTGTGCAGGTACAAAGAATTCTTCCCTGCATGGTCCCAAGTTTTATCTGAAAGTTTCTCTAAGGGAGAAGATTTGGCACAAGCTTGTTTTAAAATTACGACTTCCTATTTTGCGTGAATGTTTTGGACATATCCTGAATCTTGGTGCCTGTTAGATTGTATAAGATGCTGTATCAGGGCAAGTAAGTTTTAGAAAAACGCATTAAAACCACTGATGGTTTTAGTAAGTATTTAGCTTTATGAGTAATCCCCATGTGTGTTTTCCATAGACACAAATTCTTTACAATCTTCTAGACTTCACTTGACTTGTGTAGTCGTACAAATAATTACTCATCTCAAAAATTAAAATACAAACACACACAACTAACTGATCGTTACCTAGAGTGAAAAGTAAGGAACAGAGAGAGTGGCAGGCAAGTGTATTTAGATAGCAGGTGGTGGTGTAGCTGTGTTTGCTTGCTTTCCTGGAGCACAGCCAGAATGTCTCCCTTTATAAACCACTGTGCCAAGTCTAGACCTGGTAACTAATGACTGAGGATCCATTCCTTTATGTGTTTGGAGCAGAACTTCCTCTCATCTACCTCTGTGTTTCTAGCACTTTGAGCCCGTGAAGAGCCCTTCTCAGGCACCAGTGTAATCATAACAGCCTAGAGCTGCTCTAATTTCTGCTGCCCCCAGGCTCTCACCCTGCTCCTTGTTCTGGGAAGGAAAGGCTGACATAATCCTTTTGTCAATTCTGCGTTGCCAAAGGGAGTTCTTTGCACAGTGAATAACTCTGCAGGGGGCTCTTCTGCCCACCTTGAGGTACTTGAACATTGCCCATAACGCCTAAATAGACTTCATCATAATTGTTTATATTGTCTTCCTGCACAGTGCTGTGCCACATTGAGATAACAAAGCAAGCTCTAAATAAGCTACCTTGTGTATGGGAGGCCGTTATCACAGCAGTCTACCCAGGTTAATTCAGCTCTACTACTTGTGGGTATACTCAGGCTGGCTCAGGTATCACTACACAGCGCTGCATTATTTAGTAGAGACATGCTCTCCTGAGAATCAGAATTGTTGTCTTTGAAGGCATTTATTGGCCTGCACCAAAAAAAAGAGTGTTGGTAAAGCTCACAAGAGTTTCCAGCCGAGAAATGCACTTTGGAAAAATAAAATCAAATCCCACTGCCATTGTCACACTTGTTTGTTTGTTCAGTAGAAAGAGCCAGGAATGGAATGGACATGAACGTGAAACTTCCACTTCACTTCTAGTTATTCCTTTACGTCTGAATTTCAGGTGGATTTTTAGGCAGAATGTCAAAACAGATTGCTGCCATTTATGCTGTGTCTGTGCCCTAAGTAGCCACAGCATTAGTTTCTTGTACCAGGAGCTTGGCACAGAATCCTAGGTTTCTTTAGAATAAGGTAAGATTTGAGGAATGTCCACTTCTTATTCAGTGCTTGCACATTAATTATGTGACCTCTGACTTCCTAAGGTTGAAAGCTAAGGTAGTGCCTAAAACTGTGTGTCTGGAATTGAGGAGTGCCTGTTCCACGTGGTCTGCTTCTATGTGTTCACCTACCACTAGGAGTAGCACCTAATCCTCTCTTATTTGGCTTCACTTGTTAAACCCAAGCAATCCTGTCAGGGACACCGAAAGCAGCTGTCTTTGGTAGCAAACACAGCACGACAAAACAAACATTTCTTGAAGCTTCCCTTAGATACCTTACCATAATATCATGCTTGTGGGAGGAATTAGAAACACAGAGAATATAATTTGCCATGTTTTAATCTGACTTTGGGAGGGAGGGAAAAATTATAGGGAACTAGATTCCCATGACATGTACAGGAAGGAATAATTTCAGTATCTGAAACCTAAACCTTTTGTTTCTGAACCAGTTGAAAAGCTAATGAGCATCAGCACTTCAGGCAGAATATAATGGTAAATGAGGAGCAATGTTATTTACCAAAAGTAGAGCAGGAGAAGCTGCATACAGCAAAAGTAAACAGAAACTAGTCAAAACCATAAGAGACCTTACATACCTGTAAGCAGGTACACTGATCTGTACAACCTGCTGTGGTTGAAGATTGCCGTACATACAGTTTGTGAGCTCCTCCCTTTGCTTTGTGACCCCTTGATAGGAGCTGTAAACACAATAGGGATAATTACAGGCACTGTAGCAGGTTGATCTGAGGCTTCCCATGTATTGGGTTTTTTGCCAGCTACATATTAAGGTGACAGGGATTTCTAGTTGATTTTGTTTCTTTTGATTTATTGATCCCCGAAAGAACTTTAATAAATGTGTTCTAAGGCAACACTTCCATATATTTTAAAAGTCCTTTCCTAAGAGTCAGTGTTTTGAGTGCTTACTATGGGTTTTTCTCTTTCTGTATGTTAATAAAAAGGAAAAAAAGTTCACAGCATTTGCTTTCACGCTACTTTTCTGAGTTCACTATTTAGAATGATTTAAGATGACCTCACTGAGTTCCACTTAACATTATTTTTAAAGTTGAACTTAATGTTTATTATCAGGAATGGGCCATCTTTGCAGCTTTCCTTTGATCTCCCTTGTGCTGTTACGGTAATGCAAATGTTACAGAAGTTGCCTTGGCCTTCCCAGACCAGGGTTCTTATTGCATGGGAGTGGGGGATGTTTCTAGGAGAGAAATAATACTGTTGTTTCATACATCTTCATAGCACTGCAACTTAGAATAGACTATGAATCAGAGATGGAAAGAGTTAGAGATGAAGCTATGGCTGGAACGCATTCACATCTAGTTATTGCTGGTTAACAGCCATTTCCAGCTGCTGTTGATAAGCCAGTCTCCAGGCTGAGTCTAGGTTAGAAAACACAAGGCAGAATCAGAGCTCATGCTATGTTGCTCCTTTGCCAAATACTCACATGCCACACAGGAGAGAACGTGGCCCTACACATAAACTGAAGTGTTTGGATGATTGAATATGTAGCAGTAGTGATTCTTCCCAATAGAGTGGAACGAAATGCTTTTGCCAGAGTGCCACTGGGACTTTTGGGAAGGTGGGATGTCTTATTCATGCTCAGACAAGGAAATAGTGAGCTAACCAAAAAAGTCAAAGTAGGCATAGGTCAGTGTACAACAGCACATCATCTCATCAAGGTAGGCAAATACCAGTTCTCTGACAGTTTTTCAAGCTCTAATATGTCCTTTATATGAACAGCAGACAGCTAGACTCCTGCAGGAATAAAGAGACAGAGATGCCATGCTCTTCTTCCTTCCTTAGAAGCTGCCTGGGTTAACTTTAGGCTGGGGAGATGAAAACCTCCCTTTGGCCAGCAAGAATTTTTCTCGTGCTATTTTACTGGTGCTGTGAGCTGTATCTGTGTTCAAACAGTTTTTGGGTCCACGAGCTGAATTGTAATGGCAGAGCTGTTGGGGTTACGTGATGATTGTGGGGGTGTCTGGAGTCTTGGCACCATGGTTTACAGACAGGAGATCTCTGGCATTTTTAGTGCTTGTTCGTTTGGTTTTTGGTTCTTTTCCTTGTGGCTCAACAGGAAGTTTTCTCTAGAGAATCCTCATACCTATTGGCAAAGCTTCACACACAGCCTTTTTCAGCTTTAATCCTTGTGTAGTACTACTGCACTGATGAGGACTAGTTTTCTTCTTTGTCTCTTTCTTCGAAACCACTTGTGATGTAATCACTGCTTTTATCACTGATAATTCTTCTCTTTTTCAGCTTTTGCCAGTCAATATTTATGGTAAGTTTTCTATACCAGCTTAAGAAGATTGGTCAGGAAAGGTAGGAAAGTGGAGAAATAGCCATTTTTCATTTTGGTAATATCAGTATTTTGTCAGTGTCACTCCCTGAAGACTACTGGTGGTTTCAGAAGTTAATAGAATGAGAAGTTATTTGGAACTGGTTCAAGAGAAGGCACAGCATGCCTTTAAGCACTGGAGAGAAGAGGAACAGTGAAGGTTGCCATTTGTATTATACTCAGCATTGATGGCCTGGCTCAGGAAATTAGAGACAATAGTCATGGAGAAAGCAGCTCAGAAATACCATGTTCTTCTGTAGGACTTCTGATTATTCCTTCAGTGGAATGTCTTCTGGAGTTCTCTTTTCTATGGTAGTAGTTAGAAAGTGCTCTCAAGGATTATCTTGTGCATGAGAGAGACAAGGAAATGTTGTTTCCTCCACCTTTGTTGGTTATGTATATTGCTTACAAGTACAAGCCAGGGATTCAACCTGCTGTCCCAGGCACATGTGACCCAACAGAAAAATAGTTTCAGAATAGTTTCGGGCCTAAAACAGAGCCTGTATTCTAATTAGGTCTTGAAAGAAAGATACACTTAGCAGTTTCTCAGGCAAACCGAGGTAATAGTTATTGAGGTTGTTTGTAGAGCAGTTTTCCCTTGGAATGATGCTCCAGGGGGAACAGAAGTAAGCAGGGAGAAAGTTGGAAAGCATGGTCATTGAAATGACTTGTGCGCTCTGGTGCTGCTGTATGTTTTTGCAGTGATGCTGAAAACTTCTAATAGAGCTTTTCTCAAGCATTGGAGCTACGCTAGGCTTACCTTAGTCTGCCTCTGTGCAAGCCTGGTGGGAGTTTACCACGTCTCAATTCCAAACTTTGACTCTGCCTTTGAAGAGATACAGGAAACCAGATCTACTGCATGGTCCGTTGTATTTAATAACTTCTGTGTCTAGAGGAAGAGGGATGATATATAATTGTACTTTTGGTTTCAGTACCTGTGTATTAGGTATTTTCTCTTCTCCTCTGGAAAAGAGGAAAATTCTGGAAATCTCTTGCTCTTACCAGTAAGAGAGGAAGCGTGAAAAGTGAAATTTTGCCTGGGCTCACATGCGTCTACCTTGCCATAGATTTAATATCCCATTTTTAGCCCAAATCAGCTCACTGGCAAGGATGATGGCCTGTGGTTTTTCCACGCTCTCCTGCCACCT
Source organism: Pseudotriccus pelzelni (assembly GCA_035584735.1). Classification (NCBI taxonomy): domain Eukaryota; kingdom Metazoa; phylum Chordata; class Aves; order Passeriformes; family Tyrannidae; genus Pseudotriccus; species Pseudotriccus pelzelni. Next base: position 15,036,138 of record JAWMRA010000130.1, read on the forward strand.
GCGAGCATTGGGCTGTTCTTTAGATTCCCACCAGGGACACTGAAGCAGCTCTGCCTTGAAGATAAAGTCAGTAACTGCAGGTCTTTAGTAGTATTTGCTCGTCTTACCTTCCTCTGGTATATTAATGATTTCTTCTTATTTTATAGTGTGTAGGGAGCACATGGCTTGGGGAGGAAGGTGGTTTGGACCTCATAGAAGATGCTGAGAGGAGAGTGGGAACCCTATGTACATGCTCAGCCATGCAAGGAGTAGCCATGGAGAGACAGCAGGTGCTCTTGCTGTGGCGTTCAGGTGGGCTGAGGGAGCACCGAGGGTCGTACACAGAGCAAGAGTAAATGTGGAGACAGCAGCGTCAAATAGTGACAGCAAGGGACCTTTATCTTCTGGAGCTACTAAACTTTGCTGTTTAAAAACCTTTTTTAAATAAGCCCGTTGCAATCTTGTTTAAAGTAATTAAGGATTTGTTAGTAATTTAAATAGTTGGTTTTGGCAATATGCAGGTTGTCATCTCACACATATTGGTAATGTCAGGTTGAAAACATTTACTCCAGAATAAAAGTCAAGGAAGCAGGTAATTGACTGATTTATCAACCTTAGCAGACAATTTTTTCTGATACATGATGGTGGCTATGGTAAATTTACTCTGGATTGCTTAAGGGCATGATCCTATATGGTGTGCACAACACTCGAGGGCAGCTCTTTGAAATGAATGGGTGAAGGAGCAGGTAATCAGCCAGCATAGTTTTGGTGCCTTGATTAGCCTCTTGGTCAATGGTTTGTCCCCTAGGAAAGTTGGGAATTGCTCTGCATAGCACAGCTCAGAACGTAGGTGATTATGGCATTTTCCTGGAGCTTTTAGATCCATTTTGGTCTTTCAGGTAATGTGAGAAATTCTTGTACACTGAGGGCCATTCATGCCAGGCCATAATGATAAATTACAGTTGTGATCAGTAAGTTATTTTCATTGCAAATTGTTTGTGTGCAGCAAAGTATGGCATGTTTGAATACTTTTTTCACTTTTTTTGCCAGCTGAATTGACAACTTGCAGCTTCTCATCCACTTCCTTTCCAACTGTAAGGGTGACTAAAAATCACGTTGCTGTGGTGGCCCTGTCAGTTTTGAATGACTAACCACAATAAAATGAGTTGCACGTATTGAGGGTTAATCAGTGTTACAGTAATCTATAGCATAAACTTTATTCTTGGCAGCTGTAAACTGTGAGGAGTATTCGAGGATTTCTGTGTCTTCTTTTTTACTGTTGGGGTTGTGACTGCTGGGGCTTGCAGTGCATTTCAGTGAATGAAGATGTGTTTTGTTGCAGTAAAGAGCTGAGACAACCATCACTGCAGCCAGTTCTGGGGAGGTGGCAGGTCAGGTGCAGGCCTTAATTAAGATGAATTGTTAGCTGATGAAGGCACTCAGTAAGAGTAGGCAGTTTATAGACGTAGCTCAAGACCAGAGAACACAGGTATGCTAAACATCAATTTTGTTACCAAGTTAAATGAAGATTAATATGCAAAGCTTTCCTATGTTTTTTTGATACCTAGATCATACAAAATGTGACAGAAAAACCTGTATTATTCATAATTACTTCAGTTTTGGTAGGAAGGTTTCTTTTCTTGGGTGGTGCTTGCTACATAAAAGTGATACTGTTAAGGGTGCTTCTCCCAGTTTTCCTCTGGTGCTTGCCAAAGCCTTGTGGATACCGCTGGCAGCCAAGAAGAATATAATCACTTTAAAATACCTTGAGGCATTGAGTAAATGAGAAATCAGTAAATAGGTTCTCTAAACCATGTCTTATACTTAGCCTTTGTTTTGGAGACTGATCATCACAGCACCAAAAAAGTTTTGTAGGGTATGCAGAAAGAACTTCCTCTGGTCTTACTTGAGCCATTGGAGGGAGAGGCTTACCTCTCTGAAATGGATAAATTTCCTTTATTTCTGAGCCTTTTATTCCATGCCATAGGTCAAGTTTTTGTCTAATTCCATAACCATTCTCATGTGCCCACCTCTTTTCTTGAATTCCATTACTTTTTAAGGGATGATAGTTGTGAAGAACTGAGGTTGTTATTCTGCTTTTTAAATTTTAGATATGTTAATAATGTAGTACAATCTTTCAATTTTCTCAAGCAGAACTGTCCAAGTGAACGGGTCTTGTCTTCCATACCACCTCAACAGAACTGCATGATGATAGATTGAGAGTGTTGAGTTACTTCCTCGCTTGAGCTCATTCAGATTGTCTAATCTGATAATGGGTTTCCTTCCCTCTATCTCTTTTTCATTTGTAATTGCAGCCTGTGATTTTGTCAGGGAAAAAAAAAAAAAAGAAATTCTTTGTATTGATGTCTTCTACCTCAAATATGCAGTAGAAAACTATGACTGAGAACTGGACCGCTACAAAGCACGTAGCCATTTGGAAATGAGTAACTGAGCCTCTGGTTTGCAAATAGACTATGTTTAAGATAAGGTAGTTTTGTGTTTCTGCTTAGAATTTCCTAATAGAGACATTAGTTCTGTGTCCCATAAGCAACTTCTCAAAGAAGGTTTCATTAATGACCTGACAAAGGAATAAAATCTCATTCATGGAGTTAAATGTTATTGAATGATGGCTTTAAAATATTATATTAATTAATGTATTATATTGAACATTGCTATTCAAGTGATTATCTCCCATAATAATTTGATCTAGAACGGAAACTAAATGTCCTCATTTAGGAATTTTCTGGTTGTAGTCAGCTTTCCCAAATTGTTAGCCTGAATTGTTTAGTGTTCCATTTCTTGTGAAAGCTCATGCTGGGAAATTTTAGGATATTTTCCCTCCTTTGTGAGGTAGGCTGACATGAAAGGTCTTGTCTCTGTATGCTAAGGGTAATAGAAGTCTTGAGAATGGTGTTTAGCTCTTCTTATTTTGGAGGTGCCACCGTTCCTATTATGTTTTGTAATTTGATACTTTCCCATTGCAAAACCCTATTGCCTTAGACATCCCTCTAGAGCAAAACAAATGAACAAGCAAAGTAAATTTTGGCTGACTAGAAGTAATTTTAAGAAGGTTTTGTAGTTCCTTATAACTAAGAAAGGGTAGACTTTCCAGTTGCTTTATGAAACTTAACATGTAAGCGAGCCCACAATAATAAATGTGCACTGATGCAAATGATACACTACCATTCCAGGTGCAGGGAATCTCTCTGTGTAGACTGAAACAGTTCAGTTTCAACCATCAAAGATTGTTAAAGGTGTTTCCCCTTCCCACCAGAGCTGTGGGAATAACAGTTGAGCTCCTAAATATATAGTTTGTCCTCAAATTTATAATAAACTGCAAGAATATTAAACTGATACCATAGCTGATTTTAAAAGACCAAGGGATGCCTGAAATTCCTGATAAGGGACTTCAATCTGGCTCAGAAGTTGCTGTCTAAAAAAGTGTTTGGTTTTATAGCAAATAGTGTATTATCCTCTCTGTTTTCATTGGGCAGAAGAGGTGTATTCCTTTGATATGTTAATATACAGACTTCAGGTTTTCATTTGGCCATATTCCTTTAGTGTATAAATCAGTCTGATCACTGTCTTGTGCTTTACAAAATGTGTGCCGAACCTCAGCTGTAGGTTATTATAGGATGTTCGTGAGGGCCTGTGGAAGAAACTTTCAATAAGTTTGGCTGTGGTATTTTGCTCAGTCTCCATAAAACTGTTACAAGAACATTGGTAACATAAAATATATTTTGTAAGGAACATGATTTTCTATTGTTTTACTGACACTTGGTGTGTTTTATGAACCTGTCTTGGGGCTACTAGCCAGCCTTTGCAGCATAAGCTGGCTTTAGAAATATTTGTTTCTTCTGAAAACCTCAATCATAAAAATCAACTGTCTTCGTCTGCCTTCTCTCCAGTTATTCTAGGTGTTGATCACAGAATCACAGAATGGGTCAGGTTGGAAGGGACCACAGTGGGTCATCTGGTTCAGCCTCCCTGCTCAGACAGGGTCATCTCAGAGCACATGACACAAGATTGTGTCCAGACAGTTGTTGAATATCTCCAGTGAGGGAGACTCCACAGCCTCTCTGGGCAGTCTGTTCCAGTGTGTGGTCACCTGCACAGTGGAGAAGTTCTTCCTCATATTCATATGGAACTTACTGTGCATCAATTTCTGCCCATTGCCTCTTGTCCAATTGCTTGCTGTCACTGAGAAGAGCCTGGATCCATCCTCTTGGCACCCTCCCTTCAAATAATAGTATACATTGATGAGGTCCCCTCTCAGTCATCTCTTCTCAAGGCTGAACAGGCCCATATCCCTCAGCCTTTCCTCCTGCAAGAGATGCCCCAGACCATTTATTATCATGGGACCCACTGCAAGAAATCCATGTCTTTCTTGCCCCAAGCAGCACAGAACTGCACACAGTATTCCATAAGCAACCTCACTAGGGCTGAGTAGCAGGATCACCTCTGCGGTGAACAAGTCGGGTCAAGACAGTTGATGAAAACTTTTTGTGTAGGACCCATGCCACTTGAGACACGGTCTTCAAAAGTATTCCCCTCCTCTAAGGCCATGTGTGTTCCATTCTGTTTCATGCACACACACACAAGTACTTCAGATCACTGAGCCTCAAACTGTGGCAAAATCCAGCTACAAGCAAGTCATTCAAAATTATAGTGAGGCAAATACTATACATGTATTGTTATACACACACACTATTTATATGTAACATTATTTATTACTTTATAAAACATCCTGCTCTGCCCACCTTCTTTTCATGGTTGCTGATTACTGGGCATCACTGTAAAGGTACTATTTCTGGGTCTTTAGAACTTTTCTTCTTCTCCCAGGAAGGTGCTGTCAGCCAATTCTAGAGCAGACCTTTTTTTTAATTAGTACCAGAGTCTATGGGGGCCAACCCAGCTGCAGATATCCCTGATAAGGCTTCTAAAGCAGTCTAAAGCTTGATATTGTGGCCATCTGACTGCATGGGCCGGCTCTTCACTGAGAGATATAGTACGTTGTCAAGGTTTGGGATGGGAGAGGGAATCCTCTGGTGGTTTTCACTGACAGGACGCAACATACTTTGCACCCCACAAGACCAGAGGAAGTAGGTGGCTTAGGTTATCCGCTCCTCCTGTTTTCTCATTCCTGCTTCCTTTGCATCAATTTTCTCCTGTTTTTTTGACAGAGTTTTCTGCCAGATTAGTGAGTTGAAATTAATTCTCAGCCCATCAAGCAGCCGAACAACATAGCAAATCTAAGAGAGGGCACAGGACCACTTCTTCTCTCAGTCTTGAGCTTTTGATACCTCAGTATTCTCACTGCACTGTAAGGTGATGCCTGTTCCTTTGGTGCTTGCTCTCTGAGTCCTAGTGGAACCAACACTCCTCAAACAGTAATCCCACAGCTACTAACTATGACCGCTTGTATAGAACTGAAGAACAGTTAAACTTTCTTGGAGGCAGTATGTCAAACATCCATCATTCTAGGGGTTACCTTTTGAATTTGTTTTTGGGGGAGATCAGACTTGTTGTCACCATAAGGTCCTATCTTGTGATCTGTCAGCCAGCCCTGAGAATCTTCATCAAGTGGTGACAGCTCTCCTCAGGAGAAACTGTGTTTCTGTCCTCTTCCATGGATACTTGCTAGTAAAAGATGGATCTTTTTGGCAAGTAATGAAACCCACTTGACACATTTATTCTGGGGCTTGTGGCTGAAAGTAGAAGGCCACTGCCTCTGTTTCCCATCTACCATAAAATTCCTCTCCTTTAAGGGACAGGAAATAAAAACGGTTTTATGTTGTCTGTGACAAGCTTTTTCAGTAATCTGTCCCGATTCCCTTCTTCCTTGGAAGACTCCATCACACCTGGATTCAGCCTTTGAAAGGAAACTGAGATGCTCTACATTCGTTCTGATATTCTATAACTGTCTAGCAGTTGACAAACCTGAATGCATGATACTTGTGCACATTCAGTTGTTTGTGCACATAGGCAAAACATCTGGAAGAGTTCTAGTTACTGAAAGGTAATTAATGTTCTCTAATCTTGTTCATCTTGCAGTCATCTTTCAAAAAAGCAGTACTAGAGAAATTGCTAGGTGAATATTCTGGGGCTTTCTTGTACGTGGATTTTTTTCATAGTCATTTAAGTTAGGCATAAAAGTAGAGAATATACGCACTACCTTTAAAAACTGTGGCTTGCTTTTCTCCTCCCCTCCTTCCCTCCAGATAGGAAAATCATTATCTTAGAAGATGTGGAGATGAAATACAGAGTCCTACCTAGGGCTTCTTTCCTTATCTAATTGTGTATTTTCACACAACTTAAACACGGGGGAGAAGGACAGAACAGAAGAGCTATGGCTCTTTGGCAGTTTCTTCTTGCAGCTGTGCTGCTCTCTCTAGGTCAGCCTGCAGCAGAGAACTTTGGTTCAAGCACCAGCAACACTGCTAAACCATTTTGTGAGGAGGTCAAGAGTTGAACAATCATCCCGTTGATAAGGGAGCGAGCCAGAAATTCCGTTCAAAGAGGACAGTGACTCCCTGTGCTGCTCACCTATTATAGGTCACAGAAATCGTGAAGGGAAAACGGGGGACCAAGGGCACTCTAGCACATGACTGTTTATGTAACTGTGACTTTTAAGTTTTATTTGCTGCTGTAGATATATTGAAAGGAGTTAAGGCAGGCCTTTGTGTCTTTATTAAAATCATGATTTTCTAGTAAGCATCCCTGTGGGGAAAGTCAACATAGCTGCTGCTCTGGATATATACTCTAATCCAATGTGGCTGCAAGTGCTTTTTAGAGGTCGCGGCTGTGGGGTGTTGGTGCACAGTGTGCCCAGCTTCTTGGAGGTAGTCCTGCCGCACACACATCTGCATGGTCTGGTGGGTGTGGGAACCCACAAAAGTTGTTCAACCCAAAGAAATTACATGCACCATTTTTTATGCTTAAAGATCAGCCTGAATGCCGAAAGGGTAGTTTGTAGGCAGGCAGCTAGACTCAGCAATTTATATAGGATACCACAGAATAGACTTCCCAGATACAACTGTCATTTTTGGGCCTGTGCCTTCTGGTTTCTATAGTACCTGATTGTGAAATCAGCAAGGGTTTATATGCAGCTGAGAGCCAGAGAAAAATGTGAATTAGTGATCTGTTACTAGAAAGTGGTCTCTTGTAATTATTTTCTACCATTGCTAAAGTGATGCACTTACACAGTTTACATAAGTTATCTAAAAGTATCTATTGTATTCAGCCTTTAGCTCCTTCATTCTTTTCTCCTCTGTAGTATCTGGTCTGCACTAAATTCTGAATGTGACACTTTTGTGGCTGATAGTCCTCGTGAAAGGTGCCTGTTTGCAGTTAGGATTTTGAGTTTCTCTCCTAATTTCATCCTGGAGCTTCTTTATTATGTCTTTTTCTTTCCTGGTTCCCCTGAAACTGTTCTGCCCAGGGTAACTAGCAACCAGTCTCTGGCAAATGTCAGGGCTTCTGTACCAGTGATACTTACTGGGTTTGGCTGAAGTAAGTGAGGATCCTCCTGTATTCCAGTTCTAGAGGGTGTGAGCTGGCTGACTGTTGCAGAGGTAAGATGGAGACATTTTGAGCCTGTGTTAAGCTTGAATGTACAGCCATCATGTGATGGAAAACTTTTTTTATTTGGATATGGTGCTGATGGTAACAGTCATGATGGAATCTGTGCTACACCACCTGTAAAGAGAGGGTATTCTGATATGGACTGCCAGGAGAGTGAATTTTGGCCTGTGACCTGATTCCCTAATCCCCATTTGAGGGTTCTGAGGAAGCAGCTAGGAAGGAATAGAACATGACAACCCATCCTGGAGGCCGAATATGAACATACTAGTTTGCTGTCTGTCCCACCTCTTTCTTGTCCATGACTCGTTAAAACGCGTGACAGTTGTCCATGCCTTCTTGGTCATTGACTGTTCTTTCTCTTCATTCATTCATTCGACTGTTGTTACTGTCACTGATAGAAGTCACACGAGGCTAACTCCTAGGTTGCTCAAATGGTGTCTCTGCCTTAGTTTTGATGCATTTGCCTATTTACTTGGCCTTAAATCAATTGCTCAACCAAGTCAGTCGGTGTTTCCTGAGAACTGCTTTTAGATGACTTACTACTTCATTTAAGTTTAATGTGTTCTTTTAAATTCTTTAGGTATCTTTGCAGAGCTCCTCAGTTCCCTAGTGTAAACCTATCATTTAATCCGAGCTCTTTCAGTAGGCCTAGGTACAGTGTTTAGTATAAAATAATACAGAGAGTGATTCGTGGTAAGTGTTAGAGGTGGAATGATAGAACTGTTGGGGCAGCAAACTAGGAAGATGACCTGGGTGTCAAATAGATAACAAATGCAATTGTAACTTTAAATTTAGATTGACCCAAACTTGAATGATGATATCTGTAACCCTTACGTAGATCAAGATAATTGATATCAATAAATATGAGATTTGGCTCTCCTGTATCTTTAAATCCAGGTCCTGAAGACCCCCAGATTTTCCTTGAAATGTAACTGCTGAAAAAAGGGCAATTTTCTTTAATTAATCTCATCAGCAATTTTCCTCTGTGCATTTCTTTGAAATTATTCAACTTCTACCTACTTCTTTATTTGCTTTAATTTTCATTCTGTAATCCTGTCATTACAGTTTCCATATGTTTCATATCACTGTAGCATATGGATTTCTGTATTGAAGTTCTTTAATTTACTCATTACAGTGAATGATTAAAGTGGAATTTTGTCCCACTTAGCTTGAAAATTCAGTCTCTTTGGGGTGGGTTCCTTAGCTGTAGCCTCTTCTCAGATAATTTCTGGTGGTCCAAATGGTGTTCTTTCCATCATGCTTTCACTGCCTGTGTCTGTTGCTCTGTGCCACAATTTGGAGGCTCTTCCCTTTTCTGTAGATGATATAGCCTCTACATTCATATTTTTGCACTCCAAGTCCTACAAGTGGAGCTTGTGGATCATTTCACACTTGCCACTTTAAGGAATGGCATGTGTACATTACCTTGGGTGACAGTTAAAGTTTCCAGCATTTGAATTGGGTGGCTCAGTATATAAATCAACAAACATGTTTGTCTTTTTCAGTTTTCAGATGTAAGTAGTTTGAGCAAGTTAATATTTACATTTCTATTGGCACCAGGGTCAGATTCTAATCAGCACTCCAAATAAAAGGGCACATGGTCACAAAGTGAAATAACACACTTTGGGATCAATAAGATTTGTCTGTCAGACTGATCTCTTGCAGAGGAAAATGAACTTGCTGTATTTGATAACAAGCAGATGAGTTGGCGAGCAAGGGAAACTGGCACTTCTTCAAACAGTGCTTCTGCACACACTTGTGGCTTTGCCAGAGATGGATATTGGGCTACATCAGTGGCAGCAGTCATGCAACAGTACTTTGGTGACTTTTGTCATTGGTGGCGGGAGTGGAAAAAACTTTTGTGAGACTCTGGGGTGCTGTGTGATGTGATAGTCTCAAAGCGTGCAGGACATCTATAACTTTCAGTAGCCTCTACCAGTGGCAAAAGGTTTGGGAAGCAGTTCTTCCAGAACTGCTGTGGGAATCAGGAAAAAGCAGCATTGGCAGGTCTTGACTCTTGTATCATGTTGAGAAGAGGCAAGCTGTTGAGCAGTTACTTGGTAAAAACCGGTGAGATTCCCAGCCAGGTCTTGTTCCAAATGAAGTCAGTGAGAATTTGCCTCTAACTCTGAAGTACCTTTTTCTGCTTTACAGCTTCCGTGTTGTTTCTTACCATGTTTAGCACGTCAAGCTGCAATAGAAATGAAATGCCAGTTGCTTAAAGTAATTCTGTAATAATGAACTATAGTGTGTTTATGGTGGAAAGAAGAAATTTAAATGTGGTATTACATTTCTATTCCTAGCTTTCAAAGACTCTCACTGGAGCTCCATAACTGTGCTGTGAGAAAAGGGGAAAACATGTAATGCAGATCTTCTTCATGAAGTGAAGATGTGAAATACGGCTGAAGTTTCTTGCCAGACATGTGGAGGCTGCCTCCTGTTTCAGACAAACCCGGTCTGGGTGACCCATGAACCCTCTGGGTTGAGGGAAGGTTTCATATAATATGAATTCATAAGGAAGTTGGTGGATTGGGCTGATTTCTCCTGGAGTTCTCAAGCTTGTTCAAACTCACAGGCTCACAAGTCAACGTGAATTAAAATTCTGCCCTGGAGGCCTTGAATGGCAACTTGGCTTAGAAATGAAATTGCCAGGCCTCACCATTATGCTTCTAAACCAATTCACTGCTGTTTAAAAGGAGGGTTGACTGAGCTCATGATAAGACACTGATGCTGGCTTTTTCAGCATTAACCTTACAGCCTTAAAATACAGTGGGCTTGATACTGCAGCAAGTGGGAATTACTGAGAAGTGGAAAATTAGAACTGTGTCAGCAGTTAGAGGTCTGGTTTCTGGATACAGAAAGACACTGGACTGGTGGGGAAGAAAAGTATCCAGCTGGCTTTTGGGATAGTGATGCTGCAAAGGAGATTTGCCCTTTATTATAGAAACTGCATGGAGCCTTGAGAGGGTTTGAGCGGTTACAGGTAGATTAGCAACAGGAGAGGGAGCTCTCACCGCATTCCCAAAGAGAAGGGAAATTCTGGGCTTGGGAGCACGCCTTGAAATGAAGAGTCCTGTGCTTCTGCTGCTCCCTGTGTTGGTAGCTGCTCTTGCATATAGGCAAGACCAATGGAGAATGTGCTTGTCTGAAAAAAAGAAAAGCAACTCGTGTCCTGTTCCCACATCTCTCCAGCTGTTCTCCCCCCCTCTCCATTTGTACCATTAACTTAAAATACCAGTGTCCGGTTCTTTAGCTACTGTGAGTGTTCTCTGAGATGTCAGCTTTAGAAAGGAGGGATAGTAATGGCCCACATATATTCTCACTATCTTTTGTAGTAGGAGCAAGAACTGGTGCAGGTGAGAATGAAGAATTCCTTTCCAGTGCAGGCAGAATGAGCAAAATTGAGATATTGGTAAAGCAGCATCATTTAACTGGCATTGTAAAGGCTGGTTGCAACTAGGAAGCATATCAACACTAAGAAATGGAGGTACTTGGCAAGGAATAGAGAAGTTTGGGGGCTTAGTAAGCTGTAGATTTCTCTAAAACCAAAATTCACCTCTTCTTGTATCCATTTACACTTAAATATCTCTAAAACTAAGGTTTGAGTGGCTTTCTGAGTGAAGGGAAATGCATTTCTCCCTATTTATGGATGGGAAGTAGAGACACAGAGAGTAGGTTTTGCAGGGGAGAGGAGGAATTGTTTCAACTGAGACATGCAAACAGGCATATGGGTGTAAGTGGTAGGAAGCAGGCTCGCCCTGGCTCGGAAGTGGTCTCAGCTCTAGGTTGTGTCCCAGAGGATGTGCCCTGCACTTGGTGTATCAGTTCAGATGAAGTGCCAGTAAGATGGTTTTTTGGCTTCCAATCCAGAACTTTTTTGCATCTGGGATGAGTGAACAGATCTCTCATCTCAGTGCACCCAGCTGTACAGATATGCTCAAGTTACTTTTTAATGTTCACAGGGTGAAAAGTGAATACATTCAGTTCTCCTTTGACCTGCATAAGTGCTAGTTCAACTGATTAGCATCTGTCTTTATTGGAATGGGCATGGTACTGGCCTTTATGCACATTATTGTAAATCTTGCTGTGCTTGTGATGCTAACTTGGATGACATCAAAATAATTTAGGCAAGTGCTTGGGGTTTTGCTTGGCTTTTGTTTATTTTGAATAAGAAGATGGTAGCCCTCTTCTGCTTGAATTACTAATCAAAGGCAACTGAGTAGGTTGTCTGTGGGCTCTTAAAATATTGTGAGAATTTTTTCTCCAAAGGGTTTTGAGTAAAAGAAACTTTATCTGAGAAACTGTTCTTCATATTCTGTATAACACCAAATAAATCTTTGCTTTCAGAGTGTATGTTGGTATCTCTGTACTCATGATACATTTGGCTGGGGTTTTCCTTCTTAAATTCAGTGGATCAAAGCAATAACATAAATCTAAGTTTTTATTCATCAGCTTCTCTTCAGGTTTTGTAATTTGCTAGAATTAAATTGGGAATCTGGGAATAATATATGATGATAGATACAGTGCATATCATTCAGGCTTATTTCCAGAATGTCAGTGGAGGGTTGTACTAAATACTTTTGTTTTGTATGATCACAAAAATTCTTTTGTAGCTTGGGACATTGAGTCTAAAAGCAAGAAATGTGAGAGGTATCTGGCAAGAGAAGATAATGTGAATTTAATTCTAGCATTGCTGCTGGTTTTTACTATGTTCTGATTGGACAGGAAGATCTGCAAAAACAGTCTTGGTCACGTCTGTATGACTTTGAATACCTGTCAGGGAGAAGAGCAATCCAGGGTCACAGTGCTTTAAACACTGGCAGTTGGGTCTCAGGAGAGACTAGGTGTGTTGCAGTCACCGTAGAAGAGAAAATGTAACTTAACTGCAGTGAGACCAACACTTTTTTTCTTTCTTTTCAGCTAAACTAAGTTCAGTTTAGGTTGGTCTTTAAAGATTTATTAAACAGTGGCAAACAAATGACAAGGAAGTGGTGTTTGTATAAGATGTCACAGTGTGTGTGATACTCTTTTCCCAAAGCTGGACAGCTTTAGCCTGCATTCATGCATTAATCATTTCAGCTATTCAGGAATGAATTGTGGATTATCAGTACAAATTTTATTTTATTTTATTTTAGATAGGGGTCACTGCAGGACTGGGCTGAGATTTGAGTTGCTGCACACCTGATCTGCATTTGAAGGTGCACCTGTGCTAGCTGGACAAATATACAAACACTTGTATTTCTGGGCCTGATAAATCTCTGCCTTATACCAGGGAGTTCATAATATTTTCAGGCTGTACAGACTATGCCAATAGATATTTACTTGCAATATATGAATATATGTTATGTTTATATGTATTGTTGCAGTTTTAGCTGTTTTAGTTATGCTGTCTGAAAGGTGACAGGCTTGTCATGATTTTGTCTTCTAAGAAAGATTTATTCATTTTCAAAAATGTTTTACGTGGTCACTCAATCCAGGCTGATTTCAAACCCAGGCGCTTTAGGGGGGGTATTACGTGACTATTCAGGAGGGTCTTGCAGAGGTCAGGCATGCTTCATGCTAAGAAACTGTTTTATGCAGATTTGGGAATAATACTGTTGTTCGTGGTTCCACGCAGATGGTACCAGACAGGAAGAAGTGGAAGGTGAACTCAGTGAAGAAGAACGCTGGTTTGGAAATTCCTCAGAAACTCCTTCAGAAGCATCATATGGAGAAGTCCAGGAGAACTTTAAGTTGTCTCTTGAGGACAGAATCCAAGAGCAGTCCACTTCCCCAGATACCTCTTTGGGAAGTGCAACTCCTAGCAGCAACGCAGCGGAGCTGGGATCCATTGAAAATGAGGCACTAAGAGACACATTACAGAGCAAAGAGCACCTTTCTCCTGATGTGTCATCTCTGTGTGAAGAAGAACCTCCTGGTCCAAATAAGCCACTGAGCAGTAACCTGAGGCGGCTCCTGGAGGCTGGCTCCCTCAAGCTGGATGCTGCTGTTACAGTCAATGGCAGAGTCGAGTCCCCCGTAAATCTCGGCTCGAACGTCTCCTTCTCTCCACCTGCTCATCATGCCCAGCAGCTGAGTGTTCTTGCCAGAAAGCTCGCTGAGAAACAGGAGCAAAGTGACCAATACAATGCAAGCAGTCACTTTATATGGAATCAAGGTAAGTGGCTGCCAAACTCAACCACCACCTGTGGTTTGTCCCCTGATTCAGCTATCCTGAAACTGAAAGCCGCAGCCAATGCCGTTCTGCAGGACAAATCTTTTTCAAGGACTGAAGACCCTATAAGATTTGAATCCTTTTCCTCGCCTTTTAGTTCTCAGTCAGCCAGCTCCACGTTAGCAGCTTTATCTAAGAAAGTGAGTGAAAGAAGCATGACTCCTGGGCAGGAGCACCCGCCTCCGGCGAGTTCTTTCCTTTCTCTGGCTTCCATGACCTCTTCAGCTGCCCTTCTCAAGGAGGTTGCTGCAAGGGCTGCAGGCACCCTCTTGGCTGAGAAGAAATCACTGGTTCCTGAGGATCCCCTGCAGCTTTCAGAGATGAAACAAGAGAAAGCAACTCCACCACAGTCTTTGGAATTATTATTACTACCAGTCCCTAAGGGAAGAGCATCCAAACCCGCTAGTACAGGTATGGATACAATTTGAGCCACTAAGTAGAATGTATTTGTTTTGCTGTAGGCTTCTATGACATCTCTTCAATGGCTCTGGATTTGGTTTGATTCCATGTCTTATGAGAATAAGAAATAGATACTTTAGGTGAACAATAGGAAAGCTTTTTAAGATACCACTTTGAGACCAAGCTGTCACAAATCTTTCCATATCTGAAAGATAGGAGTGTACAGTTCAGTACTTTTTTTTTTCTTTTATTCTGTACAATAGTATTTTCTTCTCTTACCAAGTTTAGAATAAGTCCACAAGATATTTAATAGAGAAGATCAAAGAATCCCTGTTAGAGAGCTCACAGTATCAGTGAGCATGTACAAAACTAGTGCTTTTGAAATACTGGACAAGGGAGAATTCTCCCTCCTGCTGTCTCTGTCACAAATAGACTTTTGTATAATCGCTTACTACCCTGTCCTAATTTACCAGAGTATATTATTATGTTGCCACTTTTCATTAAATTTTTTTTACAACCCTTTGTTGTTAACAAGAAAACCCCAACTAAACTGCATTTCTCTAATTTGCTCAACAAGAACCATTCTTCACTTCTGACTTCCCTCCACCAGTTCCAGCTGTTGACAGTCAAGGAATGAGGCTCATAGGGAAGAAGAGGAAGAAACTCTCTGGGTAATAAAAGCTTTAAGGAACTGGCAAGCCATGCAGGGGAATTTAAATTATCCATCTTCAAACTAAGGAAAAATAATTTTTCTTTCATCTCTTTCTGTAAAAAGTTCCCATCATGGATTCGTATTTCTGGTAGAATGTAGGACTTCAAGTTGTCAGTGTTCTCCCTGGGGTGGTTTTCTGCTGCAGAGGGAAAGGAAGCATGGCAGCTATCTTCTCCAGATGCACAATGTGGTTTAGGATATTAGAGCTTTGTGAGGAATACTGGCTTGGCTGTACAAGTGTAACAAGCCAGTGTACAGATATGGAGACTGACATGGATGTTGCGTAATTGCACTGCCCTTTCTCTCTGACCTAACCTTTTTGTTTAGGGGTATTATGAGGTCTGATCTGTCCCTGCACAGCTCAGGTCAAAACTCGTAGGGTAGAAGGTATTGGACGGACAGCAATGCTTACCCCTCCCTCGGAAGAGGAGAGGGACGGATGCAATGAATTGCAGCCAGTACCAGTTTTTTGCTCTGTGTTACATGTGTTCTACAAATGCTTTGCTGGTGCGTTTTGCCAAGGCAATTGAAGTGGCAAACTATTCTTGGCATGGGTCTATCCTAAGGTTTTCATTAGTTTAGATTAATCTAAAGTCCTTTTTGGACTAGCATAAGCTAAAGCAGTAAAAGGTCCTTTCGTGTGGGAATAGGAGTACTCACACTGGCTACACCAGTGTGAAAGTAGTCATTAATTTAATGTAATTCTCCCCACAAAGACTGGCCTTCATATAAGAAGGGCAGCAATGTATAGAAAGGAAGTAAGGTTAAAATTTATTTGAAGCTCCTACTTTATTTCCTGCAAGGGGAAAAAGCTGTTCACATCATAAGTTTTACTGGGGAAAAGTACATGGTTGTAGTAAAACCCAGGCTCTGTGTTTGACCAAGAAACTGGTATTTGTCTGTGCAGCTTATACAAGGAGAGTGTTCTGTTACCAGTGTGCCTGGCAGTATTGGCACTTGACAAAATAGCTCTGATGCAGCAAATTGCAAGCAACTGTTCTCTTTGCTGAAGGCCCAAGCATTCTGTGCTGGTAGAAGATAACAATGGGGGCTGACTGCCTCAGGTCCTTGGTAACCAAGGAGCAGCTGCTCATTTTTTATGATATACGGGACCAGTATCCCAAAAGGAAGGGTGTTCCTTTTCAGTTCATATTCACTGGGCCAACACCAGTTAACTGACTGAAAATAAAAACCAAGATGTTGGTTAGCATATCTGGATGTTGATTATGGTAAGCCAGACTCCATTTCTTCAGCCATGGAGAAATACAGCTTGTGAAAAGAGGTCACTGTTTGGTGACCTTTGGTTGAAGACTTCACTTCTGTGAAAGTTGAGTAAAGCAGCTGAATGTGTTTATTTGCCATGAAAATAAATGTCACACATTCCCGATTCCTTTTGTGCGTACAACCTTATGGCACTAAACCCAAAAACCAGTATTTAATCTTATAGTGCTTTATCTTTTTGTGTCTGTCTGATTGCTCCTTGAGACTTTTTTTTTTTTAATCTTATTCCCAGAGAGAAACATCTTTTCCCAGTAGGCATAGCTTGAGTCGTCTTCTTTTTCCCCTCTCATACTTTGAACTTTTAATGCACTGATGAGTTTGCTTTGGTGTTATGAATCTGATTCACTTACCCACCAGCAACATCTAGCTTTGGTTATGAGATCAATACTCAGTGAGATTAATTAGATGTCGACAAGTAAGGAACAGCAAAGATGGAAGCTATTTAAAGAGGAATAAGTTAATAACAAGGGTATGCCTGCTGCTCTTTTGTCCACCACGTTGAGCTATTTGCTCAGAATTATTTCAGGAAAAAAGCTGGAGCCATGGCTTATCCGAGTGTAATTGCCTCTGAAATGGCATGTCGTATTTGGTCAACCTAATCATGAAGTGCCTTTTTTTTTGTTTTTACAGTGAAGTAGTACAGAGAAAACTAACTTTTGTATCAATCTGTTAATATTGCCAACTTTATAAACTGCTCACACCTTTGGGATGAAATTTAAAAGAAAGTGTAGAATCTCTGTTCTGTTTATTTTTGAAAGACCGTGGGAGGCAGACCTTTATTTTACTGACTGAATGCTTGTTTGGTGTAACTTTTTGCCTGTGTTGGTTGCCAAAACTTCTTTGGGAAGCACTGGCTGATTCTCTCCTGACTGGAATAACTCTTTCCAACCAAATAGCACTGTGTGATATAAAGTAGGCATCAATGTAAATGAAGGAAAGCTGAAGCCCGTGGGTTTTTTTTATTCTGAGCTTTATGCAGTATAGTATAGAGCTAACGTGGTTCAGCTTCGGAGCGCATTGGCATAATTCCTGTGTAACACTAATTGTCATTGTTATCACTGAAGTCACATGCATTCATCCCAGTTCTTTGCATATTTTGTAATGTGCTAAATCATTGATCCATCTTGTTTGCAGACTTATTTTTAAGGGGATCAGAAAGAGGTAATACCTTTTAACGCATTTCTTATCTTAGTGGTAACCAGAGGCTGGAAAAAAGATGTGATAGAAGGAAAATAAGTGATAGGTAAATATTCTATCCATGATTATTTTTCCATGGTTTGTCTTTCTCCTGCCTTTTGTGAAGAAGTAATGATGTTTAAAAACTGGAACGCAAGTAATTACAGCATTGGTTTTGGCTTACGCTTTAGAGGTGCAGAGAGGAGAGCAATTTGATATGTTAAGTTCGATAGAATATTTCACAAGGAGAATTTCTGAACTTGTATTAGTGCACACTGACATTGTGTCCTTTTTTGTACTTACATAATGACTCCCTAATCAGTTGAATTATGGTGATTTTGTTTCCCACTTAATAGCAAGAATTATATTTTAGGATGTGACAGATCTTTTTGGTGGTTTTTATCACTTAGTTCCTCATCGAGGGAATTTGGTGTTTGCTGTATCCTTATCAGAAGGAAAAAAACTGATAATAATGAAATTAAATAGTCTGAGGGAATTTTTGAATAGCAATATGAACACGGCTGAGCTCTGAATATTTGAAAACAGTCTTGTCTTTTAAAGTGAGGAAAAAGGTGACCAGTTCCTCCATAATAGTAGGCCTTTCTTTATAACAAGAAGAGGAAAACATGGTGAGAAGGTGGATGGATGGTGAGTTGTGCAAAGTCAGCCACAAGGAATTTCTCTTTCCTTCAAACTTGTGACTAACCATATTTGCCTGATCAATGCCACCAAATCCTTTCCTTATCTTAGGTGAATTGGGCAGTAAAGCTGAGTGCAGACATTTAGGAAGGCAGATCTAAAGCCCTGGCAATTACAGGAGCAGAGAAAACCCATGACCCAAAGACCTTTGATGGCTGACATTGCAGCAGTATCTGCTCGACCCATAACTAAACAATTTCAGCAGCAGGGGTTCTGAAGTCTTTCACTTCTGGTGTTAAATATATCCAATATGCAATACCAGCATGCTTTTCAGTGAAGTTGTGGATTCTTCTATGCTTTATATCCTGCTTCCCTGCTGGCTAACCATCAGATATGGAAATGGATTGTTTTTTAACAGTTAAGCATATTTTTCATACCCTACTACAGACAGCCTTTGATAGGAAATGAAGCTGCAAAGTGATGATTATGAGAGACATTCATCTCAGTTCAGTTGAATTATAAAGAACATTAGGACCAGGTGAGGTAGAGTAGCATCCTCTACTGATCAGTGGAAGGATGTTTGGGGCATTAACCTTTATGAATTATGGTGACCTTTCTTAGAGGGATAATAACTAGACGAAGGGGAAAAGGCATATGCAGAGGGGGAAGAACTGAAATTTCTGGTACCTGTTGTTGTTTAACTGACATGTCTCTTTACAGATGAAACTCTAGCATTGAAAAATTATATCTTGCGTATGTTTGCAAGGGGAAAGTATTTGCCAAGTGGCTGTAAAGGATCCTCTCTTTTTCTTCCCCCTTCTGCTAAGCCTCAGAGGAAGAAGGGGGAAAACCTTTCCAGTGTCCTATCTGTGGTTTGGTTATCAAGAGGAAGAGTTACTGGAAGCGGCACATGGTGATTCACACAGGTTTGAAGAGTCATCAGTGTCCACTCTGTCCATTTCGCTGTGCACGCAAGGACAATCTCAAGTCACACATGAAGGTAAGGGAAGTGTTTTCTGACAACCAAAATACTTGAAACATCAGTCAAAAAATGATGGTATAACAAACCTATTTCATTTGCATTTACAAGAACAAAATTTCCTTCGTTGTACTACCAATGATGCCTTTATTTAAGCAAAGAGACCATAAAAAGATAAAGAAATAACTTTTATTCCCTTGCTTGCCTTTCCGTTTTATGCAACGTGGAAAACTGCCTTGCGTTATGTCAACTTGGTGCAGCACAAGCTGTCTGTGACTGACTCAGTTCTGGAACCACCAGATGCAGGGGTGTTGCATTGGGATGTGGCCTGCAATCACGTCAGTGCTGCTTTTCAGGATGCCAGCTAGTAACTCTGCATGTCACTGCTTCACACTAAGTGGGCAAACCAACTTGGCCAGCTCTAGCAGGGATTTCTCCATTGCTTTCTACAGGCAGGCCTGCAGTATTAACTTTTTTCTTGCTATGGGTTTTAACTGCAGGCACTTCAGCAGTGAATCATCCAAACCAAGATGAATGAAAGATTATACTGTAAGGTTTTGTTTTCAAGTGTTTCCATTAAGTTTAGAGTGTGCTCTTAACTCAGCCTGAGTTTCAGACTCAAACTGAAGATGACCTTTTGAAGGAATCTCTATCTGTGTTGATACAAAAAAATATAAAAGTGTAAAGAAACTCAGTGTCTACTTAGCTGAAGTACTACATGGTTGCAATGTAAAGAATGCCTGGTCTTGCAAGCTGTATAATATGCTTGATGAAGTAAAAATGGTACCTGTCCTATTAGCCCTCTGATGAAGAAGCTGAAATTCAAAAAAATTTCCCTTGTTAATGAAGTTGAGTTTTATAGTAATACTAAAATGTTTTCTTGTGATTAGCATTTTGTCTGTTTTAGACAAATGTGTGTAGCACAGTCTGGTTTGAAGGGGGAAAGAAATGCCTGTTCAGATTTCTTACATGCTATTGCAGAATCTGAGCTCACTTGAGAGGAGTCTGACCTTCCTTACACTCAAGTAACTATTCACTCCAATTTAAATTATTCAGATTCCACAACACCAGGTCTTGCCGTGTTTTAGGTCATTGCTGGGTCTGAAATCATCCCTCTAAAGTCTGAAGGCTCATTCCTTAACACTTCAACTGCGAATCAGTGCGCTGCTGCCAGGCATGTTTGGTGTATCATGCTAAACCTTATCAAGTAGGCTTGGTGTTTATGGCTCTTTCTTTAAGGATTTGGTGTTCTGTGTTGACTGGAGGGCACAGGTGGCCGTCCTAAGTAGAAGATGAATAGATAGAATGGGAACACAGCATGAAAAGAAAGTGGTTTGACTTGGGGTTTTGTTTGGGTTTTTTTTTTTGTTGTTGTTGTTTTATTGTTTTCAGCTGTTGACAGCCTGCACAAAAGCGTGCATCACCTACAAGCTTGCTATTCCCTGACAAAGACCTGTTGTTTTCCCTGCTTTATAAAAAACATCCCTCTTATTCCCTGCAGAAATACTTGTTCTCTGCTTTCCTTTGCCTTTTTGGCAAAAATTGTTTGCAGGTTGAGGGCCTACGTCTTCCTTTTTGGCATGGTGATTTCCATAGGTGGTCAC
Source organism: Pseudotriccus pelzelni (assembly GCA_035584735.1). NCBI lineage: Eukaryota > Metazoa > Chordata > Aves > Passeriformes > Tyrannidae > Pseudotriccus > Pseudotriccus pelzelni. The sequence goes on from JAWMRA010000130.1 coordinate 15,056,705, forward strand.
TGGTAGGATGTTGGAGAAAACTGGGGACTTTTTTACCATCTCTACATGCTTTCAGATTGGTGTCTGAGGCCTTTATGCTCTTTTCTGCTTCCCTCCCAACGTTAATCCTTTCATTAACTGAGCCTGCATCAACTTAAAACAGACCTCCTTGTACAGCCCTTTAACATGTAGCATTAATTATTTGGCAATATGGAAATTATGACCAAGTAGTGCTCAGTTAGAAAACACTGAGGTCAGAGTCAGGCCCAGAGCTGCTTGACTCAATGTAGGAGATTACAACCTCCTTTAGCCTTACTGCGAAGGCAATATCTGAAGTCTCCTCAATCAATGCAGTGCAGTCATGCAGGTCATGATGGAGTTGAGGGTCTTTTCTGGTAGAGCTGCTCCCTATTTGAGATGAATGTCTTTAAAAACCACATGGTCTGCATTTTGATTTTGTCCTTGTTATAGTCTCATTGGTAGATGTAAAGAATCACAAGGACAACAATCTGAAAGGTTATGTTTCACCTTCAATCAGTTTCATACGCTTTTTCTCAATTGACTAGGCCATTTGTAAAAATATTTTCTATCACATCAAAATTGAAGCAGGTGAATGAGGTAAGGGCATGTTAGTCATGTGTCCAGAAGTGCCAGGTGTAATTTGAGTTCCTTTTGATGGAAGTATAAATAATTGATAATCAAATTAAAAATAAAAAGTACCAGGTTTCTTTTCTCATTATAAAACAGTGCCCCCATTGAATCTGTATGTATATGAGATGATAATACCTGGCATATATATAAGCCAACAGCATTCAAAATGGAATGAATACACATCAGAAGTGATACAGCACAGCTGGGAGCTACTTAGGATGCAGTGTTCTGGTTATGCCAGTAGGGTGTTTCCGTTGTCTTCATTGTCTTAGTATCCTTTGGGAACCACCTGGCCTTATCTCCTTCCTGGCAGGCAACCCATGAAGGCAAAGCTGTTTCCAGCTCTCCAGCCCTCTCTCCCTCTCCATGAGGCAACTGTGGCTACAAGTGAACACAATTTTCAAAACCAAAAATGCTAATCAGAATTAAGATACTGGGTTGGTGTTTGTTGTCCATTACAAGCCATTTTTCCAATTCCAGAATGCTATCACAAATCAAGCTTTTTTCCTTTATGGTGCTCTTCGGTTTTCAGGTTTTATGGTCTTCTGATAAAGAATGACAGACAGAACCTGTTGAGGTGTTCTGCCCAGCTGCAGTCCTCAAAAAAAATCTAGTTGTCTTATCTTTCTTTCTTCCTAGGCAGCATAGCCAAGGATTTGAACCACCTTATCTTTTTTTCTAGGTTCTTGTTAGGTATTCTCTTGAAACTGATTATTCAGAGATTTAATTTCCACAAGTGGTTTGTGTGAGTCCATATGGCCCTTCCTTACTGTCTGTATCTTTAGGTTAATGACCGATAGCTATATAATATAAATACTGTGTAATTTCATGGTAATTATAACATGTCTAACTGACTGACCCAGAATACAACATTGCCAGCGTTTTTGGTGTCTTGTCACCTGCTATGGAGAAAATCTTAATAGAGAGCTGGAATGATTCCAGCCCTGACCCATATTCGGATCTACATGTGCTACCCACCACGCTGATGGAGCTTTCTTCCAGCAAGGGCACTTTGCCAGGACCGACTCACAACTGGAGGCGAGGAAGTGAAAGGCGCAAGAAGGGAAACAGAAGGAAAGTTTCCACACAGACACTCAAGGAGCAAGGGAGGCTGAGTAGCCTGCCTTTTAAGGCGCACAGTGTTATCTTTAATTGTTACACTGTGTTTAGATTCCTGTGGTAGGCACCTTAGAAAAATCCTAAAATAGACACAGTACACAATTTTATTAGTCTGTTTTGGAGGCAAATTATAGTGCACGCATAACCACAAGTTTTGACCCTTATTCCCAGGAATCTGAGGGGAGCATCTCAGGACCTGATTCTGGTATCATAGTATGGTTTCCAGGGATTCTAAGAATACTGAGCTGAAAATGAAGCTGGGAAAAATGAATGGGTAACTCAGAGAGGTGTCTTGTCCAAGCAGACCACAAGTATTGTGCTTGAGTTCTTCTCTCTGTTTATCTAAATATATATTCAGTTGGAATATGTTTTCTTCTTGAGAGAGTGAGTATGTTATGAACTTTTTCTGCAGAAAGCAATGGAAAGTTGTGGTGTAATTCAGCAAGGCGTGTTCAGGCTTTTCTGTTTTTCCTGGTAGGCATTAAATTTACCTCAGAGCAATACCACAAGCATCAGTCAGACTTTGGCCAATTTGTGTCTTTGGATCATGCACATATCTTCCTCAGCAATTGGTGGACAGATAGGCTGTGAGATCATACAGATACATTCCAAGAAAGCAACAGGATATTAGCCTGAGCACTTGGAAGGGGGAATGAGGAAGAGGAGCATATGGCCAAAACCAATATCTATAAACATTGCTTGTGCTGCTGTATAGACATAAGGCAGAAATGGGTGAGCTAACCCTTCTAGCAGAGGAAGAGAAGTTTGGCATTGTGAACACCTGCTGAAGCGTGATGGTATGGCAGAAAATGAGGAGAGAGAAGATGAAGCTTAGCAGAAAAGTTAGATGCAGTGGTAGGATGCTCAACCACAGGATTTTCCTGCATTTGTTGCTTATGAAGAGGGACCATGTGGTGAGATCTCAGATTAATGTTCCTGTGTAATATGAAGAGGGTTATAATCAGCTTCTCAGTTGGGGAGAGGCTATTAATTACATGATAGTGGGAATCAGGAAAGGCCGTGAAGAACGTAGGCAGGTGCTCACTGCCCCTTGGTGATTTGCTTTGCCCCTTTTTGTTCCTCAGCTAGTGTTAGATAACTGAATAAGCATTCCTAATCCGTTTTTGTGAAGTATAGGAGAGGTTATTTTAAAGCATCTTCACCATATTGGGAGAGGAAATTGAGTGTAGTGCTTTTTGTTTAGTTTGATTTAAGTTAAGCTTAAAGAGCCCTGGGAGCCACCTGCAATTCCGTCAGCTGAGGGGAGGCAATACAAACTTGCACAGCTTTTCAACATGTGAAATCTTTGCCCAGAGTCTCAGACAGGTGCCAAAATTGACTTCAAGTATCTGCCTTTTAATCTTGTCACCTTTTGTATATGAGAAAAGGATAAGACAGGATATGCATTGATACCTTAAATCTCTAAGAAAATAAAATACTGTTTTTTGAACACCTAGTCCAGTCTAGAACTACAGAGAGGCTTCCCCCCCACCCCTCTGCTTTCAAGCGAAGCAAAGAAGTAGTTTCCAAAAAGAAAGTACTATATAAATAATGTATGTGTCCTGAGGGGAAGGATCATATCAAAACTAACACCACAGCACTAAACTTTTAAAAATGCAATACTTTAAAAATAAGGGAACTTGTCAGAAAACAGCATGAAATGAAAAACCAGAGGACACATGGTAGATGCAAAATGGAAAGTGTAATCAAATGCAGTTGCAGAAGGCGGCATTTTACTAAAAGAGAGTTGAAAGAAAAGCAAACCCAGAAAAAACTAGTACGTAGGCAGGTATGACTGACTGGCTGGGTTGTAGTAGCTTTTGATTGTAGTAGTTGCTTAAACAGCTGCCCCGATGGAAATGTTGATCCACTTGAAAGTTGGTGAGAAAAACAAAACTTATAGGAGACAAAGAAAAAAGTGATAATTAGGTCACAGAAAGTAAATAAAGAGTGGCTAGCCAGAAGCAAATACAGCACTGAATAGATTCAGCACCCCAACCACCTCATGTTCTGCTCTTGCTTAGGAATGAAGGTTACCCCCCCAAAAAAAAAATTCCTCTTATTCTGAGTATTTTAAAAATAATAGTAAAAAAACTTCGTTAAATCCCACAAAAGAAAGGTGAATGTCTTTGTCTCATAACTAGAAGGGAGAGTTTCTGCAAAGCATTACCCCAATTTTAAGGAAGCGAAAAAGAAAAGTTCTACCTCAGCAATACTACAAAATTGCAGGACGTGCTTGTGTCACTGTATTGCTCATCCCTACTCCCTGGTGTACCCTGTTGGGTGGGATCACGTGTATTTGTGACTGTGGTACATCTGTATGGCTGGTGAATCAGCAGGGATGTTAATTTTAAGTATGAGAAGACGACTTAGGAAACGTCTTATGATACCAGAAAAGTTAGTATGTCAACAAAAAATATAACAGGAAAAAACAATACGGTACTACAAATGATGTGATACGATAGGGACATGTGGTTTCTGTAAAACAAAATCATGTGTTCTTCTACTAAGATGTTTTGAGCACATCAGGAGAATCATGAACTTAAGAATCAGTTGAAATTTATTTGGTCTATAAAAAAGCCTTTGGCAAAGTTTCTCACAGAGAAGCTGCCAAATAAATTAAGCAATATGATGTACTATGGCAAATTAGAAATCCACCAAGAGACAGTAAAACAAAGGGTAGGAAGGAATTAGCAATTTTAAGCATGACAAAAGGCTAACAGAGGGGTGTTCCATTACTAAAAGTGGAATTGTGCATGTTTTGGCAAATGTGATCTGCGCAAAATTATGACTGTGGGTAAGAGAATTGTAGATGATACAACCTTATGTGCATGAATCAAGATTAGAAAAGGCAAAGCTTGAAAGGAAAAAAAAAAAAGGCTGGCTGACGGATAAACAAGGGGGCAAATGAAGTTATTGTTGACGAATACAAGGTACTGTACCTTGGAAACCAGAGTCTAATAATGCACCTGACTGTCTGATATAATGAACTGTAAGTGCTCAGGAAAAATATCTGGATATCATTGTAGACAGTTCAGTGAAAACCTTTCCTTGGCATGCACAGGAGTGGTTAAAAAGTGCACTAAATATTTGAGTGTCTGGAGAATAAAACAGAAATAACTCTGAAAATATAACAATGCCATTATTACCATATAGTATGCTGCCACTTCTGGTCACTGAATCAAAAGAGACATATCAGAAATGGAAGGGATTTTAAAAGCTGGCAATGAAAATTATTAGTGGGATGGCAAAGAGAGAACTCCCTTTGAAGAAAGAAGCTGAAAGGAATGAGACTGCCAGAAGGGTGAGAGAGGTGTGATCCAAGGTGGGAGGTGTGATCAGAATAATGCATGTGATAGAGAAGATAAATCAAATTGCCTCTTTTTTTTTCTTTCTTGTAATTTGAGAATAAGGAGGCAGCAAGAGGAACTGAAAGAGGCAAAAATTAAAAACTGTGACCAATAGATGACTCGTATCGAAATCCTCAAACCAGTCCTTACAAAAAGTTTGTAAGCACTGTATAGTTTTGTTGAAAACATCAAGCACACACTGAAATAACTGTAGAAACACAAGATATCATTTGAGAGTGGGCAGACTGTAGGGTTAATAAAATAATGATAGAAGTACTTTGCACGGGCAAGGAGAACATCCATGGGTAAAGGAAATAAACTCAGAAGCCAGAAGTCTGTAAGTGTTTCTGATATAAGTCAAACAGTAGTTTTATGGGATTTTGAAAGAAGCATTCTCTGTCAGCAGGTTGTGTGCTGTGGCTTGTTGCAGTGTAATTCAGAGAGATCCAAATCTGGCAGCAGCTGGGCTCAGACTGGGACTTTGGGAAAAACCTGCCAGCTTCACTCTTGTCTCCTCCTAACTGCGATTCTTGCAGGAGTGGCCTATTTGAGTCTAAAGAAGACATCTGATGGTTTGAGTAGCATTAACACAGTGTAAGAGCCATTCTCTGTCTCATGGAGGGAGAAGGCAGCTTTTTGGACTGCAACATTGTGTGGCCTAGATCTCCCCCGTGGCTTTCTGTGTAGCTCTACAGGGTTTCTTGTTTTTCATTCTGCAGCAAGTAGTTGCTGCCTTGACTTTTCCCTCCAAATAGCATAGAATGGCCAATTCCTGGCTCTTTCAGCTGCTGTTGAATTGGAAAATAAGGGACAGTTTTTCCTTTAGAGGGACTTTAGCTTCTGTTTCTAATAGTGTTCAAATTTTTAAATGAAATTATGTATTTTTGAAAATAACATAAATATGTTAAAAGCTTCTGGTGGCAGTAGACTTTGAACATTGGAGGCTAAATATTTGGTTTGATGGGTTTTGTTGGGTTTTTTTTTCTTAAATCTAAAATTTTTCCTTTTGATACGAAAATATCTGGGCTTGAATTCTGTCGTTCCTTTGGCTGCAAGTTATAAATGTACTTTGTTTTATGAGAAATCCATAGAATTTCTCAACTGTTACTCTCTTTGGGCAGGAGAAAAATCCAACTCAAATGAATCAGTCACTCCTATTTTCATCCATTCTCAAAAGATTATGCAGGGGTGGCATGCCATAATCCCAAGGAGAGAAGGTGGGCTCCCACATTGACTCAGCCTTCTGAAGGCATCATATTGATGATTGTGATAAGGGCCTCTAGAAGAAGTGGTTAAATATGTAGGCAGGGAAATGATGATTGAAGGGGATCCTGGAGAGAAATCCTGACACAGAATCTCAGTGGGTGTAAGAGATAGAGTTGCCATGGTGAGAGTGCTTGCTACCATCAGTACATCTTGGTGCTCTTCATGAAGGGTGCTGTGAATACTGCTGTGCTCACAGACCATCCTGTTTCCAGTAGTGTAGACAGGCAATCTGCTTGGCATTTCCACTGTAACCTGTTCATATTTAGGATTTATTGTGCTGCAAGGTTGCTTTAAATCTCTGTCAGGTTACCATTAGCTTCTTTCTTTCCTTTTTTTTTTTTTTCCTGTTATTGTTGTCAGGTGCAGTTATAAGACTCTAGAGTTACTTTGTCTGTAAATGTCATGCTTATAAAATACTGAGAATGTCATTCTGTGAAACAGCTGGCCAAGACAAGTGCTGTCTTGCTTTATGTTTGTCTAGTACTATTCTCTGGAGTCCTGGAAGAAGTGCTGAATGAAAAGTTATACAGCACTAGTGAAATGTGTCTTCACTGAATGCAAAAAGTACAAAAAGAGGGACATCTCACAGCTTCACGTTTTAGCAGAGCAGAATTGAGGTCTTGTGTATGTAGAGCTGGGAATCCTGGATTGTGACCGAGTTCTTACTACACAGAAAGTTAACTGGGCCAAGTCTGCAACCATGGGAAACTCCAGTCTGAATTTTGTCAGGGCTGTGTTTCGGAAATGCTGCTGTTATCCCAGAGCTCTGCAGTGTCTGCACCAGGACTCTTGGGATGTAGATCTCAGCTCTGCAGGAAACTGGAAAGCGCTGAAAGCCTTAGCTAAAGCTGGGTTTTCCAAGCTCCCTGGTGTAGAGCTGAGCTTTGATTAGAGCTGGAGCTCTCAGGGCTTTTGGGCTCCCAAACTGTAGCAGCAGGGCTTGGATCCCTGGCACAGCTGGCTGCTTCTGAGCCAAGCCCAGGGAGCAAGGGAAAGGGTGCCGCTCAGTAGGGTAGTGGAATCACTTGCCAAGAGTTCATAAAACCTCTCCATGTTTCAGGTGAAATATTTTGCATACAACAAATTGCCATTTTCCAGCGGGAATCTGTCTCACTGAAATGTTTCCAACGAACTCGAGTCACAAGTGAAAGCTCAGTCTGGTGCTAGTTTGCCCTGATCACATGTTCATCAATTAGTAAGGAGCAAATGTATGTATTTGCCAGTATTTCTGCAAGGCTAGCCCAGAATGCCACTGTCAGGATTTAAAATTTATTTGTGGAGTCACAGTGAAAAAACTTTTCAATAGAACTGCTGCTTTACTCTGGGCTCAGTTGTTCGTTCCCTTTAGCAAGTACTGTATCAAGCAAGAAATTGTATAATTATATGTATGTAATTTATATAGTTTGAGTGTGTCTGTTCATATGATGTGTTAGCGATTACATATGGGTGGATGGAGCTCTCTTTAAAAGGTCATTAGAATCAAACCTAGTATCTAGAGTACTAGGCACTGTGTTCATACTGGAGCATGCAGGCTCTGTGAGAAAGAGCCTGCAGTCAAAGTATGAGGACAGTAAGATTAACTGTGATTCTTAATTGACTCTTAAACTAGAATAAATTGCAAACACCGACTCTCATGTTTGTATTTTATCACAATAGAGCTGTTTATTTTCTGGTAGAATTAATTTGCAGTAACTCCTTGGTATTGCAAGGTGCTGTGTTTTTACCCTAATGATACATAAATCAATGAAGGACATTGCTATGCAGGTTGGTTTGGGTTTTTTGTTGGGTTGCTCTGAACAATTTTTATTTGTGAGGTTGCAAAGAATAATGTTTGTTTTTTAATCAAGAAAGCTACTAGTTATAGTTTGGAAGTCTTTATGTACTGACAGGTCATCAGGATCTGGTTGTAAGGACTGTTTGATCCAAAGCAGACTTCATAATTTCCAAGCTGCAGAAACAGATGTTCCTGATTTTTCTGTTTTTAGTTGAGCCTGATGTTTGTGTTCTTTGAGTTACATGTGAAAGAATCCTACTGTTCCTAGTGCCTGACTGCTTTCCAAGTGCTCAGAATGAAGAGTTGACTCATTAGTTAGCATCTTCTTTTTCATTTAAAATAGCATGAAAAATGTAGAGTTGAGATTTCTACAATGCTATTAATCTGCTTAACGCATGCTTTTATCTTGCACCTCTCGAACCAGGTTCATCAGCACCAAGACAGGGGTGAGACCTTTCAATGCCAGCTATGCCCTTTTACCTCCTCCCGCCACTTCAGCCTGAAACTCCATATGCGTTGCCATCAACATTTCCTCAGGACAGAATCTAAAGTGAAGGAGGAAATACCAGAAACTGAGGTGAAGGGGTCACCACAGCTAAACAGTGACTCCTGCCCGGGACCACAGAGGGAAGGAGGTGGACCTGACCTCACGGGATCAGCATCTGTATCTAAAACACCTGATGTGGCTGGGCAGCCTGGTGGGGTTGTTCCACCTTTACTAGTGAAAGAAGAGCCCAAAGATGACAGTGGTGTCTCAGCTGCACCTTTTGCTCTTAGCACTGTTGACAGAGCCCCCAACAACACAAAGCTGAAAGACTCCTCTGACTTTGTGGCCAACACAGCATCAGCACTATTCAGCCAAGACATCTCTGTCAAGATGGCATCAGATTTTCTTATGAAGCTGTCAGGTAAATGAGCAGCAAGTGGCAGCATCAGCTGCTCCTCTATGGGCTAAGAAACGCTCTGCCTTGAGTTTGCTAAGTCACAAGGAGGAAAACATCGTAGCTTCTTAACTTAAAATTTATTGTTTCTTTTGATAGGAGAGGTGCATAATGGGGGGAGGAGGGGAAACAGTGAGGAAAGAGAGGGATTTTGCTGTTTAGTTGCTGGGATTGGGAGTGAGGACTTTTTATCTAGGCTTTGAAGTTCATTGACAATTACCTTGGCATATCTCATGTGGTGTGTTTTTAAGGCATGCTGAATACCTGTAGTTCTGGTTTGAAATCACACTGGTTTGAAAATTCAGCTCTTACATTCTCTGCCTTTACACCCATTAAACAGGACCAATAAAGTATTGGTTACCTTCCTTTCAGAGTAGTATTTGAGGTCTGAGTAATAAATACGTATGAAATTTGAGTGTTACTGCATTTCTTAGTTATTAACACTTTTTTTTTTAAGGGTGGTCCCAGATTCATGAACAGCTTTTAATTTTTTTATTATTTTAATTGAAATCATACCTGAAATCATACCTGATGCAAAGCACGTGTTTAGTGTTTTTTCACTGTCAGATTATTGCTGTAGGAATTATATTCATATGTGAGACTATGAAGTGGAGGTTGTGTTTAGGGTGAATCTATTATATTTTATGTGCTCTTTTATTGATGTGACTGAATACTTCAGAACTGTGGATTTGCTGGAGAGGTGCTCTATACCAAATTTTTTCAAAATTGGCCTTGAATTTTTAAAGAGAAAGATTCAGGAAAAATGTCGCTGAAGAAACTTCTGTTTCACAAGGAGATGTCAGTTCCTAGGGCAAGTTTTAGACTTTGGAGATAGAAAATAACCTTTTCAACAGAGAATAATTAGTCACCTTTCTCCTTTAAATGGAAAGTAAGTTATTATACGTAAGTCATTTTAGCAAATTTTATTGTCATGTAAACTAAGGAATTAGCTCTGTCTTAATGCCATTGCCTTGGTGGAACCACAGCCATTTATTTAGGTGAGGCTTACGGTCCTTGTCTGCCCAGACTTTTATACCTCTGGGGTCAGTTCTGTGAGGAATGGAGTACAATGGGTAAACACAAAAAGTCAAGACTGAGGCTTCATGGAGCCAAGCTGGAAAACAGAAAAGAGCTAAGGGCAAGCAGGAGTTGAATTGGGCTGGCACAAATGATTTGCTGTGTGAGTTGGAAGAAGCCATAGAACCCACCCTTTAAACAAAAATTTAATAATCCATTGATATAATTTATTGCTATGACTAACAAAAAGCAGGCAGGATGAATCTGTTTTGACTTGCTTGTAGATTTATTTTTTTTTTACTGGCGTTTCAAATTTGGGCTCTATATGAAATCCATTTTACATTAACTAAGAGCTGTCCCACACACGGGGTCGTTCTGATGTCGATCTTAGATTTGGGTTGCTGTGCGCCAAGTGGCTCCTGCACATTAGCAGTACTGACCTAGAGATGGTAGTGCTCATGATGGCTGCATGTAGCAGAAAGCAGGAGGGGAGGGGGAAGCCTGAAAGCTGGGAAAACATACACCATTTTGATGTGTTGCTTTTCATGTAGCAGTTGATGGGAAGCTGTTTACAGTTTGGCAGACGGTCGTGTTTTCAGTGTCTGATCTATTGGCATCAGAAAAAGGATACATAATGCACATTATTCATGCAAAAGGCCTATGCGGTTATTTTATGGTGACTTACTAAAGGTCTTGAAACCTGACTTGTATGCACTGTTACCTAGCAACATGTTATAAAGTCACTGGGGGAGCGAGATGTATCTGTAATTTTGTATGTGCGCATATTTGGATTAAAATGGGCTGCCAGTCACCAAGTTTGCTACACGAGAAGAGCAATGTCCAAAGGAAAGGAATTTCTTTTCTTCTGTGATTTATTTTGTTACATACATTTACTGCATGCTTTCCTCCATATAGTGTGCATAAATTTAGAGGAGAAATAATTCTCTTTTAGCAAGTTGTCTGAGTATTAGCTGCATTTTTTGATGGCTTGCTAGCTGAGTGAAGTTCCTTTGAGTGATTTCTTTATTACCACAGTCTTGTTAGGCCCATCAGAGCTTCAATTATTTGCCTTACCTTTCCAATGATATAAATCTTTTGACATCTCAAATTGCATATGCCAATTGTAACAGCCAGCACAGATTTGTGAGACCAAATTATGTCAAAACAATCTAATTTTCTTCTCTGACAGGCCTCATGGCTAAGAAAGAAACAGTAGATAGATACACAGACTTTTAGAATTTGGCATTTATTCGTATTGAATATTGATGATTTAAATTAACATTTATTTTTGCTTGCCAACGCTTATTGCTCCTCTTCTTGGTTGGTGTCAATTTGTATAGTTTTAGTTACATGTGAAACCTCCGGACCTGTTGGTTCTCATTTCTGTGCAGTATCAGCCTCAACTTTTTCCAAGTGTGTGACTCAGAGGAGTGCTTGTCTCCCTTCAGGCCGGAATTCCAGTTCCTAAAAGTTTAACTGGTGCACCTAGGGTGAAAGGCGGTACAAAATTGGTGTTTTTTTAAGTGTTGTGAATTTTAAAACTGAATCTGAATAAGCATGTGTATAATCTTGACTCTCAGTATTATTTCTGAGCGTGCAGTGCAGCACCTCTCTGGTCCAGATGAAGTGGATGTCAGATGGTTGGAAAACAGTACGTTGAAAGTAGTCCACAGTCTAAAGAGAAGAGTTGCAGTCAAAAGAGATCTGTGAAAAACGTGCAACTGTTCAACAGACAGCTGCACAAACAGGAGATCAGGAACAACTATCTAGGTAACGGTTCTGTGGGAAAGGAACAAGAGTTAACAGCATCATATTAGTGCTAAAAAGGACATAATTGTACTGGGATGCAATGGAGAAATAGCCTCAAATAAGGAAGAAACAGTCCTGTTCTCAGTCTTGCGGAGGTCCAAGGTTTTGGCACTATAGCTTATAAAGAGTGCAGATAGGTAGAAAGATTTAAAAGGATACCGTGGAAATGACTGGGAAGATTAGAAAACATGTCCAGTGAGGAGGGCTAAAAGGCTGCTGTGAAGCCCAGAGAGAAGACTAAGGAGAGTCATTAATGAGCCTTTAATGCATTAAAATGTGTGCCACAGGGAGAAGGAAATAATCTGTTGATGATTCATCATAGAACCATAGAATTATTTTGGTTGGAAAGTACCTTAAAGATAAACTGGTCCCAACCCCCCTGCTGTGGACAGGGACACCTCCCACTCAAAGCCTTATCAAATGTGGCCTTGAAAACTGCCAGAGATGGGGCATCCACAACTTCTCTGGCCACCATGTTCCAGTGCCTCACCACCCTCACAGTAAAGAATTTCTTCTGTATATCTAACCTAAATTTCCCCTCTTTCAGTTTGAACCCATTACTCTTTGTCCTGTTGCTACAGTTCCTGATGAACAGTCCCTTTCTGGCTTCCCTGCAGACAGATGATGTCTATCCTCCCCTATCCACCAGTGCTTAGCCCTGTCACAGAAGGCCACCAGATTTGTCAGGCATTACTTTTTCCCGTAGTGAAGCTATGTGGATTTGTCACTTATCACCTCTTTGTTTACTATGTGCCTTAGCATAGTTTCCAGGAGAATGGAAATGATTGTTATTAATCATAAAATCATCATAATTAGGACAAAAAATAACAGGATTATATTGCTGTAATTTTTAAGTTAGCATTAGGAAAATCTTTCCAGAGTTGAGCTATGTAAGCCCATGTGATGGTTTGTCTGGAGAGACTGATGCATCTCTGCCACTGGACAAGTTTAAAAACATGTCCAGAAAAGCTTAGGGGAGCTTTAAAGAGGCTGAGAAATACTGGTGTGGGTGACCTTTTGAGACCCCTTCATCCTGAATTCTGTGTCATTGCTCGCCAGAAAGATATTTAGTTATGTTTTATGAAATAAGGCGTAATACAAATCACCAAATGTAAATCTAAAAGTTAAAACAAATCTTGATTTTTTTTTTTTCTGGATTCCATTCTCCAGGTCCTAATTTAAATTAGGAGAGGCTTTCAAATTCACAAGAAATTTAAAAGGGTTTTCTGAAACATTATTTAAACTTTTTGTAAAGAGAATTAGCAGATGACTCTGAACATATAAACAGAGGAGTATTTAAGTATGGGCATGTTTTTACCTTCAAATCTTCCCTCTCTTTTTTCAGTAGAACTGGTTGCATGACTTGAGGTTTCCCAGGTACTTTGTGGTATCAGTGCTTTGCCAGAATGTTTTCTTCCTCCAGTCCATTAATTCCATATTGAAACTTTGTAACAGCATTCATATCTTAATTTGAAGAGTCTTTGGTTTTTCTGTTTCAAAGATTTCAGTGGCAGACATTATACAACCATCTCTTTAAATACTGATGTCCTTCTACCCGCTTTTAAGGCTTGGGGTTTTTTTGTAATAAAAAACGTGTCTTTCACAATGATCCAAATTACAATGGCCCAGTGTACCCTAGTGGTGTTATTATTGTGCCTGTGTTATGTGCTGCAGTTACTTTTAACATTTGAAAATAAATGAATCCCAACAAAATGAATGGGATTCTTGCACTATTGCCCTCAAAGGGATTCTGTGTGGAAACAGTAATTGTAACACATACTTCACTGCTGGCCTCTCTCCCCCACCACTCTGTGTTAAACAAGTGTATTACTCTGGAAAGCATGTCTCTTCATCTTTTGAAGTGTTATCAAGTGGGCCCTGCTTCTGGTGTTCTTTTTACGTTCCCCGAGTTACTCACATGGAGGAACTTTAAAAGAGAGAGGAGGAAGGAGCTAACATGCTGAGGGTTTGGGACTGGCCATGTTAAACAAAGGAGAAAATATGTTTTCGCCCATAGTCGTACCTGCTGTCACTGTCTTGTGAGAAGTCAGATCTTTATTTTGGAAAACAATGCCACCGTGGGACTTTGGTGACTGTCCAAAATATTGGGACTTTGCATTCATGTTTTATTAGCTGATTCCATTAATGGAATAATGAAAGAGTAAAACATCAGACAGCTACATAAAATGTATTAGTAGATAAGCTAAGTAATCACTTGGATTATTTGTTGTGTTTGGCTCTTGAAAATTGCTGCATTCCTTAAAGGTAACACAAGTAATTTGAAATGTTTTAGCATTTGCCATTGACAGTACTGAACTGACTGGCTTGAAGTCTTCAAAGAGCTCTTTTTAATAAAATAAAAGCATGTCCAATAAAATTGTCGTAATTGATGTATTTGTGTAGCAAGTTCCAAAGAAAAGACTGTGCTGCCTATATTTAGGTTTTATAGTTTATGCTAGAATGTAAAATTTCAATTAGTGTATATATAAGTGCACAGGACTGGCAATTGTTGAGCCATGTCCTTAATTTAAAAATACTGTTAATTCCATAAAGTTGCTGTCAAGGCATATACTCCTGATGTCATGGAGATCTCTCATTGAAGTGTCTCTCCAGATTCACATTTTAATAATTTCCATATAGATCTTTCTTTTATTTAAAATAAAATTGTGAAGGAAAAATAGCACAGCTACTTGAAACTAGGACAAATAAAAACTTATACTAAACTTTGCTGCTGATATATCATCACCCTTACAATCTCTTTTCACTCTTACGCTTGGAGTATAAGACTAGACTAGACTGCTTCCCTGATTACACTATTACTCTGGGCAGAAGTCTGAGCTCATGAACCTTTCTCTCACATCTATCCGAAATGGGAATTGAAAACACTGTTAGTTTAATCATCTCTGATTGTTTGTTTTGTTTTTTTGTTTTCTTAAACAAATACCAAGGTCAGTCTCCTGGTGTTTCTCGCCTCTATTTCTATTCCTTTGTAGAGAGAAGACATTTCCATATTGCAAGCAATGCTTTCCTGTCAGCAACAGATTTCCCTTTGCTCCTTTCACTGTCCTCCCTCTCTTTTGTCCAGCTTTCTCAGAATTTTACCTATTCTGCTGCTGTTTTGATATTTACCTGGAAAGGAGAAGATGGTCTGGCAGAGGTTACAACCTTGTTTAGCCTGTAGGGCTTTGGCTGTATAACGGACATCTTGGGGCATGCAAGGATGTGTGGTCCTACAGGTGCCTTAGCAATTTGCCTAATTCCTCCATTCCACTGGGATTAGAACACTCTGAAATTTTTAGGGCATGGTAGCAGCACTGGTCATTCTCCAATGCTGTGTCTCTTTTTGCTTGACCCCAGCTCCCTAAATACAGAGCAGCTTTAGAGAAAATCGGGATAGTTAGCTGGCCTTTTCTTAACCCCTGCTTACAATTTTAAACGTACTTAAGCAAGATGGTTTGGAAGATCTTATATTTTCAGTGCTCTCTGGAACCCAGGGGTGTCAAGTCATGGCATCATTGTATTTATTACGATTGTCTATTCTGACATTCCACATTCCATTGATAAAAAGAAATTTTGTTTCTTTTTTTTTCATTGATACAGAGAAACTGAGGGCCCTTGACTCGTAAGTGGCTTTTTTCATTGATAATACCCATCCTGTTCCTTATAGCCCTACAGGTTATTTTATTTGGCTGAGAGCGGAGTGGAGGGCTTTAAAACTGAGGTGTAATTGATTTAGAATTCCCAGGAGGGTTGGATAACATGAGGTGCTCTGGAACAGATTAATACTCCAGGGCAGGAGGTGCTAAGAAGAAATGAGAGCCCAGCTAGACTGGCCTGCTAGAAGAACAGTATTTCTCCTTCTAGGCCACTTAGTGTATACAGCCTCTGTGTTTAATAAGTTGAGCATAATATATCAGCTCAATTGGATTTTAGTCTGGAGATTCTCCAACTCCAGGTTCCAATTCCATAGATTTTTCTTGCAAAGCAATTCTTTCACTGATGGCTGCTTCTGCAGTGTTTGTACCTCTTCCTCCGTTCTTGAATGTTATCAAACGTGAGCCATAGTCTCCACGCAGAATGCCAATACCCACATGCACATTTCAATTACTAGAAAGAAAATAGTAGATGACCCAAGTCATACCCTTTATTGACCAGAGCTGCCTTCAGGGTGATGTGATGCCCATTGTCAGGGACTTGTGTCTTCCAAATACTGCAGAACTGATCTGTCAAAGGTCCTCGGTTTCTTTTAACCACCCCAACCCACATCTTACCATCTGGAATGGAAGGCTTTTTGTCATTCAGATTCTCTAATTCCAGTAAGAACTGGATAAAACACTGCCCTTTCTTCCTCAGGTAGAAGTCATGCCATGGTTCTCTTGCCATGCTGGCTCTGAGGAAAATCTCAAGGAGACCAGTTCAATTTGCAGTACATTTGGAATGTGTCCTCAGTTTCCCCTTTTCCCTCAGCCATGACTGCCCTGGTCTCTCATCTCTGTAGCTGCAGTCAGGCATCACTGGTAAAATAATGTGATGGTGCAATGACGAACTGTTGCACACACATTTTCCTCACAGTTCCTTTTGATCCAGACTCTATAGATGCTTTTACTCATGGCCTCTACTGTGTGGCAGCATTTTTGTTGTGGATTCTGTTTTCATTCTCTTGTTCTTCGCACAGACAGATGGAATAGTGACCAACTCCATGCTGATTGTGACTTGTAATATTGAGCTTGGCTTGCAGTAATCAGCCCATTTTTCGTCTTTCAATTATAAGTGTTTTGGACATTTAGAAATCCTTGTAAGTGGACTGATGCAGTTAGCAGCTTCTATCAGAGTGTTTCAGATTAGTGGCAGATGCCCAAAGCTTTTCTTGTGGCATTTGGCAGTTTGAGGAAAGTGGTGTAACTTTCATCATCTACTTTTGCCAAATGGCTCAAATTATTCTAGTTGCCAGGAAGATAAAAATCAGCAGTCTGGAATATTCTTTGATCTGTGTTTTTTCTGGATATGGAATGGAACAAATGGAGCATTAGCAATGGAGCTTGAGAGACTCCTGCCTGTTAGTTGCATTTGCTGGGTGGGTTTGTTTTTTTTAACTTGCTGTGTATTTCAAAATTAAATTGCTGGGTTTTTTGGATTTGGTCTGCAGGCAACACATCCTTCATTCTGTTCTCATGGCTGTTCATAATGAATGTAAATTAAATACAAGTTTAAGTCTATGTATGTGTATCCATTTTTGTATGTAGATAGAAGATACTATTCCTTCTGGGGAGTAATAATTTTGTCATTCAAATTATGTTATTAGTCTTCAGCATAATCTTTTTAGTTTTTGTCTAGTTCTAATTTTTTTAAGGATTCCTCAATCATGGGATTTTTTTTAAAAAACTGGTCATAGTAAACTTTTATTTGTCTTATTTGCAATCTTTTTTCTTACATCTGTTTGGTGTTTTCCTTAATATGACTAGTGGATGCATCATAGTTGCTATATCCCATGTGTTAGTGATTTTGCCCATAGTTGTGGATCCAAGATGAGAGAGAGGCAAGAGCAGTGGGAACTTTTGTTGCTTAGGGGGTTATTTGGGGTTTTTTGTTTGTTTTGTATTGCGTGGTGTTTGTTTTTCCCTCTAGTTTTAATGTATGGATCTGATAGACTGGACAACATCCCCCTTCTTTACATGGTCTTCTATTTTAGTTTTCACTTACATTAGAACCTCCTTTAGAACAAAAACCCTATTAATTGTAGCCATTGGATTGAAACTGACCCAGTAGTTGTCTGATTTTGTTTTTATTTTCTGGGGGAAATAAAATGAGGCTTTTCTATTTTTGTGATTTATCTACAATTAAAATGTTTGATTTTTTGAACACGTGGTCAGTTCAAGGAATGTGCTGCCAG
The DNA here is from genome assembly GCA_035584735.1 of Pseudotriccus pelzelni. Lineage (NCBI taxonomy): Eukaryota > Metazoa > Chordata > Aves > Passeriformes > Tyrannidae > Pseudotriccus > Pseudotriccus pelzelni. Next base: position 15,074,501 of record JAWMRA010000130.1, read on the forward strand.
TTAATTAAAGAAATAAAACTTTCCTAATTTATTCAATCCCTCTTCTGTCCAAAACAAAGTGGCTAGAATAGGCAGAATCAGGAACATAGGTAAGAACAATAGTCTGGGATTCTTCTCCCCTTCAGCTAGCTCTGCCAAATGCACATCTTCAGAGCTTCCCCTGGGTTGTCTGACCCTGACCGTATTTCGTATTTCTCATAGGTGGCATCCATAGGTGACAGTGTTCATTATCTCGTGAAGAGCTCGTTTAGATTGTCTGATGCCATGCTGGTAGACTTGTTATCAACATAGTTGTATCATTGTTATCCTGGGTGATGGCTCAGAAGTGTGAGGAAGCAGTGGCTTTAGCAGCATGTGCTGTCACAGTAGGGGAGTTCACGTGTAGGGTAGGGAAAGGGGGACATAGGAAAGGAGGGAAAGTTGATGTTCAAGTCGTTCTGGATGTGTCACTGTCACTAAACTATTTAAACTCTGCTATGACCTACCTCGAATTTCTGGTTCTCTGAGCTATTAGAATTTGGCTCTGTCTTAGTAGGGTTTGAAGATACTCTTCATGGATGGGATGGAATGAAGAGCATCAAGGCACCACATTTCACCTGCCCTTGGATTGGGTCAAATTGGCTGCTGAGTTTTGGCATGGTGATAAGAGGGTTTAATAAATGCTAATTTCTTTCGAAAGCACCCCTTTTGATCCTTCTCCTTGTGGTAGAATAATCCAATAAGCATTTCCTTGTGCATATAATAGCACTTGAGTAATGAAAAAAGTTCCTAGTTTAAGTCTGTGATATTATATGAGTTCTGTTACAGTGATTGTATTTGCATATGAATGTTTTTACATTGTTCTAAAGCTGTCTTATAATGGATCATAGTGTATTGCTGTAAACTTACGCTGATCTGTGTATGTGAGTTTAATATCACCACTGTGTTTTAAATGGTAAAAGAGTATGCTGACTTGGTCTATAGTACTTCCTCCACCTGGCTCATTTTCTGCCCTGCTTCATGGGCAGAGACAAAGCTGGATCCACAGGTTTATGATTGTTCTCACTGGATTGTATTTACCTCCTCACTTGGACTCATGCTTCCTTTATTTTCTGGGACACTTCAAAATTCAAAATTTTTGTTCAAAATTTAAATTTGAAAGATATTTTGTTTTCCCCCACATTCTCTGAAAGTTCAGGCAGAATGCTCCCTATCAGGTGTGCTCAGATCCTGGTGGAGGTATTTTTTGTATCAGTAGCAGCTGCAGTAGGAAGTGAAGGAAAGCAGAAGGTAATTTGGCATAGAAGGTTTGGGTCTGGTTTTTTTTTTTTTGGTGACATTCATCAAAGAAGATAGATGGAATTTTTTTGTTAGTACCTTGGTAAAGTTAAGATTGTATGGAGAGCTTTAGCCTATATTTTTATGAGTTAAAGATTGTCTTAATGGCTCATATTTCTGCTTTTGCTATTTTTTTTTTTATAAGGGGAAATGCAATTCTTACTACTGGTAAAAGTGCCTATAGGTCGTGTTAAAAATTACACATATAAAGTAATTTAATTTCTGAAGCAGTGAATAGAACCGGTGTGTGTGTACATGTTGCTTATGTATATACTCTTTATATCCGTTGCTTTAATCCTGTTCTTTGCCAGCCAACAAGAAAGGAGGAAAATCAAACAACTCTTCAATATAAACTGAAAAGATGTGTACTTTTAAAATTTATTTTAAAAAAAAAAAGAAAACCCATAAAACCGCAAACACAAAGAAAACCACAGAAAACGGACTGGGTGATAATGAACAAAGCTCAGAGGAACAAATATAAGTGTCTAGTTCTGATAAAGATGGGGATTGCACCTCATATTTTAGGATTCAGGTCTCTGGGAAATGCTGAGCACTTCACAGTGGGTTGCAGGAATTCAGGTTCTGTAGGAGTCACATTTTGGGACTGCTGAGAGGGAGAGTATCTGAGGAAATAAGCCAGAAAAATTAAGAGACTAAGAGCAGGTAAGAAGTAGTGAAGTGGAGGAGAAAGTAGACCAAGGACTTAAGCAGGTAAAGGTTGCCAGGTTTTGCTGGGTTGATTTGATGTGTTAGTTCCTTGCCCCTTCAGTTAAATATTATCATCCCTGTGATGTGCCATATGGAAATGGAATGCCAATAGGAAAATATGTAGGGGAGGTAGTAAGGTAAGTTATGAGAGAGCTTGCTTACAAAGATAACAAAATGGGGACAGTGCTCTATCTTTCATGTTTGAGGAGACAGAAGTTTTGAGAGGTGGGAAAGATGTAAACTCATCACATTTTATGGCACTGAACGTGTCATCTGGTGTGTTACTGGGAATTCAAAGTGAAATTTCGATCGAGAATAAGTCACCAAGAGACAGGGAAGGAAGTATCTCTTCATGGTTAAAAATTATAAGAAGAGCTGCTGAAATTTAGCACAACTTCTTTAGCCTTCTGCTTGTTGTGCAGTCTGCCTGTGAATTCATATTGCTGGGGCTTGGAAGTATTGTTTAAGAGCTGGAAGTGGTTTTATCTGTTCAGCCAAATGCATTGCAAAGGATCTACTGTTGTTGAGGAGTATTGGAAATACCCTTCAAGAACAACACTGCTCAGTGTGTAGATTTTAAACAGCCCCCTGAGCTCTCTGTACCCTTCTCAGTGGAGCTGCTTACATGGAGTAATTGAAAGGATTATTTTAAACTTACTCTCTTTCTTTCTATGGATATAGAACTTGAAACAGTGCAGAGCTGTCTTCTGAAAATCCCTCTGTTCCCTTGTTTAACGTAACAACTTTTAGGACCTAAGAATTTGCTGTCTTTTCTCTTTTACTTCCCTCTTAGATTTTCTATCTTTCTACTCTTCATGTCTTGCTTCTTTTCCATGCTCTAAGAACTTAATATGTCATACCCACGGGCTTTGCCAAATTTACTTCACTTAAGGTGAAATGATGTTTTAAATTTCCACCGAGCCTGTAGCAGACCTACAAACCAGGGGACCAGGGAAGTCCTTTCAGGAGGAGAAGGGGCAAAAAAGTAAGATGAGCTGATGTTTTCATGAGCTTTGGTACATGCGGTTTTCATGTTCCAAGACTGCCCCTTTGTACAAAAGGTGCAGAAGTTTGTTTGCCCGTTGAAGCATCTCTGAACATTTTGACATGCCTGCCCTAGCACTTCTCAGGTTATGGTTTCTTCCTGTTACTAGCTGCTCCAGGATTATACATTGCCTTAAGTGTCACTTCTTTCCTTCTCTTGACAGCTGCAAATCAAAAAGAGCCTTTGACTCCTAATTTTAAAGTGAAAGAGGAGCCTAAGGATGAGGAAGGTGCAAGTTCAGCCGTGTCTCAGTCCAACTATGTGTTCAGCCAAGAATCTGAAGCCTCAGCTCCGAACATCCCTGAGGAGAAACTCAAGCCACAGGAAGCACAGGCAAATGTGATGAGGCAGGACATGTCAGTCAAGGCAGCGTCTGAGCTCCTCATGAAGCTCTCAGGTAGATATTTAACTTAATAATATTGAACTTCTTAACTATTTTTTTTCATGTGTGCTAACAGGGTTACCTTGCAAGGAGGTATGTTTAGCTTTAGTAGCAAGTCAAGGAGCGATTGAAAAGGCCTGTCTACACAGTTGCACTTACATAAAGCATATTGGTCTGTCACCATAGTATCTCATTATCTCTGCTCTGTTTTTCAAATTAACCACTATGGAATAAGTCAAAAGAAATGATGCCTTAAAGGTTTCAGATGCTGTAATTTTTAAAATGTACCAAAACATGTTAATACCAATTTATTCACATGTGTCACTTCATTAACATTATAAGAGTGTGTGTCTGTACTGAACTGTACCTGACAGAGCTTTATAAAACATGACTTTTAAAGCCTTTTATTACTTCTGACAGTATCTTGTACTCAAAATTACAAGATACACTGTTAAAAAAAAAATTATATAAACTGAGACAGCTTTCTGCATTTAGCGAGACCACTTGAGCTTGTCTCCATTGCCTTAGTGATACATCCTGCTGCCAGACAAGTAGGCAGTGTGCATGTGTACACACAGAGGTAACGTTAAAGCTGGAGGGAGTCAAACAATGTATGTTCTGCTAATTCTGCTATGTCTAACTGTCAGAATCGAGGTTTAAATTTAAGGGAAAGTAAAAGGATTGAATTATTCCTGCTGGGAACAGGTTAAGTGAACGAGGAAAAGGCTTTGAACTTCTAACAGACCAATATTTAGGACCAAGACATGAAAATCAGCCTATCAGTTTGGGCTTTGTACTTCCACACCTGAACTGAATCTGTTAAGGCAGAATTCTCCAAAACTTATTATGCCAAAGTCATGCAAGAAGTGCCAGTGGAAATGCTTACAAGTTTAGTATCTTCTGAGATCCCTGTCCATCTACCTGAAATCATTTGTGTTGATTAGATCCTGTAAACATTGAATTTGGACTCAAATTTATATCTGAAAGACTCTGACTGACCAGGATCGCCCCCATAAAACATGTAATTAATTCACTCCTGTTCATGCCTGCACACTTCAATTTGAAGAATTTGAATCATCAATTAGCAGCCGATCTGGATTAATGGTGCCAAAAATATTTTCCAAGTACAAAAGTTGATCAGAGCAGAAGTTTCCAGACATTTCACAAATACTCTCAAATACTAAACATTTGGCTACTGGTAAAGTTCACTGTTGCTGCTGGTAACTGGTTTGAGTGTGGTGTTTTGTTAACAAACATTTGCAGCCTAAGGAATGCTAACCTGTGACTCCATTTTGCTTGGTGCATGTAAATTTAGGTAACTGTTTTTATAAAGAAAGAGCTCTGTAACTTAATGTTTTCTTGGGTACTTCAGAGACATAAAGATTCTGGGTTGTGCATCTTGAGTTCAGCAATAGCAGGCTGTTTTCAAATAGCTTTATTACTGACTATTATGTTAGAATCTTTATGTCTTACATATCTGTTTGTATGAGTGAAATCTTGCATGTATAAAATATTGATCAAGTTTTCAGTCCCTTCAGTTGGGACCTCCCAGACTTCGAAGGCTGTAGTAAGAAATACACTGCTGTGACATTTCTCTTACGATATGAGATTGAGCAGTTTTTGCTCAATCAGGTGTGGTCTTTTTGGTGAATCCATAGGTTAGAAGGTGAAGAATGGCTAGGATTTACTGAGTCAGTGTTACTGCAGTTGGTATTCCTGCAGCAGCCAGTGGGTGGGTTTACACCAAATCTATCACATACAGGTTTTCAATTTGCACTGAATTACCCAAAATACTGTATTACCATATAAGTCAGAAACTATAAAGGAGGAAAATGCTAAGATACAGTTTAATGTAGGACAAATATATGAAGAAAATCCAAAATTAATAGCCTCTTTAGTGTTTTGATTTTTGGATTTTTTTAACCTTTATCTGGTAGAATACTCCCAGATCACTCTTGACTTCCCACCTTATCTCAAGCAATTCTGTAGCCTGTTTTTGGGGATTTTAAACTCAAACAATTAAGCCACTTCACCATAGAATCATAGAATGCTTTGGGTTGGAAGGGACCTTAAAGGTCACAGAAATATTTAGGCTGGCAAAGACAACCAAGATCATCGACTCCAGCTATTGACTGATCACCACCTTGTCAGCTGGACCACTATTAGCAATAGGTGCCATGTCCAGTCGTTTTTTGAACACCTCCAGGGATGGTGCCTTCACCTCTTTGGGCAGCCTGTTCCAATGCTTGATAACCCTATCCATGAAGGAATTCTTCCTGATGTTCAACCTGAACCTCCCCTTTGTTATTTTCACTTTCTTCTGTCTAATACTAATTTCCAAAACCTGCACCACATACAAATTCAGCAAGGGATTTCCAACATAATAGTATTTTGCTTTCTGCGTTCTTGTCATACATGCTGCCATTATCCTCTGAGCAAGAGTACTGCTGATTCAGCCCCATGGGAGCCTTTTGGGATTTAGGCACAGACCTTGTTCTCTCCTCCATGTAAAGGGTATGCTGGTTTATATTTTTCACTGGGAAATCTATTTTCCCAAGCTGTGTTGCCAGCTCTTAGCTGGACAATGGAGTGGAAGGGCTTTCTAGCTCTGGATCCTGATTTGGTTTACTGGATACTGTAAAAGAGGCTTCAAATTGCCAACTTCTGTAATGGAGGAACTTGCCAGCCACTCAAAGTATTCTAAAGCTAGGAGACGTTAGAAGAATAAACTTACTTTACTGTAGCAGAACATCAACAGAACATTTGTTAGTTGTCATTGTAGATGTACAGAAACAAGAGAAAATCACGCACAGTTGTCTATTTTAGTTCTACCACCCGTGGCTCTCTCCTTCAAGCTAAAGGGCTGTTGGGACACTTGCAGGCTTCTAGCAACACACAACCAGTGTTTCAGATCAGGCCCTTACCTCACATATTTCTTTGGTGGAGTTGGACATGCTGTGCCCTTTCATACTATTTTTTCCTCTACCGTGTTCCAGTTGGATTCAGGTCTTCTAAACCACAGTTCACAGACTTGATACCTAATCACTTGATACCTATTCACACTTCTTCCAAAGGATTATCCAAGCTAAGAAGGCTAATGTCTCTTGAGCAGGTCTAGGCAGAACCCATTTCCACCCAGATAATCAGAACAAAACTTCCGAACAGCTAAACTGGTATTTAAAAATAAATCAAATGTCCATTTGAAAGAAATGGTGTTTGGGGATTAGCAGGCAAAGTTTGAGCCTCAGTGCAGACTTTCAATCTACATTTTATAGAAGAACATAAAATGACTACTAAATTATATATATGAGTGTACAAAGGTGAGCTGTGAATAGTCTGTTACTAAGTCTTGACTCAGACTAGAGCCACTGGTAAGGAAACAGATTTGAAGAGATAGTGGAGTGGGGCAAATTGCTGTCATCTCTGGAAGGGTGCCATCCCTGCAAGTTTTAAAATTCCTCATATTAAACATTGCATAAAACCAGTTATAAGAAATTGAAGTAATATATTTGAAATATATCTGTCTTCTACATTCTTACCAGTTCTCTTTCATGGAAAAGCTAATTTGTTTCTCAGAATGTTTAATGAAGTGGTGCACCCAGTGATACCTGGTCAGTTTTATACACTCAGTCTTGTAAGTTGAAAGGTAGGTTTCAGACGAGACCGAAATTTAAAATAAATATTTGCATTTACGGGCCATTGTTTGAGCCTAAAAGTTCATTTTCTGTTGAAATAGTTATGCTGCTAATGCGTTTGGATCATGTATTAGCTTTCAGAAGCATACAGTGTTTTGCCGCCTTGTCCAAAAATGAATGCATAGGTGGAAGTGTATAAAATCTATTCCAGGTAGTAGCGTGTTATAAATACTATTTTACCCTGGTGCCTTGAACTTGATGTTAGTATGTCCCTGTCTTTCCTAGAAATGTTGTCTGAATCACATTTGCCTTTAGTTCAGATGAATACATTTCACAAATAGGACACATTTTGCATTTCAGTAGTAACTCAGCTTGTTTTCCTCCTCTCTTTTTTTGGTCGGTCAGTTCCCCATGTATTGCACATATCCTTGTTATCACTAGCAGATGCGTGACCTTTGTACTATTCAGTTCCTTTGGATTTTTTGTACTTCAGTCCTCAGGTCACACAGTGCTGCTTATAATACACCAGTACAAACAATATGTCTTAATTTTGGGTTATTAGCAGAAGCAATTAGTGCATACTTACTTCATGACCTCAGCACACAAAGTAAAATGTTGCCTACAATTGATTCCAAAAGCATTCTTGATCAACTCCATGTATTATCACCTAATTATATGACAGTTCCTCTTTCAGCACAACTGGTTATTACGGGGGGGGGTGGTTTGCATTTTTTCGATTAAGCTATGATATTCTTAAAAATGTTTATGCTGATTTCCTGTTTCATGCCTTGTAGTTAATTTTATTGACACTATATCTTATGTTTAACTGGAATCACATGGATTAGAACTTCTATTTAAAAAGAGTAAGACAAAGGAAAAAGAACAATAGTACAATTCTATATAAGATGAAGGCCAGAACACCTTAATGCCATGCCCATTCCAAAAAATGACACGTGGTGCGTTAGGTCGCAGTGAGTTGAAGGACTGTCTGAGAAGTATCTGTCAAAACAGCACAGAATTCCAGAGGAACTAAGTAACAGTATGACTTTTAAAAGTTTTCTAACCAGGGAGCGCTATCAGAGACAGAGAAACTAACCTTGCTACGTATTTTCTTTTTCATAAGCTTGGGGACTGTTCTGGGAAGTGCCCGTGTGGAGTTAGGCTGCTGCCTTTGGAGATGGCTGTTGCCAGTACCTCGGCAGAGTCTCTGCACCTGGACTGCAGCAGAGCTGTCAAGAATGCTTTCATCCCTGCTTAGAAAGCCTTGATAATGGGCAGTGGAAAGAAAACACAGGGAAGTCTTTTGTTCCTTGGTCCAATTAGGAAGCTCTGGGCAGCAGCAGGTGCTCCTGTAGAAGCCCAGAAAAGTAAGCAGGGAAGTGTGTGATACAAAATAAGACTTTCTCGTGATGAAACTAGAGAAATGGCAAACCATGGCAAGTCACGTTACTGGATTAAATCCTACTACTGGCCAAGTGGTTTCTGTTGGGTTTGGGGGGCTTTTTTCTGTGTTGGTTTTTTTTTTTTTAACCAACAGAAACGTGAAATTGATGGTGAGGTCAGAGCAAAGCTGTGTTTTCACCACAGTATGGACAAAGACAGAAGTTTCTAGATAGCTAGATTTATTGTTGCAATGTGTGACGCTCCAGATTTTTTTCTCTTTCAAGATTTTGAGACTCTCCTGCCAATGGTGTACCACATGAAGTTTATATCAGGCCACAGAATGTTCATTCAATTTAATAGGCTTTTCCATGACATTTGTATAATAACATAATCGCTAGTAATAAACATAATCACCTAGTAATGGATTCTTACCTATTGATGGTTTTTGCCGTGTTCGTGACAACATTGCTGTTTAAACCCAAAAGCAGGAAAACTGTGAAAAATACTGTTCTTTCACAGGAAAAGTATAGGGTGGGAAGTATGGAAGTCTGCAAAGTCTAAGTTGTTTTTTTTTTCTCCTATAGGTTTTAAAAAATCCACAAAACAACCATTATCACAGAAAAACAAGCATCTTATAACAAAGCCTAGCTTTTAGTTCAGTAGATGCTGCGCTATGCTTTTAAGTTATTGTAATTCATCTTCCTTTTTTCCATGTCAGGATAACTTTGACACTTAATGAAAACTATGTTAATTTAAAAGATTAGATAATTTGGAGTAATAAGAAATCATCATATCTGCGGTTCAAATGCACTTCTTTAGGTGTTCTATTTTATTTTTTATTTTTTATTTTTTTTAGGAATTGTCACTAAGGAATTTAAACAACTCCCTCCCCCCCAGTGCTTCACTTTATTACTGTTTCTTGATGATGCTGAGCCAGGTGGGAGTGGCCACAAAGCTATGAAAAGTGGGCATGTTGGTTTTGTTTAGTGTCAGGTGATTGCAGATGCACAGGGTTTGCAAAGGCCTCTTGCAGTCCCCCCTTGCCTTTGGAGAGTCAGCATGTAAAGACAGGATAACTGGAGCCAGGCTTCCTGCAAAGGTACATCTTGCTGCAGAATACTAGACTAGAGTTCTCTTGAACTGTGAGACTGGGATATATTGCAACATCTTGTAAAATAAGAATTCACTGCATGTGTAGACTTTTTATTAATTCCTTCTTGAACTGTTTTGGGGGGTTGAACATGTTCTGCAAGTAAGGGTCTTGCAGGTAAGCGCCATAATCCTACCATTTAAATTGAAAGAGCAGCAGATGTGTATCACAACTCTAATTAGTCTATTGCTTTAATTTGCTCTTCTTTTTTTTTCCTTGGCTTGTATTTCTGTGAAACAGCTTGTAGCTGCAAAATTCTGTAACGTGGGAGTTCAGAGGTTCCACTTTAACAAATACAAGCCATTTTATGATCATTTTTTTAATGAAGGATCCTGTTACATTGATTCATTGACATTGTCTTATATAAAACAGCAGTTTGAAAAAAAATACTAGCAAAATAAAGCGTCAGGCACAGCGCCCTAGGGAACGTCAGATGTTACTTGTTGTGTCTCTGTAGCAGAACCTTCAGGGCTTGCCAACTGTTCCCTACCTCTGAGGTTTTATTTAAGCTGTTTTAGGGCATGTTTATTTCTAGCAAATCAGAACAATTAGCATAACAAAATGCCCGATTCTCCGTACTGAAAGCTTTTGAAGACGGTACAGGTTGACCCACTAGTTACCCCTGTCTGCTTCATTGTGGAAACTAGTACATGAGTCCAATTTATGAGACATATGGGAGAGGCTTTCTTTTCTGAGTTGATTCATAAAGTTGATTTGTAAAGCTGATAGGCATTTCAGCAAATGTGAGCAACTGAAAACTTTAGTTGCAGGATGAAGTTTTAAATAAAATGGTGAGGAGAAGCACGAATGATTTAGCAAGTATTCATTTAATTTCAGAAATGGAAAATCATTGGACAGTTATCATATCAGGAAAAGCCATATTTACTTGCATGACTCGTGGGGGATTTTTTTGAAATCTGTGCCCTTGCTTTTGACTTTTACCTCAAAAGGAAAAGCAGACTGTGCTGCATTAGAAGAGCATGTTCAGTGTGTCCCCTCTAGAGCAGATGAGTAGTCACAAACCATCACAGAATGATCTGGGTTGGAAGGGACCTTGAAAGGTCATCAAGTTCAACCCCCAGCAAAGGGCAGGGACATCTTCAGCCACATCAGATTGCTCAGAGTCCTGTCCAACCTGACCTTGAATGGTTCCAGGAATGGGGCATCCACCACCTCTCTGGGCAACCCCTTCCTGTGTTTCTTCACTCATAATGTAAAAAATTCCTTGCTTATATCTAGTCTGAATCTACTCTCTTTTAGTTTAAAAACATTACCCCTTTCCTGTCACAGCAGGCCCTGCTAAACAGTCTGTCCTCATCTTTCTTACAAGCCCACTATAACTACTAAAAAGTTGCCATAAGGTCTCCCTGGAACCTTCTCTTCTCCAGGCGAATCAACTCCAGCTCTCTCAGCCTGTCTTCCCAGGAGAGGTGTTCCAGCCTTCTGATCAGGTCCATGTCTTTCCTGTGCAGGGAGGCATTGAGAGAACTGAGCCTATTCAGTCAGGCAGAGGGCAACTAAAGGCTAATCTAATCACAGCCTGCACCTAGTTGAAGGAAACTTAGAAATGCAGTGGAGTCAAACTCTTCTCTCTAGTGCAGATGGTAAAGAAAGGGGTGACAGATGCCAGCTGCAGCTTGAAAAGTTTGGAGTGGACTAGAGAAAAACTTCTAGTGCTGCATTAGAAATGTTACCCAAGGATGCTGTAGCTTTCCCTTCCTTGGGGGTTTTGAGAGTTCAGCAAGATAAACCTGCAGCTGATCTAGTGCTGAAGGTTCATGAATTAATTTAGTTTGGAAGGAACTTCCAGGGTTCATCTAATGCAGACTTTTGCTCAAAGCAGATCCAACAAGAGCAGGCTGCCAATGGTCTTACTAAGTTTTGAATGTGTTCAAGAGTGGAGAATCCAACCTTTTTCAGCAATGTGGACCAGTATTTCACTGTCCCAATAGTGATTTTTTTTTTTCTTGTATATATAGACAGGATTCCCCATGTTGCAACTTGTCTGTCAATTCATACTATCACTGTGTACTTCTGAGAGAAATCTGACTCTAGCTTCTCTATACCTTCTCTTTTTCCCTTAAGGAGTTGTTGACAGCAGTAAATGTCCTTTTTAGTGTTGTTTTTTTAAGGCTGAAAAGATCCAGTTCTCTTAGCTGTTCTCCTCTTATGTCTTGCAGCAGCCCTCCAACTATCTTGGTGGCCTTCCACTGACCGTGCTCCACGATATCGGTGTCTGTCCTGTACTGAGGACCCCCAAATTGGGCACAGTACCCTAAATGCAGCCCCAGAAGTGCAGGACAGAGGGCAAGAATCTCCTGCCTCTACCTGATGGCTAAAGATTTGCTAACGTGGCCTGGAATATGGTTGGCCTTGGTTGCCACAAGGGCACTTTGCTGACTTGTGCACACTTTGGGTTGGATGTGGTAGTCTGAACTCTGAGAGAAGTAGCTTTAATAAGCTCTTTCTAAAACTTGCCAGCTTCTGTCTTAGGCCATAGAGGGGTGTTGTCTAAGACTGAATTTCAGAGGTGCTCTTACTGCTGCACCTGATTGAGGTGACACTGTCAGGCCTTCAGGGATGAATGCTGTACCTTGAGCTTTTAGGTAGCACAAGTATTGCTCTATGTTTCTGTTGTGTTTGGCTTTTTTTTTTTTTTTTGTTAGCAAATACCCCTACTTTGTGATTCCTTGCACTTGTGAATGCCAGAGAACCTGAAACCTGTGGAAGAAATTACTTCCTCCTGAAACAAGCCTGTCCAGTACTCCATTTTTCGTAGCTGATGTGGAAAATTGTCTCGCTCAATGTGAATAGGATGAAGTTCATTAAGGCTTTTATAGATCAGCTGATTAAAAGTTATACTGCTCTGTAAAGAAATTGCATCTCTGTGGCTTGATAAAAGCACATCCATTTATAAAATAACTTTCTCTTATTTTGTTAAGGTGGTTTTGTATCACAAAGTTAACAGCAGAAAAAGACATAGTGGGTGATTTAATTCATCTTTTGCCAGATGAACTGTCCCAGCACTGCTGTGCTATTTTTCTGAGCTTCATCTAGGTTAGTTTTGAATGAATAGCATGAAATGTTTAGAAGATCATGGTCTGGATACTCCAGAACTACTTGAGTCTTTATACCCCACTGATTTTTGCTAGGAATTACAAGTCTATGCTATTATAGAAATTAGACATAAAGGAAAAAAAAGGACTATCATATACTGATTTTGTATTCTGATACATTTTAGATTAGTCAACTTAGCTCATTTAGTAGGCCTGCTATAAATGTCAAAGATACCATGATTTTCATTATTTGAACTGAAAGACCTTTTGGTGCACCTGTCCTTGACTTGAAAAACTTTAGCTGTACTTTGACCATGTGAGATACCTATGTAAGGAAATAAGGGGTATCACTTTACTCCACAAAGGAACAGTCTGTAGCACAGAATGGAAAATAATCTTCAAGAAGTTGTAGTTTGACTGCCTGTATGGTGAGATGGGTATGGGCATAACCTTAATTAGAGTCTTTTGCCAGCACAGAATCTAGCACTGTGGGGTTTTATGGCTGTGATTGCTGCTCGTGGGACAGACTGACTGTGTTTCCTTTTCATTAGCTCTTTTAAAATTATCAGAAACCCTCCTTCAGTCTTCTCTCTGTGTGTTTGCTTTTGGGAATCGGAGTATGACAGAATTCACATTTGGCAGGGACATTCTGTAACATCAAAAGGGTACACCTGGGAAGATAAAGGTCAAAGGAAATGACCAAATATGTAGATTTAGTGAAGGCCATGTGAGTGCTCGCTGATGGTGAGGGAGAGAAGGTCATCAGTATTGCTTGACTCTTGCCTTAGTTGGGGTCGTATCAGTTTGTCTGATACAAAAGCATTTGCAGTACAGGGAATTAGACTGTGTGGAGCAGGAACAGAAATAGAAAGAATATTTTAAAAGCAGAGAGAGCAGCAGAGGTCAGCTTGACTCTGCACCTAAATTTGGCAGCTGGGTGCAGAGCTCAGTCTGTCAGACATCTGAAGAACTCATTTGTTTGTGGAGTTACCTGAGCTTTTGATTGACAGCGTTACCTGATGCGTTCCTTTGCTGTTCTGTGTTCACTTTCAATGCACAGCATGCTATTTTTACACTTTTGAACACAGATGCAATGTTCTGTGGTTTTATAGTAAGAGACTAATGGAAGCTTTAAATAAAAGAAAGAAAAATAAGAAATCTGCTTAACAGTACAAAAAAAAAAAAGGCATTTTATGTTATTTCTACCTATAAAAATTTCTGAAGTCTGAAATGTATCTGTGGATAGTAGATGGTAAAGATTTTTATCAATGTTTATGTTTCTTTTAAAGGTCAAGAAGTGTCATAAGAAAAGATTGAAAGCGCTTCATGTAAATCGTTCCTGGAGCATACCCAAGTAGCTTTTATCTCCTGGCTGCCTTTTTTTTTTTTTAAGAGCTGTAGAAAGTCATGCCACTTTTTCTCTACACCAGGATTTTGGGGAGAGGGAGAAACCAGGGCAATGAAGAGGGACTTGGTGACATGCATCGGTTTAATTTTAGATAGAATGCTTATGCCTTCAAAGAGATTCTGTTCATCTTTCACTAGAGAATAAAAGATGATGCCAAAACTGGTTGACTAGCTTGAGGATGGTACTGGGGATCACCAAACCGTGTTTTGGTACCTCTGAGATTCATTGTAATATTGGGTAATAGAAAACAAAAGGCCTGGTGGTGTTTGAAAGTTTCGCACTTTAAAATAAGATCTGTGCAGCTGACACAATTATATGTGAGTTAGAGAGGATAGCAAAAACAGAGCAGCAACAGATTAGTTGATCAAGTGAAGTTAGTGGAAACCCACCCCCACCCTCCTTTTCTTCTGACCTAGAGTCAGTAGAAAATGCTGCTTGTGTTTAGGCTTTTTCTTACAGACTGGTACTCACTTTTTTTGTTTTAGATATCAGAGCCTTCTAAGTGGTAAAATTTGACAGATGACAAGGAAACTTCCATTTGAGAAAACTCATTGTGCCGAGTGCCTCCCTCCCTCGGTGACCTGATGCTCTCAGGGTGGCCAGCCCCTGTCTGCACCCGTTAACATGCTGGCCCACGGTCATAGATCTGATCACGTCCCCCCTGTCTGGACAAGGGCCAGACTGCACTCTCAGATACTAATCCACTTAGCATCCAAGTCCTCTGCTTCCCTGGCTCTGTGTGCTGCAGTATGTCTGTCCCTACCCTCTACCGAGGCCTCTTTTCCTGGGTGCCTTTTCCTTCTGGCTCAGGGAGCCTGAGTAATTCAGGCTTTGCCTTGCCGCCAGCTGTGGAGGCTATGTAAGTGATCATTTTGTGCTGATCATGAGTGAAATAAAGCAGATTTTCCTGAAGGTTTTCACTATTTTGGCTAGTACCAGAAGTATGTGTACATGTTTGAGCAAAATTAATAAATCCCTTATACAATTTTGTTGGAATGATTCCTTATCTGAATGTGCCTCCTGGTATTTAATTGTGTTCATGCATTTATTTATTTTCTTGATACTCCAGGCATATTGCCTTTCTTAGACTGCCTGTATCTGGAGTTTCTGGTCAGCATCCAGACAGCAGAGGCAATATGTACTTGGACAGTTCTGCCACGGTACCAAGTGTCCTTTTAGGAGTGCTCTGAATGAAAATCACTCAGATTCATAGAAAAAAATAACCATCTTTCTCTGAAACTAAATTGAGAATACATTCTGTGGGTTTTCATTGTCTCTTTTCACAACAGAAAGTCTGAATCAAAAGGCCTGTGTAGGTATTTGAGGTGTGGTAGACGAATTACCTTGGAGCCTTGATTTTGAGATTTCAGAGCTTTTACTCTGAAGAAAAAATTAGCACTTTCTTTGCAGCCAAACCAGAGCACTCAGCAACATCCAAGGAATCTCAAGTGTAGAAAGTGAACTATGGATTGGCTTCTCGACTATGGTTCTGTTTGCTAGACTTGAGACATTGGAGAGGAAAGCAAGGAGGGGAGAATATGGACTTATGAAAACTGGTCGTTAAGGTTAATGAATCTTGTAGTGTATCTATCAGACTTTAGAAAAACATGAGCCCCAGAATACACCTCTCATCTTGAAAGCATGTGCAGGGTCTTCACTTAGTTGTCTGGAATTTTCCATAAAAGAGAAAGAGAAGGGAAAAGCCGCAGATTAAGTTTCCTCCTCCAATCCTGTCCCCATACCGATACTTCTTACTGTCTGTGCTGGTACTTCTGCTCATAAAGAGTAATTTAGAGTTTGTAAGAGGTCTTCAGTGCCCACCTTAGGAGGGCTGGTGTGTAGTTGCAACTTCATTTAAGAAATAGAAACGAAGCTTCACTAACTGGTGTGTGATCACACAGTATTCATAGAAAGTGATACAACTCTCATGTTTACAAATATGCAACTGTTTTCTGCTCTCTAGTTTGAAAAATTATTTTCAAGAGATTGCTTCTAATTATAAGTGCCAGAAGAATACTGAGGCAGTCAGCTGCTTGCTTCTCTTACCATTTGCAGCGATATGGTATACAAATTATAACTTTGTGATTGTGATTCCTGCTTTGAGTGCTCTGAAAAATTGTAGCCTAATTAAATAATTGTGGTGGTTGTTTGTTGTTTTGTTGTTTTTTATTTTTAATACATACTTGCAGCTGAGAGTTTCAAGGAAACCCAGATGGTAAAGATAAAGGAAGAACCGATGGAAGTTGACATTCATGACTCGCAGGCTTCAGCGTCACCCAGCCAACCCAGCCAAAATGTTGGCTACAGCACTTTATTAGGGAGAGACATTAGTGAACGGATACAGAAGGCACCAGAAGGCCGTGTGCTCCCAGAAAGAAATCTGTTCAGCCAAGATATATCAGTGAAGATGGCATCTGAGCTGCTCTTCCAGTTATCAGGTAAAAGCAGCGGAACTAGTCAGTTAGTTGAATTTAAAGAACGAAACGAGACTTTTGTATAAACATTAAGGTGCTGTGAAAGTGTGAGATCACTAAGGCTGAAAAATAATGGGAATTAAAGCTCTTCTAGCCTCCCATTTGAAACATAGAAGCCTTGCCAAATGTCCCCCATAGTCAGCATATGCTTTAAAGCACTGTGCCAGTCAGGTCAGGTTCACAGCATCTGAATCAAGTTGGAAAAGCCGAAGTTCAACGCCTGTATTTTTGAAAGCTAATTAAGTAATTTGTGACAACTGGCTTGATCCAGGCCTTGGAGTATGGAGAAACCTATGCTCCAAGTATGCAGCAGGCAGTGCTCCTGGGGCTGCACTATCCGGTTCTCGTGGCAAAGAAGGTGAAGCTCAGCTAATCACACAAAGGCAGTGGTACCAGCACTCTGTTTAATGAACACTTGTGTTGCACACTTTGCGTGGTACAGGAAGCTGAAAAAACATGTTGGGTGTTAGTTTAAATGAAATCATGCCCGTTCTCTAATCGTGATTGAAGCATTTACTCTAAACTGCTCTGGGTTGTGCTGTTATCTGAAAGCATTAAAATAGTTTTGATGAATAACATCTGCTAGGTGAATATATATTATATGCTAATCACAGAAAGACATGTATGTTCCTCTGCAGAAAAGGTGAGCAAAGAGCACAACCACAATAAAGACAACACCATCAGAACTACAGCCAGGTAAGTACAGTCCACTCTTATCTGAAAAGCTGTTTTTTAGTTAGCATTGCTTCATCTTGCCTTGTGAACTCAAATGTGTCTGTCTCCTGCAAATGTGACCTGATACTATAAATGTAAGATATTTTCATGAGTAATGTAACCTATATCTGAAAAATTACAACTACAGACCTGATTGCTTAGAGTTAAAGCCCTTTGGGCCAAAATGACTGCTTTCCTCTGAGCAAGTATTCAGACATCATTTTTAGAATTACTTATTCTATTTTTTTCAACAAAAACTGAAACTTAAAAGGAACTGCATGGTAAGTGCAGTGCTTGAGTGCAGACCAGGCTGACAACTGGATTTTAAGACGTGGACCAATGTTAGAAGAAGTGATTTTGATTGTTTTCTTTCAAACTTGATTTCTTTAGAAAAATTTCAGTTTAGTATTTCTCAATACATTCCAGGGATGAATTTTTAAAAGTAAGACAGTACTAACAGAACATTTGTTAAAGATTACAGTCACATTAATAGAATTTAAATTATCCAGGAATTAAAAACATGATCCAGTTGTAGCATGTGTTGTTCAAGAAATATGCCCTTAACAGCACTGTGGCTGGGAACAAGCCCGTGAGTTGTTTACATGTATGTGAGCTGCAAGGTGAGGTGTCCCTATGGGAATATTCAAAGCTCTTATGCAGTAAATGGTAGCTGGAATTGTTAGAGACTTAGGTGCCCATGGTGAGGAGCAGGCAGGAATTGGTAAGGATACACTCATTTCCACCTGAAAGTTCCCTAATTATTGTGGATGGATTGGAGACTGAGGACACTGAAGTGATGAAGAATTCCTTCAAAGGTCGAGTAGGATTTTCAGTGCCTCTGCAGTCCCTTCTATAGAAGTTCTCAGGGTGTTCAGTGCCTGCTAACTTAAAACAACCTTGTCCAGACAGAATGAAAAGCATTTCAGTTGCAAAGAAAAGATCTCTAAAATATATTGTTCTTAAATTTCTAGGCTTATCCCTTTCATTCATGGTAGCTGTAATAAATAAATAATTTGTTTTTAATAAACTGACCAACTCAGTAAACGTACATCAGGGAGTTTTTTATGTTACCAGTTGAAAGATAATGAAATTGAGCATTTAGCTTCTGGTCACAGTGAATGCTTCCCATATTTGCTAGTTTGGGAATCTGTGGGATATGCAGCCTGCATAGCATTTCTGTGACTACTTAAGAAGCATAAGCTTGAGATACAAATGGAGATAAATGCACATATTGTCCAGCTGCTCATTAACCATCCAGCGTGCCTTGCAGGGAGGGGCTGACAAATAGTTGAAAATAGATTTCAGTGTCTCATGATGTTACCAGCAGGATTGGTGTGAGAATCCAGAGCTACTTTTGGATCTATCACAGATAATTCAAATTGGAAAGGTTGAGGACAGTTCAAGGATAACTTTCCCTTCTTCTGGCTGCCAGCTTTTAAGAGGGTAGCACAGTTGTCTGTTGTCAAACTTACGCTGAGTTTTGCTGAGATGTCCTTATAATGGCTGCTGCCCATCAGGGCATGAAATGCTGAGCACCTGGTTCAGTTTTCTTGGGTGCTTTTCTTATCTTGCCTATTTATCAACAGAAGAAGACATGAATGAGGTGAGCTTCTAAAGGGGAAGTGAGTCAGTCTACTAACTCCTGCTAGTTCAAACAGATTGACTTGAAAGCCCTTGCCAAAAAAAACCCCACCCAAACCCAAACAGCTGGAAGTCTTTACTGGTAAGGGTATGACGCCTTCTCAAAAATAGAATGTGATGGAGCAGCCAGTGGAGGATAGAGGCACTTGGACTGCATTAAGAAAACATGTGGTGTTGCAGTTTGGCTCACCAACCCACATCTGGAGTAATGACAGAAAGGCATTTGAATCACAATTGCTGTGTGAAATTTGCTGACAGCTGCAGAGAGCCAAGGTGAGGTCAGTGTTGTCCACTTGTGAGTAACTGGGGAGCAGAAAGATTAAGCTCTGTCACTGGTGAGTCTCAAATCAGGAAAACCCAGCAAGATGGGGTACACAGGCACTTTTTGCTGTCTTATTCCTTATTAACATTTCTAACTGTCACCTATCTGTTGCTGTTCCTCCTGTGAGTATTCCTGGACTTTGCGAGCATATACTTCCATATGACTTTGCTTAAGCAGCCGCAACTGGCAAGGATTCCTCACAGCTCAATGGCTGAGTGAGATGGTAGAGCCTGCCATCTGTGATAAGAAGACAAAGTGGAGAAGCAAAAGTGATCTGGAAGTGAGTACGCCAGCATAAGATGCCAAGATAAGTTTCTTTCATCTAGAGAACTGTATAGCCATGAGACTGGAAAAGTGCAGCCAGAGGAAAAAAAAACAATCCTAAAGCTTAATCTTCATCAGAAAGGACTTTCCACAGTGATTGAGAACAATTTCTGTTATTTCTTACTATGAAGCAGGAGCTCCTCCCTCTATACTTTGCACTGGGAATTGGAGGACATATCTGCTGAAATAGAAATAATAATAGGGCCAACACTGAAGAGACTCAGCTGCCATTCTGGAGGGAGCAGAAAAGAGGTATCCAAGGATGGTTCTGTAATTCACCAGAGGCCGATGGCGGAGAGGGAAATCCTTGGGATACGCCACCACGCAGCCTTCTACAGCAGCCTGCTCATGATATATGGCCTAGCCTGAAATAGATAAGCCCTGCATCATCCATTTTGCTTAGAACCAGCAATAAGCAGTGTCCCGGTGACTGAATCTCAGGCACAAGCAGGACGGCCAACAAGGAAACCTGAGTGGATTACAAGATTTTGAAGAGTTACAATAGTAATAAAACATTTTTTTATTGATGTTTTTCTTTCAAATCGTTATTAAACCAGTGAGAGGAATGTTGCAATAAATCGTGCCATATTTTTATACAGTGTCAGTCTGTTTCGTATTATGACACCCCTGAGTGGGAGTGTGAGTCTTGGAAGAAGTTAAGTTCTGCACATATGGGTTGGAGCCGTTTTGTTTTATCCTGTTCACTTGTTTTCTTGAGCATTATGCTTTGTTCAGCTATCAGCATACACTGAGCTGTTCAGGTCTGGGGCAGCTTCATGCCTTCCCCTTCGCTGTCACGGTTACTGTCCAAAAAAGGCTTAATGAGAAAGTAAACAATGTGATTGCCAAAAGTGTTTCATGATCAAGTTAACTAATCATCGAGTTTTCCCAGAGGCAGATGAGATCTGACTGAGAGTACAAGTAACGTGGTGGAGAACATGTTGTTCACCCTCTGCAGAAAAACTGTGCTAGGGGCAACATAGGCAAGTGCCATTATTTAGACAGACACCTTGGGTATCTGGGCTGGTAGGGTCAACTTGGTTGGTGCTGCTGGCACATGCTTTCTGAGTTTGGGCTACCCACCATGCAATGGTTTGTAAGAGCTCTTAGGATGTTCTTTATCCTGAAAAAGTTCTTGGATTTTATTACAGAATAAGAACAGGCTGCAGAAATGATCTGGCCTCCTGCCTTCAACCTTTAAAACACCTACTATACACCAGTCTGTTAAGGATTTTCAATCTGAGAGAGATCAGATTTACTGTAATTCTCACTTTGCTTAGAAGAAATTGGTAGTTTGCATCCAGATGGAATACACTGCCTTAGAAAACAGTTCTTCAAGAAAGACCATCGTTTTCCATTTTTAATTTTTTGATGTACCTCTTACTTATGTCTGTCTGTACTGTAGGCAAGAAACTCTTATTTCTGTTACAATCTTTAACTGAGCAGAAAACAAGTACTTCAACAGAAATGCCATTTCACTATTGAAATTAACTTTTTCCTGACTGTTAAATAAAACCAAAGCCACATACGCTTTCTGGAGTCAAGTAGCTGATAATTTGTGTAGTTAATACTCTTTGGGAAGTACCCATTCATTTGGGTTATATGAATTGTTTCCTGCTGTAAAAATTAAACTCGTGGAGTTAATTTCATTCATGGAATGCCTCGTCAAATAGAGCTTTTAAGCATCTTAACCTAAAATTTGAAAAGTTTTGTTTTAAAGATAACCACTGTATGCCTCAGATTATTGAATAATACTTTTTACCTTTCCTGATTGCCATCTCCAGATATGACAATATAAATTTTTGAAGTGTTTATTTTAATGATCCATATTGAATTGTGATATATAGTAAATCTAAGATGTTGAAATGTAGCTAAAAGCCTTTTTTGAGGACTTCAGTTTTCACTCTGAGGTGCAATTTTACTAAAGCATGCTGCTTCTCCACAACTTTTCCTCATGGTCTGCCTGTTTTTCAGGCTGAATTCTGTAAATGAGACAGGGCTTTTAACAAGATGGTATTTGTTATAGCATTAAGATGCTGGGGTCAAAAATTGTATTTACTTCTGTTAACTGCTGTTTTCTTTAAAAAAAGGCATCTCGTTTTTTCCTTTAGCCCTTTCTTTTCTGAAGACACATTTAGACAATCACCATTCACTTCCAACTCAAAAGATCTCCTGCCTAATGAAACTACTCTTCATGGAAGGACATCTGCACCAGGTCAGACACTTTTTTCTTTCATTATTTCCAGTTAATGTATCTTTTTAAAATTTTCATACCGTAAACTCCACCACCTGACCAGTGCTCTTAAAATGCAGTTCACTTTGTCAAAAGGCAACTCTCTCCATAATAAGTGCTAATTATTAAGAAGAAAAAAGTTAAAGGTTGCTGAAGCATTTGGACTAATAATCTTTAGGCTCCTATTTCTGTGAATTTTGCAATAGTCTATAACAGATTTAACTCAGCAGTACCAACAGAGGTTGGGGGGAGGTGGGTTGTGTGTGTGTATCCCCAATGTGAAGGAACTGTACTGATGTCAAATTACTGTCTGCTCTTCTCCTGTTCCTGGCCATTTCCATCTCTCAGAGTACAGGTGAAATGTTTGCAGTACATGTACCAGGGTGGCTGAGCTTGGCAATACAATTTTCCTGCCTTTAGCAGTAATTTAGAACCTTTCTGGAAGGATGTGGAGTTCTTCAAATGTACTGAAAAGCCTCAGTACATTATCTGTGGGTATGTTCCCATGGATCTTCTGAACTAGTTAATGGGCATTTTATGTCCAGATGTAGCTTGGGTTTTATTCTGCATTAAAATGGAAAATATGGGCATGTAACAATACTGTTCAAGGTCGCACTGAACACGTGCAAAAACTTGATACGTGCCTTTACTGTCCTGTTGCAAAATGACTCGTTTGCTAGTTCACTGCTATCTGTTCTTAAATTAATAGCTCTCGGGTTCTAAAGGTCAGTAATTACACAGTCAGCCATAGGGGGGGTTATTCACCTTTTCTTAGCAATCAGTAAAGTTTTGGGCACGTTACTGCTAATTTTCAGCTATAGACTGTCATTTAATTTACAACTTAACAGACCCTTCATTTTTTTTTTAATGCTCGAATAGTCATTTGACAGCTTGTGAAGTGGCAGATGAGGCTAAGAGCTAGATGCTGTCTAAGGGTAAATATGCATAGCAAGAAGAAAAAAATTGGTAGCATAAGGACAAGGGTCTTCAGGGTAGCTGCAAACACAGTTTTGCAAGGAAGTAGTGTATTTTTTAACTCTAGGTGAGGAGAACCAGAGCAGGTGTGGTGCTTTTAAGTATTAAAATATAAACCAGGTTAGCACTTCAATCCTGGCTTTTGACCTTGGCATAGCATGGAATATTCATATGCCCATATGCCCAGATGAAAGATGAGAACTCATAGACTCCTCAGGCAGTGCTCGATACCTCAGAGGACGTGGCCTGTAGCAGCGATAGTCTTACATCATACCAAGATGAATGCAATTTTAATTCTCTCTAAGACTTCATTTTAAGTGAGGCCACTAGAACTGTGGATGGGTTTTGGTGACACGTTTGATCTTCTGCTTCAAAGATGTAAAGTATCTAGTTGGTTAGATCATCCTAGAGTGTTAGAATGGCTTCTGAGGAACTGGGTTTTTGTGTGCTTATCCTGCTCCACAATCTGTTTTATGGGATATAAGTATTACCTTGATAGGTCTGTGTATTATAACACATATTGCTCCGTGGTGATAAGACTCTTGATATATAATAGGAGCATGTATATTGAAAATTTTTAAAATGCCATTTTTTTTCTGCATCTTTATTTTTGGAACAACTCTATCATTCCAGGTATGGTGTTTTTTTTCTCAGCTTCATAACAAATTCTTGGATCTGAAGTGCACCTTCACAGTAGCACCAAGACTGTGATTTAAATTTTTAATCTGTTATAACTATGACATTCATGTAAAAGAACAGCAGAATACACTCAGGTAAATTTCCTACTAGTGTCAGCCTTGCAAGAAGAAATAGCTCAGAAGAAACTTTATCCCTTAAAAGAGCAGCGTAAAGGAACAGTGACAAAGAGCTGTAAAAGGTCTTACAGAAAATACTGTGAAAATGTGAGTATGGTCTCCCATGGAACAGTGCTTTCAGTTGAGATTTGTGTTGGGTTACTTCATCCCTGAAACAGGACAGTAAGAAGTAGAAAAGAACAGCACCAGAAAATGACAGGAAATGCCAAGTCCAGTGTCACATTCAAGCCATCAACTAAAATCCAAGCAGATTAAGTGCTAATGGCCAAGAGTGTTCATTAAGCAGTGCCCATGTCAAACAGTGCGATTTAGTGCTCCGACACAGCCAGCAGAGTCTGGTCCACAAGCCTGGGCCCTGAGCTGCTGCTCCGTGCTGGCTCCCTGCAGCCAGCCTTGGCTCAGGCAGGCAGAGTGGCACGGGGAAGGCTGTGCTGCCCCTTGATCTGAGTGGCCTTGGTGGAAACCCCCATGTGCACGATGCTTCTTTTCAAGCAAGGCAGCACCATGGGCAGTTGTATCCCCAGACTCCTGCCAACTTTCTGTCTGCAGACTTTTTGGCACTCTAGCTGCAGAGGAATTGGGAAAAGTGACAGGAACATAGGACAGTAAGATATTTCATGTGTGATATTCAGTTCTTTTCTGTAATAGGTAGCATTATGCAATCTTATTCATTACCAAGCTCCGTCTTAAACCCCGTCACCCTTATTATTTGTATGAGGATGCTGTTTCAGAAGCTCGCCCTTTGAAGAGCCGGGACCATTCTCTTTTCAGCCTAAATTTATTCACAGCAAGTTCTAGTTTTGTTGTTTCACCACTGCTGTCCTTCAACTTTGATAATTCTCCCTTGTGATGTTCACCATCTGATGTGCCATCTTGCATTCCTCTAATCCTGTCTTCATCTTGGAAAAGTAAGCCAGCCAGTGTCTTTTAGTCTCTTTTAGTATGATAGGGTTTCCATTTCCTAGTCTTTTCCTGCCTCTGTTTAGGCAAATTAATTTCTGCAAAGGTGATTAGTCAGAACTATATATGCTTTTTTATGGGAGGTTTTACCAGTGACTTTTTCAGTGACATGCAGTCTTCTATATGTGTATTAGAAATGCCTCTCCTTTGTAACTAGAACATGCTGACGACTCTCTTACTAATCAAATAGTAACAGGTTTTTCTTTTCCTTTATAATTCCAGTTGATGATTTCAGCATGCAACAGAAATTCCTGTTACTACATTCTAGGCATATGACCTTGTAATCTGAATTGTTTCACTTGTTACTCTAGCTCTCAAGATTATTTCCTTAATACTGTGAAATCTCTGCATATTGATATTGCTTTCATTAATGCAGTTCTGGTTTGAGTTTTTTTGTGTTAAAGCTATTAAGGAGTATTTTTGAGTACAGTGGGTACAAAGTTCAGTCCTTGAGATTTAAGCTTAGTGGCCTCCTCTGTGCAAACCACTTCTCTTCATAGCCAGTTTATAAGAAAAGTGCAACACTGTGTATTTAAGTGGAAAAGCACTCTTTGTAGGGAATTAAGTATATAAGATCCCCAAGGAGTACAAAATAATTAGGAAAGATTATTAAAAGCTGTGTGAAAGTAATGTACTGATCAGAGCATTAAGTAGGGGGAAAAAAAACCACCACACCACACTAAGTAACTAATGATATATAGTGATGGATTTGGCCTGAAATAAAGGTGAAGTATTCCCGATCAGCAGCAGTATCACAGGCAGGAAAGTCAATTCTCATGTGTAATCTGTTGTCTGGTACCCAAGGAAATAACAGTGAAATCTCCAACAGCTGTCAGAAAGGGAAAATACTCATAGAAGTCATGGTATCTCCCTGATAATCTGTGGTGAATTCCTAATACTCTGAGAAGGGAAGAAAATAGTTTCCTATAGTCTACAGATCTGGGGAATTGCTCCCCTTACTTTTTCAGGTATTTTGTATGTCAGTAATACATTTCTGTGTTAGTATTACTGTCCAAATAAGCTCACTTTTACTCAAAACAGAAATAAAATAGTTTTGATGTCCGCATTAATCAAACTTACTTTGCTCAAAAATTACCACAGTATCAAAGTAATATCTAATAGAAAGCCATATCCAAAACAATTCAATAATTTCAGCTGTCCCCTGTAAGAATAGCAAAATGGCCTTTTCTGCCCTAGCAAAAGTGAGGGAGAAGAAATTAATATTTTCATTTCAAACAGTCACTTTTAAAGGACACTTTTATCTTCTGTTTTATAAGACTCTTCTTTTGACAGAATAGAGTTTGGTTTTATGTCAGACTATATAGTTCTGTTCAGATCACTAGATAAATTAAAAACCTGATCTTATACTGGTGTTCCTGACCCTTAGCCAATCTTTAATGTGTTTTAATAGTTTTCCACTATCTCATTGACTCATTCTGCAAATCAAACCTGCCTTCATGAAATCCAGATGAGTGATATTCCCTATTCTTTTTCTGTCTGGTTTATTAATATTGGTGAAAATTCTAGCCATGGGTTTTTGGGAGTATTTTTTCTCCATGTCTATCTGTGTTTCATATATAATGTTTTATTATTTCCTCTCCTGCTCACCTTCATTTACACTAACAGTGGTAAACATTGAAACAATCCCATCTGTAGTGGAATAAGTTTAAAACAACAAACAAACAAACAAAAAAACCACCACATCATCTTTTTGTGAAAATTTACTACTACTTGCAAAGCTGTAATTTTGATGGTGGTAAATGAATTTCACATGGCTAAAATAAACTTTTGGAACTGGAGGTTATAGGATTTGAGGAGTTGTAGTCCATAAATAGCCCTGATTTATTAAATTTCACCACAGCTAAATTTACTGGCGGTGTTTGTTTCAATAAAACAAAGCCAGTAAATCTTCTGTGCCCGAGTATCTTTCTGAAATGCATCAGAGCCTCCTCTGTCATGTGTGTCCACACTCTTTACTGACCTGTAAGATGACAGATAGGCCATTCTTCCTATTCAGAAATGTCCAGAATCAGTAGCACGATACTTAGTTCAGTATTTATCTGGAAACACGGCACAAAAATTTGGGATTTTGGTACTGTCATTGAATTAGTGACATCATCCCATATTTATGCTTACTGAACTGAGGTAATATGTGAAACAAAGTTTCCAGAGTGTTTGGAACCACAGGGCTATTCAGCACACCTTTGTCCTGTTCCTGTTCATACTCGCACCGTCCTTTTCTCTAAAGCAGTAATTCCACCGTAACTTCAATATACTTTAAGGTGAAAACCTGCCTGCTCCCAGGGCCTCCTCTTTGCACGTTCTCCAGCACAGCAGTACTAATATCTGGGTGGCCACATCGTAAGTCAGATCAGGGGAAGCAGTGAGCTAATCTCCTGGGGGTATTTTCCTCATAGTTCATGGGAGTGTTGGGATGTGAGCCAGGTGAAGGCAAGGCTGTGTATTTTGGCCACGTGAAATTTCAGCATTTGTATGAGACTGATGTGTCTGTGACTGCATTTAATCTTCTTTACTTTCCTCTGTTAGTGTAGTTGGAAAATACCTCCAGAGGGTTTAGAGTTTGAATCATTTATCACTTGAATGAGATAAATAATCAAGCTGGTGATGTTGTGCACATACCACATTATTTAGTATGAGTTTGCAGGTGTCTTCCTGCCTAATTCCTTTTTAAAGATGCTTTAAGGTCAATATGACTTTATTGAGATCAGAGTGAATCCAGCCATGGTTGGCATTTCTTCATAGGTTGCTGGTGATACTTACCTTTCTTGGTCTCTTTTAACCTGCTGCCAGACTTTCCCCTTTTAACTTACCTTACAATGTCCCTGAGACCACTGTAACCACTGCAGAAATGAAGGGATACCTTGAGGGTTCAGTTTCTGTGTAGGAGACTGTTGCCACTTCTGTCACCCTGGAAAATGTCCTTAGGCCTTGGGGGACTGTGAAACCCACAAACTTTGAGGATTTCTGCTAAAGTGATCAAATGAAATGTTGGCATTTAAATTGCCCTGGTGTAGTTTCCCAGCCGTGTACCCATGGAGTTAATTAGAATGATTCACACCTTCTTATAGTTGTTTGCTTACATCTGCCAAAAAAGCTTCTAACCTCACATTGTGAGTAATCCTCTGTTTGCTGTAGGAAGGATTTCTTCGCAGTCCTAAATGCTAGAATTTCTAAAGGAAAGCTAGGGTTTAAGAGTATGACTACAAGCAGTTGATTTCTAATTCGTTCAGGACAGCAGAACCTGCAGAATATTATGTTTGAGAGAATCACAGAATGGTTGAGTTACGAAGTCTAGTTCCACCACTTCCTCACAGCTGAGTTTGCTTGTTGCTCAAGGCTATGTTCAGTCAGGTTTTAAATATCTTCAGGAATGGAGACTCAGGGCAGTCTCTGGGCAACCTGTGTTTGACCTTGCTCACCACAAAAAAAAAAAATTAAAAAATGTGTTTTCTTATGTTTAAATGGAATTTTCTGTGGTTTGTGTCCCTGCCTCCTCTCCACTGTCATCACTAAGAAGAGCCTGACTTTATCTTCTTAGGCCCACCACATCAGGTATTTGTAGAGGTTGGAAAGATCCCACCAAGTCACCTTTTGTCCGGCCTGGAAAGCCCTAGCTCTTTCAGGCTCTCCTTGTATGACAGATGCTCTGTTCCCTTAATCATATTTGCTGGACTTCAGACTTCTTTGAAAGTCTGAAAGAATATTTCAAGTTCTGAGCAGTTGTTTCTGCCCCTGTGATGGAACAGCAATTTTTATTGCCAGTGTAGTTGCAAAGGGGGAGTGCACATGCATGTGAATTGACTTACATAGTGATTTCCCCCCCACACTTGCTTTATCCCATTATTAGTGCTTATGATCATTTTATTTGCTTTCAATTTTGGTCTGAGTTATGAGCTCTGCCCACCCAAGACATTAGATATCCCGTTCATTTTCCTGATGATGAGAGTCCTGACCCCTGTTGGCTTCCTGGCAGGGTGGAAAAGTGAGAGTGGCATGCTCCATCAGGCACTTGGTCCTGCTGTTCCTTTCTATCTTGGTATTTCTGTGAAATGTGCTCAGTGGAAGCAGCACTGGAGGTAGATGCCACACAGTCATCACTGCCCACAGAGCACAATGGTAGGTTCTCTCAGTCCTCAAAAGCAACCTCTTAATTTTGTTCTTCTTCTGGTACTTGTCTGGGCTTAAGATTCAACCAGATGCTCTTCTTTTTGTGTATGTGAAAGCTTAGGTGTGCATATGTATGTATGTTTGTGTAAAAATCCATGCAGATGTATGACAAAAAGAGTATTGGAGAGATGTCCCTCTGACAAATCCAACCTGTGTGACAGCTGAAGCTGATGGAATGGAAGTTTCTGTGACAGGGTGGCAGATTGATTTCAGTAACTGATCTTAGTTCCTCATCTCCAACATGCATTTTACTTTAATTCTTCACACAAAGAGAATGTCTTGTGGGTACACACTGGCTGGTGTACACTCTGTGCTCTCGAGAAGACTGTGAGCCATCGTGGTGGCTCTCTGCAGTCTGGTAGCAAGAGACAGATAGCTGGCAAGTTGTAGAAAGTGATTCTAGGAAGGTGAGATAATTGCACTGTTCTAGAAGTGGGCCGCGCTTGGCATAATTCTCCAAAGCAAGACAGATTTTGCAGAATTTGTTCAACATAATTCAGTGCTAAACTGCGTGATAGCAGTTCTGGCTTTAGCATGTTTTTTATCTGTTGCATCCTGCCTTCAGATTCCCATGACTGTCTGCCTGGGTGCAGCCTTCCTTCACTATGCACCCAGCTGCCTTGACAACCACTCGGCACCGCAGCCATCGAGCCGAGGGTTCCAAATTCCTGGTTCGTTTCACGGGATCATAACCACACGTTGGCTGCAACTGATTACAGCATTACATTTCCTTTGCAGCTTTTTCTGGGTCTGCTGCCAAGCAGGTTTGCATCTCGTGCATGTGTGTTGCAGACCTGTGGTGCAGTAATAGAGACTAAGTCCTGAGCAGCCACACAGTTTTCCTAACTAGCAAAGTCCCTTTCAGAACGGAAAATACTATTACAGAGAACAAACACTTCAAAGCATAAATGGCCTCTTGCTCCATCATGCACGGTGTGTTCTCTGGCTAAAATAGGACAAGTGAAATGAGCAGCATGTGCATAGTTGTTCAATCCTCAGTCTTTTTCAACAGTCAGTATTTACTGGCCATTCCCACAGCAACTAAGGGGAATGTGATCAGATCCTTCTGAGGAACCTGTGAAACTCTGGGTCAGTTGGCCAGTCTCTCCCTCAGTGAGGCACAGGCTAGATAGCAGGGCTTTGCATGAATTGCTGTGGGTATATAGAGTTTGCTGCACTAATTATTTTGCCAGTTGTTTACAGGACCTTCAAGATGAAAGTGTGAATTAGTACAAAACGAAAGACACACATTCAGGTCTGTGTCTAATGGCTGCCTCGAAAGGCACTTGACACATACCTGAAAACTTGTGTTTCTTGTTTTATTATGGGCTGCCTCTATACAGGATAAGTCTTTTTTTCCCCTCTAATACTGTGCAGTCTTCTCATACAGGGAAAACTACTGATTTTTTATTTCATTTCCCTTTTATGTTTGTTCCTCCTAAAGCATGATCAACTTATGGTAAAGGACAGAAAAACAAAGTAATTTCACTCAAAACAAATACCTTCTGGTTTCATTCAAAATAAACCCAAACTAGACCCCATTCATTAACCTCAGCAAACTAAAAGCTGTTGAGAAATGTCACCAGCATCAAATCCAAACCAAAATGACCAAACTTAAGAGTTTCATCCCATGTGGAAAAATAAAACTTAGCATTTGGATTTTTTTACCCTTTCAAATGGCAGGTTTTGGCATCTCTTATTATTTTTTTATAAGTTTTCTGAATCTCTAATAGTTACTCAATAGCAAGTGAAATATTAAAAAGTAAAATAATTGTTGCTATAAATATACTTAAATATATAGCACAAGTGGAGGTCAAATTTGAGAAGGGTTTCCTGAGCAACTATGCACATCCAAAGTACTCAATGAGAAATGTGGGACTTTGCCTACCATCTATTGTTCTGGGAAGTGAATTTAGGAGAACTCTGTCCAGCAAGTTCTTGGGACCTGTGTTTTGATGCAGGTGACAGAAGATAATTTGGGGCAGGAATGACCATGAAGTGGGTTTTGGGAAAGGAAGAAGAGAAAACTTATGTTATATGTTAAAAATAACACATGTTGGCTTCAAGAAGGACAACTCTAACCAGCATGGAGATTTGTATGGAAAGAAGTCTTAACAACAGCTAATGACCTCTTGAGTGGAGTGAGGCTTTTGGGGCTGCCTCCCACAATATGCCCGTAGTAAACAGGGAAACCAAGGGTAGGCACAACTGTGACTAAGTGGTTAAGTGTAGCTGTCAAACCCCAGGGACCACTTGCAGCTCTGAAAGAGTCTGTGCTCACTCTGGTATTCATCATTCCTTTTATTAATGTTGTGGGTGATGCAAGAGAAAGCATGATTATTGAGTGTCTAGGTGACACCATGCACAGAAGTGCCATAAGCACTTCAGAGGACAGAACTAGAGTTCAGTCTTACCTTGAGGAATTCAAGAAACAGCCTGGAAAAATAGCAGCCAATGCAGTGAGGAGAAACTCCTGTGCCTGGGGGAATGGGGAGTGCCACAAAAAAAGGGGAGGGATGAATGCCCTGGCAGTGCAGCTTAAGGGAGGGATGTGGATTAGTCTTGGTCAGACACTGTGTGTAAAGCTGACATTGTAGGCATTGCAGAAAGGGCAAACATCCGGCTGAGATGTTGGGAATGTAAAACACTTGGTAATTCTGCTCTGCAGCTGGAGCCCTGAGTTCAATTCTGGGCTCTGTAATTCAAGAACAATGTGGAGGACAGCAGTGGTCAGAGGTTTAGAAAACATAAGCTGCGCATAGAGGTTTAAGAGTTTTGCCAGTTTATTTAGTTTGGAGAAGAAAAGAGGGGAGACACGATAATGACATTCAGATATGTAAAATGACAGCTTTGAGAGGAAAATAACAAACCTTGCATGTATTAATGTGAGCAGAATAAGGAATAGCAGGCTTAAAGGACAGCAGAGGACATTGAAGTTAAACACCAAGTAAAATTATCTAGCAGTGGGGTGGTTTGCACTGGCACAACTGTCACAGGAGGCTGTGGAACCCCTGTCATGGGAGAGTTTTTAAAATAATGTTAGACAAGCACCTCTCAGGACTGATCGGTAAGTCTGGTATGTGGCTGGTGTGTTTCCAGGCGAGGGAGAGACAACCTGGCCTGCTGAGGTCCCTTCCAGCTCTAACTCTGTGATATCAATTCAGTAGCAAAGCTATAATGACAATTAAATAACCTCTACAAAGAGACTTGATAGATGAGGTATTTGGTTTATAGATTCAGCATGCTGTGTTTTAGACTGCACCGTATTCAAAGTTCCATCTCTAGTTTCATAACCTCTTTTGTCTTTAATATCAGAATCTTTTGTAAACTTGAACATCAGCATTGAATCAGACTGTTTCCTGAATATGAAACTTTTCCAAATGCAACATCAACATGAAATAGAAAGACAGGTTTTCAAATTACTTTTCTCTCTCTGCAAAGGAATTGGAATACATCATTCCTGGCATTTCTCTTTAGAGTTACCTTGGGATTCTCCAGACCTCACCTATCTTACCTTGTACAAGTTTGTCTTCTATGACATTTGTCTGCCTAAGAGTAAATTAGGTATAGAATTCATTAGCTATTTGGACAGATGGATAGATGGATATAATGACTTTTGTTTAAAAATAATCTAAGCAAAGCTGAGGACAGGTTTGGGATTTTTTTCTTCTACAGCGTGATTTCAATCAGAGCACAAATTTGCCCTAAGTTGTTGCTGGGTGTTTTAGTTGAGTTTGGGGCAGTAGTGATGCTCACTGATGCCCTGCAAATGCAACCCAAGCAGATGGGAGAATTGCGCAGAAAGAAAGAAAGAAAGGATGTTCTGCAGGGAGGTGGATGTGCTGGTGATAAGGAGACAGAGCAAGGAGAGATGTGAATATCTAAAAAGAGTGAGTTAAGGGCTCTAAGGAAATGGTAGATTCACTGCTTATCACTCAGGGAATCTGCAATAAAAGCAGTAAGAATGTTTTCTTTCACAGCAGCAACCATAAGTAGCTTGCTGAAACAGGTAAAGGTGGATCTGGCCAAATGTTTGTAGTTACTTGTTCATCTAGTGTTAATTCTTTCATGTGAATACAGTCAGCTCAGTAAGAGGGACTGCATCCACATTTGGAGCTTTGTTTTCTGTTCCCCCACTGAGGTGGTTTCTGGTCACCAGCTTCCTCCAGTACAGAAGCTTTGCATCACTAAAAAAGATGCAGAAGGCTGAGAAGAAAAAAAAAAAAAAGGAACATTTTTAAATGCCCCGTAATGGTCCTAACCGTTTGAGTGATTTTTAAAAGGGTTTCTTGGAAGTGTGTTCTAAACAGAATTGTAGGAAAGAAATTCAAAGGGTAGAAACCTACTGGCCTTATGGAAATGAATTAATTTTGGTTTAAAAATAACAATAGGAGCAAATTATCCTTTCATAAATTCATATGAACTCAGTGTTGTAGCACTCAAAAAAAAGTGTTACGAGCAGTGTAAATGCTTGAGATAAATGCAAGGGCCACCTGCTTGGGAGTGAATTAGAGAGAACTTATGTAAGTCCATTACAGCACATCTTATTATTGTCATTTCAGGAGGAAATGAAATAAAGTATATTATGCAAAAATAACAGACAACATATTATCATGTTTTTCTCTCAACTAGTGTATGCGTTGTAAAAATATTTTTCAATAAATGACTGCAACGTTATTTGCAACTTTAGGGTTCCTTAAAAATCTGCAACTCCAGCCACCTGGCTGGAGAATTTACATACTCGTTTAAGTTTTGAGCTGGGGATTTTCTGTCTTCTTGGTTGTCTCTTATGTTTTGAGCTTAATACAGGCAGCAAAAACCAATTTCAGACCTTTATAATGCAGATGAAGGTTATCACAAGCCTCATGGTTCGCTCAGAAGTCATCTGTTGTAACAGGGAAGCTAAAATAGGTGCAAGTTTTGATGCAAAGGTAGGAGGTGGGGAGTGGTCAGTTTGAAGTCAGTGTGTCCCAACCTTGTCTTTGCCCTGACTTCCATCACCCTGCTTCTGACTGTCCATTTTTGAGCAATGGGCCCAGTCTTAGCAGTGCAGTGGGCTTCACCGTTCTCCCATGTTTCTTTATGAAGCCAAATTTAAGTCCATCTTTTACCTATTTTTATTCTTCTCCCAAACCCCAGCATTCTTATCAGTTCTTGGTGACCTTTGCAAGTGTTGTTGTCTATGGTTCTGCATTCGGAATACTTTTGTGCACAATGTTAATGTTTCTTTTTGTGGGCTGTGCAAGCTCTTTATTGAAATATTTTCACCTTTCATGGCTGCTGTTTTTAGAAAGAGCAGCTTAAGCACCGTGCTACTGATACATAAAACCGCTTGGCTTCTATTTTCTTCCATATCAAAGATTTTTAAATTATTGTAACATTACTGCTTTTTACCATGCTCTGTAGTAATGTTACATATTTGCAAAGATAAAAATAAGAGCATTAATTGGTAAAGTTTTTTATTTGGAAAGGAGATTTTCTCTGCTTCCTCTGCGGAGTTGTTCTGTCATTCAGATTGATTATGTACTGATTCATGTGGAATATAGAAAAATTCTGTGGCAAAAAAGCAATTGCTTATCTCAGTTAGTAGTGGACGAGTCTGCTCCCAGTGAAAGATACATCCTAAACTAAGACCAGACAGGATGCTGTGATGCAGGTGGTGACAAATGAAGACTGCAGGGCCAGTCAGGATCACTGATGTCTTAGATAAGTTGTGAGACGTATCTTCCTAGGGAGCTACAGTATCTGGAAGGATTCCACTGTTTATTTTAACTGACTTACTAGAAATAAGAATTCTGGTCCTACAAATAAAACCTTTGTGGAAGTAAGCTGGAAAGGGAGTAAGATACATAGTATTTGGAGCACTGCAATTTCATATAGTCAATATATTTTTGAGCTTGGGAATCTTTCACAGGCGCTCTGCAAACAAGCTTGCAACAGAGCCTTAATTACATATTTCATAAAAGGAGTTCTCAATTTTTAAATACAGTGTGCCTGCCAGAGGTGATAGATGAGCATGTAAGGGGAAGGCTCCAAAGCAATAAAATGAGTCTTTGATGATGGGAATACTGCAGAAAGTAGGAAGACAATATAATAACATAGATAAATGCAGACAGGAGGAGGAAAGAAAATTTCTTTGAGCAAATAAATGTTTTTAAAGCAATGTTTGTGAGATTGTCTGACCTTACTACCTTGTTTCTGAATAAATAATTTCTTGAACTTTTTGTCTTTTCGACATAACAAAGCAGAAATAACCTTACAAATGGAACAAGCTTTTGTGCCATTCCTATAGAGCTGCATACAGTCTGTTTACCTCTTGGGTAAATGTGGGGTACTCAAAAGATCACAGAGGACAGGCAAGCAGCAACTCATGTCAGGCTGGTGGTAACCAAAAGTGAACTGATGACTGCTCAACGTCCCAAGTCTTTCAGAGCAAAGTGAGGTGCTTTGCATCTGCATATTGGTGTTCATTCTCTTGCCATGAGCTCACAGAAACCTGATTACCTTGTCCAGCACTGTTTCTTAGTCAGTTTAGTAATATTAAGGCTTGGTAAAATGTTTTAAGTATGTTCTCCCATGGGAGCTTCCTTCTATACCTTGTACTCTTCTCATAAAGTTTTGTCCCCAGAAGGATGAGGAGAGAA
Source organism: Pseudotriccus pelzelni (assembly GCA_035584735.1). Classification (NCBI taxonomy): domain Eukaryota; kingdom Metazoa; phylum Chordata; class Aves; order Passeriformes; family Tyrannidae; genus Pseudotriccus; species Pseudotriccus pelzelni. Next base: position 15,109,875 of record JAWMRA010000130.1, read on the forward strand.
GTACCACACACCTCCTTTCCTCTTTTTTTTGTATCATCTGTCATCCACTTTTTCCCAGTTCAACTCATGTTCAGAGTTTGGCCGTCTCTCCCTCTTAGCTCTCGGCCTCACACTGGGTTCTGTCACCAGAAGTTCTGGGCATCTGACTTGTTTTCTTCATCGCATTTGGCTTGCAAGCAGGATTTATTGAAAATATTCTAACACCACTCTCTATTTTCACAGGATTTCTGTTCATTTAATTTTCAGAATTACTTACCTGATATCTCCTTGACCATCTGTGTGGTGTCAAGCTGTCTGAATAACCCAAAATACAACTATGACATACACTTCCAGAAGAATGGAGAGAAAATGAATGTTGACCTTCCTTGTTAAGACTTATCAGCACCTCTCACTTCCATCTCTTTAAGAAATACTTACTGCAAAGGAGAATCAATTTGTATCTGCAGGATTCCATCTGACCATAAGGAACTGCCCTTGTGGATTTTGTTGCTTCCAAGGTCTATGGGAGGTGTGAAGATAAAACAGAGAAGCAGCTGTTTAAGTGAGTTATAGGGTGTGAGAGCAGACAGTAAACCAGCAAAGGTTATAAATGTGAATTTATCTTCTTTGAATGACACTTGAGCATACCTTCTGTTTGTTTCCTTAGTTTTGTCTTTTTCACTTAAATAGTGGTTCCATTCTTTCCATTGTTAGTATAAGGATAGAAAGTTTAAAACGTAATGTAGGATCAAACACTGTGAAATTGTAATTGAAAAATACATTGAGTAAAATAAAATAAGTAATCAAAGTACCACATATCAGAGTCTAAAGTCAGTCCCTGGGAACTTTTTGTACCTGACAGCCACTGGCAGTCACAAGGCTGCATGGGTGACTCCAGACAGTTACTTATGTATTCAGGTCACACTTTGTCCTCTTCTTCAGTTGCAGCTTCAACCAGATATGGTATCCTTCTCCAAGCATATCTTGACAAAAGACAGGGGAAAGACTTGTCAGAAGGGGTGATTAATACACTCTCCATATTGATATTACCAGTTTGAGGGGAAGAGATAAAAAAGAATCACTGAATGTGAAAATTGAAAATATGTCTGTGTGCAGTTATGCCCAACAGCTTAGGGAAGGGGGAAATAGTAACTCTTTCAAGCTGCTGTGCTTTGTTTGCCAGAAATTAATCTATTTGGAGGGCCAAGAGGAGGGACAGAACTGTATTTCTGCAGCTAATGTCCACCTTGTCCTCACCTCAGGGAAGACACAGGTGGTGACAGTCCTTGTAGTTCCTAACCCCTTCTCGGACAATTCAGCTTTACATTAGCTACTCATTAGGAAGCTGACTTAGGGCTAGTAGGGAAATGATACCAGGTGATGCAGAAGGGCAGGAAAGGTATCCATAAAGAACTATTCCACTATTTTTAATCAAATTTTACATAACATTTTGACCTCTTAACAATTCTATGCAAAATTATATCAAAATAATTCTATCACTAGCCTGTAATATACTTTCTTTTCTGCCTTTCTTTTTACTAATGTACTGGAGAACTTGGAGGCCTTTCATTTTACTAAGCATATTTTGTTTTAAACTCCAAAACCCATACAGAAATGCAGTCTACTACTTAATAAGTTCAGTATTATTGTGTCGTGTGTGCTTTTCTAACATAGAAGTTTTGGAATTTGCTGTGGAGTGTTCGTTTAAAGCAGAAATCAAGTCTTTTTTTGTTTGGTTGGTTTTTTGTTTTGGTTTTGTTTAGTTTTCCTCTTTATTTTAGGATAGGGGTGTCATGGTGAAAGATGGATTTCTATGACACATCTCTCACAATGGTGATTTATTATTTAACTTTAGTTGGTCCCAGTCCATCTTCTTCCTGGCCAGTGTAAGGTGTTCTTAAAGGATGACAATGCTGAATGTCTTGGTAGAAGGCTTTGGGATGCACAAACCTTTGGAACGCTGTGCACAAACCAGTGTTATGGTCTCAGAGTCACTGGACCGGTCCTCACTTCGCAGAAAACATCATTCCCCGGCGTTAATTAGAGACAGAGCCCAAGGACTGGATGTGGAAGTTGGCTCCCGTGATATTTCAGGTCACTGGCGAGCTGAGTTCCTGGGCTCCAGCTTCCAGGCTGCAGACAAAGCTGCCCAGAGGGTAAGATGGGTGGAAGTAGGTGGTTTCTCTTGGAGCTGAGAAGTCTTTCACAGAGTGCTGAGGCTCCTGTTGCAACAGACACCAACTCTGGTTTGCCATGAGCAAGGTGAGAAGCTGGATGAACAGAAAAGTTACTTTGCTACAGGGAGAATAGTTGGTCAAAAGAGAAGAAAGAAGCACTGTAATTAAGGACACCAGGAATAAATCTTTAAAGTAAACAGAAGAACTTTCAAACTACCTACAGTATCCTCTTTTCATCAATGAAAAGTATGCAGCAGCTTTGCAAGGGACTAGCTTTCACCAGCTCAAGGTAATCAGAAAGCTGCTATTTTGCCAGCTTCCCATGAGCTTCCCAGAACAATCCATCACAGAGAAGAGGATATTTTATTTCTTTTTCTTAAAATATAAAAGAGGGCTGATGACTAATGCTGAAATGAATTGTTAAGAGACTTATTTACTTAATTGAGCTTGCTTGTTCGGTATGTCTCCCAATTAATTCATTTTTGTTGTGACCGTATTGAAGCAACCTACACCCTTGTGACCTTCTCTTATAATTATTACTATTTTCCTCTTTTGAAGCACTGTTTTGATTATGTACTCAAAAATCTCCACTAAAATATCTGTAGCATTAGCACAGAGATTTCTCCATTGTTTGGAACGTAAGGCTAGTAACAAAAAGAACAATTCTTTATTGAAGTTCTTGGAGGTTATGGGTCACTTACAGCCCTCAGGGGATGGGGGCAGGTCTTTCTTTTTAATTTCACAAAATGACTATTTTGAATAGGCAGAGCCTGTTTTCTAACTAGAAATTCTTTTAAGAAAAATGTGGTGTTGGTTGGTAGCGCTCAGAGGTGCCTCACAGTTCCTCTGGTGTGAATACTGTACATATTTCAGGGTCACAGGAGAACGTAACAGCAGCGGAAAAGGGGCTGGCAATTATGATCATCCCGAAATTTGCTGAGATTGCTATGTGGACTCTCTGCCCCAAATGAGGCATTGTTTTTATTATTGCTTAAATTAAATACAGTATTTGACAGCTCTTTGCCTAAACCACAGTGGAGTCATCTGGACAGCTCTCTGTGAAGGAGAGGCTTTCAGTCATGGCAGTCACATTTGCAGTGGTGGGAGACTGTAAATGAGGGTTTGCTGATACAAGGGAGATGTTTATCCCTCAGTTCTTCATTGGATGAAGATTTTTGTGGTTTGTGCCAGCCTCCACAACACTAAATTATGCTCAATAAGATGTTTTTGGACTCCTGACCCCAGCTTCTTACCCCCCTCCCCCAGTTTAAATGAAAATCCCAGCCAGCTGGTTTTCCTCCATCATGGCCTGTGCATGTGCACTGACGGAGATAGTGCTGGGCAGTGATCCCACGGGTAGTGCCAGTTTGGAGGAAGGTCTTTTACCAGAAGTAAATTTTACACTGAGCCCTCTCCCCACTGGTTGCTGTGTTTGGAAAGCTGTTGAGTACCCTTGTGGGTTTGCGCACCTCTTACAACAGCAGTCCCTTCTCCTCAGGCAACAGGACCCTTGCACAGAGTATTTTTTTGCTCAAGACTTGCTGATAGTGTTTCTCTGACTGATTTAAGTAGTTCCATTGCTTTCCACAGTCTGTATCTGCTCTCTGCTCCCTTCTGTCCAAATGGAAACTGGCCATGCTTTCAATTTCTTGAAGCACTGTGTACCTTTTTTCCTTTTCCACATTCCCAGTCCTTTTCTGTCTGCTCCTTACAGAGTGCCTTCATATCTGTGCTTTATGCTCTGTGGAGTTACTTTTTTTTTTTGTATTGCAGACTCTCTCTGTTCCTGAAAAAATTAAACCCACTTCTTTAAAGACACTGGCTTGCTCTGAGTTGCAGTTTTTCAGTGGGTGGCCCTCTAAGCTGCTGGGGATTTTGATGCCTGAGGACAGCAGGTGCTGGGTAGAGCTTGCCTAGGATATCAGCCACACTGATGTGCTGTCTTCTTTTTTTTTCATGTTTTTTTCTGAGCAGTCTTCTGGACTTCAGTGACAGACTGCTCATGTACGTGTCGGTGTGACACTTAAGGACCTGGCAGTGTTAGGGTAATGGTTGGACTCAATGGTCTTGGAGGTCTTTTCCAACCTAAATTATTCTATGATTCTATGTAGCAAAAATTGCTGCGTCAGTAGAAAATGCCCGGAAATCTTCCTTCAGCCATGACTAATAATTCAGTGTAAAATAGACCACCATCTCAGATCAGGCCTTCTTCACGCACCAGGCAAAGGTGGGTGGTTGGAAAAGACAAAGGAGTGGTCGTTCCACAAAACCATAGTTAGAGTTTAATGCCTTGCCCCATCCACTCTTGACTTTCTCTCTTTACATAATCTGGTTCAACTCTTTGACTATGCCTGTGTCCAGAGCATTTTGGCTAAGTGTTCTGCTTTAGAGTATGTATGAAAGGTGCTGTATGAAAGATTCATTTCCTTTCCGTCACTGGGAGTTTCCTTTTTACGTGAACTCACAGCATGCAGCCCGAAGTGTTGCATTTTACATGACACTACAGGTCTCTACGGAATGAAAGCTGCAAGTCTTCAGTGTTCTTAAGAGGGAACTTTATGTGTCTTTTGGCATAGAAACCGAAAAGCTGGGGCTGGAGGTGGGAAACGGATTGCCATCTTGGAAATTTAACGACCAGCTCTTTCCCTGCGACGTGTGTGGAAAAGTGTTTGGTCGACAGCAGACTCTGTCCCGGCATCTCTCACTGCACACAGGTGAGCCAGTGCTTTTTGGTTGTTCCAGCACTGTGTGTTCATCACTGTTTGTTTGAGGGGAAGAGAAAGAAGGTGAGCAGAAGAGTGTGTGAGCCATCCCTGGCTCCTCACACTTAGAGCAGAACCAAGAGCAGAAACGGGGCAGAATGTCAGAGTGGCATTTAGGGAGTTAAATGACATTTTATTCCTTTGCAGTCTACTTGTAATTTGTCCTCTCAAAATGTGTAAATTCGAGTTTGCGCAGGTTCCAGTACACCAGACTGTAGATACCAACTGGTTAACCAAGCCTGGAGTTTTGAAGAGAAGACACAGCCTTGTTTTGGGACAGGTTTGGGGGGTTTTTTTGGACAGACACATCATTTGCCTGATGAGCATTTTAAATGTCACTGAACAACAAAAGATTTGGCCACGGTGTTTCAGATCTGTGAAACTGAAAGGATTTAATGTCTCATTCATCTCTGCTCTTATCATGCACTTCTGAGAGGAACAGGGGCTGGTTCTGCCCCATATCAACTTCCTTAAGGTGAATTAGTTTCAAATCAACTGAGACAAACAGAGTTTTTATACAGAAGATGCACTCTGTCAGCCTGCCGAGGTGCACAGCACAAAATAAGACTTGAAAGCAGGAATTTCCTATGTACTGCTGAAAAATACTGTTGGTATAATGCTGTGTATGTTGTGCCATCTAGTACAGCCGTGCTGAAAAGGTTCAGATGCTCTGTCCCATGGCCTCATGGGGTTCCCTTGGTCCTAAGCTGCCCTACTGAATGCCTTTCCCCTAGCACTTTTAGCAGTATATTTCAAATTTAGAGCATCAGATTCTCAGAGGAAAGGGCTGTAAAAACTGATGTAATGTTTGGCTATTTTAATCAACTCCCAGCAAAATACAGCCTGGCACACATACAAAAAATTGTGCTGCCAGGTCTTAGAAATGTTTAATTTAAAATTAAAAAAAAAAATTAAATTGTGCGGCATTAGAAACTTGTGATGAATTTGTTTATTTTTTTCAACTGTTCTTTAAATGAGCTTTTTTCATTAGTTTATGTTTGGAACTGGACTAATGATACAGTGTTACCTTTCCTCTCCTTTAAACTTAAATTAAAGGATCCTCTTCATTGCCTCTCAGTATCATCTTCGATTTTAAAACAAATACATACTGTCAGTGACCACTGCAAGTAATCACATGGGCAACCTCAACGATTACTAAGCCCTAAAATCATATAAAGATGCTAGGTAAAGGAAGTAGTTTTAGACTATTGACCTGTTTCTCCACTGGCTTTGCTGCAGCTCTCAGAGCAGCACTTGCCCCAGTTTTCCAGTTTATAAAGTTTTATATTATCTGAGTACAAATGGTAGAGCAAATTAAAAAACCTAGCCCCAAACTGCCTTCAAATTAGTTTTTTTCTGAGTAATTGCTGTGAACTCCTGTAAGCTTTTAAAATGTCGAGCTTCCGAGGTACCTCATCCCGAAAGCTGCTCGGAGAAACTCAGAGGAATGTGTGCTTGGTTACTGGCAGCTTTAAAAGCAGCTAGCTTGCAAAACGAGGTGCACATTTTTAGGGTTTTCTCTCTTCTTTTTCAGAAGAGAGAAAATACAAATGCCACTTGTGCCCCTATGCTGCTAAGTGCCGTGCTAACCTGAACCAGCACCTGACTGTGCATTCCGTGAAGCTGGTGAGCACAGGCACCGAGGACATCGTCAGCGCTGTCACTTCCGAAGGCAGCGACGGGAAGAAGCACCCTTATTACTACAGGTGAGGGCCCTGGCAAGGGCTGGGCACCAGACACTCTTACCTGCCTGCTCAAGGCATGTTACAGGGTCACCCTGCTGGTGTTGCAGGGTAGAACCGTGATGGAAGTATTTGTCTTGCCCTGATCTGGCTTAGGCTGAGCAGCAAAAACCCTGTTGGCTGCCTCGTGCTGTTTGACTTGGCTGCCCGTTGGGAAGGACTCTGGGCTTTGGTGTGGGGTTGGTTTTTTTAAGTGGCAGCTGGGCTCTTTAACTCTTTATGCAGTGTTCATTTAAGTTTTGTTAGGAAACATCCCATTGTGTACATGGATTCACTGATTCTGAGCCAGCAGTGTGCCAAGAAGGCCAATGGCATCCTGGCCTGGATCAGGAACAGTGTGGCCAGCAGGTCCAGGGAAGTCTCCTGTACTCAGCACTGGTGAGGCCACACCTGGAGTGCTGTGTCCAGTTCAGGGCCCCTCAGCTCAGGAAGGATATTGAGGTGCTGGAGCGGGTCCAGACAAGAGCAACGAGGCTGGTGAAGGGACTGGAGCACAAGTCCTATGAGGAGAGGCTGAGGGAGCTGGGGTTGTTTAGCCTGGAGAAGA
>JAWMRA010000130.1:15117181-15246541 GCA_035584735.1 Pseudotriccus pelzelni
CAACGAGGCTGGTGAAGGGACTTGAGCACAAGTCCTATGAGGAGAGGCTGAGGGAGCTGGGGTTGTTTAGCCTGGAGGAGGCTCAGGGGAGACCTCATCACTCTACAACTCCCTGAGAGGAGGTTGTAGCCAGGCGGGGCTCAGTCTCTTCTCCCAGGCAATCAGCAGTAGGACAAGAGGGCACGGATTCAAGCTCTGCCAGGGGAGGTTTAGGTTGGATATTAGGAAGAAATTTTTTACAGACATTGGCATGGGAGGTGGTGGATTCACTGTCCCTGGAGGATTTTCAGATGAGGCTGGATGTGGCACTTACTGCCATGGTCTGGTAACCACAGTGGTGTTGGATCAAGGGCTGGACTTGACCTCGGAGGTCTTTTCCAACCCGTTTGATGCCATGATTCTGTGATATCTAAAGCACTGTGCTTCCACTTGCCTCTGACAGCTCCCTTGTTTTCGGCCAAATCTATGAAATCAATTAAAGTATGATAAGAATTGTTATATCAATATCCAGATTTCCTCCATTTGCTGGAGGTATATACATTCAGTGACCAACACGGCCAAAGAAAGAAAACATTTAGGAGAATTTGCCTGAAAAATTAAAAGGAACTGCCTGGAGAAAATGGATATTTAGACATTCTTCTTGTTGCATGTGCACTGATGTGCACTCTGCAAACTGTGATGTGCACTCTAGTGGCCAAGCAGATTACCAAATCACTCCTACTTGTAGTCAAAGTGCCAAGAGCAGATTTAATTACCAAATCATAGAAGTAAGAAATAAATGAGACCTGCTGGATTAGATTATCTGTCCTTCCCCCTGGGAAAGCAAAACAGTGCCCTAGAGTATATGCCTTTTTCAATCTTTTTTGGCTTGCTTTAAATGTTAATGGCCTAATCAAAGCAAGAGGAGGACTCTGCAAAGAAAGTTAAATTAAAGGGTCCTTCCCATTGCCTCTCAGTATCACCCTGTTTATGTGCTGGCTGCAAAATCTGTATCCCTCCTAATTATTCGCATAGCTGATGGCTGCTGTTTTCCAGTCAAGCATACGAAATGTTTGAACCCATTTTTACTTGCTTACACTGAAACTGCCAGGCAGTTTTGCACAAGATCCCAGTTTGGCATGGGAACCATTCCAGGGCTGGAAAATCACTCCTGGAGTGTGCAGCAAGCTCTGTGTTTGTCAGTGTATCAGCTGTACTAAACATCTTGGCAAAGCTGCAATGCCTCTTATTGCCCAAAGGAATCAGCTAGGTGATGCACAGCATCTGGAATCTGTAGTTTTTAATTAACTTTATGATTATTTAGCATCATTATGGCATGTACAGGATTGTTGCATTGTGCCTGCCCTTAATCACGCTGGCATGGCCATCAGTTCAAAGGCAGTTTAGCAGACAAAAGAATTTTGCAGTGAACATTCAACAGTGAGGAAGAGCAGAAATCCATGCAGGGAGTTTTCTCTGGCAAATTTGGGGAAGGGCAACACGCTTCTGTCTGTGGTTTATGTTTTAATGTTTCTTACTCACTCTTGAATTCCCTTCTGCCTGCAGCTGTCATGTGTGTGGGTTTGAGACGGAGATGAATGTCCAGTTTGTCAGTCACATGTCCCTCCACGTGGATAAAGAGCAGTGGATGTTCTCCATTTGCTGCACAGCATGCGATTTTGTCACTATGGAAGAGGCAGATATGAAGGCTCATGTCAACAACAAGCACACAGGTGATGATCCCTCTCTCCCAGCTGCAGTGATCTCTCTCTTCCTTGCTTTTTAGATGCAACCTTTACACTTCCCATTAGCACTCTGCTTTCACTGAAATGCTTGCTAATTAAGGCCTGATCTCTCAAAGTTGAAGTGAATTGGACTCCAGCCAGGCAAATAATCTGGTAGTGCAGATCAAATTTCAAGCTTAGTGAAATAAATGAAGGACTACTTAGCCCCTCTTCTTCCTATTCCCCTTATCCCCCAAATCCCCTTCTCTGTTAGAGTCAGCGTGCCTCATTTGTTTTTCTGACTGGTTTACTATTTCATCAAAATCCTGGTTTGACTTCTGTGATGATAAGGTCACTTTGAGTGCTAATTGTGCATACCTGGCTGGAAGTCTGAAATAAACATTATGTTGAGCTTTGTCTCTTCGGTGTGTTTGCCCCCACAGTCCATCAGTTTGGAATTTCACATTGATGTTTAGTTGACACTGTGATTCAACAATACCATAAATGTAACTTCATATTAAATAACAGAACAACTCGTGTTCTTTCCCTGATCCTGTTCACTTAATAGCCAAGGATAAGAGCAATAGCAGTTTTCCAACAAGCTCCATGTGCTTAGTCCAACTAATGAAGTCTGGCATAATGTAAGGAGAAGAATATTAGAATCCTTTCAATTAATTTCTCTTATAACACCAGGCAAAAGCATTTTGCTGCCACAAGCTACTCACAGTTGTGTTTACGATACTGAACCTGAACTGCATCCAGCACAACTTTTCCATTGCTAAATTGCTTTTCCTGTCCTACCAGGAGTAAAACTGGGAAAAGGGAGGGGTGGAGAAGAGAAGGGAGAGAAGAATGCAATTGGTTGTGTTCAAAGATGCGTAAGTTAAATGTAACTACAGAAACACAAACTACTGCAAAGCTCTCAAGGGATTTTATGCCAGCACAGCTCTCAGCACTACTCCACTTCATATACAGGAATTCAAGGCAAATGAGAAAGGCCTCCCATAGCCACATGAAAAGCTTGCATCAGAGCTCAAGACTGAGCTTTACTCTACTGTATTTTCCTATCGTGGCTACAAGATTTAAACTGCTACTTGTCTTTTGAGGAAAAGCAAAAAGCTCTTTGTTCTTCCTTCACCCTGCCCAACCGAGCCATTCAGCTGGTGGTTCAGCCAAATGCTCACACATATGGCAAATACAGAGTAAAAAATAGAACGGATTTTCTGGGTCACTTGACTCCAGTCCCTTATCCTGTGATGTTACCAGGTCATAAATGGACTGTTTGTCAGGATGTTGGCATATGCTTTCAAAGAAGTGTAATTGTTTTAAACAAACTACTTCTGTGGACAGGCATCTGTAGACTTTCCCGCATTAAAGATTAGGGACCTTTTTCAAATTTCTGGCTATCAGCAAGACGCACACTGGAATACACGTACATTGTGCTTGTGCCAGAACTGCCCTTTACCTGAAGCAGCAGTCCACCTCTCCCTCCCTCCCTCCACCTGTCTTCCCTCCTTCCACAGTATTTATTCCCTTAGTATATTTATGGAGAACAACCCTCTCCCCTCTAAATGTACATTGAGCCTTTTCTTATATGAAACACAGTTTTCTCGCTGTACCAATCCCTCAGTGCGTTATGTTCCTGTTGGAACCCCTGCTCTTGACACGTGCAATCACAGCTGTACATGGTGAAATGAAATAAGTAGTGGTGGCAGTGTAAAACAGCAGCAGCTACTGGGAATAGCTCACACAATAACATTCGGTGATCATATTTACCTTCCTTGAAGGCTCCCCAACACTGACTGCTCGTATTCATCCCATGCTCTGCTCAAATTCTTCTTTTGTTTTCCTTGACTGCTTCCAACTTAAGCACTTCGCATTTGTAGCAAAAATTCTTGTTAGTGGCCCTTCAGGTTGTAACCTTGTACTCTATGCTATTAAATTTCATTCCATTTCTATTACTCTGGTCCCCAAGGTCAGTGAATCTTTTCTGAATGATATCCAGTCCCCCTCCCTGTTGGCAGCACGGGTCATCAGATTTCATTAGCGCATTCCTACATTTTTGTCTTAAAGGTGCCTCTCATCAGTTTAAAGTTAGGCATACAGGTGCTGGTGTTTACAGAGGCCTTGGTCAGGGGACTATATCACACAGAGAATTTGAAGTTTTAGTGAAGCCTTGTTTTAAACACAGCTCTGATTGAACCAAGACATGGGTGGGAGGTAATAATTTGCCCATCCTTGCCTTGCTGGCTTGCGGCACTTCTCATATGAGAACTCTCACTCTTGTTCACTTCTAGTGTGTGATAGGGTTTGGGATTTGAACTTCATACATTTATTGCACACATAAGGATGCTCTGATGGGCTTCATCTCTAGGTCCACTTAAATAACATGGTTTTCAATTATCTTCAGTAAGAGATCCTAATAAAACCAGGTAAATCTCGAGACCACACAGTTATCTCTTACAGTGACTGCTGAGGATGCTTTTCAGTACAATGAGTGAGATTATTCTCCATTACCCTTCATCCCAGCTTTACTCATTGGACCCACATAAATGGAAAGATGGGGAAGTTTAGCTTGGACCAGTAGGCGCTTTTGGTTTCTGTACCCCAAAACTACAGAAGTTCTATTTCCTTTCTATGTGACAAGTTCGTCCTTGGTTTTGAACTCAGTAATCAAAGTGTTTTCTTGGGATTTTTTTAGTCTGGTAATGAGGTGAAGTTGCATGATCCCTTCCCACTACCACTACAGATAAACTCAGTTGTAGAATAAACTGAGAGATGTATTGTCGTTACAGTGCTAATAAAAAAGGAAGGAGGCCCAACAATTATCAGCTCAATTAATTTCTGTCTTGTTTTATAAGCATGTTTGAATTAACTTTAAATATAAATACTTCCTGAAATTTAAAACAGGATCACAGAAATTCCATCTAATCTGCTGAAGCAGTTGTTGCTCTTTATATTTGTTTTTCAGCTGAAGAGAGGAAGACACCCAGTGAATCTAACAGTCCATCTTCATCTTCACTGTCAGCACTGAGCGACTCTGCCAACAGCAAAGAAGATGCAGATATAACCCCAAAAAACAAGGGGTCAAACAACCTGCTAGTCATTTCTGTAGTGCCTGGTAGTCAGACCTCAGTGAACACTGAAGAGAAGTCAGAGAAAGGTAAAACACTGTTTAACAAATGCAAACTGTCCCCTTCTATGCAGTCGATCTGGCCACAATGTCAGGGATACATTTTCCTGTTCTATTTTTCAGGCTTCGAATGTGTTTTCTGTAACTTTGTCTGCAAAACAAAAAACATGTTTGAGCGTCACCTGCAAATCCACCTGATCACACGGATGTTCGAGTGTGATGTGTGCCACAAGTTCATGAAGACACCTGAACAGTTGCTGGAGCACAAGAAATGCCACACTGTCCCCACCGGTGGGCTCAAGTAAGGAAAGCAAGTACACAAACTTTTACTGTGTTAAGCATCTCTAATTCTGTGGGGATAAGACAAAAGGAAGTCAATTAGAAAGGGTTGGTTAACTGATAATCCAGATCTGGGGCTTCCTTTTATTTAATGACCCATGCCCTGTCCTTTAGGCTTGCATCATTAGAGCAGATTGGTAACCTACCATCCACTGGTGTTTGGGAGCTGTTACAAACTATGGTCCTTTCCCTTTTCAAGTCAAAGAGGAGACAGTATGTGATGTCCCTACAGAGAATGAGGCAGCACTACACAGAGGTTTTGGCAGAGTAAGGGTTTTTTTTGTTAGAGCAAAGGCAACCACACAGCACAGGCTCTGTTCTGCACCTGACTCACAAAAACTAAACCCTGTACAGTCTCTGAATCTAGCTATCAAGTTATAACCTTAAAGGTTGTAACCTTCGTGTATTCTAATGCAAAGTCATTTCTCTCCAGGAATGAGTAACTTCGGTGCTTTCTGCTTTGGTTTACATGCCCCAGAATAATCACTGCTGTATAAATTAACCTGTAACAAGAAATACAGCTTTTTGAGAAAAAAAGCCTTTTGGTTTTGGCTACAGTGGTGTACTTTAAGGTCTCCTGGTGCAGAGCAGTGTTTCTAGAGAATGAGTGTGCCCTTATGTCAAAGTCAGACCCCTGAGGGAAGGAGCGACTGCTGGGGCCATATGCTTGCTCTCTGTGGGCAGGCAATGTGATGTTATGAAAGAGGCACATCCCTGGTCTCTGTTTGTTCCAGCTGCTGCAGGAAAAAAGGCTGGGACCACTCGGAGCCCAGCTCAGGTTCAGTACAAGGCTCCCAGCTTCTGTTGCTCTTGCTAAGCAGCCTGATGTTCTCCGCGCGCTGTAGCTGTGCCGTGACGAGCACACCACGTCTGACGTTACTGCGCGCGGCTCTATCGGTTTGTGCTGCAGCTTTTGAAAACTGGTCCTGTTTGCCAGGCAGCGTCTGGTCTCCAGCTCAGTAGTTCCACAAACTGAGATCTGTGGTCACTTGAGATGTGATGACTGAATCTGGGAAGAAGACCAGATTGAGAAACAAGTAATGTGCCAGAACGACGGGATGTCTGTCTTGGACATACAGACCAGTTGTCTAATGCACATTTGGTTTAAGCTGCACAAAATCTGTTCTATTTACCAAGGGCAAACCATGACCTATGACTCAAGTCTTCCTGACAGAATGTGCTTTTTAGTCTACATAAATTATTCCTGCCCAATTCAAGTAATAATTAGGTACCTTGAAAGCTGCACCTAAGAAAAAGCTCTGGTTTATTTTTTTTTAAGGCATCCAGAAGAGCCTGAAGAGATCTAAGTAAATTGTATTTTTCTGTCTCCTGTTTGCTGTGGGGGAAGAGAAAAAAACATGATTCTTCCAGCTCCAGGTCAAAATCTGAGATTCTGATCCAGAGAGCACCCAGCCCAAGAGAGGTATGTGTGCATAGACAGCCAAGTCCTCTGTTGCAATAGAGCTAATCACAGTAGAAGCCTCAATGCCAGGCTCCCTCTCTGGATCAGAGTACTTGATGTGCATCAGGAAGTGTCCAGATGTTTTACTATCGGTTTTGTCATCCTGTATTACTCGCTTTCCTCAGAAGTCTCTTGATTAGCTTGTAGATTAATATTAAGCCTGTATGTACAACCAGCTGTAGCAAGAAAAACACACGTGGAGAGAGAGAGGATCTCATCTTAGAAAATGTCCAGAAATCTACAGCACAATTAGCAGACTTGCTAAGCAATGAATGCGGACCTGTGGCAGCTGGGGATACCTGTAAGACCGCAGCCAGGTGCCTTAGTTGTACGTTTTTATCCAGCCCTGCTCTTTCAGCTCAGCAGATCAATCTGAAAGGCTGTGTGCTTGGTTTGAGGGGGCAGAGATCCCTGGCAGTTAGTTGTCCTCACCAGCTTCCTCTCAGCTACACAAAGCAAAAGCGGGTGTGTTTCGGGTTTGGTGGTGTCCAGGCTTGTTCAGCGTGCAGCTCAGGCTTCTTTCCAAGCTTACACAATTCCCTCCTCTAGCCTTCTCAGCCCTTCCTGGTTCAGGAACTGGCGTGAGGCCCTTTGCCATGTCCACCCTGGGCCGGATGCTTGCTGCGGTGAGTAAGCAGAACCCACATCCTGTTCCTGCACAGGAATGAATCCTGCCATGGCAGAGGCGGCTGTAGGCAAACACTGCCAAACACACACCCCTTTGAGTGTGCCTAGCTCATGTCCCAGAAATGGGAATCCCTACAAAGCGTCCTAACAGCCTGGCTTTCAGCTGCTCCTAGCAGGATACTCAGCAAACTTATTCAAGGTCACATAAAAGGAATTTCCTAAGCTTTTGCTGTACGTGTGGTATTACAAGTTTATTCCATCTTTACTTAAACAGCTGCTTTCATACTCATCTGTAAACACTCACTTTAAACCACTTCTTAATGGAAAAAATGGCCAAAGTGACTCCGTGCAAACACTAGGAATGTCGTTACACAAAGTACCTGTGCATCAGTCACCCATTCTGCACTACTCGGCCTGCTTTGCAGAATCTTCCCCATCAAGGTAAGCCAGAAGGTTAAAGGGATGCTCCTTCAGAGTGAATCAAGCGTTTTCCTAGGAAAACTCTACTGCCATTAAATGGGCAAAACCCCTTAGAGACGTGCCAAGGCAAACCAAGTATTGGAAAGAGGCTTCACAGAGAGAACTAAGTGCCTTTTTCTCTTCTTTAGTAGGTCAGAGGGGCTGAGTGACAGGGTTAAACCAGGGCTGTAGGTCTTCAAGCTGAGTGACTTCTCTCTTCTCTGTGCCTGCCTTTCCTTGCTGTGTTGCTAGGTGCCCATTCTGCATCTACTCCACAAACCGCCCCGCTGCGATGGAGTGCCACCTGAAGACTCACTACAAGATGGAGTACAAGTGTCGGATCTGCCAGACAGTGAAAGCAAATCAGCTGGAGCTGGAGATGCACATCCGGGAACACCGCCTTGGCAACCATTACAAGTGTGACCAGTGTGGGTACCTGTCCAAGACGGCCAACAAGCTGATCGAGCACGTGCGTGTCCACACCGGCGAGCGCCCTTTTCACTGTGACCAGTGCAGCTACAGCTGCAAACGCAAAGACAATCTCAACTTGCACAAGAAACTGAAGCATGCTCCACGCCAGACTTTCAGCTGCGACGAGTGCCTGTTCAAGACTACCCACCCTTTTGTCTTCAGCCGCCACGTGAAGAAGCACCAGAATGGGGACTGCTCCGAAGAGGAGAAGAAGGGCCAGTATTCCACCTCCAAGGAAGCCGGTCCGCTCCTACCGGTGAACAGCTCCAGAAACCTTCTGTCACCCCTCTCCGTTATGTCTGCCTCCCAGGCTCTGCAAACAGTCGCTATGTCAGCTGCACAGGGCAGCGGGGCAGAGCCAAACTTGGCAGTGAAAGCCTTGGCCGTCAATGGCACTTCCCTGTGCTTTGATAAATACTGGAACTCCGAGTTTGCCCACCTTATTCCTTTAACAATGTTTTTCCCCAAAAACCACTACGATCTCACATTCCATCCACCCCGACCTCAGACTGCACCGGGAGGTGCCTCTTCACCTAAACACTCCTTCCTTGCCTACCTTGGACTTACAGAAAGGGCAGAAACTGTCTGAGGGCAGTTGCATTCTGTACCAAAAATACCCCAACAAACCCAGCAGGTATACATGGCTGCAAAACGTAGACTGAAGAGGTAACGAACACTTGTACTATATCATTAGTAAGGTTTAGCAAATGGCTCTGTGTGTATACTTATTGCATTGACATGAAAGCTGCTTTATTAAATCTCCAAGAGGTGACCTACTGCATACTTCTACCTTCAGAGGCATGTTCCCAGTACTCTTATCTAAGAAACTATTTTGTCTTGTTAAGCTGAAAAAAAAAAAAAAGAGTGTCCTTAACGGCAATCAGCACTTGTAAGATTACATATTGATGCATTTTATTTTTTGGGCTTTGTGTGCGTGCGGGTGCGTGAAAGGAGAGTCTGCCTGTAGTGTGCCATGACATTGCTTTTGCACATCCCTTGGATTGGCTTATTTAATTATTATTCTTTTCCCCCTTTTCACACACTTGCTCCCTCCCTTTCCCACTGTTTCCCCCGAACTGTAGAGTTGTGGAAGGAGCAATTGTTGGGGGGGGGGGGGGAACTGGTGTATTATTTCAGTGCTGTTTGCATCTTCCTTTAGTTGTTTGATGCCTTGTACTCAGTTGTCAAGGTTTGAGGATTTGGGGTAGAACTGAGGAGGAAAAAGTTGCTTTCGGCACTGCAGGATGAGAGTATGACAATGAAAACCATGAGTACGTACACACATACACACACACAGCAGGCCCAATTCTTAACTGTTACACAGGTGTGACAAACACCTGCATCTGGGCCATAGCATACATCTTTTGTTTTAAAAGGGCATATAAATATTATATATATATACTGTATTATGCAGTGGTTATCTTTTAGTTTGCAGGAACAACTTGTATAACTAGAATTCTATGGTGGAAAAAAAAAATCCAACAAGGGGATTTAAAAAAGGGTATGGATAAATTCTGGGTATAAATACTCAGACTAAAAAAAAAAAAAAGAAAAGGCAGTTTTGCACAGTGCTTTAGTCTTGCACTAGTTTGTTTCTCACTTGCAAAAAAAAAAAAAAGAAAAAACAAATTGTGGGCTGAAGGTAATAAGACTGTTTATTTGAAAAGGTACCAATAACTTCTTTGAAATATAAAGCTATAAAAAGACGCTTTTGGAACCATACAGTTCTCTTTTATACCCTCGGTATTTCAATTGTACTTGCAAATTTGACAGTCCTATTGCTACCCTCCATGTCATTAGTAACACTTTATTCCTTTTTTGTTAATGGCAGATAGAGTGTACCCTGCTAGGAGGCTAACTTTGTACTTATTTAATGCTCCTACTTGTGGTCATTAAAATGACATGTTACATGTAGCACTTTATTGCAGGAAAAAGCGAATGCGGATTGGTCGTGTAACCTTCGTTAATCTCAAAATGCCAAGAGTGATCTTAATTTAAGAGAAGCTAACCGACTGTTAACTGATTTGTGCTCCTTACACAACGCACATAATGTGCCGGAAGAAAGACTGGGATTAAAAACACCCTGCATTAAAACTGGAGGTATAAAATGTGAAGCATTTCAAAATGATCGTATGACGTACAGGAAGGCCTTCTTACTCAATTATCGTTTTCCATGGTGTCTCTTGGATTTGGATCTCGCTGTCTTTTTTACCAGGTATTAGAAATGTCCGGCCTAGCTTTTGCCAGAGTCCCCTCGCTGTCCCTTGGCCAAGCCACTGTAGGAGGTGCCCTGAGTCACATCTGTCATGCTATCTACCCACCCTCGTGCTGTCCTGAAGGAACTTCTCCTGCAGGTTGTTGTGGGATGGGGGGGATCCAACAACCCCTTGTTCGTGACAACAGTACAGCAACGCCCCAGTTCAGGAAGGCATTTCTTGTCCACAAGGGCTCTTAGCCATATGCACAACTAGAAACATAACTCAATCTTCATTAGTTCTGAAATGAAGCTTGTGTAGAAATACTTTTTGGATGCAAAACTTGCATCATTTAAGCTATCTGTAAGATTCCTACATCTGTTTTGTATTGAGATGGCCAAACATTGTCCACCATCATGACCAAGTTCTTCCCGTTTGGGCAGGACACCCTAATCTGTGCACTCCCGTTAACATACTGGAAGCTATTTACAAGGGGGAAATATCTAAAATCATAGCAGGTTATAATTTGGAAATATTAATTCCAGGACAGAGAAGTCTCACCATTTTGTGTACATTCCAGCAGGCAGTTTTGGTTCTAACAATCTTGTGGTGGTTCTGTCTACACAGTAAAGGAAACCCGTCTGCTCCAAAGTATGTGTAAACCTTTGTAGACAACCAGGCTTTACTCCATCATAACTCCTGGTAACACCTCTCTGGGAGTAGAGACAAAATAGAAAACACTGTATTAGTACATACTCCAAGCATAAAAGTGCAGCATGAAATCTGCAATCTGCATCCAGAAACTATACCAGTTCTGTAAAACACACTCCATGCGTGTATCTCTGACCGCGTCACAGAAAAACAAACACTCACAAATCCAAAAAGCTTGTTTGTCAAACTGACAGGTAGAGTACAGCTGTCCAGGAGGAAGAAGTAGGAATATTAGTAGGACACTTTATAAAAACCAAAAGGCAGTTTAAATAGGGCTGGAACTTCCAAGAATGAGCTGTCAGCGTGTGATCGCCACGTGTTCACCAATGTTCCACTGTACCAGTATCTGACATGGTAATGTTTAGTTTACCTGGGAAATTTGTTTAGCACTTTGGAAAGGATAAATTAATTCTTTCTGGCAAGTTATAGAAGTTAGTTTTCTTTGTAAGGAAAAGTGTGTTAGGAGGTTTTTATTTTTTTAAGAAAAAAAAAATACACTATTTATCAGAGCTCATGCATATTAAAATAATTTGTTTTCAGTTCAAGGCTAAAGAAAGGAATGTTCTCCAGAGGTTCCCCCTACTGATTAATGACCAACAGTTCTGATAAATTCCCCCCACCATAAAGGTAACTTCATACTGGTTTTCACTATGCATTCTTTAATGAGAGCTAGCGTGTTTTTCCATTCAGTAATTCAGTTAAAGTTCTCAGCACTTTTTTCTTTCTTCTGTCTTTTTTTTTTTTCTTTTTTTACTTGTTGTATTATGTTCAAATATCATTCTGTCAAGGTTTGTGTACATTAATAAAAATTTGTATTGTATAAAGCTTTTTGCATTATAAGGCTGTACAGGGTCATTTTGACAGTAACTGGTATATTTCTTTGCATCTTACGTTGCATTGCCAATTTCTAGTGTATCCAGTTTGGAAGTACAATATACTCTAATTAAAAAGGTTGGCTATATTCTTGTTTCTTTTTGGTTTTCCTTCCTTTCCTTTTTTTTCCACCTTAAATATATTTGGAGGCAGGGAGAAAGGATTCTCCAACGAGACAAGATGATATGAAGAAAAAAGGGAAGACGTTCTCAGTGATTGAAACTGAAAAATTGGTTACCACTACTGATGAAGAAATACAGCAAATAGTCCTAGGATGGCTACGGGACTTCAACTTGTGGGCTCTTGTTGCTTCTACCAACCTTCCAGGTCAATTCTGCAAGGGGGATAATGCATCTGCTGAGCACTCTAATCAGACACGCAGTTCATAAAAATCAGAGCCTTAAGCAGTAGTTCAGTGAACCTGGCCTTGTTTGGGAGTGGCCCCAATGAAATCAGGAAAACTCCTTCCTTAAAGAGGAGCTACACAGTGAATAAAAGAACATGGTGCACTAAAATATTGTAGTGAAAAATCTATTTTTTTTAAATTGTAAAAACATCATGTACTCATCAGCATTTTTAAAAAGCCTATTTTTTTACCAAAGATTAATGACATAATTAAAATGCATAGAGGACACTAAAGGAAGAAACCCTGAAAGCAGACAAATCTCCAAGAAGCAAAGGTATATTGACTCCCCTGAACAAAAAAAAGATGCTCAACTTCCTAAAAAGAAGTTGGACTATTTAAATATTAACCAAGGAAAAAAATAACCTGGGTATTCATTAGATTAAAATTATCCTCAGATAAATTAATGTAAACACTAAATACACATGGACTGCCCTTGCCCTCAGTTAGGGCAGTGTTAAGGTCTAAGCAACTGAAAAATGGTTATTTCTACTGGGGTGTGGATACTAATTTTTAGGGTCTCTATCAGTACCTTGTACATGGTGCTGTTAACAGCTTGGGAGTTGAAATCCACTGCTCCTCTTTTGCTGGAGATTATGTAGTGAAGGAAAAGCTCTGACACTGGGCTGGGAGGTCAGCCAGAGGTGGCCTCTCTCTCTCCTCTCAGACTACATCTGTAATAGAAAATATACAGTGATACTCTATGTGGAGTTTTTTTGCACTAGACATAGTATTCCTAAAAATTAAAAGACAGTCATGCCCAGAACAGGTGTGGATGCCCCATCCTTGGAAGTGTTGAAGGCCAGGCTGGATGGGGCTCTGAGCAACCTGGTCTACTGGAAGATGTCCCTGCCCATGCCAGTGGAGTTGGAACTGGATCTTTAAGGTCCCTTCCAACCCAAACCATTCTATGATTCTATGAAGAAATGGCTTAATTGTTTAATTAAGTCACCAAAACCAGACAGCAGAATTACTTAAGATAAGCTGGAAGGGGGCTGAATTAGCTGACTGCCTAAGTAGTCAGCTGTGAGTTAAGTGCAAGTCATTTTGTAACTCCAGCCCTTGAGTCTTATAATAAACTTTTGCTTAAAAGCTAGGCCCAATCTCAACCAAAATATAAACCATCCACCTGCAATCAATCAGCCTCTCCAGCTTCATAATCTGACAGAAAAGCCCTACATGCACCCAAATAGGGGTACTAGTGTCACATGCTGATATGGCATGAAGAGCCACTGTCCTTTGCAGCAGGTGGCTATACCATGCTTATAGGCCTGCACGATTTTAATCAATTAACTCAACTTTCCCTAGTCTGTCTTTTCTGATACCTATACCACTATACATACGTGATTACAGAAAACATCTCAGATGGCACTGACCCTTTCAGGAAGACAAGAAGTTTTCTGTTTTCATTCTGAATCTACATACATTTTTAATATGCCATATATGTTTTTAAAAAATAGTTAACTTAAAATTGACATGTTTTTCTAGCAGAATTATTTCTTACAATTGTGTATGTGCCATAGTCATCATAAGCCTAGACACTTTGGGGGAAAAAAACCCAAAACAACAAACCTGCAATTTTCTGTAACACTTCACTGTAGAGAGGAATTTTCTACAGTAGAGAGGGTGGCATCATTTATGCAGAACCATGTTTTAAGATACATGTTGTGTTAAAAGTACATCAGTTATGCTCCTAACAGACAGACATCTCCATTATATCACCCACCATCATATCTGCTGCTAATTGGCCTCCTTGTTGACAACTCTCAGCGGCAAGGTTAAGTACTGGCTGTAAAAGCAATCTCGCCTCTTGCCCGGAGGGTCAGAGCTCAGGCAGACGGTGCAGGAGCCTGCTCGGCCTCTTCCCTGCTATATATTTTCTGAGAGCTAATAAAACACCAGTGCAATCACTCCTACCCGGTGGTCTGCCAGCCTCTACGGTGTCTGTGGAGCTGCAGCAATGGGTATGTCATCACAGAGGCACTCGAGTCGTCTGCGAGGGAGAAGGCATCGTCTTTTGCGCAGAAGTTTTAGTAACTCCCAGAGAGGCACTTAAAAAATCCCTGAAGTGACAGCTAACCTTGAACATGTAGCAGCCGAGGCCTGAGCGTCCAGCAGGAGCCCCTGGAAAAGGAGTGGGGGGTTGGGTTTAGTGTCCCGTGCGCCACGAAAGGTCTTCAAGGTGACTTGTGTTGACCAAACACAAATCTGCTAAATGCTTTTAAAAATGTTGGCCCTAAAATCCCTGTGAGGGGTTGCAGGGAGCAGCCTGCTGTCTGTTTCCCTGGATGAGTGCACCAGCTGGAGTAGGGCACTGCTGCCGTGGGACCAGTCAGGATGAACTCGGATGGCACACGTGTCTTGGCAGACCCAAGCTGGGTTAACAGGTTACACCTGAAACCAAAGACCAGAATTCTACTTGGCTGCTGGGCTCCTTGCACAGCCCTTGGGAATGTAACACTGCGTATCCCAGGAAGCTATCCAGTTGCAGATACCAGGCGATACATCAGAAATGCAGCTGCTGGGCTTCCACATGTGCACAACAGCTGTCTTTGACCAACCTGGCAGATTTACACATATGACTGATCATTTTAAAATAGAAAAGGAAAAAAAAAAAGGGTAACTTGAAGCTGGAGCTGAGCAGTAGCAGGGACAGGGTGGGGGGACAGACCAACTGAAAATGTTTCATTAAGTTAAAAAAAAAAAAAGAAAAGGAAAACAAAACACCTCCCCCCCCCAAAAAAAACAAACCAAGAATTTCACAGCAGAAGAGCACAAAGTGATAGTCGACACCTTTCTTGTGGTCTGTGGAAGCCCATGCTGCCTGTTTCCCTACTTTAAAATGGGCTTTCCGTGCTAGGACGTGGCTTTGCTCTGTTTTGTTTTGCCCTCTTTTTTTTTTT
Source organism: Pseudotriccus pelzelni (assembly GCA_035584735.1). Taxonomy (NCBI): domain Eukaryota; kingdom Metazoa; phylum Chordata; class Aves; order Passeriformes; family Tyrannidae; genus Pseudotriccus; species Pseudotriccus pelzelni. The sequence goes on from JAWMRA010000130.1 coordinate 15,132,461, forward strand.
TAATTGTTTAATTTCCCTTCCCCTTAACTGCGATTAAAATACAACATATGGCACAACTTCGGGGAAAAAAAAGCAAAACCCTCAGCTAATGAGAAAAGACTTCAAGTTCCTGTAGTATCCTCTGCTGTTTGCATTTAGTTCTGCTTTACTTTACTTTTCAGACCTCTACTTTCTATCACATACCTTTTTATATCCAGCATTTCGCAGGCAGCATTTCACTGGAAGTGTAAACTTTGGATTGTTACTCTTCTGGGAAGGTGCCTGTTTAAATAAAGAAGAGAAAAATGCTCTCTCACTGAGCCCCTAGACCTTCATGCCAGTGTCTGCAGCACAGCCTAAAGTGACCAAAACCAAAAATAGGCCTCGCTTTCTGGCTGGTCAAAAAACCATCAAATACTTTCCTGATTCTCTCCCTGTTATTTAAGACTGGAATGTTCATTCACACGCCAGACCGAAGAATTTGTTTTTTCACAGATTTAACAGGAAGCCAGTTGGGAGGGTCAAAGCTGTAACTAATGTGCTCACACATAGTTGAGTAGGACTCTGGAACCATAAATTGCACGACTGCAGGAAGGAATAGGAGCATGTTTTCCCTGGTTTGCTCTCACTGCCTCCTTAAGCACATTGCCACAAATAATGATAGGAGCCCCTTCTCAGGAAAGGCACCTCCACACCATCACACAGCTCACCCTGCTCTTAGTGTTGCGCACACAGAGCTTGCCTGGGGACAAAGAGCAAGTGTTCCTTGAGAAGAAAGCAAGAAGTCATTTGGCTTCCTTGTAGGACTAACTTGTCTAAAACCACGTGAGCAGTATAATGCAGAATTTCTTGACAGAACCAGCAAAATAAATTACAACAAACTATACACATCTTGTACTCCTCGAGTGCAGGGATCAACACTTTCCTGATACTTAGACTGTAAGTTAGATAGAAGCAGTAGTTGTTTTACCAATAAAATCACATAATCTTCCTGAAACTGAAAAAAAATATTTAAATGGCATGGGACTATAAGTAAAGATAAACAGTTGCAGGAGAGCTCCTGCCATCAATACGATTCTGAAATAATATGCATACACTGGTGGCTGTCACTCATGCCAGTGACACTTTTAAAATGCACCAGAATAGCTCTATCCACAGGTGTTACAGGAGCAATGCCCATCTGCACTCTGAATATTTAGTAAGGAAGCATTAAGACTTCATGTTTTTATACTTACAGCAACCTATTTTTAATGGGACTGCGTACCTAGAACTTAATGAAAAGATCCAAATATAATGTCAGTGTGATTTAAAAATATGCACTGCATCTTTTAAGTTGACACTTCAATTAAAAATAAATAAGATCCAGTTATATGGTGATACTGTGCTAAGACTGCATTTTTACCAGTCAAGTTTTGTTCATACTCAAAGCGACAGATTTCTCTAAGATAGACAGAGCCAGGAACTTCAGTCCTCCTGCCACTCAAACCAGGAAAATGTAATTAAGGGTGCATTTAAGCACTTCCCAAAATTGGGTATCACATTTTATGGATAAATGTATTTCATAAAATTATTAAGGTTGGAAAAGACCTCCAAGATCATCAAGTCCAACCATTAACCAAACACCACCATGCCAACTAAACCATAGCAATAAGTGCCATGTCCAGTAATTTCTTGAACACTTCCCAGGATGGAACTACCTTTTAAGTAGTTGTAGAGAGCAAAAAGGGCTCCCCTGAGCCTCCTTGTCTCCAGATTAATCCACCCCAGCTCCCTCAGCTGCTCCTCGTAGGACTTACCCTCTTCTGTTGCCCTTTTCTGGATGTGCTCCAGCACCTCAGTATCTTTCCTGCGGTGAGAGTAGCTTGGTGAGCTCTTCCAGCAGTTCCCTCAGTACCCTTGGATGAGTCCCATCTGGTCCCGTAGACCAGTGAGTGTCTAAGTGGCACAGAATCTCACTGAATGCTTCCTCCTGGATTGCGGGGGTTCTGTTCTGCTCCCCATCCCTCTCTACCAGCTCAAGGGGCAGCTGCCCAGGGGATAACCAGTCTTTCCTTTGAGGACTGAGGCAAAGAAGGCATCAAGTACCTCAGCATTTTCCTCATCCTTGAGTACAATGTTCCCTTCCACATCCAGTAAAGGATGGAGGTTTTCCTTGGCCCTCCTTTTGATGTTAACGTATTTATAAAAACACTTTTTATTATGTTTCACAGCAGCGGCCAGATTGAGTTCTAGCTGAGCTTTCACCTTTCTAATTTTCTCTCTCCGTGACCTAACGACACCCTTGTACCCTTTCTGAGTTGTCTGCCCCATCTTCCAAAGGTCATAAATTCTTCCTCCCCCCATCCCTGCAAGTTCCAGCAAAAGCTCCCTACTCAGCCAGGCTGATGGTCTTCCCCGCTGTCACATTGTTACTTTCCTGTGGCCAGTCTATTAGAGCTAATAACTGCATATTAACTTTTGATTCACATGAAATTTTAACAGGAAAACAATGCCACGTGCCCTGCAAAAGGTTATTGCGCACATCTACATGTGTGTACCTACCGTCTAAAGCTCTTGCAAGTACCTGCTTTAACTTGGTTGCAGCAGTTCTGCTTTACGACAGTGAGAAGACCCCTGTGCTCAGCACAACTTGTGTAACAAGGAATTAAATGGGAGGGAAAAAGCATCCAATCATGTTTTCTTCTAAGAGCTACTTAATTAATTAAGGTCCCTTTGCTGCTGCCATAGTAATCACATCTGACATATCCCTAACGAGACTGCACAAGACATAAGGACTTACGATACGGAGGCAGGACTGAGCTGTTGTCACCAAATCTGGTCTTCCCTTTAAAACCACTCATATCTCTAGCACCTTGTCGTTCCACAAGTTACATGTAAACCCAGTATGTAAGAAGTACTCTGCTGCAGTTATACACGAAATTACCCCACACTACTTGCACTGCAAAAATAGCTCCCGGTTAGCCTTCCCCAAGCTATTTTATGGGTGCCTTGAGCCATACGGTCCCACTCTGTTTGTTCTCACCACAAACACAGGCCACTTCATACTTGTGAACATCACTGTTATCCTCCTCTGGCCCTCTCCACTTACAGGAAAAGCTCATTCTGCTCACAGTTCACTTCCATGACTGGTAAAAGGGTTGACCCTGCTAGATGAACCCATTCATTTCTCAATTCCAACCAGTATCCTGCCTGCTCTCAGGGTAAATGCTACAGACTTAAACTTCAGGACAAAGAATAATTAAAAATAAAGTCCATAAATTGGGACTGCTCAGGGGTTTCTTCCAGCAGAATGTTTTGCTGTCACAGACAAGCTTTAAAAGACACAGGAATTTCCTGTGGAGCAGTAGCTGTGGCTCCTGACAATGAGCACTACTGCCCATCTTTTAACTGACTGCCCTTGGATTTGGTTCCCAAATTCCCATACACAGAGAGTTTTTCTTGAGCAACCTGTAGAAACTGGACATTTTCCATCAGACTTTTTGATTCTGTCACAGTAGCAAGCCAGTTTCTCAACTTTTATATTTGCCATTGGCAGCACAAGTCACATAAGTGTTGTTATTAGTGTTTTGTCACCTAATCAATAGCTTGTCAAGATCCAAGCTCTCATTCAGTGGTAGATACTTCAAGAATCCTCCACATTTACAGAGCCAAAACAAAACAGGTGGGGTATGTTGCTGTACAGTTCAGAAAATGTTTCCCATTTTACTTTTTTAGCTTCCTGGGTTAGTGTAAGAGAAGAACAAAGACACCTAACTTTTACTTTTAATGACCAAATGAAAATAAAGATCACCTAAAACTGTCACTGGCAGCCAAGGAAAGGCCAGGACTCTGAAGTGCCCAGTGGGAATGTTTCCTAGCTGCCCTGGGCTTGCATGGTTCAAAGCTTGCTCTTGGCACTGCCAAATGACCAGGGACTACCTCCTCCGAAGTCATCTGCCAAAAACTCAAAAGAAATCCCTTAGCTCTGCAGCTCTTTATAGAAACCTCAAAAAGAAAGGCTATTTACCTCTAACTCCTCTGAGATCTGCTGTCTGTACGTATGTTGACATTGAATTTACTGTGCAAACACCAAAAGCCAGAGAACTTCCACCCCAGAAGAAGTGCACATACCTTGTGTCCTCTTGCTCTATGCTTTCAGTGGCTGTGTCCAGTTTCTCACTCATTGTAACAAGTTGCAATGTCCTAACAAACTTGTATCAATTACCTTGCTTCCACATAAGACTGCCAAGTCTCTCACATTATCTCATCACAGGCTTTCTGGGGGGACTTTCTGAAGACTTTTTTCCTGTTAACAAAATAAAAAAAGGAAAATCCACCTGCAACACACAATAGCACAATTATTATTGTCAGTCAAGTGAAATCTGAAATCTTACACCATCCCGAGGAAGCATTCAACCCCAATTCTGATGGTAGCCTTGTTTACCCTTCCTTCCTGGCAATAAACAGGACAACCAATGAGGAAAGCTACCCTCAATGAAAGATGCCCTGCCACCTCTTTCAAAGATCTTTGAAAGATCTCCCAGGAAGGTGGGAAACCTCCTACCCACAGACACGGGCCAGAGACTGGTGCTAAGCGCAGGGAGAAAATCTCACCCTTTTCAGCTCCAGCAGGCAGTCAGGGACACTGGGCAGAGACAGCTCAAGATACAGCAGCAGCCTGTCCACACACCATCATCTGCCCAGAGCAATACATCTTGAGGTGTTCTTGGTAATTAGCACAGTTTCTCGTACTAATGGATAACCAAGCATGTGCTGGAGCCCATTCAGTCTGTGGCTCGTTAACGGGAGGACCTGAGATGATTGGCAATAAAACTCTCTACGAATGGACAGGCAGGGGTTTGAGACTCTAATCAAAGACCTGTAGGAGGGCCTGAAACCAACTCTTTCTCACCAGCAAGCTCAATATAGCTGTGCCCTGACAAGGCCTGCTGGTTGTTTTGGACATGAGAGGTGTCAGAAAACAGAATAATGCAGCTTAACTAGGAAACAGGTATTGCATCCTCCATGTCTCACAGGCTGGCCCTGAAGTAAAGGAAGTGGTTTTTCTTAATTTATAAGGCATGGAAGTTAACCTCAAGGTACTTCCAGTTCAAAATATGGTTCTTTTTTTCCTGATAATGATCAAACAGTACACTGTAATTCAAACCCACATCCTGGAAAGGTGAACAGCAGACAGCCACACCAACTGCTCAGGGTGCCTGCTTCCAATGATCTGCCCTCCGACTTGCACAAATAATGTCAGAAGATGAACACCTTCTTTAAGTAATTATCTATCCTCATCCCCTGCCTGCACATCTTGCTTTGTCTGTGCTTCCACTATATCATATAGCCTTTCAACTATACATGATTTCTTTAACTCAAAACACGAATTAATGCAAGCACACTAAATACCACAGTGTGGTGACTTTTTATAATGCGTTAAAAATAAAAACAATATTTTCTTTTTTTCTCGCAGGAAGAAACTGCAGACAACCCATGTCAGCAGCCAAATTAAAACAAGTCTTTCTAAACAAAAGGTGCTCTTTTCTAGAGACTTGGGCTCAGTCATCACCTCCAGATTTAGTGGACTGCAGCTTCTTCAGCTTTTGGGAAATACAATTTGACAGTTTGCAGGGCAAGATTTATTTTTATTTATACACATCTATAAATAAAGACTCCATACTGTGGCATCAGCCAGTCAGATGCATGACAGAAGTTCAGCTTCTTTTGAAGAGAAACAGTCGGGATTATAGAGTGGATCATTTCCTAACTGCAGCAGAAAAATGCATCTTCCCTTATCTACCAGTGGTGAAAGGGACTGCACCTGTCAGGTGCTTCTCACTGCCAGGGCTGCAGCCTGCCCTCTCAGGCAGACGTCAGAAGACAGTGATGCAAAGATACTGAGGGGAAGGGAACGAAAGAGAAGAGCTTTGCAAAAGGGGAACTTTGCCCTTAGCAATTAAAAGTACCATGGATTTCCAACCGGCTCTAACAGCTTTCCACCTATGGACAGAAGTAAGGAAAAGGGGAGTAACACACAGAACAATTCACTACCAGAAAGATTGTAGAAATACATCTCCATGAGAATCTTAAAGTATGAGCAAAAGCAAATCTTGAGAGATGGATAGTTTTAGCAAGGCCAAAACACATAAACAAAAGATATCAAGGGGAAAAAAAATAGGGAGGTGGGGGAAGCAGGAAGGATCCAAATGGATTTAAATCTGTTCGGGGCTACAGCAAACAGGTTTGCTGACTAAGAGCAATGCCTGGAACTACTTAACCACAAACAAGCCTCTTGAAAAAAAGTTATGCCCATAAAGTTATTTACACAACAGCTGGGACTCCTAATTTTTCCAGCCCTGTATCTTCTCCAGCTACAAAACATTTTATATCCCCAGTAGCTCTTGCCGATCGCAAAGCACTGAAAAAACCCTTGTCAAAAACAAGTCAGAAATGCAGAACCTCGAAGGAATTGGACCAGAGACAACTGATTTAGGGCTCTGCTCACCATTTTGTTTAGCACGCTTTCCCTGGTTCTGAGTAGCCCAATATGCTTCTGAAGGACCATGGAGCAGTTTGACGTATTGAGGAGGGTAAAAAAAAAAAGATGGTAACAAGTGGTTGTTCGTTTTACCTTCGCTGTAAATCTGAGGACAACACACAGGGCACCACATCAATTCCAAACAAGTGCAGGCAGATATACAGCGTGCTGCTTGCCCCGATCACACCGCAGAGCAGCAGAAAAAAAATAAGGCTCTCTAGCAAGACATAAAAATACTCAAATCTGTTGTAAGTAGAAGTCCAGTTTTAAGGAGGTCTGAACTCTCCTAACTCCAGAAAAGCATCACCACTACCTAGACAGAGTAAGCCAACCCACAAGTCCCAAACAGCCCTACAGCAGATGCAGATTTCAGCTGGCAATGTGAGCAGCATTTTGAGGAGCAGTGTGGTGCAAGAAGGCTATTCACCAAGACTGGGAAAAAAACCCCCACACATTCAAATCAGCTCAAACTGAATCTTTGATAGAGGCAACATGATAGCTGTATCTTTGTGAGTTTTTAGGCAGAAATAAGGAATTTCTTAGGAAGTATAACTACCCCCATGTGAACTATCCAGGAACATAAAGTTTACACGCTAGGCAATCTAATCACCAACGCTGTGATTGCTTTGCTGCAAGTCCAGAAAATGGACCACAAAATCACGTCATTCATGCATGCTTGGTGTTAAAATACTACATGTTTTGACAGATGAGGAAAGTTGAGGACTGACAGCTATTTCCCTAACTCCTGGAAAGGATTCATAACAAAAGGAACCACAAAGCCATCTGATGCCAGAAAATACAAACCACATAGACCTTGAAACCTCCCTTTCTGCCAAAAGAACTCAGGCTTTGCACTGCCCAGGAGCATGAACTGACTCTCTCTCTCTAAAGGGATTATTTGTTTCTTTTTTTGTAGGATGTTTTACTCAGGTCTCTCTAGAGTCCCCTAGCAGGGAAGGCAGATGTACTCAGTACTCAATGCTGAAATTATGGAGCCATCAGCATTTGCCATGAATCATTTGGCATCAATCACATGAGATTTTTTTTCTCTTTCTCTCTCTCTCTCTGAAAGTACACAGTTTTTCCTATGTGGGACCGTTTGACTATATCTGGCCAACTTGATCATTGGGAAAAATGACTGCAGGATGTCTGATCAAGCACCAAACACTAATATTTACAATTCAATCTCTGATCACAATCAACTTTGGTTGTGAAAACAAAACAAAAAACAACCACAAGAAACAAACTCTAAGTCCACTAGAAAATAGCTAAAGAGATTAATTAGTAAAAAAAAAAAAAACCAAACAAAAAACCAACACCAACCACAAAAAAAATCCCACAATTCAGTACAAATAACAAACTGGATAGAGGCAGGGAACATCTACATTGTTTTTTCAAAGCAATAACTATTATGACTGTACCTCGGAGAATCAAACAGAGCAAGCTCTCCAGTGTTTTGACCTCCAGAAGGTCATGTTCACAAGTCAGTGACCGTAAGAGCCAAGCTGGCATTCCCATGCCCACAACAACAGATCCAATTACTTCAACCAACATGCATTAAAAACCAATTGCAGCACATAAAGCTCCCATTGCTTCCTTGATTCAAATACGTATATCCAAGGAAACAAAGATGAGAGAACAGCACCCTTGCCATTTCTCTATCTTATACATGCTCTGCTTCTTTACTTTCCTTACACATTTTGTTTTCCACCTTTACTTCCCCTTTTGTTTACCTGTTTGGAAACATTTCACCCGAACTCAGACCAAAATGGGGCTGAGTACATTGATTTGATACCTATTTGCTTTGTGAATGTTGTTCTTCTCACCATCATTCACTGCAATTCTTCAGATTTGGCTAAGACAAAATACCATTTTGTTCATTTCTCAATTGCAGATGCAGATTCAGGCGCTCAGTGAAAATTTTGTTTCGTACTTGCTACTTTTGAATTTGCTAAACAACTTGGCAGTTCAAATAATTCATTTTGAGGAGAAACAGAAACCTTCAGTAAGTACTCATCTGAATTAAAAATGTTCAAAGGGGATCAACAGCATTTTATAAAAGGCAGATTAAGATAAAAATTTACAAGAGCCAACAATAACTACCAAACATCCTATCTCCAAGGTCATTTGAGGAATGGCTGGGACCAAATCTCAATGAAAACCCCTTCACAAGTATTCAGCATCCTCTACCCCGTCCCACTGGGTGGGGATTTGGTTTGTCTTCCTCCCTGGAAGGTCTAATCCATCACCAAATCTGGCAGCTCTGTGGGCTCCCACGCTTGCACCTCAGCTCCTGCACTGCCCAGGTATGACAGCACTGGCTGTGTCTCACACAACACAGGGACAACTGTGCCACCAAAATCTTCCATCACCTCTGTATTCTCCTTGGGCAGACAGAGCTCTGCTCAGTGGCTCCCAGGTGGCAGAGGAACATGCCCTGGCTGCTGCTTGTGGGCCCAGGAACACGCCCTGATCACAGCAGAGGAGCTGAGCTAACCTGAAAGGGGAGCTGAACGTGCAGCTTCATGTGGCTGCTAATCAGGAGCCTATTTATGCCTACTTTGTAAATATCCCTATTTACTTTAAATAAAGCTGTGTTAGAAGAGCCGAAGCAAAAATACCTATCCAGAGTGCAGTAGATAAAACTTGCAGTGAAAGTGATACTGCTGCAGAAAAATATGATGTAGTCCATTTTGCAAGGTTGCTAAATTATGTATTATTAAGGGCAGTATACAGTGACCTATTAACACATCTAGAGCCCTTTGTTACCCTATTATCAATAACAAACCTTCTGTACTATTTTGGGAAATGACCTTTCTCTACAGCATGGTGTAGCATGAGTCAGGAACCTCCTGGGCTGTAATTCCAGCCCCACCATTGACTTGCTGCATGATGAGGAAAAGTTGCTTTAACCTCCCCGGTGCTGTTTCTTTTTCTGTAAAGTTGTAGTGACACTCACCTACCTCTGAGCTCAGTGGACTGCCTTACTCAGTTCAAATATTTGAGCAGAGCTCTGAGGATGCAAAATGCCAGATCAGCGTGACACATTGCTACAGCTGCTTAAGGAAGGATTTTAACACAGCAGAAATTCAGCTGCAGCTGGAAGAACATATTGTGCAGAGCTACAAGATTTCCCTTTCACAGGTGAGAGCTTACAGCCACCAGCTTTTAGCTACAACTCGCCACCAAGTAACTTTTAACTTGCCACAGTGATTTCAGCTACAGAGTTTCTAAACACACAAGAAAAAAAATCTCAGTACTTGTTCCCACCTCCACGGCAGCAGAATGCAGGGTAATGTTAACAATCCACATAATGGCAAAGGATACACCTAAAATAACATCATACAGAGACCATAAGATGATAATTACTGGGACGAGGGGAACGCACAATGGATACTCAGTTGATGCAGTCTGGGACACTTCAAATGTAAAAAAAAAAAAAAAAAAAGCTGGGTTATAGGAAGTTACAGAGATTAAAAAAACAGAGCAGAGACTGTAACAACACCAGCTCTTTCTCTTTCTCTCTCTCTAAATAAATAAAAGTCATGACTAAATGAAGTCATTCTGAAAACATGAATTAGTTCATATGCATATTTCATTTGCTTTGGCAGAATATTCCCAGGCTTAAACCCCTCAAATTGCAGTAACAGGTGGCAAACACTTACAAATTACAGGAGCGTGCATAAGCACACAGTAAAACTATAAGAAGGCTACATTCCCAACTTGGAAAAAAACAATCACATAACTCTTTTCTGAGGGGCAGAGATCAATTTGTTTTCAACATCTTAGGTCTCTCCTGCCTCACTACAAAAGAAAAGTCTAAATACCAAGAGTATTTGAGAGTTGTCTAATAACTCTCTTCAATAATTTCACCAATGGCTTCCAAATAAAATTTACTTTGTGGCTTGAAACCCACCCCGCTGGAGGAAATTCCATTCCTTCAGTTCTTTGTAATTGACAGCGCAACTCAAATTCCTAAATCTGCACCCCTAATTCTTCAGAAATAAAGCGAGTTTCACAGCATGGAAGATTTAACCTGAAAGCCACAACACCGCGCCCATATTTATGTGAGGTAGCTCCCAGGGTAAACACTATTCTTCCATCACGATGATCCTCAAATGCCCTCAAAAACTCCTTAACTATTATTTAAAAAGCACTTTGTTTTACAGGCAGATAGCAATATATTTGACATGGATGTTCAAGCATGCCATGATTCAAGTTTTATGAGAATCGAATTAGGGCAGTTATTGAAATCCATGTTTGATTTTAATATTTCATATGTCTCCACTGACAGATTTCATTTACTGATCCTAATTAGCAGTGCCCAGAGACAGCTTTTTTAGGTTCTTCAGACTGCACTGTGGCAAAACTTTAGACCTGGGTTATGGGTACAAGGATATACAGAAAACACAGGACAGGAAAACACATTACTTAGTGGTTAAGTGTTAGGAAACAAAGGGGGGGCATTTCCTCTCCTGGGCAGAAAGCTCTGACTGAGCGGAACACCTTGATGTGAACACACAGGTCCTGGTGGCCACTTGTGCTGCTAAAAAACTTACTCCTGCAACACCTGGGATTTTTTTTTTTTTTTTTTTTACTCATGTACTTCATCCAAAAGAGTTGAAATTTCATCCGTAGGCCAAGATGGGTGAGGGGGGTGAAAGGCTAAGGAGGCCTTCCAGCAGGGTGTTACAGCACACCCCGAGGCGGCGCAGGCACCGCGCCGAAGGGGCCGAGCGCTGCTATGCAGCACCACCTAAGGGCTCTCCGCAGGTACTGCCGAGGGCACCTGCGGACTCAGGGGACCCCCGTGGACCGGACTGCGGCTGAGATCCACGGACGGGACTGCGGATGCTCCCAGCCGGGCTCCCGGTCACACCCGCTGCCCTCACTCACGCCGCTTGGCCGTCACGGCGAGACTCTCCGGGCGATCGATTCCACCGCGGCTTCACCGGGAACCATCTAGAAAATTAAAGTTACCCAGAAGCTGGCTGTGGAATAATTTTCAGAATAACAGGATTTATCTTTGGCACCGGTAGCCATTCGTTTTTCTCTCTGGCAACGTCTCGGGGTGCAAACAAGGTGGTTTATTATTAACACTCTAGATTTAGGCACAGGAGGAGAGAAGATGTTATGGCTTTTAAGTTTAGAAACTAAAAAACAAGACTGGCCTTAATTCTATCCAGCTTGTGCAATATTTAAATATGTCAGCTTTTCAATGCAAAATTCTTTTTCTTCCTGATTTATACAAGCCTTTCTCATAAAAATCTCTTCTTCTGGGGTGATTTTGTCATGCAGTCTACATGAGGAAATGCCACACTAGCCTGAGGATCCCCTTAGTCCAGTCTTAATTTCAAGGAGGAACCAACGGAGGAAAACTAAAAAATATGAAACCAAAAGCATTCAAACTGTCCCACAGAAATGCCCTTGCACTTCAGATGTTCACTAAGGTTCAGATGTTCAAAAATGTTAGAGAAGAGCTATCCAGACCACACTAATTCACGGGATCTGTGCATGTCTCCACAGCAATGTTTTCAAAGATGAAAGAATTGGCAATGGGCCAAACAGGATTATTTTAATTATCCCAGTTTCCCTCTGAAATTTCCTGTCTCATTGCATATGAAATTTACCACCCCAAAAATGGAAAACTGACTCATCTAATGGGACAAAACTCAGCCACAGCCTGTATTCCAGGACCCTTATTCAATCATGTGTAAGGCATGTGCTCAAATGCTGACCTTTCCTGACCTCAGGGTATGGAGGGTCAGTAGCATTTCTAACATAAGAAAGTGCACAGCAAGGAATTGTGTGTGGTGGAAACGTGTGTGTGGAGCAGCGGCTTCCAGCTAAACTGAAAGCCATGCGCATTTTGCAAGACATGAAACTAGGACTTTCAACACACGATAATTCAAAATAACTTGAATAATAATCCAAAAATCAAAACAATCCTGGTACAGAAATAAAGCATTCGGTGGCTTTAAAGTTGTCCTAGTGCTGTACAGTGGGCATGGTCTGCCCAGTTGTTGCAGATGTGGAAATGACAGCACCAAAGAGTCCCACAGTAAAGACTTTTTCACTTATAAGAGAATGCCACATTCTAATGGACAATGAAAAGGAAAACCAAAGGACAACAGTATTTGATTTACTTACAGTTTGAAGCATTCATTTTCAAATCTGCTCAGGTTCTATTTCCACTGCATGCAGAAAGAACAAGTCAAGTTTAAGTGCTGCATCACAGCACTTAAAAACAACAAAAAGGGTTTTTTTACTTTTCCTGAAATTGGTTTTGATCTGTAGCTCTTGTCCTAAGTTCCCTACTTCTGTAAATCAGAAGTTAAGAACATGGCTTCAGTTACTTGTTTTGAGTCCTGCAGGTATCAAATATTAGCAGCTGTTGTTCAGTGAAGACAGACAAATCATATTCACAGCTCAAAATAAAGAAATCCTGTTTTGGTGAACACAATTTGCTCTGTTCAGTGAGCAAGGGCATAAAAAGTCATTCCTCCTAGCCTCAAACAGCAGTCAGGATTTCTGAGTAGATCACTTTGTCAAGATTAATGCAATTTAAAAAAAAAAAGAGAGCAATATTTGCAACGTAATTCACATTCCCATTCGCTGTTTATTTTACTTGATTGAGCTCTGCCAGACACCATGCACTTGCCACACTTTTGACATGACATGTATAGAACAGAAACCAGTTTATTATGGGGCTGCCTGTTCTGGCATGAGAATCCGATCTCAATTGTGCAATTACAGCAATATTGGTCCTCTCTGGGAATTTTATGAGATTAGGATAGCTGAACAGCGGAGTTTCTCTTTGAACTTCAAAACTGAGGGGACACCAAAGCCTCACAGGCTTGTGAAACATATGCTCACCTTTTAATATGTTGACCCATGCTGCTCTTAAAAGCTACCAACAAGCAGAGGGGAGAAGTCAGTAGTGAAGGTGACGGGGGAAAGGAGAAAACCAGCACACCGACAAGGCGCTATTTTCTACACAATGTCCACGAGCTTACAGGTGTCTCAGGATCATAACACTCTTGGCAGAAAAAGTATCGAAATACTTAGTTGTTTCTTACTCAGATCTGGAAGTAAAAGACGAGCATCTGACTAACAACAAAAGCTCCTAAGATTCTGACGTTGTAAGGCACGTTAATTGTTACAGCTTGTGATGCCACTAAAGAGCTTTTGTCCAGTTTGACTAACAATTTACAGTTTGGAATTAAGGTGAAACTCTCTGCACTTATTTTATAGGCTCTGCCAGCTTTGATCAGACAAAAAACACACATTCAGTGCAGATCCCTAATCATTTTCAAACACATTCAATAACCCTTCTTGTTGAGTTTGTGAAATCCCTTCTGAAAGATGTAAACCAGCAAATTCTTAGCACCCTAATTTCCCTTTCCTCTGTGGATTATTTTGCCTACTCTAAAATACTTGGAAAGCTTCTCTAAATAAGAATAAACCTTACTGTGACAGCTGAAGTCGGTTTCTCCTTCCAGGAGAGGAAGATCTGACACCACAGTCTGGGAACCAGCTCAGCTCTTTTTCCCAAAAAAATGGCAGGATACATCTTAGCATGGTTGATTTGTCTCCAAACTTCCCATCCTCCACATCTTCCCAGGACGGTGCCTGCTTTATTCTAAGATTTGATGAGAAAGAGAGGGAAGGCTAAAGGGCAAAGGTAACAAAGAGGTCAAGAAGAGACGTTTTCCCTCAGACGCTGCTAACAGACACCGAGCAACAGCTTCACACGACTTCAGAACCCCTTGTTCCCTGCTGGTGAGCTCTGTCCAAGCCCGGGTTCACCAAGGTTACAGGAAAAAGAAGAGGTTGTGCTTTTGTTGACCAACGCTGCTAAGCAACGGAGCCAGAAAAACTAACATTAGTCCTGTCTTCTGCTGGCTGCAATTAGAGAACTGTAAACGGGATCACAGATTCGGGACCGGGAGGAGCCTTTTTCAGCACGACTGTGTGACGCTACGAGCCGCACAGTCCACGGAGTATCTTCGCATTATACACACACCACACATCCCCAGCCATTGCAGTCTGTACAGTGCAGGTCAGCCCAGACATCTGAAGCTGTAACAGCCTTGGGGTTCTAACAGGTTATAATCTTTACGTTGTAGTACTCACTTTCAATCAAAGAAACAAAGCAAAAATAGTGTTAATCCCTGGTTAACTTCATGAATAACAGGTAAGTTCGTGGCCACCAAGGGCAACATTAAAACGTGCGCAAGTAAAGCTTTTTTTTCAGGCTACTCCACCAGTGGAAGTAAGAGAAAATGACGACATAGTAAATAACATAGAGCAGGGACTCACTTTGCCATAGTATTTTAAGGAAAAAGACATCATGCATTCTGAAAAGTGAAGATTTTGACTTCTTTCTTCCATTCATCACATGAACAATCATTTACTCAAACTACAAGAACTTCTAACTATTCCCCACTTAGCCCAAAATTACAAACCCACCTAGTTCCAACACGTGTCACATCAGACTGGTCTCATGCAACATACAAATCCTTAGAAGACAGGAAAGGGAATTGAATTTATAACTTTTGTAAGCCTCACACAGCAAACACTCTGGATCACATAATTTTCTGTGACCTGCCAGTGAATTATTCAAGATAATTCTTACGCTCCCATGGGAGAAAATAAAAGAGGAAAATAGACATTCCTCTTGCTGCTCCATAAGGTACCTTCTCCACACACCGCCATCAATATCAGCTCCCCTTTTCCTTGCTTGTTCAACAGCTGAACCACACGTTGGTATGGCAGCAGGGAACACAGGATGTCATCTTTCCATTCTAAATACTTCTTCTAACTGAAATTTTTATTCTCAATCTACAAGTTTTGTTAATGTTCTATCACGAGGTGGGCGGATTATTTTTAAATAAATTGTACGGAATATGACCACGGAACATCTGAATTAGTTTTTGGAAGAGGAATCCTGTTGCTAGACAACCCGTGCACTGATGATTGTCCAAATCATAAGTTCCAGGGAAACACAGACAATACTGACTTTTCTTTAAAAACAATGTTTTATCAACTTCTGTTCAATCATTCCTCAAATTACGTATGTTTGAGACTAGTCCAGCAGGAATACTTACAGAAGCACTAAGCTCTGTAAAAATGTTTCCCATTTTAACTCATGGGCAATGTCACTTATTGACTGTGCATCCAAGGGGGGAGCCACAGAGCACTCCAAGGAAGGAAAAGAGAAATAAGCATGTTTACACCAGTAGGAAGCAAGTCAGTGACTGAATCTTGCCACATTACTTTAAGGAAGAAACCGTTGGGAAGGGAACTGCATATGGTTGGAAAAAAAAAAAAAAAAAGGTTCATTTGTATTCTTTAGCTTTGCTCAACTCCCATTCCCAAAAATCTCAAGGGCCACAAATAGCCAACACACTGCAGATTTCACTAATATAGAAACAATATGTGTGAGGAGAACATAAAGACTGAAAAGCATGCACAAGAAGAAGTAATGCATTTACAAAAGCAGAGGGCAGATTAGATATGAAAGAAAAGTTTTTTATTACTTAAAGCAGGACATTACAACAGAACAGTAGTCAAGAAGGGGTCACAGGGTCCTGTCACTGAAAACAGAGAGATTAGATATGAAGGGAATAAGTCACACTAAGAGCATGAACTTGCTAAGAGCATTTTTTCAACCTTAAGTAACGTGGCTGTAAATATACATGGGGCTCAGAGTAAAAAGACTATTGAACTGTAACCCTCATACTCTACTGACCTGCTTCAGAGTCCTGGGTAAATCACTTGATCTCATCACACTTGTTTCTTCCAGCTGTGAAACACCAGCAAATTCTATTACACAGGTACCTGAGGAAAAGTTTCACTCCTACAGACACGTGTAAGACTCCGTAGGAAATGAGTTCACGTATTTGAACAGTTTATTCCTTACCTAATTTGTCTAACAGTTTATCAAACTTCCAGCTGCAAACTTCATCTTGCTATTGTTTTCTCATAAAGTTATATTATTTTCTCATAGTATTCTGCAGTAGCTGTGCTTTTAAATGTTAACATGAGAGCAACTTAACAACTCTACAAACTAGGAATATGTCAACATCCTACTCAACAGATTTGTTTACTATCATTTTTAAGAAGCCTGTTTACTTGAATGACAATATTTTAATGCATTTTAGCCAACTTAATCCCACAGAGCTAAAAATGATGAGCTGGAAATGCTCTTCCCTGTCTTGGGAAATACCACATTGTTTACTGAGTTGTAGCGTACCAGCTAAAGCTGTGCAGCCCTTCTGAAGACAAAGCATTTCCCCAGCCTGTGAGGGCATGAACAGAAGTGCACAATTAATTGAACCGCAGCTGACTCCAAAACATGACACAGCAAAATTTTACAAGCTGTATAAGGGTATTTCTCTGTCTAATGAGGCATGAGGCACAAGTGAACACATAAAGAAAGCAATTTTCATTTAATGCTCTGCTTCAAGAAGAAAATGCAGTTGAAAGAACCTGCTTAAGCCATTGAACTGTCTTCTGCTAAGAGTTCATTAGTAAATTAATGATACTTTAAAGGAAGGAACAAAACGAGAAAATAATGATGGCCCATGGCTTGAGTGCATCAACAGATCTGCAACCAGAAAACAAATACTGAAGAAGTGGCAAAACATTTTCTGCTTGAGCAGCTGTCATTTAAACAAAGCTGCAGGTTCTATTTTACTTGCTTGGCAGCTCATGTATAACAGACAAGTTAAAACAGCAGTCCCTGACAGAAGAGGTAGTAATGACAATAATAAGGGTTTGATCTAACAGACAAACACAAATGAGGTCACCTCAAAAACTGCCACCTGAAACAAATGGACTATCAAAAAGTTGTGAACTCACCAGTTAAAATGCTGCTGCTGCTCTCATTAATTCATTTTCCACCTGACTGTCATTTCTTCTACTAGGTACCATAAAATACAGTCAATATCTAAAGCTGAAAGGACACGAGACATTACTTTTGGTTTGGGGCACTCTCTGTCATATTCAATAGAGGCTGTTTAAACAAAAAAGAAACTACAAGCACACATTTCTTTCACAACTCAGCATGGTCATAATATACTTCTGCCACTCCCCTCTATTCCTTCAGCTGCTTCTATGTAAACAATTCCAGCAACCCCAAATTACTGATTATGAAATAAGAATAAGGGGTCAGGGCTCTGAAGTTCTGACAATTTATGTGGTAAAAACCACTAATAGCAACTACACCAGTGCAAGTTTTCTTAACCAAGAAATGCCTCAGCTGTATGTCCCACAAAATATCACAGTGCCTTTCATTAGTATTTCACTGCTAACATTCATGGAGATCATTGCTTTTAGGCTTTTAATCAGTACTTTTAATTTGCCTTGCAGTTTGCTTTTCACTTTCTAGTCATGCTTTGTATTTTTAGATTAAAAATATACGGACTATTATATAGCCACCATCATAAAATGTGAAAAAACTGAAACACTGGCATCGAGGATAGAGGTTTTTTCTGCATTGTGTAATGTGTGCCACTTTCAAAACCAAAGGAAACAAAATCCTCAGCATTTTCAGAAATCATTCATCTTTTCTGACACCTCCCAAATTATGCCCATGCAGGAATCAAAATTCTGAAGCACAGAGGCCTAGCAGGAAAAAGTAAACTCAGCTGGGAGCACAATATAACAACTGGGACAAGGGGAAAGAAGAGAAAAAAATACTTTGGGGGGAGAAGAATGTTAAGGAAAAAAGATCTAAGTAAACCAATTCACTGCTATCCTGGCATTGGGTTGCTATAAGCCAAACAGGTGAAATTGAGCTAAAGACACAATATCTTTTATGTACAAGTTAAAAATATCAAAACTATGAAAATCACCACTTTCAATATATGTTTTAAAAAGTTAATTCACCTAAGCAACCATAGACTCACAAACTCTCCTACTTTACTGTTTTTTCTGTCAGGTCTCTAAAAATCAGCACTTTTCCACTTTATCCTCCACGTTTAGTAGGTACCAGGTGAACTCTGCTTTCTAGATCATGGCTTAGGAAAATGCTTCCTCTAGATTTTTCTCGAAGGAAAATAAAAAATAAAAGTGCTTTTGGTTGTAAGTACCCATGTCTTCTGCAAGAGAGGAAAAAAAAATACCAAATCCACTATTTTGTCTGAATCCAGAAAACAGAAGTCAGATCAGAAAACCTCAAACCATTATTTCTAGAGATCTATTATTCTAGTAGAAAGACATTAGCTATTAAAATATCATGGGTAACTTTTGTTCCATCTGCTGCCTGCATTTACAAAAAGTCTAACTAAATTTTGATTTTGTATTAAAATATCTATTTTGGGATGCTTAAAATTCCCTTCTCCTTGTGTACAGTGTACTAACTAACTAACTACAGCTTCCACACACGGACCAAGAACCACCTTGTTCTATTTATATGCATACAATTTATTTAAAACTAAGACTGCTGTCAGGCAGTCCAATGTTCTTGCTGTCACTCAAGGTGAGGAAAGAAAAAAATGCAATCCATGCTGGTAACAGCTGGTGCTATATTAGAAAAAATGTATTGGAAAGCTGTAGTGTCAACTGCTCCTAAGATGACCCCCTAACCAGAATAAAACCCTGCACCAGTGCAAACCTTACTCTCACAGCCTCCCAAACCCGGTCATATTTTCACATCTATTTCCTATCAACAGATCCATGGTATATACAAATAGAAGATCTGGGCTTGTGCTCTTCTCCAATACAGTCTGTAGTCATCTCTGAGTGAGTGTTGGGATTTGTCACGATCATCCCATATACAGAATCCAGTGGTATCCTTTTGCAGCATAGTAGGTACGTATTCCATTAATGCCTGCTGTAGTAAAACATTTGAATCCAAGCATAGAAAAAGTGTATTTAATGTTCAAGTTTACATAAAGCACTTATCAGGAACAGAGTAAGAAAATAATGCTTAGAGACTATCTTTGAATGCTTTCAGTAGCAGGTCAGCTGCCAGTCCAGGAGACAAGACTCCACTAAGAACCTTTTCTTCTAGAAGTGGAATCTTATCCTTGACTGCCAAGTGACTCCGGAAATGTTCCAACATGTTTTCTTGGATGAGATTCCACATCCACACTTTCTGCTGCTTCCGTCGTTTGGCAATCAACTCACCGCTCGTGAGCATGAGGTCACGGAACTCAGTCATTTTATCCCACATATCTGAGATGCCTTCTCCAGTTTTGGCAGAGATGCGCATTACCTGTTGGATTCAGAGGAATTTAAAAAAAAAAACCCACTAAAAATAAGTCAATTGCTGCACCAGGTAAATTCCACGAAAATTGAGAAACGGGTAAGGCAAGCTTCCCTCAACATGCTCACTTCACGAGGCTCTGGTGGTTCTGGGGGGTTTTTTGGAAAAGAGGCCTCAAAACTGGGATTCTACCACCTATAAGTCAACTCTCAGAGTATTTGGGATTAATAGGCCTTGTCTAACTGCTTGTACAATGAGAATAATTTTTAATGAGAATAATTTTTAACCTCAAGCTAAAAGGTGCATTATTGCTTTTTTACTTACACATAGAGTTAATTACATATTCTGGTAGCTATTCTTTTGCACTTAAAATACGCCAGAAATTAGGCATTTTGACTATTTTTTGGCCTTAGCTTTCCAGACTAAGAATTAATTTTGCCAATAATATTTCAGATATCTAACACAGTCTTTTAAATGGAACAGGCTGTTTTTTTGAAGTCTCTCTCTTTCCCTACTTACAAAGGAATGGCTAAACCTCAGGCAGCCCAGATGATTTAACCTTAATTCAATGGGTCAATATTAATACCAGGGTAGAGCAAACCTGCTTTACAGACACATGGACATAAAGACACTCTCACATAAAGGAAGTGAGAGTGTGTGCCTGCTCTTATTCTATACACACATATTAAAAATTAGTACTAGATCTTCTCCTTTATAATTTACCATAACCTTTTAATAGATGAAATATAGCATCAAAACTGGAGACCCAGGAGATGAGAATTCCGATAATCTAGACATTGCATACACAAATAGATAAGATTTTTGTCCAAGAACCTTCGTTATGTGAGCAACGAAAAAATATTAAAGCAAAAGAAACCTAAGTACTAGTGAAAGAACAAAGATAAACAGGCTTCAGAGTTATAAACGAGGGAGAAATGGCCTATGGGACATTCTAAGATATGCATAGTTTACAAAAAGCAAGTAAAGTTTGTACCACTACTGATGTTAGCAACAGGTCTGCCTAGTTTACACAGTGCTGAGATTTCAGCTCAGGACAGAACTCATGGGAAGGAGGACTGGCTTTGCACAGCGTTTCATGTGACACACCTTGAGATCAGAGGTGACACACGAACAGCAGCAATCAGCTCTCCAGCACAGTGGAAAACTAAACAATCAACTGATATTTTTATAAAAGAGCCCAGAGAGACTAGGACAGCTAGACGGGAGAATATCCATCCCAACCCATTCAGCATTTTTTCTGAGGGGAAAAAAAAATACTAAAAAAGCCAACCACGCCAACAAAACCCAAACAAAACCAAGGCATACTCGAACTGACACACAAACCACAGGGAAATACACAAACCTTTGGTCTCCAAACCCTCGAACGCTTGCGAAGCAGCTTCATAGCACTGATATATTCAGCCTGTATTCTCCGTGCAGCCACAACTAAATCACCATCAGCTTTATTGATAGCAACCAGATCTGCCATCTCAATGATACCTCGCTTGATACCCTAAACAGAACATGGAAAGAAATCGTGAACACCCAGAAGGGCTGTGACACGCTGATTTATCACAAAAAGCAGGTCAAAATGCCATTTCAGTTTCTAGTGCCTCTGACTTTTCTGTATGTACATGTGTGTGTACGTGCAAGGGTAGTACCAACACCCTCTGTCTTACCGGTTATTACTCTGACACAAGAACACTGCCCATGGACATCAGAGTTCACACGTAAACTTATTTCGCGTGTTGACACTCCAGTTTACCCAAAACATGATCAGGTTTGCAAAACTACTTATATTAATTTCTGTTTTCCTATAATGCAAAAACCACCCCCAAAAATTTTATGTAACTAGTCAATACATCAAAGTTAAGTCACAGAGTTTCAAAATTTTACATCCTAATACTTCCAAAATCAGGGGAGCATATTGGATCTTAGCTGTGCAATAAACTGATGACATTACTACTTTGACAGCAGCGGTGTAATGGACAAAACACTATTGATGTGGACTTTCTGCACAGATACTACATCTTGAATTTAATTTTTTCTTTCTAGTCCTAGGTAGTAATCAATAAGAGAAACTGAGAAATACCTGTAATTCATCTCCACCCGCAGGTGGTAGTAGTAATATAAACATATCAACCATATCAGCCACAGCAAATTCTGACTGTCCCACACCTAAAAAATTAAATTCACAGTTCACCATTTATTGAAAACTTTCAGTCACATTCATTACAGTAGCTATCACAGATCCCAACACTGTACCACAAACAAATCCCACTAACAAAACAAAGATGACAGGAAGCACAACAGTTTTGTAAAAGACAAAGAGGACCAGAAAAGAGACAGAATGGGCATTGGCGTTCAACCAGTGACCAGTATGAAACATGAGTAAAATCGAGGATGAAAGCATGCAATTAGTAACACACCCCATTTAGATATCACAACAGGATAATTAAAGAGAAGCCCTGAGCACATACCCACTGTTTCCACAAGAACAACATCATAGCCTCCTCCTTCACACAACAGAATGGCTTCATTTGTGGTCCTTGTTACACCTCCCAGGGTCCCACTGGTTGGAGAAGGTCTGATGTAAGCATTCATGTCTCTTGACAACTCGGTCATCCGTGTTTTATCACCCAACAGAGAACCTTAAACACATAACATTAAATTATTTCAGAAGTGCAACACAGCCAAACTTCCCCTTCTCCCTGCTGTCAATAAATGAGTGGGAAAAGACAGACCTTTTGGGCAAAGTCAGTCAAAGAGGAATATCCCAGCAACAGTTGCTCAAGACTTTGCTGAGGACTAGGAAGTTATGGCCCAGTTCTTCTACCTATCAGCTGGAAAGGCCTGATAAGCAGATTCTACTGCTATCAAATACAAAGAATTTGTTCTAGATCACAATTAATTCTACTCTACCTGAATAGCTTTTTAAGGCCTATACACACACCAGGCCACATAACCAAACCTTTGCTGTTTCTGTCTGAAGTAACAAATCTCTGTATTATGATTCTGATACATCTTAATGGTGGATTTTCTGTTTTAAGAAAGCTGACATAAATCTAGTTGAACAAATTGTGCAAGATCTGTGCACACAACGCACATTCCAAAAGATGAGGGATGTTCAATCCTTTCAACTGGTTCAGTCTTGCTATCATATTTTGCTATTCTATTGATGCATCCTGAATGCATGCACTCAAGAATACAGTCTATCTTAGCTCCAGGTCATTGCAATGCTGAAGTTTTTTGTCTTTATAAATAGTTACATATCATAGCATCTTCTCTTTACAGCACAGAAGCTGAAAAAAGTAATGATGTTCCCTGGAAGTTGCCCATTAGAAAAAGATCAGAATCGAGATTCTATATTTATGCCAGGGACACCATGAATCAAGCATGGTCAGCTTATAATTCCCCTACGATCTTTTATTTGGAAGTGACACTTTACAGCCACGCAGCTTCACAGAAATTCAATTCCCAAAAAAAACCCCACCAAACTGTAAGGCTGAACATTCCAACACTGGAAAAGAGGAAACGTCACAAAACTGGGACACTGACACCTATTTCTCAATTTTATATTAGATGGGGAAAAAATGAAAACCTGATATATGTAATATTTTTCTTTTAGAGGCTGCAAATTTCCCTCCATTTGGCCCAAAGAAATAGTCTTGTAGTTGACAAGGTATTGGAAACCTGACTCAACCTTTAATTCACACTCACCACCGCTTGTACTAGAAGAAGGGTCTACAGCCAGCACAGACACTTTGTGTTTTCTTTCTGTAAGCATTTTCCCAAAGCACTCTATGAAAGTCGATTTCCCAGCACCGGGAGGACCAGACAACCCTAAATAATCACATTAGGAAGAAAAAAACATTTTGTTAATCAAATAAATAATATACCAAGTGAACACCATCAACATCTAAGTTGGTAATTCATACTTTAACACAGTATCACAGCAGAGGCAAATAGAAGATAACCCAAAACTGTTATACCACCTAAGCAGTTGTAATTCACTCAAAATACAGTCTTGATTCACCCACCACAGCAGCCCTCACTTCACTACCCTTCATCCTACCCATGCTAACATAACATTGGGCTTATCCACACATATTTACTTCCCTCCAAATAAATTTACTTATGCTGACTTACCTTTCAGAACTTTCAAAACATTTTATCCTAAACCTGGGCTTTTCAGATGTACTGACATTTATAAAAGAAACACTGTAAAAGCAAAAGCCCTTACCTTGCAGAGCTATTACTTCAAAAAATGAGGCCATTTACTTGCGTGTCAAAGCTCGCAAACTAAGATTAGCACCAAACTTTTCTCACTCCCACACCCAAGTTCTCCTTGGTACAGACTCAAGAGATGAGCTGGGCATGACATACATTAGTAGCCCATCTCTTTGCAAGGGGAAACTATTTCAGAGCTTCCAAGAGAACCAGGTTCAAGTCTCTTTCAGCTGAAAAGTAGGCTGCTTTAAAGGAAGCCCATAAAACAGGAAAGTACGTGTTCTTCCTTTTGCAAGACTGAAAAAGGGATTCAAGAAAACACCTTCTTTGGGGAAAGATCAGGTCTGCTTGACTACATCCTTCCTTGTCTAAGTGTAGACAATATCTGCATCAATCTGCTAAAGTTTCAGTTTATAACAGTTACAGAAAAACACCCCACATATCACACTCCCAAGAAGCACTAATAATTTCTAAAGCTTTTGCAAAAGCATTTTTCATATCAAGCCATAATTCCACTGGACAACAGAAGTGATCCAATTGGTTACAAACCACACAAAACCAACAATCCAAGACCACAAATAACAGTGATAATGAAAGGTGAGAACTGCAATTCCACATAAGCAACTACTAGACAGACATAAAAGGACTAACCCACTCTAAAGGCAAGTGGTTTTCCTTGATTTAACTTTTCTTGTTCCCTGTGGTAGGATAATACCTTCTGAAGGAGCACCTGGGCTACTTTCTTCTTCCTACTCTGAGTTGATTCTACAAGTGTAATGGCTTCAGCTAAACAGGCTCTGTGACCCTGGATTAGTCCATTGTAAAGTCTGTCTACGAGTCTTTGTTCTCTGTCAGAAAGTTCCTCTATTTGCTGCTCAGGGGCTACTTGTTGGCAGAGCTCTCTCCTCAAACCATTTGATGAACACATCCATTTTGTACGACAGTGGTGCGCTGATGCAAGAGATCCTATGCACAGAAAATCTGCTCTGGAAGCAAAGTGGAAGTTCATGAAGTAAGTTCTTCTGGAGAAATAACGAGGGAATCCCATCAGCAAAGAGGGGATCTTCATCTTGTTTGGAATTTAAAAAGTACCAGAGGTATCAGTTCACTTCTGTTTGCAGACAGGCACCCTAAAGAGAAAGAGAAACATTTTTACTTTCTTCAGAGCACTGGTAAGGACTCAAATGAAACCTGTCTATACAGATGACCATCAGCTTTTAATTTATCCGTACCTACTGCCTGGAATAAAGACAGCTCCCTTTTCCCGCTAGAAAGACACAACAAAAAGCAGCTACACAGCCTTCAACAGCGCATCTTTATTATCACACTCAGCAAAATACTACTTTTATAAAAAAGCGGACACACAGACAGCACTTTTTAAACCAAGGCGGCCTCCGAGAGCACACGCAGCACTCCAGGAACGAAACAACCCCTGTGCTCCCCGAAATCGCTGTGTGTCCCACTCTGGCGGCCGCGGGGCCGCTCTTAACAATTATTCGGGATGAGGGGTTTTTTGCACTTATTTCCGGAGGGGGGAGGAAAGGGGAGGGCTCAGACACAAGAACGTTTAAGGAATAAACCCAAGGAGCCTCCCGAGGGCATCCCGGGCAGCCCCGGCCCCGCCGCCGCTGAACGGCCTCGGCCCGGGCGGCGGGGACGAGGGTGCGGGGACGAGAAGGCCCCGCCGCCCGCCATTCCCGGCACCTACCGCTGTCCACCCCGCTCCGCCCCGGGAAGTGACGCCCTCAGGCCGAGCCGGAACCCCGCTGCCCGGGCAGGGAACGGGGAGTGCGGGAAGGCGCGGGGGGTTCCGAAAGGAAAGGGTTTCCCCCACCTCCTCCCCTCAGCCCCCTCGCCATCCTCCTCGCCCTGCGGAGCCGGGCCCTCGGGAGTCAGTTCTGGCCAGTGCCCCGGCCTGTCGCCGAAGGGTTGTCGCAAACCCTCATTTCTCTCCCGAAATCTTAAGAGATGTCCGCTCCGGGCGTGTGCGCGGCGATTTACTCCTCCCCTCGTTTCATTTCAGACAGCAGGAAAGGAGGAGAAATGCTTAAAACCCTTAACCGCCTGTGCTTATTAGCATCATATTTATTTTCAGCCTTCAGTTTGGCGACCTAAACGCGGGTTTTAAAATTTCCTGCCCTGGAATGTTGGTTTATTGCGGGGTGGGGTTTGTTTTACTTTTTTTTAAGTTTTTTTAATTTTTTTTTTTAATTATTATTGTTTCTCCAGTCATCTTACAGAAAACGTAAATGCACGGAATCCTCCTGGCCGAGCTGTTCCTAGCGCATTGCAGTCTTACCACACCAGACCCCTTCAGTCTCGTCACACTGGCAGTGCAAGTGATGCACTGCGTGAAATAAAACGGCGAAAATTTTATTCTTTACAGCTGAATGCACGATTTAATCTCGTTGCTTTTATTCTGGGGTCCAGAAGATTATCATACACAGAGAACCGAACGCTCTTCAGAGCTGAGAAAACATGCGATGTCGTGTCCCTATCAGCGTGTGATGGAACCACACCAAAAAGAGACAAGAAGTCCCGTTTGAAAATAGCCTTGTGAAGTCTTTCTATTTAACCAGATCTTTATTCATCAGAGTTAGCATGTATCACCTCTTCATTAAAGAAACTTTCGAAGGCTCTGTGTTTCAAGTGCTATACTTAAACTTAGGTAGCACATCCCCCTTATTATTTTAATAACAGCAGCAACAACAACCAAAAAGCCATTCTGCTATGGCTTAATTGATCCTGTAGTTTATTCCACTTTGTGTATTTTCATCTTGAATAATTTGTCATTGACCTAGATGAATGGATATACAAAACATCAACTCTGAAGAAGAGAGTAGATTGTTCAGTTCTCTGTCTGATAACTTTGTGGACTGGAATAATAGGAATGAGATTAAATTCAGCATTCAGCAGTTCAGAACAAAACTTCTGCTATTTTATACAGCCCATTGGTTGTCCTGTCAATCTGCTATGACCACAAACAAGCATGTGTGTACTTCAGAGCAGTCTTGCTGCAAGAACTGCTTTCAAGACTGCACACTGGTGAGGTCTGGAAATCCAAATTGTTCAAGTCATCTCTTTCACCCCCTTTCCTCTCATCTCTGATTAAATAAGTTTGCTTTTCTCCAGTCAGAGACTAGAGAGTCCAAATATCAGATATAGGAAGACTTTCAGTGGCATTATCAATTGTACACACCCCTTCTTTCAATATTCTGGAAAAGAGATTACACAGGTCTCCTAGAACTGTGCACTCTTCTTTTATTCTGATTTTATGTTTCCCCTGTGATCATTTAAGGTGTGTGACCTTACACACCTTAAACACTGTGTGTTTATTACACACAGCCCAATAAATTTTGGTCAGATTCACTGTATTTGTGCTTTCTGATCTCCAGCATACAAACTGCTCTAGGCTCATGTATTCTATGCATTCATCATTCATTTACTTAACATTGTGGCTGTGGTTTTCAGGAGGGTAATTCAGTAGCTTTCCACATCAGGCTCTGTTTCTCCTCTTACTTTTTTTAAATAATCTTTCAAATGTACATGTGTGTTTGTTGGTTTGGGAGCTTTGATAATTTTAAATTTAACTCGTCTTCCTTCGTGTTCTCTCTGCTTCTTTTCCCCAGGGGTGTCAAAGGAATAAAAGTGTGCACCCCATAGTTATTCCATCACCATCTGCAAACTTGTCCAAGATTTAAGGGAAATTACCTGGTTTAACCTCCTTGCTGCAAGCTTACCCCAGACGTTAAAGAAAAGAGTACTGCAAGTAACTTGTGAAATGGAAAGTCTTCCTTCTGAGCCAATAATAAATCTAGCATCCTACAAGGTGTTATAAAGTACTGTGCCATGAACTAAGGGTGCAGGCAGGCATAAGTACTCAGACAAAACATGCAAATGAACCCCAATCATCATAAAATAACAGACCCTTCTGTAACTTCTCAAGCAGAAATAGTATTGGCATTAACATCTTTGCCAAGTTCATGCAGATTTACATTCCATCTAACTGACTTCCCCTTGCAGTTTTGGTTGGATTCATTCATTCTCCCTTTCTCTGGCAGCACTCTGGTTTCCTTGCTCTGTTCACCCCCTCTTTAAGCAGCCCCAAAGTAATCTTTGTGCACATAATTACCACAACTCTCTGCTGATTACAGCATTCCTTAGCAGAAGAAAGCACTAGCCTTTCCAGAACAGTCTTAGCATTTGAGACAAAATACACCTCCTGTCTCATCTTAAAAGATGTGAAATAAAAAACAATAGGAAGCATATTCACTGATGAAAGTCTGCCGTTTAAATGCAGCTTGAGCCCAGACCTTAGATTTGCAATTGTGACTCAGGCAAGAAAACACCACGAAAAAGTTCATCTCCCCCAAAGACTCACCGACAGCTACACAAACAGATGTTTGCTGACTGCAGGCATCCTAAGGGTTTACTACGAAAAGGCCAGGACAGAGCAGCAAGTCAGCTCCTTGGCTGGGTCTGGAGACAAGAGCCTTACCCCAGCTTGCCGGGTGGTTCAGCCACCTACAAAGGTGGGACGGCTCCAACAGCTGAGCGGGGTTCGCTGGTGAGGAGCTGTAAGGTTGTCAGAGCTCACAGAGCTGCTCGAGCAGCTGATTTGTAAAAAACAAATTTGCTTTTTTGAGCTTTGGCTGAGATGTAGAAGAGTCTTAAGGCTCTTGAAGAATCTGAAGAGAATCTGAAGAAAGAAGAGGAAAAATTAATCTTAAACAGTTTTGGTTTATATTTGTGTAACAGTTTTATAAACAAGAGAGCTGAAGTTTTTTCAGAAAATCTTAGAACAGCGACTTTAACATTTTCTTGTTGGTATGAACTGAGCTATAATTGCACATTAATGAGAAATTACATAATTACAGGAAAGTTTTCTATGGCTTATGCACAAGTTTTTTTTTGTTCATGATGAACTGCCTGATATAAAAATGACATTTGAAAGGGACAGATAAAAACGTATTTTCTTTTAAAAGCAATTATCTTTTCTGCAAATGTTCACATTTCTTACGGAAAAAAATTACTATGTAAGCATAAAAAAACCCCAAACATTATTCATATAAGCCTACTGGTTGTAAAAGGAAGTTAAATAATGTTCTCCACAGCTGATTCATTGTTAAAATTATAAACCTGGAAAAGCAACTCACTTGCCAGTAAAATATTATATTTTTTTTTCTTAAAATTAAGAAAGTATTTAAAAGCTTGGCTTAAAGAGTATGTTTTTCTCCATGGCCACCAATGACTCATGGTATGAAAATATTTCTCATGTAGTTCATTATTGCAGAGCTGAAAAGGAAATTATTAATTGCCTCCTCCTGGTTCTTTTCAATACAGCAATGAAACCATAGCAAGTATATTAGTAAACATAAGAGGCATAATACAATCTGACACTTGACTTTACCAACCCACCCTCATTCCCAGCTACTGTTTGCGTAAGGAAAGGCTTGACTTCTGCAATTTTTAAGTTCTGTAGTTGACAAAGCCTTAAGCAGAGGATGGAGACTTTCAAGTGACTAAATACAATCCTCCTCCTCTCTACCCCAGGGTGCTAAAGATTTATTAAGTCAGAATGAACTTAGCACAATCTTATACAGCAAAAAGTGAATACCTTAAAGTTGCCAAGGTGAAGCATACAGTGGAGCAAGGAATGGTGAATGCATAACTCAGTTTATCGTGGTAGACAATATGAGCATGAAGAGTAAATACATTCTCTTTCGTGCATGCAAATGTTTCTCCCTGCATCTCCAACAGCATTGAGGTCTTTGTCTGAACATCCCTATGCTGAGTGCCTCACCAGCGGGTGAAAACCACAGCTGGTGGAAGTGAGGCAGTGGGTAGAATTATTCCTAGGAACATCACGTTACAGCAAAACCTACCAAGACACTTTCTGTTTCAGGATGACACAGCCAAGATGATAAGGAAGATCAAGCCCATCTGACAGTGAGGATTCAAAACTGAGAAATAGGAAAACCTAAGAGTTTCCAGTTGGTACCCGTGGTATGAACAGGGAAGCCCATTTCTGGCAGTCCACATAAGTGCCTTCAACATGAGGCTCCTGTTTATCATGCTGGAAATTTCTGTTTCTCTGTTATGTATGTATGTGCATACGTGTGTTTGCATGTTCTCTCTCCAACACGTCCACAAAAGCAAGACTTTGGTCTTCTTATAATGCAATATCGTGTAGTGATTTCAATGTCCCATTTTTTTCCAGGCAGTGGAAGTGGGAGTGAAAACAACAAAGAGGAAAGATTCTGCTAGGATTTAATTTTATATGATCAACTCATCCAGAAACATGGCAAAAAAACATTGTAAAAGGCTGGCAAACTAACTTAGAAAGGGCTTGTTAAAAAGCATGCTGGATCATATTGTGTGTCATTGTTTTATACCACAAAGGAAATGCCTTTATGCCAGTACATCCTCTATTTACAAAGCTTAGGCTAATGCTACAGAATCTTGTACCATAGAGTTTAAATGAAGGAAGAATCCTTAAGTAAGACAAAAAGGCAAGAAGGAAAGTCCAAAGTCCAAGCAAAAAAGAAATTTACAATCATAACTGATGCAGTTGCATAGGGAAAATTAGCATACAGAATATGAAAAGAAGTTTCTAGGAATAGAGGTCTAGAAGGGAAATCAGGAATCTTTTTATCCAGAAGTTGGTATTCCCTGAATATCTCTGTACTTTCCAGATTAGGTGCATGTTTAGAGAAGAATTCTTTGTCCAAACAGCAACCCCATCTCGACATAACACTATATTATGTTTCAAGAAGCAAAGATGTTCCAAGAGCCTTCCCGCCCCCAGCAACGCTGGCAGTGAGCTATTAATTTGTTCTCTGAAAACTAGTGTTTATCTTTAGTACGTAGAAATAAAAGTGAGAAATAATCCGTGTGACTCCTGCCATCAGGATCACTTTCTTCTTTTAGCCAGAAGGGGAAGCCAGCGCACTGTGTTTTTGTGGCTGTATTCCGAACACGGAGGAAGTCGGTCTTAGTTCATCATCAGGACCGTAAATCCACCCTCTTGGGTCACAGCAGACTTTTAACCACCTGGGGAACTTAAACACATTGAACATTCATTCAGAGTGCATTCAGTAGGCTTCAGAAGGTAAAAATGCAAAAGTCACGCCTCTGCCAGCAGGAATTCCATCTCAGTTTTGCTTGGAGAGTTACTCACAGAAAACTAACAGCACATGGCTATAAACCTATTTAGAAGCCCTTTACAGCAAGTTTCTGACTTTTGCTGTTGCCCCCTTTCCAGTCGCTGCAGTAAGTCAGTAACATAGAGCTTACACAGGAATTCCATGTTATTTCCCACCTAAACCAAAAACAAAATACAAAGCTTAAATTTTAACTGGTGCTGTGCTAAGACACCTATTCAGAGCATGAGTATGGGAAACAAACTGAAAACTTCAAATGAGAGGTGTGAAGAGTTGCCTTGTTGAATTAATCAATATTAAGGGACCTTATGTTTTCTTGTTGAGAATGAAGACAAGAAACCTGCAGTGCTCACACCTCAGCTAATCTGTATTCTAGAAGGCCTCCTGTGTTGTAGTGTCTCTTTCCCATCACCATCCCTTTTGTACCAACTTACTCTAAAAAAGACAGAGTAGAGACACAAAGGATTAAAACAGCAGTTACTTGCAGAATGAGAAATTCACTGAAAAGGTCTTGATTTTGTTTTTATAAAAGCTTCTCGTATTTTATACCAAACATTAGAATATGAAGATATTTTTGCTAAAGAGCAACATCTTTAACCAAAAAAAAACACAACAAAACCCACAAAAACAAAAAACCCTAAAAAACACAACAAAACCCACAAAAACAAAAAACCCTAAAAAACCCACAAAACAACAACAAAAAAACCCACAACCAACCAACCCAACAAAAAACCCCTCCACAAACCCAAACAGAAAAACCTGAACAAAATCAAAACCAATTCACAACACCAAATCAAAAAAACCCAGGAAAATCAGAGCTCAAGTCAGAGCTCTCAGCTCCCAAGACTCATTTCAGAATCCCATCAATGACATTTCACCTCCTCTGTGCTACTGTTCAACCAAAGGAAAAGTAAGCAGTCATTCAAATTCATACTCACTTGAGCTGGTGTTCTGAAAAAACAGCATTTCATGAATTAAGGCCTCATGATCCGTCCATCTAAATGTGGAAAGCATAAAAATTCTGATGTCATCGCCTTAGATTGAATCCATTCTTGTAACTAAGCCTATGACAAGAATAAAAATGGCATCAACAATCTGTTCTAATGACACTGTTTTGTATCATTTCCAATTACAAAAGTAACATTTCTCCAAAGTCATTAGTGCCCTGCCATTATAGCTGTCACCGCTTCTCCAGTCTTGCTGCTCTGAGAGCAAAGACTGGGGGTAGGTTTCTGTTAGGAATGTTGATAAGCTTCAGGAAAAAGCTCTTTTCCAGATGGTTTTGTACGTGGCATTCATACTCCAGCATTCTCAATGACAGTTAAATGCTATTAGGAGAACACACTCCCCAGCAGAAAACTAGGATGGCTGTGCAAATCATTACATTTTTTAGCCGCAACTCATTTTCACTTTAACTACACAGACATATGGAACAAGGAGAAGAGGAGAAAAATATTCTTGCCTGTTTTATATTAAATCAGGATGTCTCAATAGATATGAAAATATATTCAAGTGACGAAGGGATCCTCAACATCTCTGACAGAATTCAGTTCTTCAGTATTCAGACCAAACTCTAAACACTCAGCCATAGCACACAGCAGGAAAACATCCAAGAAAGCATCCAGGACACCTGTGCTATTCCTAACCTGTCACTGACAATCTCCAACGATCAACTCTCCAAAACCTATCCAGATAGCTTTTTAGCGTTTTACTATCTTTACTGACACAAATTTCTTCCCCCTGCCCCCAAATATTAAACTAAATTTTATTCTCTGCAATTTAAGCCTGTTATTTCTTGTCCTGTTCCCCATGAAGTAGAAAAAAAAAAGGACTGAACTCTTCTTCCTCAGAGTAGCTTTCTACGTATGTTTCAAAACAAACTTCCCAGTCTGACCTTTTCAGTTAGTTTTAAATCATATTTATTTATCATTATATTTTAGAACAAAACTTGAAATAAATAATGGTAGTGATACAGGGAGAACATTGAGCAGGCAAGTTTTCTTCCCTTGATTCTGCCACCATGCTCACAAACATTCTTAGATTACTTACTGATGACTGCAGTGTCTCAGAAGCTCAGACAACAGCCTGTACTTCAGCAAAGGTTACTCTGAAAAGTTTATGGTCAGCTTTTCTGGAAGAAGACTACAAATACAGACCTAATGCTAGTTATCTAACCCCATACTCTCTTAATTCATACATTCTAAGTAACAAAGACCACATTTGAAAGCCTGACCTGTAAAAGAAAGTTCTTTTAGTTCCTTGCGCTCTAAGAAAAAGATGACGGCACATGCATTTTTTCCCACTGAAATAAGAGGAAACAAAAACTGCCCAACTTTTGCCTCCCTCCTTCACTTTAATGCAACTGTTGAAGGGTGTCATTCCCCCCACCTTTTTTTTTTTTAAACTGTGACTCTCAGGTGCTTCTTGGGCAAATATTTCAACTCTTATTTAGAAAAGAACAGTGAATGCTTAAAAAAAACACAAAAAAACCCTCAAAAAACCCCAAACTACAACACTTTTAGGAGGTTTAGTTTAAAAATGTACCAGAAAAACTGTCAAAAATCAAGAGACAAGAACAAAAATAGTTTAATCCAAAGGAATAATCTTTGTCAATTAGCTTAACTAATCTTTTCTGAGGATTAATCTGGACATTCCCCATGAGCAATGTTCAGGCGATACAAAATTTCAGATTCTTAGCTCAATTATGTAAGAGTCCTGGAATTAGGCCAACTTTTTCACAGAATCATTGCTCATTCTCACAAGTGCTTTATGAAAACATCACGAGATGATAAATGCCTCCAGATTCCCAGGAAAATATGATGGAAATCTTCTGTGTTTCTAGTGGAGGGACAGTCACTAAAGGCAAATGCAAGAGACATTTTGTATAAGATACACAGACACAACTATAAAGCAAGGCCATTTGGCTAGGCACCCATCCTACTAAAAACGTTTGGAAATGGCAGACTGGAAAGGATGTTGCAAAATGCAATTCTGGGATGTACTAAGAGCAGTGTTACAACGAAGAAAGGAAGCCACCATTTCACTTTACCCAGCTCTGCACTCAATAGCTTTTTTGAAGCACTGCTGAGGTCTCAAGCCAACTACAGGCGCTCAGTTTCAGACTCCCAACTAGAAGGGGAAGGAACTCAGAGGAAAACTTCACCAAGTACATTTAAAAGTGAAGAAAAACAAAGACCTTAAAAATGAGGTTATTGGCAAGAAGAGAACTGGAAGAGCAGGGAATAGAGTGGAAACACATCTTTCTTCAAGGCATGTGGTGTTATGCAGATGACAATGAATGATTTGCTGCATCACCATCAAAAGCAGACTAAGAAATAATCACTTAAGTCTGTAGAAAGACAAATTTAAACCAAATAACAGAACAGTTATTTGTGAGTGCTGCAGGTACCTAGGGAAACTGCAAAATCCCTTCTATTTGAATTTACTTAATCTCTCTATGAAGTCCTTCTGACCATACCATATACCACCTGAAGGCATGCATGATGCAGCCAGCCTGTCAGCTGACTGGGATTTACTTGCACTTCTGCATATGCATAAACATGTATGAGGCTCAAATACACTTCAAATGCAGCATTCCTGAAAGAATTTCTCTCCAATCTTTATGCACCCAAAGTGGTGTTTCAGTTTTGCAAAGTTATTTTCCCTCCCTTCGTAGCCCTCAGGCTTTTTAGACTATCTTTTCAGAGGCTGAAATGCATAATTCATCTGAAGAACACAGCATCTGTTCCAGTGTGACATCTCCCCCTGTTGCTGGGTCAGCTTTAGCCAGAGGGAAACCACATGGAGCAATTCCCTCCAGATTTTTCCCTTTCCTCCCATAAAACCGACAGAGGAAGAATTCATTTGGGGGATGTGGAAGGGAAGGAAGTGAAGCAGATCCCTGTACTCCCCCTCTCCAGATATCAGGACTACAATTTCTGACCTCTTTTCAACCAGATTTCCAGGAAAAGCAAAAAAAAAAAAAAAACCCACAAAAAAAACAAAAAGCAAACACAAAAAACCCTCAAACCCACAAAAGATCATCACATAAGCACATCTGACGAGACAAAATAACGTGATGCACCCCAAGCTCGTGCATTAACATTGTGTATTTCCAAACAGTTGTACCACACGAATATTACTTTCAACCTAGCCTGGGTCGGATTCTACATGCTATGCATGCTTCATTTTGTCAGACATCACAGTCTCTCAACTTGAATTTCTTAACTCCCTAGTACATTATCACTGAGAGATCCTACAGTGTATCTAAAGAGTAAAAACATCTCTGGAGCAAAAGAACTTCAGGACCACATGAAGGCCTAAGCTCTGCAACTGATGTGCCAATTAGTAGCTACTGGGTACTGTAGTTTTGGGACTGAGCTCCATTTTTCTGCTACAGTGAAATGCACAACAAACCCATATGGAGCAAAATATCACTATTTTCTATTCTCAACCGTGCCTTAAAAATTAGGGTCTTATAGAATTTGCCTTCTCTAAAGAAAAGGAATTTAACAATATTTCCAATTGCATAATATGTACCTTAGTAGCAAGCCAACAAAACAGCAAAGGTTAACCATGTCAGATTTTCAGTCTGGAAGCTACTCTCTCAACAACCCACAAAAATAAACAGGATACTTAGAGATGCCCAACAACAAAACACAGAAATTAAAAATACCCCACACACAACTGTTTGCTTTTCCAGATATACATTAAATATCATCATATGGTATCATATCAAATCATACTCTTCTTTCTTTCAGTAATGAACCTGTTTACTATGCTCTCAAAACCTCCTTAAGCACCCAGAGGAAGCAAGGTTGTGGAAAGAACGAGCAGGCTACAAGGAATGAGAGGTAGAAACTTCACACGGAATCTTCTCGTTCTGCATTTGAAAAACTAAAACCAGACACAGAGTTTAAATCCATAGATTATACATTTGAATACAGGGAAATCAAAAGTGCCTAATTATTATATATGCCTAAAGAGGATATCATCAGTCAATCATTACATTACATGGTATTCTGTCTGAGGAAATTAGGCCAGCTTTTACTGACATACTAGCCAGCACTTATAAGTACATTGCATTCCACCCCAACAACTATGGCTGTAATAATATTTGCTGTCTCTCTAGTTTTCACTACTTACTGTCATCAGAAGCTTCAGAAGATCAGAGAAACCTCAGCCCTGCTTCCAGTGGTGCAGGTTCCAGCCCTGTTTCTGTGTAAACACCAACCTTCACGTGTGCAGGCTTTCACCCACAACTCCTGTACGTGAAACATTTGTGTCTCGGATTGATTTTAGGAAAAGACTTAACGAGTAAGGCACCATCTGGTATCTGCACATTCATCCAGCATGTGGAAGCCAGTTACAATCAGGTTTTCCAAACTTGCATGGCACTGAAAGGTTACCATATGGAGATGACTAACAGTGTTATTTGGATTAGGCCTTCAGTTCCACCCAGTTCCCTACAAGGGCTGTTTCCTGTTTACGTGACAGGCCACGGCACATTTTTCAGGCGTGCCATATACAGTTGTAGAAATAATGAATCTTTGACTGGGCTTCTTGTATACACCACCCACGTGAGGCCATGGTAATTCCCAACATAAGGAGAGACAGTAACGTTTTACAAAACAAGAGGGTGGAGAAAGGGCAGGAAAAAGAATCAGAGGAAAGGCCACATACTCCGCATATCCCTTCATCCACCTTATTATTGAAGGAACAACAGTGCAAGACAACGAAAATAAACATCACACACAATGAGATCACTCACAGCACCATCAGGCGATCCATCCTTTCCCCCCACTCTCGTCCCACACAATGCCCACATGCCAGACAGCCTCCACATGCATGTTCAGCTGTGAAGTTCCAGGCCTGACCATGCTGGGATCATTCCATGTAATGGCACTGCCATACCCCAGTCACCCACCCATTGCTGCTGGCACAGAAAGTACAGGGAATGCCCCTTTCTCAAGGGACGCTTAGAAAACCTGGCTGTGAACACACTCTTTTGGTACTTCCTCAGCCAGCCACTCTTTTGGTACCTGCTCTTCACCAGCTCGGCAGAAGGAGGAAAGAAATAAGACTAAGACCAGTTTGCAGTTCTCTTCATCTCCCTAACCAGCTTTGCTTATGCTAAAAGCAGCACCATATCAATGTTCAATCGAAGGGGCAGTGGTGTACTGAGGGTGGGGGAATCAGAGACCACTGCAGGAAACCTCCCTCTGAAAGAAGATCAGGAACCCTCCCTTGCCACAGTTTTTTTTCGCTTTGCCTCTGTTGATAACTCACAATAGGGATTACTCTGGGACTTGCATGGTGCTAACAGATCCCCCGAGGCAGAACAGATGGCCCCTTGCTGAAAGTATGCGCTGCTGAATCAGGGTCCTCCAAGTTGAGGCTCCTACTTCAGGGTGAGAGCTTAAACTGCCATATGTGCCCATGCAAACATTAAGACATCCCAGCGCTTTTCTTAGAATTGAAGAAGATACATTTCTAGAAAGCTTAGTGGTTTAACATTTTGATTGTAAGAATGCAAATAGCTGCTTTCTACCAATGCATGCTCATTAAATTCAACTGAAGCATTATTGACATATCTGCTCAAATTTTCTCCTGTGACCTGGGGAAATCACATGAACATTTAAAGCAATGACATGATTCCTGAAAGACCGAGTGTGGCAGAAAACTGATGGGCCATACTGCCCAGAATGTATTCTGAATTAAGAGCTGTATCAATCATCACTAGGGTACAAAGAAATCCCACACCCCAATTAAAAGCCACACCATCAAAGAGTATTTACAGAGCTGCTCTCTTGGCACAAGATAAGAATTCAACTCCTGGACTCATAAAAGTCTTCAGAGCATGCAGATCAAGGTAGCTTCTTTCTGTGCTGCTTTGGAAAACAGTGTGGACCAAATCCAACAGACACAGGGATCAAGCTGTGTTTGAGAGGTCTGTAGTCAAACCATTGCCCGAGACATGTTCAAAATGAAGCCATGCTTGGATTCAGTTTCTAAACAGTGCTGTTGCCAGCACTATGGCTTACGGTGATTTTGACTTGAGGAGACTGGTCCACAAGCTTGAAGGAATATCTGATGGGACAGCAGCCATCTTTCAGTCTCCACATATATATCTGAAAACACTCAGGATTACCAGTCCCTAAAGTATCAACAGAAGGCAGAAGTGAAGGACTCAGAGATGAGACAGACCCTGCTCTCCTGCCAAGAACCAAGCGCTCCAAGAAAATAGTGGAGTGTTACTGCAGCACTACACACATCAACTCTCATTCCCTGCTTGTACTAAGCTCGACTCAGTAATCTAAAGGAGCAGAAAACCAAAGGTATCATGCAAGAAGAAGTAAGGGAAAGGGAAGTTTGGCAAACCATTTTTCTTCATGTAAAAGAATGCTTTTACATGTTACAGGGATATTGGGGAAAGAAACTGCAATAGGAAAACTAGAGGATGCTTTACAATGGCAAACTGAGCTCTTCCCACCACGTCTAAGCAAGTGACCTCTCCGCTTAAACTCTTTGAGCAAAGAAAGCCTGTTTTGCACGTGCAGAGTCCCCCTGTAACACAATTCTAGCTCGTTTTACATTTACTACAGTACAGCATTTTATCACTGCTATGAGATATTTTTACTCCTGTCTACAATCTGAAGCAAGTGAAGGTGATTACTTCTTCAAAATTTAACTACAACAGCCTCCTCTGAACTTTACGGGTTTAAGGTCTCAGATGAACTGGCAGGATCATAAAGAGACAATACAGATTTTTCAACTTATGCCTTAGCAGCGGGAAATCACAAACCAGTTCCTAAGAAAAAACTATGAACCTGTAGCCACTAGAATAAAAAAAATTCCTGAAAGATGATTGAATCAAATTCCAGACAGCTCACAGCACATGAAGGCACACAGACACATGACCTGCGGTGGCACAGGGACAGGAACAGCACCTCCTGAGGGTGGCAGCCCTGGCAACAAGAAGCACTTCAGCCAGCCCACACGTGCCAGTGGCCCCTGCCAACGAGAGACAGCTACAGAAATTCATTTTGTCCCACAAAGGTTTCCCTTCTGAGCAAGTCGCCAAGGCAAGCGGAGAGTATGGAAGCTTCGTTTCATAAACCACACAAGTCATTTATTCTGGAGCCTGTTGGGAGAGAGAGATATGACAAGAACGAGTGGCAGGCTTGCTTGTAGAGCTGAAGACAGCAGTCAGGGAACACAACTACTAAACAGAAAGCCTGGCTGACAATTTCTATCATTTCAGTCAGACGCAAACTAAGTGACATACTATTGCAGAGAGGAGGGAAGAGAATCTTAAAGCTGTAAAAAAACTTTAAAACAATAATCCCAAGCAAAAGAGAAATCCAATAGCACAAACCTGTATATCACTTCACCTTCCTCTTCCAAAGATTTGAGACAGCAGGGTTGAAAAAGTGTTTCCTGTGAAGCATGTGTATCTTTATGGGTGGCTTCTAGTGCCTACAGCAACCCATAATTCTTTACCTGCCTTTGGCAGGCATCCTGTAGAGGGTTTTCTGTCTGACTGAAACATCCAGCATCCAGCAAGTACAAGAAAAGAATCAGACAAAAAGCTATTTGCAAAGAGTTCAAAAAAATAAGGAAAGTCATCAAGAACATAGAAGCCAGGGAAGGGGGCTTAGGAAACAGAGAAGATACTAGATCCCCTAAAGGAGAGCATGACAAGAATGTCTCTCTTCATTAAGTCAAGAGCAGAAAGGAGCAGAGGAAAAGAAGAACCATTTTCCCTCCTTTCCTGTACAGAATTACAAACTTATTTGAAGAAAACGAACTGTGAGATGATGCATGTAAAAAATATATTGCTCTACCACGACTGGTGATGGAAGAGTTATGTTGTATATTTAGGCACACATCCAGAAAAAGGTGACTGCCAGTTCACAGTTATGAATCATGAATCTCAAGAGCAGGATAAGAGGCTACAATGTGCTTCACAGAACATACCAGCAGCAATTAACAAAGAGAGCATCAAAACAGAGCCAACTTCCAAGATGTCGATCAAAGGTTTAAAGTGTGACATGACAAAGGAAAAAATCAAGAATACAGGCACACCAAGGAAGGTCCATACAAATTTCAGATATCTCTGCGCTGATTTATTGTCTTCAAAAAATGATACTCACAGAACTACATTCTTTGAGGCTAGAAAAGACAACTACAGTTGTGAAAACATAGCTGTGGTAGCAAGAGAAGTGATTTAGTACGCAAATGGCTTTAACAAAGTAGACAGCAATACCAGCTTAGCAAGCAGTAGAAGATTAGGTACCCGACTCTGTTACAAGATCTGTTAAAACATGAATTACTTCTCTCCATTCCTTCCTAAAACCAGACAGGTAACCATGACTACCCCTCTTAGCTTTCAACAAATCTTTTAAAGGTTCACGAGAGACTTTTAAATGGTTAAAAAGTCATCTCCACCTAGGGAGAATTACTTTATTTCCAGCACTGAAAAGCCAAAGCAGACATTTCAAAACATATTCAGCTCCATGGAATTATTTGTCTCCAAATACACTGTACACTGCTTTTCCTCAATACTTTTTATAAATAGTTTTTCCTAACAGTGACTTGTCTTGGCTTTTCAAGGAGTGTCTTCTGTATTTAACTCCTTTGTTCAGAAGACTAAACCAAGGAAACTATGGGGAAATTAAACCAAATAACCAGCGGGAACTCACCTGGTTACAGAACTGACACTGTAGGCTTTGTCCAAGTTTCTAGCTCTCGTCATTCCCTGTTTTGTAAGAGGTCAGTGAGAAGCTCTTTTCCTTCTGTCTTGTCTTTTGCCTTTTCCAGCTTTCTGATTCCAACTACCCCAAGTGGGGCAAATCAATAAGAAAACTTGTTCAAAATGCTCCAAAAATCTTCACAAGAGCCTCAAGCTGGCAGTTACTTCCTCCCAGGTAACTTCTGCCCTACCTCCTGTGTTTCTGGCTACTAGTCTGTTGTGCTTTAATCCCAGCTGGTAACTAAGCACCACACAGCTGCTCACTCTCTCACTCAAGCCAGGTGGGGTGGAGGAGAGAACTGGGAGGATAAGGGTGAGAAAACTTGTAGGTTGAGATAAAGTAAGTAAAGCAAAAGTTGCACACACAAGCAAGGCAAAATAAGAAATTCATTCCCTGTGCCCTATCCCCAGAACAGCAGGGCCTCATCACGCACAGCGGTGACTTAGGAATACAAGTGTCATCGCTCCAAACATCCCCTCCTTCCTTCTTTTTCCCCAGTTCTACATTCTGAGCATGAGAGCACGTGGTGTGGGACATCCCTTGGGTCACTCAGGGTCAGCTGTCCCAGCTGTGTCCCCTCCCAACTCCTTGTGCCCCTGCAGCCTCCTTGCTGGTGGGGTGAGGTGAGAGGCAGAAAAGGCCTTGACTGTGCAAGCCCTGCTCACCAGTAACTAAAACATCCCTGTTCTATCAACACTGTTTCTAGCAAAACACAGTCCCATAGCAGTATGGTGAAAAAAAATTATCACTACCCCAGCCAAAGCCACAACAGAGTCTCAGGTGCTATTCCAATCCACTCCTCCTATTTAATAAAGTACAGCTGAGATACTCTGGGCCATCACATGAAGGTACACTTTTGCCTTGCCCCCTTGCCACAAGCAAAAAGCTGGGTAACAGATAAAGAAAATATTGTGCATGCAGCATTTCAACAATATCAGCAAAACAGAAAAACTGACAACAGCTTTTAGGAACTTACAAAAACTGGGATCCTGCCAGTCCCACTTAATTCAGATAACCACTGAAAATTTCTGAGGTACTGCAGAGAGAGTATTTTCTAATTTTAATCTCTGTTTAGGAAAAACAGAGAGGCATTACAGCCCAAAACACAAAAGACAGTAACATTCAAAGCAGTCAGAACATAAAACGGTCTTTTCTTATTGCAAAGGTATTTCAAAGTTTACCAAAACTTGCACAGGATCATCCAAACATGAAAACATCCAAAGAGAAACACTCTTGAGACTTGCATGATGGATGGGCACTAATTAAAAGAAGCCACTACCTCACAGCTGCATTCCAGCAAAAGGAATGAAACTGGTTGGGAGTCAGTGTAGCAGAGGCTGAGCACAGAAAAGCTAGAGACAGTGACTGAGCAGCAAAAAGCATTCTTTCCCTTTTTGGTCATCTTTAAATTTTCTTTATTTTAAAGAGTTACATTTGTGCTCTGACTGACCCGTTATGAAAAAGATATGTTAAACTGAATCTAAAAAAATAAAATAGCTGTTCTTGGAATTTAAAAATACAAAAAAGTCACTAACCAAGTGCTCCTTAATCGGGGCCTTGAACGGTGTGGATTTTTTTCCCTTTAGCAGGGGAAGAAATGTTAATTTTAAAAGTGTATACTAAGCTGAGAGAGAGAAAGAGAGAGAGAAAGAAAGAATGAAAGAGAGAAAGGAAGGAAAGAGAGAAAAGAAGAAAGGAGGAAAGTGGGATTGACTCATTCTCCAAAAAGAGCTATTACTCATTACAGTGACACACACACACTCATATGTCTGGCTGAACACACATTCATCTCTGCTGCTGAGCTTTCCCTCATGCTCCTGTGAGTGCTGCATGGTCCATTTTAGCCAGGCACAGGCACTGGAACTCCAGTGAACCCCCAAGTCTCTCCAGCTCCATAATCCCAGCACCTGACAGACACTTTCCAGCTGCAGTGGGACAGTCCTTCCCTCACCCCTCCCCAGAGCAAAAGCAGAAGCGTGGAGAAAGTTCA
Source organism: Pseudotriccus pelzelni (assembly GCA_035584735.1). Lineage (NCBI taxonomy): Eukaryota > Metazoa > Chordata > Aves > Passeriformes > Tyrannidae > Pseudotriccus > Pseudotriccus pelzelni. The sequence continues at coordinate 15,175,314 of JAWMRA010000130.1, forward strand.
GCTCAGCGTATCTTCATTTCTAGTCGTTCCTCCTCAAGACTGTATCTTTATCTGGTTTGTTAAGAGTCTGCTAAGAAGTGGACAAGACAAGGTTTTAATCAAATGTAAGCAGTAACAACAGGTTTTATTCAAAACTTCCAGTAAAGAGGACCCATTAGTTTTGGAATAAAGATACTTAAAAGTACTACAGCTTACGTGAATATAAAAGATCAAAGAGAAGAAAATAAACCAAGCAGTAAAAAAAAATAAAAATTAAAAATATATATATTTTTTAAGTTTGAAATAGACCCATACAGGGATGCTGAAGTCCTCCAAACAATTAACAGTTACTAGATTTGGCAAAACAAGGTTCTCTTACAAAATTAAAAGCCTACTTCTGTTACATAAACTGTATAAAACTGCTCAATAGTTAAAGAGCATTCTGTACAATTTTGTCTTGAAATACACAAAGCTGCAGCCTTCAAACTGCAGCAATTAATCATTTTGTCCTCTTCATGGGTAAAAGAAGCTTTGCAATCGTTTTAGGGGAAAACGAAGAGGCAAAAATAGTCAGAATTAATAAGATGAAGCCACTATAAAAACAAAATGCACAGCAAAATTCAGACCTCAGTTTAAACTAGCACGCTATGTTTACAATATATTCTACATTTCAGTTGTCATTTTCCCTCCCACTCCCACCTCCCCCCAGTTCAAATATTCCTAATTCCTTTATGGTCTAACTCTAATTAATTTCTAAACTTTCAAATACACCATACATACACTTAGCAAAAAAACATACCTAACATTCTTACAGCAGTATGGTCAGGACACAGTTTCAAAGATAGTACACAGTTATTGAGATCGAGCCTCATGAAATTTTTTTGTTTTACTTTTAAAGAGAACAGCAACCATCAATTCAGACAAACGTTTTTAAGAAGTACTGAGGAGAGCCTGCAAACAGCAGGCTTCGCCAGCATCGGCTCTTAGCTCCAGAGGACACAGGGGACAACATGGATGTAAGGAAGAAGGAGAACCTCAAGAGCGCCAGCTACAGGAAGATCCTTCAGGAACTCGGTCCCACAGGCTGAGGTCCCAGCTCGGTCAACCCTGTTGTACTAAGGCCAGCAAGTCAACTTTGCCACAGCACGTTACAATGTAAACTAACATCCTTTATACCAACAGTATGTCAGAGGGGTTTATTTATCTTGTTTTCTGAATCCAACAGTTGGTCACAGAAGTCAAGTATTTTTGTGGCTCTTATTCAGCTGTTGCCAGTTCAGGGGGGAAAAAAAATAAATGTGTGTGTGTCTGACTCATACATCTTTCAAGTACATGCAAGGCTCAATTGCTTCCAAAATGCAGGAGTTTGGGGCCTTTTAAGACACTGAAGAGATAGGATTATGAGGAGAGCCCATCTGAGTAAGTACTTTATCCAGCCACTGGAGGGGACCGTGAAGATGTATCTCTATCCAGCATGGAGTGCTCGTTACATCCTGGCGATGATACTCAGCTCCCCAGCCCTGGAAACAGAATCGTAAGTGGGGAAAGAAAAAAAAAAAAATCACCTTATTTTATCATATTAAATATGTGAGAAGCATACTTCTTTCTTAACAAATTAGCTCTCAACAGTCACTATCAGCAGGCTAGCATAACCCCCTTGAGGAACCAACTTTTATCACATTTCAACAAACAAATCAGAAGCTAAAAAAAGCAATAAATGTGTTGAAAGCATCATTTTGAGATATCTTGATCTCTTGGAGTGGAAGTCTTTAACGTCTTAAAGACATAACCTGTGGCAGTGCAAAATTTCACCACAGATCACTGCCAGCTGCCTCAGGTACTAGTAAAGATCCTGAAGAGGAGGGTAATAAAGTCTTCTCTGCTACGACCAAAACCAGAACAAATTGAGGGGAAATTCTGCCAAACAGATGACCAAATTAAAAGTCGAGGTCTAAGAGTGATGTGAAAGTGGGGGTGAGGCATCTGTCTGACAAGAACCGAAGTGTCATTCTCTGGATGGACATAGTAAGTTGAGCAGTGAATCAGAAACACTCCTCCTTGGAGAAAGAGGGCATGGTCATTGCCCATGTGATTCTCAAGTTAAGAAAAGATAGGTTTTGTTTCAGCTCAGACCTGATTCAGTTACAGTAATTACCAAAGATATAAAGAGATATTTAAACAGCATTCAAAATTGTTTTGTAATTTTAGCAGGTCTGGAGACAAGACTATGACATCTGCAGATGCAGTTTGCTCTGCTCTGTATTAACCCCTAATGAAGGGATTACCCAATTCCCAACACAGGTGGCAGCAGCTCTGAACACTGTGCAGTGGAATACCAAATACACAGGAGGTCCTGTTTGTCTGTTCAGGCAGCGCTGCCATACAGCTCTGGGGGATGCAGAGCTATAAATAGCCTATTCCATTTTGGGAATCAGATGTGTCTTAACACATCTGAAAGTCTTCATCCTCCTATCATGAAGAGCACTTCAGCATATTACCACCTTAATTCAATTACTCCCATATGTATGACCAGCCCTTTTATATCAGTGCCCATGCTGACACTCACAACATCAGCCACATCACAAAGCTTGACCTTGCATGCCCTCCTAGAATAGAAAGGTTATTATTCCAAATAATTACTGCAGCTCCCAATTTGGGAGCAGCTGGTCAATATTTAGAAGACTTATGTGAAAGAACCAGCTTCTTCAAGTCACCCCAAGCTTTCAAAGTACGTGTGTCAGATGGATTTCTGTTCACAAATACAACTTCATTTCTCTAAGATCTGTCTCACACTTAATAAGCATTCCATACTTAAAATTCACCAGCTATTAATGGGTTCATGGAGGGAGTTACTGGACCATTCAAAGTCACCACATTACGAAACAATAATTTATTCTGCTTATGAAATAATCTCAAGCAAATTTTCACATACCTTGACAAAACTCATCCGGAGAGTGCACATCTTAGTAAGCTCGTACACTGTCTCAAAGCCATGGTTCACGGACTGAGCCAAAAGCTGAGCAAACTCTTGGTTATTGAAAATCTTCAAACTGCAGCCACTGGGGATTTTACAGACCGTGGTGGGATGGAACCCATGATGGTAGTTGCAGTTCCGACTTTGCACAAAAATGCTGCTGTCACTGAGACATTCAGCGTACACTTCCCCACCAACGTAATAGAGATGGACACCTAGGAGGAGAAGGTTGTTTAGATAAATTCACACTGTTCATCTGTTTTTCATGCTCTTTCTCCACAGAGATTAGGGTTTCTGCTTAAAGAGGTGAACATTAACTGCATATCAAACATTATTTGCCTTTAAACTTTTTACTCTTCTGTTTTCATCAGCAGGAGATTTGAAAGGAGGGTATTTTATATATGTATATAAAAGAGGAATCAACATGTATATTCAACAAGAATAAACTAGCAAGCATTGTAGTTCTGATGCACTGCACTGGATGCACTACACTGGATGGTTTGAACTTCTTCTCATCATATTTGTGTAAAACAATAATTGGGAATGTGAGCCAGAAGAGCAGAAACCAAATTATTGCATAATGTGCAGTTACTAAAGCAGCCCCAAGCTGGATCCTGTGGAAAAGTCTTGAATAGTAATTTGTGTAGCAGGAGTTTTGTCAGCTAGCTTTAATTCCAGAAAGCTAGGGGGAAAAAAGAAAATGGCCTCGGACATATCTGCCAAAGGGTACACACCAATTTTACAGTCCTTTCCCCTTCTAATGCCTGCTCTCTCACCTGTTATCAGTGGCAGCAAAACCTCAGAAAAGCATCATATAGAGAACCTTTGTGTCAGTAGGAGCCAATGCCAAAGGCTTTGAGAAAGCAAGAAAATTCACCTTCTGTGTTTAAAAATGGTTTATTTGCTATTTAAACCTTTCACTTCCCACAATGTCACAAATCACAGAGGTGAACACACAGAATTAAAACACTCAGCTGCGCTCCAGTAAGAAAGCCTCGACTGTGCTCTGCCGTGAAAGATTTTGCTGACAATTACGTGTGTACCTGTGTGGGCACACATATACTCCCACCTGATGTGCAAAAAAACGTTTATGGCTATGTCTCCAAGTTTGGGATTTACTCCTCCTTCCTCAAAGACAAACAGCTCTGCATCGTCATCACTTGTACACGTTGACTCATTCAACGGCATCCTTGTCTCTCCCCAACCCTGCTGCGGTGCATATGCAGTTAAGTGCTTCAGCAGAACTCTGCTCGCAGCTGGGTTACTTCTAACGGGGAAAAAAATGAATGAGGTGTTAAATAAATACCCTGATACTTGGTAAGATGGATGGGGAGGAAAAGAAGGAAGAAGTATTAGCATTTGAGTGGCAGAGAGCAAAGGGGTGGTGCACTGCTGAGTTCTTGTGTAGAGGAAAGCTCTACACACCGAGAGCTCAGACTCAAGGAAAGGACTCGACTGTTCTCTTCAGTTTCAATTCCTTCCTCCTCTGAGGAAGAGGAAGATATTTCATGAACTGGCACTTACAACATCCAACCCATTGTTTGGGCATGCTGAACCCTCAACTGTCTCAGAAAATTCAGAGTTTACTAATAATGTAAATAACTAAAAAAAATTGCCTGGCAGGAATGGCCCCTTGCAGGGGGCAATTTCAGTTTTGCCTGTCATCTGCATTACAGGTGAGTTCCCAGAAAAGAGGATTGCATTAGTCAGGCATGAACCAGAAGCTTTTCTCTTTTCCAAGACACTGTCACAACCATAGAAGGGAAGTTCAAAATTCTCACTGAAAGAATCACCAGCCTGTGAAAAATGCATTTGGAATAAACTGTTCTAGGAGGTTGTCTCCCAAAACATGTTAGGATAGCTAGTTTATGTTGGAACTAAGAGTAGCTAAAAAATTTGGTGCCAAGAACCAGTTTGCACTTCCATATACACCAATAATCAAGATAAATCAAGACATTTCATTAGACAAACTGCCTTACCCTCTCTTTCTAATTAAGATTTTGATAGCCTTCAGGCAATTATAAAATTGATTAAGGGTAAGAGCTTCCTGTAATTACACAGCAGGTAAGAACAATACTTTGTTTACAAGGCTAGGAAAGAAAATTATATGTTTACTGACACAAGCACTCATCCCATGTAGTAGAGAAGACCAGCTTGCTCTGGAGGCAAGTGGCCCAGGTTGCCCTGACGAGGGGGAAATGCCCCCCACCCTAGTCCAAAATGCACGCAAAGATCCAAACCTCACCTTTGCCAATATGCCGCCTGGTGTTCTCGATGGTGGAGTTGCGGTTAACGTTGGAGAGCAGCCCCAGGCAAAACCTGTTCTTGTTGTTGGAAGGATCAGTGAAGCCATCCACCAGGATGCTGGTGGAAGAAGCGTGGAATGCCTCCCCGACGCGGTTGTTCAGCTCATAGTAGACGATGGAGCACCAGTGCTTCGGCTCTTCGTAGGCAACTGCCTGGACATCTGTACACCAACAATGGAAAGGTTACAGTCTAACAGTGCTGGAATCATAACCCTGCACATTTTGGCTGAAGATCACTGAAAGATGAACCGCATAAGCAATTTGCAGCTAAATGAGGGCTCCCTCTATCTTCAGTCATTTTGGAACTTTTCATAGCCACGAAGATATAGTATAGAATAATTTCAACTCAAGACTGAAAAGGGACTAAGCTGGTACTAGATATGAGCAGAAAAGCTCCTGGGTACATACCAAGCAGTGCCCCACTATCCCTGCCCCATCTTCTTACAACATGCTATGGTGCAAGTCCACACAGCAGAGAAATGCTGCAACTTACAGCTCAGCTTTCTTTCCAGTTTAATAGATGAACTTCTATTTCATTTTACTCTACTAACAAATGAAAAGTCACCTCTTTGCTTACTGCAAAGCTCTATTGTAACAGGGAGAAACAGCTTCACACAATTGCACCGAACACAATTTCTAACTCTGGGGACAAAGAAGTATAACAAGGCAGCTTAAAAATACAGTCAGCAGGTCAATCTTTCAGCACTCAGAGCGTGCCCAAATCCTTCTCACGGGCTTTTTGGGGGAATGGTAGGAGAATTCAAAAATGTAAGAGAGGTATTTGTCTGCAGAACATGCATAAAGCACATCTGCAATATGAACAGATACTGCTGAACAGGGGATAACACACAGGATCCTGGCAGTTACACTGGGCTGGAGAGCAGATGAAAATGGAGGAAGATACTATTTAATTATGACCTTTCATTCATCAACTGCTACCAAATGCAAAATCTCAACTGTTCATGACCAAAAGAATTACTTGTTGAATGATAGCAAGGATTCCTCAGAATGGGGTTTTTCAGACACTGGGAACTAGAAGCTCCTCCTCAGCAGCTCCTAACTGAAGCTGGGAATTGTGCAAGAAATTCCTGGTTCACTTCACATGAAGGTCTTGAAGCAACACTTGTGACTGTGCATGAGGAACAATCACTCCAGATGATACCAAAGGTCTTTACCAAAAAGTTTCCCAGTGGGTGTCCAACAACAGCATGGGCTTCTTCAGATATCTCCATCCAGTGCACACTCTTTAAGGTGCCAAATACAGCTTCAAATTAGAGAAATGCCACCAAATAAAATGAGGCTAGCTAAGGGATGTGGTTGCTTTAGGTGGTTTCTTTTGAATGAAGGATACTATTTCACTACTAAGCCTAGCAAAGTTGGACTTGCTGCTAAGATACCGACTACAGGTAAAAATACTAAAATGAAAATCAGACTGGTGTTATGGGAAAACTTGTTCTTCTGGCCAGAGGTTTCCTTCTCCCAGCTCCAAGTTTTTACAGAAGTCAGCCAACTAAAATCAGTGTTCACATCCTCCTCTGTTCACAGATCACACCTTTGTGAGTTTCTGTTACATGCAAAGCAAAATAACAGAAGTCCCCTCAAAAACCAGCAGTACATCATAGATACAAAAGGTGGCAAAACAATCAAAAGCAGGATAACACATGCTACATCACCATGCAAAACTTCTGAGCCCAATGTTTACTGTTAATAACTTCCGTGAAACACTGGTTTTAAGCTTATCTTTCTCGACACTCTGGCACTTTCTATCCCTTAAATCACTGTAGAAAAAAAATAATAATAAAAAAAAAGCCACAATAAAAAAGAATAAAAATCAGGCATACATTATTAGTAAGAGGTTACTACACTTTTAATTCCCATAAAGATGCCATCGATTATCAAAGCTGCAGCTTTGCCCCAGTTCTCAAAGTCAGGAAGAAATCTTGCCAGCTGGCCATTCTTACAGAATTAATCATATCTCTCTCACACAGATTTCATACTGACTTCCTCACATTTGCTTTAAGTCATGCAGAGCAGGTGCGTTTAGTCTCTCTATTCCCAGCATGGGCCAACAATGGAAATTACCCAACTTCATTGACAGGATGCAGCTTGTTAAATCAAATCTCTTAAGACTAACAAATCACCATAAAGAACATGCTTCTAAAAGGTTTGCAGCAAAAAATGGTGCAGTAAGTTCACAGTAAAAACTCTTCTTTCACTACCCGCAGCAGATTTTTTTTAGAATACTACAATCACAGCATACATATATGAATAATAAACACAAAAAGGCATAAAAAATACTTGTGTTTTGTTGGGTTTTTTTTTAATGAACAGAGATAAAAATCCATTGTACTAAACTACTAGGAGGGAATACTGCTAATAGACGCAATTTTTATTTTGAAACGGTTGAATGCTGAAAAGCAAGAAGAAAAACATAAACCCTTTTCCCTTTATCAACTCTCATGTAACAGAGGAATTTGTGCACGTTGGGAGAGGGACACACATGCAAAGGTTTGCAGTTAGACCCAAAATTCCTGACAAACTGTTCATACACATACAGAGAGTGTGCTGGATCAGCAAAAAGTGGAACTGCAACAGATGGGGTTTATCACATGCAAAGCTCATTCCAAGCAGAGAGTAAACAGGTTAACACAAAAGCTATCCGAATTAAGAGGGCAAATATACTTCCTGAAACCAGACCTGAAGAGAAACAGCAAAACAAGTACCAAAAAAAAAAAAAAAAAAGGAACAAAAAAATCCAAAACAAGAGTTAAATTGTTCATATGCTTGTGATCTTGATAATCATTCTGGCACTGCATCCAGCTTGCTGCACTTTCTTGGCATGGGCCACAACTGTGTAAGCTCACGTGTTCTCTAAAGGGGCCATTTCTCACAATGTGATGAATGCACTAAATCCTTTACTCAGCAGTCACGGCTGGCTGCGAAGGCTTTAAAAAGCAATGTGTAAAAAGATGTCTGTGTCACAGTACATAAAGCAACAGGGTTTTTTTTTTAAGTACAGATCTTTAAAGTCTGTAGCAATGCCACACCTCGGGCAGACAACTCTGTGTTCCGAACCAAGAGTTATCACAGCATGCCTCAAAGATAAAAGTAAAATGGGAAGAGAGAGTGCAAAAAAAAAATACAAAAAAATTCAAACACCCTTATAACTAGGAGAAGAGTAACTTATTAAAAGCAGAGCATACTCTTTAAGGACTGAAGTTTAGAATTCAGGACAAAACCATAACAAAAAAGCACAACTTTATAAGATGTACTGTCTCAGAGGAAAAAGTACAGATATCTCAGTTGCCCATGTAACATGTCTCTGGGCATTTACATAACTGACAGTGTTAGCATCCATCCTCTGACCAGCTCTGCTTGGAGAGCTATACTTGAGTATACCTACTGTCATCCACAATTCAGTGGGCTTTATATAGCACCAACTGCACTGTTCCAATAAATCAATGTAATCATAGAATACATAGAATAGAATAGAAAATAGAAAATTACTTTAGCTGTTGAGTTGGTTGGGAGTAAGAAAATAATAAACCCCACATTTTTAAAGAGTCACGGGATAGCTTCCTGTCGTAAATAAATATTTAGATTTATAAATAATCTCCAGTTTCATTATTTCATCCCTTACAACAACATTAAAAAAATTACACGGCTGGGTTTTTTCTTTTCTACAGATAAAAACTTCCATAAACAACATCCATCCAAAATTACAACTCAGTTATCACTAGTAAGCTCTGAAGGTTCTTTACTCTTAAGAAGTGAAGCAGAAAACAAGAAGGGAGAAGTGGTTTTACCTCCTCTGTGTATGTCAGGGGGAATTGCAGGTGCCATCATGTTGGTATCCATTGGCTGGGAGGTATCGTGTGTCATCTGATCTTCCGGAGGCAGGTAAGCAGGAGGGGGAGTATCAGCTAAATATAGAAAAGGCAGAGATACACGAGTCCTTTCCTCTCTTCAAAGAATATCTACATATCCACATAAACAGTTTTAGCCTGGAAATGCTTCCAGCCTGACTCAGCTATAAACTTCCACCCACCAGAAATCTGAAAACGCAATCACGGACCTTAAATCAGGAAAGCAAAGAATTACTGTGCATATTAATCACAATTGCAGTAAAAACAAGTCACTTCAGCCCCGCATAAAGGCACAAAAGAAAGCTCAGCTGTGTTTCCAGCCCACATTTTTGCAGGTTGAAAGTGCCATACAGACATTAAGGCACAAAGGGGTCTCAGGACCTAGCCACAAGTAGATCTCAATTATGGTAAATGTGAACAAAAGTTGGAACAGAAAACTTTCAGTGTGAACTTTTCTGTTTCCAACACAATTCTACCAGCAAAGTATGCAAACATCCCAGATATATCCAGGACCTTATCATTGTCAGTGCAGTGTATTACCTCTGTTTCCCTAGACTGGGAACAGCAGAAAGTGTTCAGGAACCCAAATTCTACAGAAGCAGTTGCCTGGGTCTGGGATTTATCTGTCAGTGTCTCTGTATGGTCCCATTCAGAACTGCATCACTAGCACAAACCCAGCCCATGTACAACGACTTAGGTTACCACTGTGCTATCTGGTGAACACGGCTGCTGCTCATCCCACATTTACTTCCATTACTGAGAGTATGGATTTCAAACCACCACAGCAAATAATCACAGGGGCCTCCAAAACTCCTAAAATCAAATTAGCATCAACAAAAGGCAAGAGAATGCTTCGTAAGTTTTGCGATTTTTTGGTGGAGTGGTGGCTTTGTTTTTAATGTATTTTCTAAGAAAAGAAATGTTCTTGATTTTGAGTCTTGTGTTTTACTAAGCCTTTAGTGTTTGTGTGTGTGCAAACATAATGTGAGTGATGCACAAGATTCTAAGGGCACAGGCAACAAATTAGCCAGTATCTAGAAAGTTTTCAAAATCTCTGGATAACTGCTTTCCCCTTTTTTTTTTTTTTTTTTTTTGTATTTTCCAAAAGTCAGCCCCTTTCCCCATTAGTGCAAGGCGGCCAACTGTATCTGTCCTTGACGGACATCAAGGACATCAGTATCCTGACCTCTCCTCTAATTCAGTTTCTTCGCTGCAGCTGCTGATGTTATGGGCATGTGGACAGAACAGACCCTCAAAGATCAAGTGAACTTCCACAAGCCAGCATTCAGGAAGACCTTGTTAGGTCTTTATCTCTGCTGGAAGAGCCCCAACCACACCAATCATATTAAAAAAAAAATTAAAAAAAATTCTAAAAAGACAGCTGTTTTCACTCTTTCCTTCCTTTCAGCCTCTGCAAATCCAGTAGTCTTCACTCAGGAGAGGAAAATTTGAAAGAGAAGCAACTATCAACATCAGAAATCCATGGAAGTTAATTTCATGTAATAGGAAACATATTTTCACAAGTCTGCTGCTTTGTTTACACATGCCCTCCCTCAGCCCCTGAAAAAAACAGGCAAACAACATCAGTAAGCATTTGTACTGAGTCCTTCTCCCAGCATTTAAATCAAGAAATCTGCCAGACTGCTTCTGCTGTAGTTTTATCAACCCCCATGTAAAGACCAAAATAAAAAGACAGTTTCACAGAATTTTCTACAGACACCAGTCAGCAAAGAGAAGTTGTTATTTCTCTGACTTCAGCTAGCAAAATAGCCCGAGGATTTCTTTTAAGAGCCTGTTTTTCAGCTGAAGTATATTTGCATCTTGAAATTACATCACTGTGTGAAGAAATTGTTATCAAGTAGCAATAACATGATCACCTTGGGAAATATCCTTTTTCTGCAGAACTAAAGCTTTGTGCTGAAGGTATGATGATCTCTTCCTTAAGCAAGAGTGATCTCTAGCATTACACTTCTGGTGCATTAAACACAGTAAGCTTTGTGGGCTAAACTGCTGAACTGGTCCCCAAAACATTTTGAATCCCTCCCCCCACCTCACAAGAGCTTTAATGTAGCGGTTTAACTGTGCTTGAAAGAGGCATAATATTAAAACCTTCAATATTATTACCAGACAAAGAGATTATACAGTCTTTATTATATCTCTCAGCTTGCTATTGAACACAAGAGTTAGCTGATTATTTGGTATTAATAAGAAAAAAAAAAAAGTGATACCAGTGATGTCCAACCACCTTCTCCCATCTGAAGGGGAACCAAAGTTGACTGTACCTGGCATCTGGAAAGGACTTCCCGGGTCTGAGCTGGCTGGAGAATGCGGATAGGTGCTACTGCTGCTTCCAGGAGAGTTTGGATAGCTGCTGTTGGGCGAGTGGGGGAAGGGGTGGCTATTGGGTTGCTGAAAAGAGTCCGGGAAAGTAGCGTTGTGCGGCATGTGGGGCTCGTTTTGGCCCAGGTTGCGGAACTGCGCCAAGAGGCTGTGCTGGGGGTTGTACTCGCTGTGCCTTGGAACCAGCACTGGAGGAAGGACTGGAAAGGGAAGAAAGGGAGAAAAGCCACAGTGTTAGAGACTTGGTTCTGAAGACTACATAGGGAAAAAAAAATCCCACCTTCCTCCTCCCCTACGGCATATTCACATCTGTCTTATAAACAAGGTAGTCAAATCTAGGGGCACATGTCTAAGCAAGAGCTCTTCCCTACATCCGGTTACCGCATAGCTCGAATTCACAGCGATCATGCTGGATACCTGGTCTGCCAGATGGGAGCTTGTTTGCACAGAGGGCCAGCAAAGAAGAGCCAAGAACAAACCACAGTTCCGTGTTCCAGCTTTACTTGCACAAAGAAGTGCTGGGAAGTGAGCGCGTTATGGGGCTGACACGATCCCGCTGATCACATAATGGCCCGTAACCCAAACCCTTTCAATAAGAACAGGTTTTTTTTTTTTCCTCAAGACAATACTAGCAGGCCTTGAACTCAGTCTGGTCCCAACAGCTGTAATTTTATTTTTAACCTGGACTATGTTCTTACAAGTCACTATTAAAACGGTTATTAACTCTTCAAGTCAGTTTACAAAATGTGCAATTTAAACAAAATTATGTAGTTCAGAAAAACCAACTGAGCAGCAATTGAGCTGCAACTGTATACTACTGTGGGATCAGAGAAACATCAGAAACTACCAGTCTCACCACACTTCAGAAGCCTTCTCACCAGCGGAGAAACAAAGGTCTCTTTTAAACTGGGAATATGAACATGGTACCAGAAACACTAAGATAAAAGAATCAACTCTTTTTCCAGTGCCTCAGCTTCTATCTTTGAGTGCCTCACAGCAAAGTCCAAGCTAACTGAAGGATTAAAAGCTAGTCTTTTTATAGAGATTTCTGGGTGATGGGGAGGAGAGGCAAGGGCCAAGAGAGGGAGATCCATATACAAAGTAGTGGAGCAGAGATTAAAAAGCTATTCCTCTTCACATCTTCCCCCTTTGGCACCTCTGTTTCCCAACTCCTTGGCTGAGCAGGACTGGAAGAAATCCCCCCTGGATAGCCTGCCTTCAAGTGAGGATGCCAAAAAAACCACCAAAAACCAGGAAAAGCAAGCCAAAGGTACCATCCTCTCTCCCTGAGATTCCTGCCATGGCCCCAACACCTGGGCATACAGAGGAGAAACAGGAGCATTTATACACAACGACCCTATACAGACATAACTATCACTCAGATTAAGAAAGGTGTTTTGGACACAACTGCTTCATTAAAAGGCTGAATTACAAATTAAATTGCAAACTAAAAAAAAAAACCAAAACATCAAATTAAGCCACCATTTTTGCCTGCTAGTGGCATTAATGCATGAGAAGTCAGATCCCAGAAATCTTTATTGAACATACACTTAAAAAAACCCAACCCTCACTACTGAAATTAAGGCTGCTCATTAGAGTCAGAAGAGCAGGTTTCAAAGACTTAATCTGACGCCTCCATTTCTAAGAGCAATTTCACCGAGATTCCAACAGATCTCAAATATTTGAGACAGATGTCACCTCTATGTAGATTTGTTTAGATGTTAAATTTTTAACCAATTCCGCTTTACAAGTTCTTAATTATGGTGTTTTCTGAAACAAGACAAATCTTCTGTCATTCTATGGAAGTTCCCAACTGTAAAACACCCCAGAACAAGCTGCATCTCCCTCAGCTGTGCAGATTTGTTTCTTGCCTCCAACACAAATATTCTCACGTGCCACTGGAAAAGGCCCTTAAAAAAAAAGTTACCCAGCATTCAGGTGGATATCACAAATCCCCTGATTCACAACACGTCAAAGCCAAGCTCCCTGAACATGAGGGTCTCTCAGAATTACGCTTTTTCTCCTAAACCTAGCAGTCTTTTTGCAGCTGGGTCAAGCACTATTTAATCATCATAGTCCACATTTGCTGGGCTAATAAATTAGCCAGTGAAAAAAGCAACAGTGAGATCATGTGTTAAAATGTATTTTCCCTTTCCTGTCTTTATGATTCCTCCTTACTTTTCCAAGCATTAAAAACACAGCTTTCCTATCTCTTCCTTTCCTACGGATGAAGGTCAAACCATTAACTCTTCTGAAGTTAATTTGTGCAGAAAGAACATCACCTACCTTTCCCATCCTCTACCTCATATTAAACAATGATACACATGACATCAGAGGAAGCCACATGATTTACAGCATTCTAAAATAGCAGGAGAACAGGATATTTTCTGTATGTTTTCTGTAATTAAATTAATGCAGTGCCAGATTTTCCCAAGGTATATATACATGTTTTCTCCTGTTGGGCAGAACCGCTGGAGAAGTTTAGAAGGACTTGGAATAAAAACAAGCCTCCTCTTCCCAAGTCTTCTCCTTGCAGACCTATCCTTTTTGTCCAACTACTTCAACCTCAAATGACTAAATGCCAACTTCTTCAAAATATGCACAGAAAAGAGGGAAGGAGGGAAAAGAATACAACTGATACCGATATAGCACAAACAGTCTCAAAAATATAACTGCAGAATTTACTTTGAGTGCTGTCCCTAATTCACATCCTCCCTGCACACATACAACCTTAAAGAAGGGGGAAAAAGCCCCGAAAGGCCACATCAGGTGGGTCAGAGACTACAGTGCTCCAATTAGTCCAGCTCCAAGGCAGCCGCTCACTGCCATACCCTGATCCCTCTGCAGCTCACAGGCTTTTTTTGCAGGGAAGCTGCTCCTACTGGAGTCACAGAGGAGTTAAGTTGAGCGCTGTTCACTCAAGAGTGAAGACATGAGCAGGGGCTGGGCCCTTCCCGAGTATGGAAGGCAGCCATGCGTTCAAACCATAAAGGGGGATGCACACCCTTCTTGCTCCCCTCGCCCCTGTGCAAGGCACTGAGCCTCTGGTCAGGTTGCAGACCTCAACCATATGGAATAACAAATTACTGAGACTCAGTACAGCAGGGGAGGAGGCTGATCTCTGCTGCAGCTGCCAGCTCCAGGAAGAGGTATAATTGAAGGGGAGAAAGCATGAGAGAGTTAGTCGGTGCTAAGCCAGCACACCTGTTGCTATAAGATAATGAAGCAGTGCACACCTTTGCTGTGCAGATCTCTGCAGGATGTAGCTCTAACTATTTGCAGACACAAGTTTTCCCTTCCTCTTTACCCTCTTCAGCGGAAGGGAACACAGATACAATAAAAAAAATATTTCTTTTTTTTAAATTATCATCAGTAGGGATGCATACATTTAAAGGAAACATACTACTGAATACACTGTTGTCTTAAAAAGCTACTGCAACAGATTTGCAAACTCAACCTCATTAAAATTAATGGAGTAGAACCACAAGTCATCTAACAGCTTGATTTCTGTAATTCTTCAAACACCAGATTAAAAGGTTTTATGTGCTACACTGTGGCTAAATTTTGCTCCCAAGCTTTTCTGTCCGTGTAGACTTGGATTTGAGAGTTGATGCATGACTACAAGCAGTACTATTACTAGTAACAAAGAGGAAGATAAACCACATGGAAGCCAGGATAGGTATGTTTGAGGAACTGTAGCTGAGATGAGATCCCGTGTCTGTCAAGACAGCTTGGGAATTGGGTATCTTGTTTTTGCCATGCAAATGTTACCAAGTATGCCTGCACCAAACAAGCAGAGCTGTATTAAAGAAATCACAGCTCTGTGGCAATTACACGCACAGGGCTATTTCATTTAAGGGCCAAAAATGCCAAAAATATAGAGATAGACCTAAGACAACCTGGCTGTTCAGATAAGTGTTCCAACTAAGCACACCAAGGAAGAAATGCTTTTATGGAAATGTAATGGTGGCCTTTGAAGAAAGCTACTGATCTCTACTCTATCTCCAGCATGTCACCCTCCTCTTCTTCAGAAAAATCAACAGATGTGCTATCCTAAAAGTAGAGATTTTCTTTTTTTTTTGTTCTATTTTAACATTCCAGAGATAATGATTTTAGCAAACAGAGAAAGTCTCCAATTTATGAGTAGAACTTCGTTTTTTTAAAGTTTCTCTATGAAAAAACCCCTAACCAATCCAAAGGACCTGCTGTACTTTCAGAGTAGTATATTTTCTATCCAGAGAGGTTTTGATTATCTTACACAAGCCCAGGTGACACGACAGCTAGCTTCCCTCAAGGGCTCATTTTTATCACCCCCTTTGCATGTTATGTGAAGATCTGGGTAGGTATCTCTCCACGTATAGAAATTGAAAGACCAAATAATAAAATACAAGGGGCCCAATATAAGAAAGCAGACTGTGATCATCTTTCCTTGCCAAAGTAGATTCTACTGTAAAAATTTTACTTTTTTACTTACAAAATTAAAAAAAAAAAAAAAAAAAGAAAAAAATAAGCAATTGCTGCTGCACTTTTTGCTCTTAAAAATCATGATGACTTGGTTGACATATATTCCGTAGAAGGGTTTGTACCACAACAGGGCCCTTGGTGCTAATGAAGACCTGACAGTGCTACTGTTAGACAATGCACTTAGATTTCCAAGCATCATACACAGCTACATTTTCACATGAGTTTATACAAAACCACATGTGATTTGCTGGAAAACTAAAACTGCAAGTTGGGAAGGAGGCAAATCCTCACACACTAGTTCATGCAATATGGAAACGGGTATAAAAACATGGTCAGGGGAGGAACTTGTGGTGTGTGTACTCCATGCTCTAGAGAGAAAATCCTGCAAAAACATGGTTGTAAGAAAAAATGAAGAATTAGGAGAAGGAAAACCCCCCAAACCAAACAACAAAAGCCAGCAGCTGTGTTAAACTAACAAATTTCAACCCCTTCTGAAGACTCCTAGCTTCATTTCCTGCCTTTGAGGTCACAGCATCTGAAGCTGGCTGTGGCATCCTGATGAGCTCTCCAGTCCCACGGTGGGAACAGAGCAGATACCAACATATGCTCAGCTGAACATGCTTTAGTTCAGCTTGCTGTCTGCAGTGTTAGAGAGTCTCTAAAACATGCTGACTGCAAGGGCTTGCCAAGCTCTTGCTTGTAAACAGTAAGATACCATGCAGAAAAAGAAGTTTTAATGTCATTACACTTTCCCGTGTTGCCTAAAACAAGACCTGGCAAAACTGGGTATTCTGTGACCAGATGACAAGTTCTTCTATACAAAGACTACAGTTAGGATTGGATTTATTTACTCTTCGCTAAAAATAAAAATTAGCAAGAATTGTGTCAAAAGCAATCTCTGATTTTTTATACTTTATGCTTTATGTTCTTCCAATAACACCTTGGCTGCGGTGTCACAGCTTTGGTTTGCTGTTTTCTCAAAAGAAGAAATTCCAGTCTTTCAGACTTTTTCTCCAAACCCCTGTTATAGTAATTGCACGTGAAAAGGCTCAATAATAGCTTTTCAGCAACCGGTGGTTGGGTGACAGGTGGACAAACATGCCAAACTTTCTATTCCAGGAGAAAGCCAAGACCAGTCTTGTTTTCTCAACTCCTAATTTTATTTTGCAGTTTCAGGAGATCCCACAACCTGATTTATTGTTTTACACAGTTAAAACTGAAGATTATATGTTAAAAAAAAAAAAAAAAAAAAAGCAAAACAATTGTGACTTTACATCAGACATCTGGTCTAAATGCATTTGGCAAGTAATATTAGTACATTTCCTGCATTGGGCTAACATTAGATTTTATTTGCGGATGCTCTGATAAGCTAACGTTTTGATTAAACTGACATTTACCAAGGTCAGTTTCAGAATTTAGTACTAATTGTATGCGCATTAGTGAAGGAGTCCCTGTAAGCAGATTTGGTGGAGAAGCAGTCCTGATACAGGAGGAAGTCACAGTGATAGTGTATATTAATTCAGACATTTACACAGACCAGAGTTCAAATTACCTGTACGAAAGCCACAGTCACCACCCTACTGAGGAGGTTAAAACTTGGGAGTCTGGTCTTTCAAGTCAGAAGATACAGATGTATCTGGTTAATTTTAAAGAAAGAAAACACACACACAGAAAGGACAAAAACATATCTTTCTTGACAAGTTTTATCCCTTTATTGTTGCTTATTTTTCTGATATGTGGTGAGGTTAGACAAGGGAAGCCCTGCTGTTGGACCACTCCCTCCTTCCACCTCACTATTTCAATTCCTCTCTCCCGGGTCAGCTCTGGTGGGGAATTTCAGAACTGAATTCTGCAAAGCCAAAATGAAGGAAGTTTTATACTGCTTGCCAAGCAAACTGACAGTTGCTTTTGCTATTTCAGGAAACCATCCTATAATTGTGCCCACCTGTTGTAGCAATGCTATTTTTAAAGTCACACCCAAGAGCAGCGTTACACGGCCCTACAGCAAAACCTCTCAGCAATCACACTCTGCTCCCTCACCCCCAGCCCACAGAGGTGCAGAAATCCTGCTATAGGAATCACACGGGAAAAAGGATTTTTCTGACTTGGTTCTACATATTAAGCCCAAAGGGATGCACCGGTTTTGCCCTCCCTTACACCCCTGGAGCAGCTTCCCTTTCATCTTTCCCTCTCCCCTTTTCTTCAGGATGCCTGGCACTGCCAACGTTATCCTCCAACAGGCCTGGTGGCGTGGAAGCCGTGCCAGCAGCTGCTCCTGGGCCATCACAGCTCTTCCACCTGACTGGAAACAGCACGGAGGCTCTCATGCTGCCTCCTCCCTTTGCCCAGGTGCCAGGGGGGTGAGAGCCACTGAGCAAGCCCCCAAAACGCCCAGCCAGGCAAGCTCGTGGTCCCAAAGACACTTGCCACCTACTCCCAGATCTTCTCTGCTGACTCCAAACTTGACCAGGACAGACTCGCAGCACTCGAAAACTCACAGTCCCAGGAGCTGTGTTTGAACCCTGCTGCTTGCCAAAAGCGGCATCAGCGATCCAACAGGTGACTTCAGGTCTGAAGTGCAGTGGGAATATACCATGGTGGGTTATTCAAGATCCTCTTCTGAATTTCCCCCATATGGACACCGTTTGGGAATATTATTTTTATATGTCATGATCCTAGGGGGATGAGATGGGGATGACTGACTGACCCGTTCCATGTTCCAGTAAAGTACCTAGAGAGTGAGTGCCCACAAGCATGACCAGACCAACATACACAATCAAGCATCTATGTGATTTCAAATGGTATTAGAAAGCTCCATTAAGCACACCTTACTGCTCTTTCACTGAGCACCAGAGCTGCAGTGCTGTACAGGAGAATATTCAAGGACCACATGAGTCTAAACCTGCCTCATCCAGGATTTCCACCATTTCAAGTTTCTTTCTGCACCCCTGGTGCCTGCAGTAGGTGTGCTGCCTTACAGAGAAACACTTAAGAGCAAACAGCAGAGGAGATCAAAGACAAATATGAAAATAATCAGGTTAAAGTCATGGCAAGGACTCCACACCAAGAGCAAAAACAGCCTGACACACCTACCACTCTCCTCAGAGCCTGGGGACCTGGCCTGCTCTTGTGGCAAAAAGCAGCTATAGACATAGGTAAAATGTTTCTGGTCAAAAAACAAGCTCGCTGAAGCAGACACACACTCTGAATTCATGGTCAGAATGGAGGGGAACACCACAGTCTTTAGGCAGAATTGAAAATTCAACCGTTATTTGTCTGTATCATGAAAAAGCAACCACTGCTTGCCCCCTGGTTTGGGTGGAACCATGGCACCCTCAGCTTCATAAAGCCCCTTGATGTAGAGCAGTCTGCAGTCAGCTCTCTGAAGAAAGAAGCTTAACCGAGGAAAGTTATCCAGTCTTTTTTTATCTACACCTTATTGCAAAAGAAAATAAAATGGACCATGGTAGTTGTTTTCTGCCTCCAAATGTCTGCACTAATGGGCTGGTCCCTCCAGCCAGAATATGTCGGAGGACAAATCATCTGCTTCTGGACTGACCAGTTTTAGTACCCCCAGCACTGCAAGCTTCAAGCACAGCAGGGCATCTGTAAGCACCTCCACAAACGAGTATCGGAAAGTTAACCACCACATTTCCCAAGGCAGGTTTAAGCTCATCCAGATCAATGAAGAACAAGTTTCTCCCAAGCCTGACCCCTGAGAAGGTATCAGCAGCCTTTGGACACTCTCAGGAGACAATATGTGGGGTGGGGGTAACCATTTAGAAAAACACTCTGCATCTTCAGCCATTTCCACCCATTAAACATGAAAGAGAAGTTAATTCCTCTTTTGCCTCCTTTGTAACATGTTACAAATTCAAAAACTAGCAGGCTGATGGGCAAGGCCGCTTAGTAGAGGCAAACACAATTCTACATCACATGGAACAGCGGGGAGCTGGTGTTCACTGTTTAAGAAAATTAAATATTCAGTTTCTTCATCTTCCTTCCTTCCTTTTAGCTAAGGCAAAAAACTGAACCTCCTCCCCTATAGCCACATTAGAGGTGTGATTTATTATTATTATTATTATTATTTTTAATAGCAGCGTGAATTTAAGCACCTCTTCATCCTCCCTGTTCCCTATGCCATTCCTTTTGTTTTGCAGTTAGAACAAACATGACCCAGGCTTAAAAACAGAAATTTCCCCTCCTGAATTGTGGATGACATCTTTCATCTGATCCCACTTACATAGCTGAGGACAGAGGCAAGAACAGAGGCAGTGTCTCCACAGAAAGGATAAAAGAAGAAAAGGAAGTGTCTCAGGAAGGACTTCGAAATGGCAGTTCACAGATTCTCCTGCAAAACCTGAGGGGTCATTCATGACCTCTTCAGGGAGATGAGAAATATCATTTCTGGTTTTTCCTCGCAGCTTCTATGTATGCTGTACACCTAATTATTTCCCAAGTCTTTATCATAATTAAGGATAAGCCCAACAGGTACCTCTAAACCCAAAAATAAAACTGAGGAGAAAAGGCAGATTCAGCCAAGCAAGCACACCAGTTCAGCTAAGCATGCCAGTTTTTAAAAGGCATCAAATTCAGACCTTGCCCTTCTTAATTAAAAGCTCTGCTTTGCCTTGCCAAGGGAGAAATCTGACAAGCCATTAACTACCCTGCTCCAGAAATAATTCTGCACACAAGGGGCATAGGAAACAGCAGTGAGCTACTGTAACACACGAGGAGGTATTTCTTCCTGGCACTCGAGGATAACGTTGCTTTCCTAATCCCAGCAAAAAGAGTTTCTACTTTCCCCTCTCATTTCCCTCCACCTCCACTCCTTCCCAGATGTCCTCCTCAGGGCTCTGTTGGTACAGATGTTCTCGCAGGCAGGAGGCAAGCCCGTGTGCTGCTCTGATCAGCCTGAAAGATAACACAGCAGGGGAGGGAAAAAGTGACTGTGATCCAGTTCAGCACAAGGCCACGCAAACAGCTGTGCTGGCACAACACAGCGAGCAGGAGCCACAGACCAGGTCTCCGTCTCCTGAGGGGCAGAGACAGCTCGCTGATTCCAGGCTGAACGAGTGTCACAGGAAATCACCCTTCCTCACCTCCACCTTGTGCCCCCATCTGACTCCACAGAGAGTTGGCTGAGGGCACTGAGCTTGCCAAGTCAGCCGTGCCAAAGAGTAGTTTTCTGTCTGATTAGTTTTCTTGATCAACTCTCCACAGGATCAGACAGGCAGCCATGCCTGTGCAGAGCCCCCTGGTCAAGTTAGCCGTGAGTATGGTCCCATCATGTCACACCCACCTGCCTGCCAGGTGCCATGTTCTCTGTGTGTGGGGACAGCGGCACAGCCAGTGCTCAGGGACACTGGGGGACTCCCTGTTTGAGACTGCTGACAGTTTTTTCCCTTCTCTCACTATTTAGCCTGTCTCTCCTATCTAGCCTGGCCAACAGAAAAATCTCATTGGATTCAAGTGTAGCTTTGTAGCTAGCAGACACACCACAGCGTGCCAATTCTCATGTTTTCCAAGCTTATCTTCTCAAGCTAAACAGTGAGGATGCAGTAAGGTATGAAGGCAGAAAATCCCTGCATGCCTCTGGCACTGTGAAAACTGAGACCGATTTCCCAACAAGGACCATTACCTGACTTCATGTAGTTGAGGATTTACCACTAATCCGTTCCTCAAAACTCACACAACACAGAAACAAATCACATGACAATCAGCAGAAGGGTGAAAGTATAGATGCCATCCTATGTATGGATCATACATATCAGCTCACCAGTAACTGGTTCTGCACAGAACAGTTAAATACAGACCATGATGCCAATTAGAGACACAATTTCATGATGTACCTTGCACACAAAATATGCATAGCACACAATCTGAGCTTTCAATTTTGCTTTGTGGAGAGAAAGTACATTTCTAACCCTTCTGCGATGATAGCCTTGGAAACACAAACCTTGGTATCTGCTCGAGTCCATAGACTGTTGTAAATGGTGACTCATGCATGAATTCCCACCACCCATTAATCTCAGGTACAAGCACTTACGCAGCAATAATGGTGTTTTAATGTCCTGGCAAAAATGAGGAAAAACGGTTAGCAGAATTTGGGAGTGACTGTCAGGAAATGAAGATAAAGACCGTGCTTGGAGAACAGCAAGAACAAGGAAGGAACAGGAAAAAAGAAGTCAGAAGTTATGAAGCACAGCTCTCCAAGCCAAACGGGAGTTCAGCTACCACCTGTTTCCAAAAGCCATGTTTTCCCACTCATCTCCATGTAATATCCCTCATAACAACGGCAGATCTGTGGCTGACTAAATACAAAGCCGTCCTACATTACGTACCCAGCCAGAGACCTCAGTAAAACCACAGTGGGCTTCACCCCCACTGTGGCACTTTGACAAGGTGTTAGAGGTTCAAGAAGTAAGTTCAGCACGTGTATGACGCTGCACCTCCAGAGCTGGGTGTAACGGGGCACCCAGGCACAAGGAAACACTCACTCCTGGTCAGCAGAATGTTTTAAGTGGTTAGAGCAGCACTTTGAGCTTGTGAAGGACTGAATATTTCCGTCAGCTCTGTCAAACTGACTACAGCCCTAATGCTTACAAGAAAACTGCCCAATTCCCTATTAGGCAACTGACCAAGAATAGCTGTTTTTTCCTGAAGAAGGGTAGTCTCTGGACAAAAAAGGAAGCATTTTGTTTCTACTGTCTCCAACTTGATTAAGCTAGTGTTTCAGATTTTTTTTTCCCAGTTATATGAGCGAAGAGATTTTTATCTCATCAAAATACAACTTAAGAGCAATTCAAAGTTCAGGCTTACAGTTTTGCTCCATTTCCCAAAGACAAAATTCGTAAGATGACTTAACACCCAAACCCCAACTTTCCAACCCCTTAAACTACTTGGTAGCACTCAGCTAAAATGTATATTTTAGTTAGACACCTTTTGACAGCTTTATTTTACTTTTGCATAGCTCATTGAAGTGGACATATGAATGCGAACATAATCTGAAGCTGCACCAGGGGAGGTTTAGGTGAGACATCAGGAGGAAATTCTTCCCATGAAGGGTTGTTAAGCATTGGAATGGGCTGCCCAGGGAGGTGGTGGAGTCACCATCCGTGGGGGTGTTTAAGAAAAGACTGGATGTGACACTTAGTGGTCGAGTTGACATGGTGGTGATTCAGTCATAGACTGGACTCGATGATTTCAGAGGTCTTTTCCAACCCAGCAAATTCTGTGATTTTGTGATTCTTTGAAGTGACAGGATATTTTAAAATATCTTTTTTTTTAAATATGGCATAAATGGCCCAAATGAGAATGTTCTCAAACTCAGTAATTGCTTTCAATATTAAACCAGAATTAGTTAGAACATGTAATTTGGCATTACAGTAAGAGCCCAACCGTTGCTCAGTTTGACAGAAGTTGATGTCTTTCAGGAATCTTAATTTTCAGTGTTTTGGAATACTGAATGTAAGCAACTAATGCAGACATATGCAGACATACGCAGACAGCTAGCAGTAAAAAGACATGACTATTTTACTATTCCACTTCTACTTAACACCAAATTGCTAAAAAGTTTTCTCAATTTTAAATTTTTAAGGAATCCACTGTTTTTCCAGTGCTGAGTACCTTTGTTCAAATTTTTGTTGCATAAATGCATACATTATGGGTACTACCCCCGCCATTCACATGGTTTCCAAGTTAATACTAACACACCAAAGGAAAATATTTAACATCAAACAGCAGGAGATTTGTGAGACTAGTCACGATACACCCAAGCACAGCTCATCTTAGCCCCTGGAAGTATTCCCTGACAATAAACTTGCATTAAGTAAAATTAAGCACAGAGTTATCAAAAAGAGGTTTGGCCTTTGAAGAGGAGACAGAGAGAATGGATTGCACCTTAAAGAAAAAAAAAAAAAAAGAAGTGAGACAGAGGGTAGCAGGTAAGCAAACTGCACTTCCAGAACAGCTGACAGTAACATTTCACATAAAACCAAACAGGGGTATCAAAGCTTTAAACTGAGTGGATTATATTCTGCTGTCTAAACTCAAAGTCTTTCCAAAAGGCAACAACTGTGGGAGATCCTAAATACAATATTATTTTCTGGGGGGTAAAGAAACAAAAGTGATGAAGTGAAATAATAATTTGGAAATACTACTAGTACTGCTGCTGCTATAATGTCAGAATGGTTTTCATGCACAGACTGTAAATAATCCTTTTTGGTTACCTTGCAATGTTTCATATAAATTCACTGATCTGCATGGTTCAGTAAACAACAAATTAATTGAGGGATAGTGGGCACCATATACTAAGACTATATGCCTGTGTAGTGATAAAACATTTACACAAGTGAGGCATTACGCCCCGTGAAAGGGAGAACTGCTAATTAATGCTTCCATCCAGATAAAGTGCAGAGGACGAATCTGACATGTCCAAACAGCCACTTTTGCTTATTTAAGCTGATGAGTTACGTGATTAATTGCCACACTTCGCATTGTTCAGATAAGGTGTGAAGGCACAGACAAGGAAGAACCTACCAGGACTCTCTACCCGCTTGTAGTGGTAGGGATTGATGCAAACCTCCTTCTGTTTCGAACCGAAGGGAAACTCGCAGCATTCCAGTGGTTTCAGTTCGTGGTGGCTCTGCAGGTCCGGCCAGCGCCACACTCTGCAGTAAATGACATGCGGGAGCCCCTTCCGGTGGGAAACCTGGAGCCTGCCGTCCAAGGAACGAGGAATTGTCACACAGTTGCTGGGCTGACCAGGACAGCTTAACGCTTTTTCCAGCTCCTCCATAGCACCTTTTTTCTTCTTCAGTTTTTTCACTAATGCATCAACAGCTTTCTCTGCCCATTTTTCTTCTTCATCCCCTTGCTTCCATCCCAACAGCCTCTTCACTGCCGGGCTGGTGAAAGAGAATAAACTTGTCACATTCATGGTGACCCTACTGTGTTGATACTACAGAACCAAGCACGAGAGACTGTCCTGTTCTTTCACCACCACCAGGGTACAGCAGACTGTATCAGTAGTCAAAAGCAGCCTGTATCAAATAATTCCAGTCCTTTCTCCTTTTCAGTCCTCAAGTCCCAGGAAGACATCCCCCCTTGATGGCTGTGACCTTCTCATTCTTCTAAATTCTTCTGGTCAACAACCTGCAAGAGAACACCAGAGGGAGAGAAAAAAAGGGGTTTACCTTTTAAGTTATCATACAACAGTTAAAAACATCCCCCGACCCAACCCACTTTGAGTGTTGTGACCAAAAACCAACCAACACCAAAACAACGAGCAACAAAGTGTTGAGAGCCTCCCTGGACTCGAGGCACATCTGATGAAGATTTCAGCAGCAGGGTCTGCTGCTGAACTCTGTATATCCCTCTCTCCAAAACAGCCCTGAATAAACGATGTGATGACCCTGGAAAATAATGACGCATTATAAACAAAACCAAAAGAGGCTGAGGGGAAGGTTTAGTAAGAGGAGGGGGTAAGGGGTGAAGGTACATGGTGAGACAAGTCCCCACCAGCTCAGTTCCCTCATCCAGTTTGCTCTGTGGCCTCAGTGATTTTTGTGCCACATAGCAAGGGGGACAACAAGTGTGTTTGCCAGCTCCAAACAATACTTCTGCTTGGTGCCCAAGCAGGGCATCAGCTAGCACCATGAGAAGCTCCACAGAAAAAGCCAGAACACAAGAAGACATGACCGTATTCCCACACACACACTCCATAAAAGGGCAAGAATCCTATATGAGAAACATAGCCCACATTAAATCTAGCCTAAAACAATCCCTTGATTTCATTTTTCACTGTTAAGCATGAAGAGTGCTCCCCTCTCCCTGTCAGCTGTTGCTACCTTAACCAGCGAAAGGTCGCAGGAAACCAGTGCAAGACCACTAGAGCTTTTTTTATTATTTATTTTAGAGAGCAGCTGGAAGCAGTATGCCCCAAGAGCAATGTGCTACCCAGCTCTCTCCAAACTGCCAGTCATGCAGTTCAAAAAAATCACTGCTCTAGACTTGAGCATAGCAGGATCCAAAACAAAAACGGTTCAGTTTCACCCCTGACTTACTTCGGGGAACAAAGAAAAAAAAAAAAAAAGAAAGAAAGAATGAAACTAGAAAGATCCTTGCCCTCATCTCACATGAGAAAAAAAACTGCACCTCCTCACCCCACCGAACAGCCCTCACAGCGCACAAGCAGACTGTGAGGGAATGCTATCACCAATTTTGGAACTTCACCAATTACATCCTGACCCTTCCTGTTGCAACGTCTGCCTGATGTTCTCAAGGACACGCGAAGAGTGGGAAGGACGAGAAGTCCTGATAAGAGGAATTTAGACAGCACAGTGGTCCTTGAGCTGGGAGATGTGGAATGGGACTAAAGCGATGGGTGAAGAGGGGGAGGAATTCCACACAGGAAGAAGTCCCTGCTGTGAGCAGCAAGTTTTGTACTTACTCATGCTGGAAGCAGGCAAAAGGCTCTGCCAGGACAAGTAGAAGAGACCCAGCAGTGCCAGGGAGGGGAAAATGAGACAAAGAGCACTATAGCACTCATTTTCAAATAGACAGACAAGACAGGAAATATATCCTGGACTGGATACTCACAGGTTGCAGAGGAAGAGGGAAGGGGAAAAGGATATGAATGTTTTTGTTGCCATCAGAATGACATAAAAATCCCCAGCCAACCAGCAACCTGCACACACATAGAAGGTGTCAGCACACCCACCTCAGACAGGATTTCATAGTTATACTAAGAAATTATTGCAGAACTTAAAATTGCAAATGCTATGGCACACTTACTCTCTTGATTGTCATGCATTGTAATGGTTTGATAGTATACCACTATATTTGAAGTACTTTAAGCTGAAAACCATCCACTTGGTTCAAATTAATTTGTCACTAAAACAGTTATCTAATTGCAGAGGTTCAGTTTTATTGGGCTCAGTGCATAAACTACATTTATGTGAACAATGATTATGGACTAAGACACAGGCCACGTCTACCTGCACTTCATACTGGTACTTCCCAATTTTTATGCTAAGAATTGTACTTGAAATAATAATGTCAATGCAATGGAAGATTTGCATGAGCCTGGAGCAAATTTAAGGATTCGTTTTGTTACTTGAGCATAAGGCATACAGTTAAATAAGCTGAAACTCTATTACTGTCATTGACTGTACTCCAGGTATACTTTATCCTTACATGCACTGTAAAGTGCTCTATTAAAGTGCTGTGCTAATTTAAGAACTGAATTACCAGAACCTCAGTGCATGTGCTTTAAATATGTTTGTAAGGAACTGAGTTATTCTGAACTCATATATAGTCTATATATCAATCAATATTTTAAATATAATTTTTCATTATTTTTCAAACAAATGATACAGGTTCCACACACAAAAGTTACAAGTTCCAGTAGTATATCACCAAGTAAAGCTTTCTACTTCACATCCATCCAAAAGAAAATCTTAAAAAAAGATTCAAAATGCTTGAGTTGAAGCTCTAATAAAGAAGAAAGTACAACGTTTAAATTTCGACCCAAACCTATTTCAACATTGATAACGTTTGCAGGCATGGTTCTACCCAGGCCTGACCCATCTTCACCAAGCTACTTGCTGTGAAAAAGGAACAGTCCCATCTATTAAGACTGTATGTTTATACCAGTGCCTGAAAACACAACCCTAACACGAGCTCTGCAAAGATGGCATTTAGATGCAGCCCCAAGAAGTCAGACCAAAGGAACAGATTTTCCGAAGTCTTTGGATCAAATCCTGCAACACACACACGTCCCACTCCCACGATCAGGCTCTCCAAAACACATTTCACCATCACAGGTATTATCCTAACTGCTGGCATCTCTGTGGCAACAACTGCTGGGAGAGCACAAGGAGTAGCATTAGCTCATAGGTATGCTTGGAAGTGGTGCAGCCCAGCAGGACCCAGCTGGCCACCAGCCTCCAGCCCAGTGACTCCTGCTGAATTCCTGCTGCCCCAGCAAAGTCTGAGCAACACTCCAAGCCCTGAACAAGCCACAAGATAAGAAAAGGGGGAGAAAACTCACAGGCTGCTGTATGCTAGTCAACACTAAGCTCCAATACCAGTAGTAAGCTAAAAAAGGGGGGGAAAAAATAGGGAAAGCAATGTATGTGGAGATCTTCATTTCCAAGAAGCAGAGAGCCCGTCCGCAGGGCTGAGCCCTTGCCAGTACATTCCGTTTCCCTCTCTGCCACACTTGGTTTCTGCACTGCATCATTTCCTGTATTACTTCTGCACAAAGTGGTCTTATCAGCTGGAAGTGCAAAATAAAGATTAAACCACGAGTCAGCAGATGACACAGTCTGCATCCTTCTTCCCCAAATACACATGACCTTCTGGGAAAGCAGGAGTTAGTATTTCTGATAGCTGAGTGACCACCAGCCCTGGAAGAGTATGTTTATTCACAAGGTAGGGACAAAACAGAAACTTAAGACAGGACTGCTCTCCAAAAGGCAGCCTGGAATCAGTTTAGAGGAAATTGAGTTGTTACCCACTTATCAGCCACACTTTACACATCAAAACCCATGCACTTTTTATTATGTCTTCTGTCTGCTGATGGATGAGTTGGGATCAACAAATTTCTTTTAAATCCCAATGTTGCTTTATTTGTCTTCCTTCACCACTGTGCAGTGTTTAAAGATTTGTGTCATCTTTGGACTAACATACAAACCTGCAGAAAGCTTGTGAGAAGCCTATAAAAAATAAATGAGCATTTTATATATATATATACGTATGTATGTATGTTTAGCCAGCTTTGTATTTAAACAAACACATTTAGGCAAAATGCTTAAGACTGAAGTTCTATTTTTCTAGCCCTCAAAACTCTGTCAGCAACATTTAAACAGACAGTAAAATATTCAATGAGATTGTTTTCGAATTCCCACAGGAGATCCCATAGGAAACTGCCCCACTTTGCATAAATGACTTTTTAGTGGGTGGAGAAAAGGTTAGGACAATTAGATGATCCTCTCCCAGAGGGGTGGAGGGGGAGCAAAACAACTTCTAGCCCAAGTTTCAGGCAAACAAGTGGTTCTAATTCTTCTACTATTTTCATTATTTGTATTACAGGCTCAGTGATGCAGGCAAAAAGGATCCTATTAAATATTTTTAATATATGCTTAACACAGTTAGACATAAAAAGGGGCAGGAACCACAGTGAAGAGAATCTACATAACTGTTAATAGAGAAAACTGTCTAGTCTGTGACTACATTTTAAAAGTTCAATTTATCTTATTTTAGACAACATACCTCCTCCCAGTGTCCATTACTTAGTAACAACATAAAGAAATAAAAAGCAGAGAGATTTTAATTTGCTTCTTTAAAAATATTTAGTACTTTACCTGCTCTGAAAGGCATATATTTTCAGCAACTCATGTATTCATGTATATATATAATATTTAGACCTTTAAAAAAGCATGCAGTCTAAGCAGTTGTAATGCTGGAATGTGTAACAACATATTGTGCACTAACTTCCTCTAGCTCCCTATGCTTTGGAGCAAGCAGCAAAAAGTTTCGATTTCTTTCTTCAAGTAATGCAACTTGTAAAACAAGAAGTCCAAAGTCTTCAGCTGAATTACCCTGTTTTTAATCAACAAGTTCTTTCTTTGCACCTCCTTATGGCAGAAGATCAGATCTTGCTTCAGCTTGGAAAAATGCACTGAAACCTGGTAGAAACCTCAGTAGCATTACAATACACGTGCAGAAAGAAAATAAGTGTCATTTCAGAGTGCTGTAGAACTCATTAGAGAGTTTATACAGAACCTGAATTGGCTTTCCTCATAGTTCGGAAAAGCACAAGGAGAAAAAAAAAAATTAACTCTTTTATATGCCTTCTTGACATGGTAGAGAGAATTCTGGGGAAAGAAAAATGCAATTCTGTGTTAATTTCTGATACATAACATATTATTTGATAAAAGAGGAGCACATGGGGTCTTGAAAATACCTCATTATTACCTAACAGAGTAGGCAGCTTTTTTCCTGACACTGCATTAGACTCCCTTACTAAGGCCCAGGAGGAGCAGGGAGGATACCTCCCGTCTGTTCCATGAAGTAACCTGTGTCTTGGATCCTGAGACAGCCCAAACGCATTCAGTCTGTCCAGTCTCCTCTTGGGCCATCCCTCATGCTGTTTGGCTGAGAGACTGCCCTTCCAAGAAAACCTCCCATATATCATTGTACAGTCCACATAGAAAATCCTGTCAGATACTACACACACCCTTTAATTCAGGGGGTGGTGGGAGGACAAGAGTGTCACACAAAGAGCAGGGACTGCAACAGCAGCCCCAACAGTTTCTTGTTAGAAATAATCTGTTCTCAACGGGGCTGTGACATTTGCTTTTAGAAGAAGGACTTCAACAAGTTCTGACTTATTGGGTAAGTCAAATCAAATCCATGAGTGTGAAACAAAAAGCAGATGCACCGCTCACTCAAAATGAAACCGCAGGGGCAACGTAGGGTTTACCAATGGCGGGGAGGAGGGCAACAGTGACCCAAAAACAAAACCCCTACTGCTCTGTTAGTCCAGAGCGTGAAGGAATAACCTCATACCATCAATATCTGCCAGCTCCTTCCCAATGCTCACCACAGCTCAAACCAAGAACACAGTGTTCGGCCAGTTTCGACAATGAACTGCAGCGTTTCTTCCGCTCGCCTCCCCACTCAGCTCCTGGCAGACCAGGCCCTGATCCCTGCCCTTGAAGTCTCAATTATTACCATTACAACAGTAAAACAATTGCAAATTCTTGCAGGTTTTCTGGACTTGAAGTACCAGATCTGAAAGACTTACAGTAACTTCACTGTTGCTTCTCCAGAAAAGAATACCCATTTTCCACACACATTAGAAACCAAATCCTGCGTTACAACAAAACTAAAATGGCATAAAACCTTTCAAAGGAAATATGTAATTGTGAGAAAAGAACACAGCAAAGGTGCTTTCCCAGTTTTGACACCCATGCATCAACAATTAAATTTGCCCTTTTCCTGGTTAAGAACATTTCTTCCCAATGCCTTTGCAACTGTTTTGACATATTGAAAACTATACTCCGGAGAATAAATTTGAACACCACACCTTGCATGAGGTGTAGTTTTTATCTACACCTTTATTAAAATACAACTCCACCATGTTTACAAGAAACACCAACACCAACAGCCTCTTAAGTGATCACCAGATCCTCAAATCCTGCCTTTTTCACTAGGGATGAGAAACGGTAAGTTTCTAGCTTGGCACTGCTGAATTTCAGTCATTCCTGCATTCAGCTGCACCTGAGATTCCACAAAATCACAAACCACCAGCTCTTCCTTTAAACGCCTGCTGGTCTCCTCACCATCCTCATTTGACTTGCCAAGACTACACAAAAAAAACTAAAACCAAGATTGCCAAGATCCTGGAAGCCGGACAAGCCTGGTGCACACCAGGGTTAGTACAAGTAGGACAGATCAAAACATACACCCAGGTGTGCACAAATCCCTTCTGGTGTCAGAAAGCAGTTGGACTGAATCGGATGCACTTCCAATGATTATCTCTAAAACCGCAACTTAGTGTTTTAACTGAAGTCAGGAAGGAAATGTAACGTGATGATTCAGTCAAAACTCTGGCACAGATGGGATTGCAAAACTATGAACTTCACTAAAATAACCTGTAAGATTAATACAATGCTGTGAACCTCAAAACTTACCAGAATAGTTTTCACTATGCGGGTTTTTTTCACCTAAATGCTATGAAGGAAAAGACTCTTAACTTTTCCCTCTCTCCAAGCTGAAGGCCTCTTAAAGAAATCCTCAAATTATGACAAAACATTCAAAAGAAAAACATGTCCAAACAAACAGCTGTCAAGAGACAGAATGAATTACCAGCCATCACAGTGAGTATTTCACTGTGCATCTTTGGGGCAGGTTTATCAGTTTCACTTGTACTGTGGAGTATTTAAACTCCACAAGTCGTCCCACCAGGAACTAGAAGCACTCAGGAGTACAGGAGCAGCCAAGCAGCTCAGTCAGCATCATTAGATGACACAGACCAAGTCCTGAAAAATGCAGAAGAACCTATAAGACAAGTCCAGAGCACTGGCTATGGCTTTGTGAACATGGGATATCCACACAGATGACAGGACTAGTCCACCTATTAAAGTTAAGTTGGAAGTCTTTTTAGAAAGGTCAAAAAGCGGGGGAAATCAGATTTTTTTTTCCCTCCTTTCATCATAAAACTCCTGTGTAACTCCCTTTTTCCACAAAGACCATTCCCTTTCCTGACTTTTTGAACTGTCTTTAGAAAACAGGTGTTGTTTACAACAATAACAAACACACATCTGTGTGGGTGTGTTAATACATACAAAGGCAGGATAACTGAAACCTCTTCCTATATTTAGATCTGTCTGGTCAGCTCTAATTGCATAATTTAATCAAAACCCTCTCCAACGGAAACACATCCATATTCATCACAGGCATCAAAGGAAACATCTTTACAAACTATATCCTTTTACAAACCAACACATGGTCCCACGCCACTTGTCCAATTGTTGAATTCCTCCTTTGGGAAGGGCACGGAATTTTATTTCTTTTTATCAGCTGAAAAAAGCATTTCCCTCCAATTCATCAGCACAGGGCGGGAGGAACTTCCTTCACAGGTGAGATGGGGAAAATTTACTGACATGTCACTTTCAGGGATTTTTTTTAAAAGTAGTTAAAACACACATCTGCGGCATAAAGGAAAACCATTAAAACAAAAATAAGAAAAATGCCCATCATCACTCAGGCATCAAAATTTCTGAGTAAAAGCTCATAAAATGCAAGATGTGTTTTGTCTTCGGAGAATGGCACAGTCTAGAACAGACTGCATGAATTTAGAAAGGGGTTTGTCAGCCCCAGCCAGAACAGTGCTACAACAGGGTAACTTTTGATGGAACCCCACCAAATGCACTCCAGTTACAGTAAGATAAAGCAAGTCACTGCACTTCCAAATGATTCATTTTACCAATACAATTACATCAGCTGCATTAAACCACTTCTAAAGGCTGACCCAGATCTCATTTATCAGAGATTAAGCAAAGATGTTAAATCAGAGCTCAAGATCCCCAGCTTTAAAGCAGAATCTTTCACAAAAGCAAGAGATGACAAAAAGTCAGAAGAAAAATTACTTATTCATTAATAAAAGAATTACTGTGTAAAGCCCCAGCAAAGCAGAACAAACTGATGAAAATTAAACCAAAAAGAGAATGTCATTAAATTAAATAAATCTTTTCATAGATTAGTACCCCATCCACCATTTATACACCTGAAATAAGAATACCTCCTCAGTTTGCCAGTACTGAAGACATTTCAATGCATTTTATGAGATTCATGCTTTTCTTTTTTTTAAAGGATTCCTCTATCTTTCCTGATCTTTGCCTTATTTGCAAAAAACTAAGGAGCTATTTTTTTGCCTTTACACGACCTTTAAAACACTGAATCTTCTTCATGTTTTTAAAATGTCCTTTAAAGTGTCCTGCAATTCACAACTACCATTCTGGACAGAGAAAGTGTTTAAAGATGACACAGCTTTCCAAGCCAAGTTTATACAACTCAGAAACAAACAGCAATATTTGCCAGATTTCCACTGTCCAATGAAACGTTATTTAGTTACAGCATGCCATGAGTGTCCTTCTGAAAACCGGGACTGGACTTCAGATGGCACAAAGCCCAGTGTGCTCCAGGTCCTCAGGACACCAAGCAGCAGCTGCAGGGCCACGTCACAGCAGGTACTTCCTGGCAGTATCTTGGTACTTATCAAGCCACCAAAACTCACCAAACCCTTTACAAATGGAAGGAGACAACATCACAGATGCCCCTTCAGCTGGCACACAAGACATTTAAACTCTTAAAATATTGCAATTTACAGGCAAATAGAAATTTATAGGGATCCTCCTGAGATTAGGTCAAGGAAACTTTGGGTTCACGTTTAAAATACAGCAGCAAATACAGATGAGAGGTTGATCAAGGCCTCTACCAGCACGTGAGGTACAAATCTGAGCTTGCCTACACTAAGAACTTGAACGGCCTTCAACTACACCCCAATATAATCCCAGGACAGGGTACAGTTTCACCAATATTAAAACCTATACTTGTGGAGAATAAAGCTATTGACACACAGTTATGAAGGCATGGTCTCACTTTTACAAATGTTTTCATCCAATTACTCTATGGGCCCAAAGGAACAACTCTTGGTTCAACTGAAGACCAGGCATTAAGGATCACTAGCTTTCCTCTGGACCAGCAGGCACACTTGGAAGAAAACAAGTATCAGACGTTACTGTGTGATTTGCTGTCAGTGCAATTCTTTGCTGCCATACCTAAGCCTGTAAAACCTTGCTGGCAGAAGGAGCATTGCCGTGGAGAGCGCTGGGCTGCTGCTCAGCAGACACGGCTCCTGTTCCCTTCGGGCACACCACTTCCTCACTCCAAGCCTTAGCACCTCCTGGCTAACAAGTAAATAACAAAACTCTTGAAAGCTACTGATTAAGAGGCAAGTATTAGACAAAGAAAGCCAGAGAGGTGGCCACCAGCACAAAATGTTTGCTGGCAGGATGGCACCAAGACACTTCTGTAAGAGCAGCTGCCGTTACCTCAAGCAACACCACCGCACCACTGAGTCACTCAGCCCTGAGCAAGAGCCCATGGCCACTGCAATGAGGGGACAGAGGGAAAGGCACAGTGGCTGTGGGTCGTGTGCCAGTGCTACTGCTCTCATCACAACCAAGGAACCGTGTCTCCGAACCACTGCCCACAGGGGGACGCGCCAAGAACAGGCCCAGAAGTCACAGACACACTTTTCCCCTGCTGAGAGAGCAAAACAAGGGTGCACACATACGTGAGGAGCCAGAGAGGTCCAAAAAACTGTGGGATGAGGCAAAAGCAGCTGTCACAGCCCTGTGCCAGAACATCTGCAGAATCTCATGTCAAACTGTTTTCTCATATTCCAGAGATCAAGGCTTTGGAGCGTTTGTACAAAGGCTTCAACCCACAGATAGGAACTGATAGTTAATACAGCAGTTGGGAACAGCATAGCTTGAAAGGAAGTGGGAGATATCCTCCTACATTGCTTACTGGGAATACGGAAGTTTTACAACACAAGAAAAGGGCTGTAATCTATCTGTCTGATCCCCTGGTTATCTCCAAGCTTTTTATGATTTTTTGGAAGAGGAATCAAGCCACATAAAGGATTACTCAGTACCCTTTCTTTATCTACAATTTATTTTTTTTTATGAACAGAGCCTGTGTGATTCTGCATATGGAAATAAGGCAACTTATTACTTACTGCACCCTAATTTTCCAAGAGCAGTTTGAAGTTTCAAAATTCAGGTTTTGCAAAGTTGCAGCATTGCAACCTTGCAGCTGAGACATCAAAATACAGCGTTTCTCACAGAAACCATGCTCTGCAAGGTCAGCAGCAGGATAGCTAAAACAGCTGTAACACTTCCCAAATTTTCCACTGCTGCCTGCTACTGAACAGTCATAGCTGCCCGACTACAGAGGACGAACAGAAGGACTCCAAGCTCCAAAGTCACAGAGTGAGACTGCAAGGCTGAACTTCCAGGACTTGCAGCTTTCCAAGTTTACTTACTTTTAGGCTAAAAGCTGGTGTACAGAAAGAACACATCAAGATTTCAGACTTTTTGTCTTTAAGTCGTTAAAGTAGATGCCTTTAATTCTGGGGATGAAACCAGTACTCCTCAGCTGCTGAGATAATGAGCCTTTAGGCTCGAACAACCTTGACTGCTGGCTGGTCTGGAAGATTGAGAGCCCTTGTGTCCCAAGTTAGGGGAAGCAAGAAGATAGGCAAAGGTGCGATGGAAAAAAAATCAGAAATATGAGATTTCAGCCAAAGCAGCCTGCCACCAGAACTCCAAGTTCTCAGCCACTCCCGGTTCACAAACCACAGGAGATGCATCGGGTCTGACCATGAACGAGAGGCATAGCTGATAAACTTAGTGGGGACAAGGGCAAAGGGAACAGTCATTCAGTAAACTGTACTGAATAGCCTTGGAGTATTTATGCCAGTCATGGTGATGTTTTCTGTACAGAACAAAAAAAATTCAAAGAAGCCTGTAGCCAAGCCAGAGGAAAAAAAAAATTTAAAAATTGCAGTTGGCCTCCCAGATTCTGGATAGTTCCTCAGCAGAGAGGAAGGCTACAAGGGAATTCAGGGAGTACCTCGCTCCAGCACTACCACTAGGGAAATACCTAAAGTTTGTATTTTAAATCTGTAGATTGTCTAATCCCTCGGAGTTGAGAAATATATTACAAAGATGCAAGAAACAAAAAAGAGTAAAGGTTTTTAAACACATTTACCATACGCTGTCAAAACAAATGCTTTCTAAGTTTCTTTGGAGAAAAGTGGATTGAAAGCCAAAAATTTTGAAGGGATTTATGCAGCGGTGCAGAACCCAGGCAAGCTGTAAGCAGTGCATTGGCTCACGGCATGTATCAGCTTCAGGTGCCCTAACTGTCTTCACCGGCAGTGATTTCTGGTAACATCAGTCTGTTTTTACAGAACAGTTTTTAATGGATTTAATATTTACCTTTTTGCTGGTTTCTTGATAATGCTGCTAACAATGCCTGGTCTGCCAGTTCTTTCAAGTTATTTCATCCTCTAAAGAGGAAAATAAACTTTCTATTACTAAGAAGTTAAACTTGGAGGACATTGTTTTTCTCATGAGGAAGAACATTTGTCTTGTCTCACACAGGATGTGCACTAGATGTGCTCTACTCATACAGCAGCAGTAAACTAGAAAAACATTTCTAACGCAGCTTGCAGCTTATACCAGCAAAACAGCACTTGACCAGAAAAGCTCGTGTAAGTGTTGCTGCCCGTCCGTCCTCCCTCATCCGCCATAAAATACACTGTATCATTAATCACTGTCGTTTTGCTGCCAATATAACTACACTGGGGCTTTGTGACTGACGTAACTCTTGGCAGTCTAACCTCACCATGCTAATCACCAACGTAAGCATATGGGAAAAAAAACCTGTAAATTAGACCTTTCCTTGGCAGGCATATTAAGGAAGTCTTCATCTGGGAGTCCTACAGCACTCCTTTATAACTGCCTACCTTGGGCCAGCAAGGTCACAGGCCCACAAGCAGATGAGCAGCCTCAAGAGCTCACTCCCACCCAAAGAGAAAAGGTTTCCCTTTATTCCCATGTCCCAGCCTAAGTAGTCCAACATAATTTCCTCTCTACTTGTCAGTCAATTCGCCTTCCTAACCTGGCAAAAACAACACTAACCAGAGCACGATAAGCACTGAAGTCACCCACTCAGCAAACACAAAGAAATCATGGCTGCGGTTGAGAGAAACACAACTGCTTAGAGTTCTCTCTATCTTGTGAAGCTGCCACCCCTGAATTTTAGATGATACCCAGATCAAAGATCAGCTCACACTCAGACATGAGTACTTCAGCTGATTTGCAAAACCTGGTCTCATTCCCAAAGCAAGGAACTCTGTCCTGGCCAGTTCTGAATAACCAAACACTCCAGCAAGCACTTCAAACTCCCGCCCTCCGCTCTGCTGCCACTGCCTTCTACTCTAGTAACTAGACAGCAAACTTCAGAAAAAAAGAAGAGTGATTTCATACCCATCTATTCAAAAATACCACACATTGCAGAGTTTTAAGCTGAGAGCATTTTTAAAATATTTCCCAGATGAAATACAATACGACACATTACAGAAACTGTAATTACGTTATCTTAAGTTTTTAAGCTAATAAAGACAAAGACTTTTCCTTTGGCCACTACATCCAAGTGAAAGCACTTAACACTGACACTAGCTAGCATGGATAATAAAGGGCCTGTTATTAAATATGCCAGACTGTAAAGCCAGCAGCGGGCAAAAATGCAAAACGGGAAACTGTAATAGTCGCGATGGCAACCTTTCCGAGCCATTCAGCCAGGTCCAAATTCACATTTTTCAAATCACTATAGTTCTCACTGCATTCACCAGGTAGTTAGCAGAACAATTAGCAGGACAAAGACATAACCATTGTCTTTTCTCTCTCTCTCCTCGGTGATAAAAAGGCAGAAGTGCCTGAGAAGAGGAAAGATTGTGTGAAGGAAGATGAAATTCTGGTTCTGAACTCTGGAGATTGAAGATAAGACCTTAGTAGAGCCACTCAGGTTGGGTCTATGTCTCCCTCACCTCCCTCTTCCATTCCCGTGCAGGGAAGCACATGCTTTAGATGTGTTTGAGATTCCTGAAAGACCACACATTGGAAATTAAACCAGTGTAATCGTATTACACATAAAACAATCCCCGAAGCCATCGTGTGGTCAGACCTGTGAGGTTTAGATAAATTTCAAACCTACTTTCTTCACTTTTGTGACAAAACAACAGTGCAGTCGTCATATAACTGGAAAAATAGGAGTCACCTGGATATGGTCCTGGACAACCTACGTGGCCATGATTGAGCAGGGGGCTGGACCAGCTGACCTGCAGAGGTCCCTTTCAATTCCAACCATACCGTGATTCTGCAAAGTTCTCTAAACAACCGCCTGCCAATCATTTAGAAACAAGAATTTGGTTCACATCAAAAAAGCAATTGGTTCAAGAAAACTGGATAGAACTCTGCTTGCCTCAGCACAACTACAAAATCACATCAAGTGCTACCAGGGGTAGGGACTGAGCTCTGTTTGCTGTGTATAGGCAGAGGCATAAGAAAACTTGCTTTTTCCCTGATTTTAACCACTTTAAAGAATTCAGAAGCCTTCTGAGTTGCATCACTCTTCCTTCCTTCATGCCTGCACCCTTGAAGTTTGGGTTCATGTACAGCTCCGTTACACTAAAATGCAAGTCCTCATCACTGTCACCTTGCTTCACAAACAGCCCCTTTTTCACTGCTTGGGAGCTAATGAAAGATTCTGATCTACAGAGGTTCCCATACCATGCTCATCACTATAGCACCAGATACCTTCAGCAACCATGACTAACCCCCGTCATGTTCACGTACTGTTTGCCTCCCAGCCTATCTGCAAAGGCCAGATGGATTATTTTATTGTACAGGGAGTAAGGTCAACAGAAAAAAAAAAATTTAATCAGACAAGGTGTAATTGTACTAACCTGAATAAAACCCTTCCCAGGTTAAAATAAAACCAAACCTGCCTTCTTGGAAGTATATTTCAGCCAAGGAACCATAACAGTGGTAAAAATATGTCAAATTTCACAATGAAGCATTTAGATATCAAGAGAAAGACCCTTCATCCCAATAGGACTGTGTTTTAATAATGAGCCATTAGTAACTTTTCAGGACCTGTGAGCATAACCTACACTCGTAAGCAGCTGCTAGGGGCCTAACTTGGAAGTAACTTTCTTGATTCATGTAAGACAGCTCAGAAAGCCTTGACAAAATAACCAACTGGCCAACAGTGAGCAAGGGTGTTCTGCCAATCTTTTTGTCCCACCAAAACATTGGCAGAGTCTGTTTTGCAACATCTTGGGAGGGCTAGAAAGAAAAGGGCAAGGAGTTAGTTAAAAAACAACAAAGAACAAAAAATCCCAACTCGTACATTTTTTGCTATTCCTCAGCTTTATGGATTACAGGGACACCACAGAGAATTAAATCATCAACCAAAAGAACAGATGTCAGTTCCACACCACCTTCCACCCTTTCTCTTATACACACTACCACATTTGTCTTGAGAACATTTTTGAGAGCCGTCTCTCCCCTGCAGTAGAAAATACAGTGAGTTACAAGCCACATAGTTTGCCCCTCAACATTTCAGTTGAATGAAAGTCCTTACTAGTAAAATAGATGAAAGACAACAAGGGCACTTGATTAAGTTCTCCCACATCAACATTCAAATGCAACCTAACAGATACAAAGGTGAAATATATTGGCAGAATAAAGTCAAATATGCAGCTCATTAACAGCATCTGACTGAACAGCAGATGTTTCCTCCTCCTATCATCCTTAGGAACACATTTGAGTGGAAGCCACGATTTGTTGCAACATGATTCTCCAGTTACATACTTCATCTTTAACCAAAACTGATTTTATGCCTTTAAGCATTTAAACAGCATT
Source organism: Pseudotriccus pelzelni (assembly GCA_035584735.1). NCBI lineage: Eukaryota > Metazoa > Chordata > Aves > Passeriformes > Tyrannidae > Pseudotriccus > Pseudotriccus pelzelni. The sequence goes on from JAWMRA010000130.1 coordinate 15,215,317, forward strand.
TATGTATTTATATACAAACAGTTATTACATACACAGACCTCGACAAATTTACAGGGTCTTCTTAACTATACGTAGGTCCTCCTTTGTCTGATCCAACTAATTTAACTTTCAACAGTGAATATTATTTTAGGTATTCACATGTGCACATATAGCATACCTATCCACTCTGAATAATCCTTTAAGAATCTCATACCCTGGTTTCAACAGACAGAATGCTGCTATTATTCTCAATGCCTTAAAATGCTTGAAATCAGAAATCTGAACTTATTTACAAGAAAAATATCCTCAGTAAACCAATCTTTCATGTAAACACAGAAAAATTAGATACCAACTATCAAGTATTGAACTTAGTGGAGAAGAAAAACAAAAATATCATCAACTATGGTCACTACATGCCCCAAGCAATCTGAATTTTTACGATTCTCTGAACTGATGGAAAACTTTTCAACCTGCTACAGAGATGTCAAGTATTAGCTCTGAGTGCACACTTGCTTTTTTTGCTTTCATTTACTTACACATTAAACACGTACATCAGTCTTGCAACCTCTGTAGAAGAAATTCTGTAATGCTGTAAATCTTGAAATCCATGTTCTACTTATGGATAAAATCTGTATTGAGAAGATATATTTTCAGCTTCCCCTCAAACAATAGTTCCAAGTACCAAAAGAAGGTCCATCCGTCAAATCTGGAGGGCAGACGTGATTATGACACCCATGCTAGGGACAGACATGAGGAGACAGTGAAAACTCTCATGACTCTGGCTATAATCACTTCAGCACTGTACAAATTTTTAATGGATATCTTATTTCCATGTTCCCCACCACTGGATTGATAGTCCATAGATCACTTTGATGTGGATTGGCATTTTAATGATTTTAATGACAAAAACTTGCAAGTTATATACTTCTGAATACCATTAAGTGCTATAATTCAGGCTGTCTATACCAACTTACTCAGACAGTCTCATCTGCTGCCATGTTGGGAAGAGTGTTCCCTTTTTAAGTACAAAAATATGGAATAATGCTTCAGAAATCACTGGTGAACCACATTAATGATTTGCTTACATGCCAAGTCATCATAATAGTTGGTTTTGGATGATACTGCTTTGAACAGTGCCTAAATATAATGACTTATATAAAGGCATGTTTAAAAATAATTTGTTTTCCTCCTCGTACTCTAGACTTTGCCTGTGCATGCTAGGGAAAGGGGGCGGGGGGGGGGGGGAAGAACTAAATGAAAAAGGCTGGTGACATCTGTTCGAGTATCACTCTCCCAAGTGGATAACCTATATGGAAATAAAAGTGACATACAGTCCAGAATGATTACAGAGCTACGGTAGAATGACTGAATTTTGCAAGTGTCCAGAATAGCTCTACTGGTCAGGTTCCCTGCATTGATAAGTCTAGAGGAGGGGCCAGGGGAAAAGCTTCAACCCTTGATCTAAACTCAGCTTCTACAGAGTCTCCCAAGACAGCAGTCACCAGGAGAGTACAACTGAGCAAAACAACCCCTACTTGCAGAAAACCCTGCCAGCTCAGCCCAGCTGCTGTGCCACATACAGGACAGCTGTCAGGGCTGGCACTGTGGTCACACAGCCCCACAACCCTTCCACCAGGGCAATCCTAGTGCTGTGGTACTCGATCCACATCCTCCTTCCTTCGCCAGATTTAAAGAAATAACCAAAGTGGACCCATCTCCACAGCTCAGGTGAGTTCAGCACTACATGCACTGAATACTTGACCTCACAGGGGCTAATTAGGAGTAGTGTGTTTGACCTTTGTTCCTATTGAACTAGGAGGAACTTCCAGTGCCAACGTGTGCAGGCATCAAGCAGATGCAGGGAGAGATCCTGTATGATCTGGGTTTATTCTAGAAAACATTTTTATTCCTTGAAATTAGCCTATTTTATTAAAAGTTTGCCTTCTCTATCCCTTTAAAAAGGAAAGGCGTCCCCCACTCAAATACACAGAGAACCAAAAAGCTTCTGTAATGCAAATGAACGTTTGTCTGAGGAGCAGGATAGGGATCTTTGTGGCAGCCATTAGCCAGCCAAGAGCATCCTCCTCCTCCTCCTCACCTCCCAGTCCACCCCCTGCAAAGCCCTTCACAAAAGGCACAATCTAACACTGTCTCTCGTTATTTTGAATATTTAAAAATAGTAACATTTTAACAGAAACACACACCAGCCTGCAGAGATACAACTCTATAAATGAAAAAGCATCAAGTTAAAAACTTCTTTCCCATACTAAGCAAAAACCTGCATTCTAATAGAAAAATTCTCTATGCTGTTCTACAGTTATACCATCATGGCTTGACCATAACAGCTCAAGAACTGCAAGATACCTGTGTAGATGAGCCTTTAGGTCACCAGCATTTCAAGCCCCACTTACCAACTCGGGGTTTATGTTTTAAACGCAAATTTTCCATTCAGTTAATTTCAAAAATAAATTTCTAGGAACTGAATATCATCTTTTAAATTATTAAGACTGGTATGCATTCAATCTTTTGCTATACACCGAAGAGAGGCCAGTGGAAGAATATCAGTCTGCTGTCACTACTGGGAAATCGGTTAAGTTTTTAGGTTAAGTTTAAAACAGACCCTTCCCCACTCTGAAAGCACAACTGTCATGAAAATCTAAACCAGAAATAATAATTTAAAAAACAAACAAACAAACAAACAAAAACAACCCCCCCAAAAACTCAAACAAACAAAAACACAAAACCAAAACAAAAAACCCAAAACAAACAAGCAAACAAAAACCACACCAACCTACAGTTCAGCAGAATCATGTCATTAACTATAAAGCAATTTGTGCAATCTGACTTTCATTTTCACAGATTTTATGGCTCTCTCTTCAACAAGGTGGTTTCTTCAGCTACACTGAGAGCAGAAGGCAGCTCCACATCCACATCTTGTAAGACACTGCACTCAAAAGCGAGCTTTAATTCTCCTATCTGCCACTCAGAAAGCACCTCAGCTGTTGAGATGCAACTGAACCTGGAGACTAATGGATCTCTTACCACTAGTGACCATCTATTTTCTCTGCTTCTCTTGTATGCCCCGATTTATTTATTTATTTTAACTTATCTTTGTGACTAAAAATAAGGTATGTTTCTTTCTTGGCTGGGAGAAACTCAGGAGATTGAGTGCAGAGTTCACACCAAATCAGGTATAAGGAGTTGGTTTAACCACTAACAAATGCAAAACTCTCAAATCCCCAAGATTTGAGAGCACACTGACTAGCAGAAAGGAAGGGAAAAAAGGAGTTTTTTCAGGATTTTTCCCACAAAATGTCACAGTGATTTTACCAGTGGAAACAGCAAGACCTAACATCCTTAGTATTTAATAAACATTTTACTACCTATGGCATGCTACTTTCTAAGGCACTTAGAGAGAAACACAAATCTGAAGCCACAGTTGCCTTCACCAAAGAAAAGTAAAGTGAGCTATGCCAAGCCATATTCAAAATTACAGTGTCTGTTCTAAAATAAGTTTGGTCACATAGTTGAAGATGTGACTAAAATGCTCTGTCTTATACAAGAACTCAAATCTGCAGGAACATTTCAAAAGTAAATTACAAACTTCAGTAGGATAAAAATAACAGGGGGGAAAAAAAGCCCAAACAATTGGCTTGTTTGGCTGTTTGTCCCACTGGTATCTGATAGCACAGCCTGCAGGTGAAGTCTAGCTGATTCTGAGGCTTGAGAAAGGATATATAAAATTCAGAGATTCACTAACAACCACTTCCCCATGCACACACATCTCGAAGCTGCACATGCCTTCATCTATTTCAGTTCCTAATGACTGCAAGGAAGAGGTTAAGAGTCAACCTAAATTGGTTCAGCATTTTCTCTTCACAGGGCCACAAGCTTTAATTTCAACTACTCCTTGCATAACTGAAATAAAAAACGTGATGCTCTCTTTATTTGATTCTTAAACCACCCGTATCTGAAGCACAATGGGACATGTCACAGACACTTGCTTCACTGCCCTCATAATATGGCTTAATTATGATGACCGAACTAACAGGCTCACATCATAGACTTTTACAGGTTGACCCTGTGTCATCCTGATGTATCATTTTGCACCAGTTCAGTGCTGTAAATCAATTTAAGATCTCCAGCAGGTTGAAAAGGCTGGTAATGATGCTTTCTCTGCAGTCTCTGGGGACTCCACATTATACACAACTTACATTATTTATAAAGCTGAGATGATGCCTCCATTAGGCCTGTAAAACTACTCAAATGAGCTTTTATTTTACACACACAACTTGGGCTTCATAGAACACTGGCTATATGTAATATCCAGTGCATTCATGCTTCAGTTAAAAAAAAATAAATTAAAAGTCATAACCTCTTCATTTTTAAAAATCTTTATACCAAGCAAAGAAACTCATAGTTTAATCTGATTAATTTCCCAGTACTCAGAAACACAAGTAGCACTTTAATTAACCTTTGTATTGCTCTTCTTCACATCCAGCTCTTTACTCTGTGTTCAAACTACAGAGGAAAAGCAAACAATAAACACATCAGCTTTCAAATATTTGACTGATAGTTAATATTTATACCAAAACAGGAAAATCTCCATCTGTTTATTCAGTCACTTTTCTCAAATGTATTGGATCATCACATCTTCAAGGGTACATGAAAAAGCAAGTTGAACAGGACAGAGTAGGAAAAAATGTATTTGATTACATACCCAATGGTAATGAGGTCAAAACAGACGCAAGGACAAATCCCTACCCTTAGGGTAACCTGATCATGCCTTGAACTCATCTTTTCTGGTAGCTGTGGAAGGCTTCTGGATCACCCAAATCAAGGGAAATTTCCCTCTAGCACCTAGTTACAGTCTGAAATAAATTGCAAGATTTCATCCCTAAGACCATAGCAAGTACTTCAAAAAGGGCCAGATATCTTTCATTTTCACACTGATGCTTTTCCAGTCACAGTAGTGAAACAAGCACTCCAAACTTGCACTAAAATCCAGTGAGAACCTCTAAAAAGCTTCATAGCACTGCTCTTTGGTTCAATGGGAAAATTAAATGAGTATTAATCAGCTGCAACTAACAAACTCATGTCCCATAATTCAGCAGAGTAATTACTGACAAGTAAAAGAAAAAATTAAGTCAATCTTAGGTTCTCTCACATGATTTCTCCCTACTGTTTGACAGGACAAGGAGCACACAGTCAGCCACATGAAGACTGACAGAATTACAGACACACGCCTGCAAAGAAAAGTGTTCTCTGTGGTCTGGGTTAGCTTCAGTTTTTATTCTTATTCTTGAGTGCTGCTTAAAAACACATGTAACTATTGGAGGAGAAAAAAAATTAAAAAGTTTTCTTTGACTTCTCCTCGGTGTGCAAAAGAGATTCAAACTATCAGCTATGACAGCACTTTCCTAAGCATATTAGTTTCAAGACACTGTATCTTTAAGCACTGACATCTATTAAACACTGACATATTTCAGTCAATGATCTTTTCCATTTGCTTGTATCTGAAATACACATCTACTTTTAGTCCTCCCCATCTGGATCCAACAATACTGCTTTTATTAACCTCTGTTTATAATACTTCCCCAAATAAAACTGTTACCCTTCTCGAAATGCAATGAGCATCATTTTATCCTAAAATACACCAAAATAATAATTAATTTTGAGAATAAGCTCGAATTATTTAGATACTGTAAGGTCGGACTGCATATCTTCTTCAGATTTTTCTACTAACAAAAGAGCAATCACAGCAACCCTGCTTCTTTCAGAACTCCCTCTGACTTCGGTTTATACAAAAAAAAAGGAATAGTCAGTATCTGGCCCAGATCTTTTCGAACGCATGACTAAATATTTCCACGCCAGTAAATCTTAACAAGCTCTAAAGATCTATATTCAGGATAAGATTATTTGGCTGTACGAGTATATGAAGAAACTACACTGAGGAGGGGGAAAATCTCAAGCATCCAAACCCTTAAACAGTGAGAAGAAAAAAAAAAATTAAGTGAACTTTCCTTGACCTCTAAGCACAGATTTGTCATTAAAGAAAAAAGAAGGGGCGGGGAGGAGGGGGGAAGCAAAAAAGGAGGGGAAGGGGCTGCGGAAAGAAAGGAAGGGGGAAAAAAAAAAAAAGGTAAATTAAAGGGAGAGGGACGCGGCTGGGCCGAGGCGGGAGGCGAAGGGCTGTTCCCGCACACACAAAGGCGGCCCCTGCCCTGGCCGGCCGGGGCTCCGCCGCGTCCCCGCGGGCGCACAATGGGGCCGCGAACGGGAACGGGGAGGAGAAGGAGGAGGAGAACGGTGGCTTCCCGGCGGGGAAAGGCTGCGCCTCCCGTCGGGCCCGGCGCGGCACCTACCCCCGAAGTTGGAGCCGAGAGCGGTGCCCCCCGGGCCGCCGCAGGGACGCCATCATGCCGGGCAGGGAGGAGAGCGCAGGGCAGCGCTGCCGAGGAGCCGCTCCCGCGCCGCGGTCCTGCCCCCGGGCCGGGGACCACCCGGGGGAGGGAGGGGAGGAGGGACGAAGCAGGAGGAGGAGGATGCGCGGGCACGGCGGGCAGCGAGCAGGGGAAGGCGCGGGGGGACGCGAAGTTGTTACCGGCTGGCGGGCGGGGACGGGCGGCTCCGCGCCGGGAGCGGGCAGCTGCCTCTCGCCGGGAGCGGCACCGGGATGGATGTGGCCCGGCTGGCGTCAGGCGGCCGGAGCCGCCCCGCGCCGCTCACCGGCACACGCACACACACACACACAGACACACACCATACACACACGCACCGGCCCGGCCAGGGATCCTCCCCAAATTCCCGCCCCCGCCGCCGCGCCGCCAGGTCCCGCTGGGAGCGCTGCGCTCGCCGCCGCTGAGCGGCCCTGGCCGGGAGCTCGGGCCGCTGTGCCTCGCTGACCCACAGACCGTCCCGGTGTCCGAGCACCCTCGGGGCCCCTCGCAGGGGTTTAAAAGCCGCTGCGGTACGGCCGGAGCGTGCCCGGGGAGCTCCGGCAGCGGCAGATGCTGTCGGACTCTGAGTTAAAGTCAATTCCTGATCGAACTGGATTATGTCCTGCCTCTAGCCACAGGTGATTCAGTCCTCACTTGGTCTATTCTTAATAGTGAAGTAATTGCTGTAATACCTCTACCAATGACGGAGCATTCTCTGTCCCCATATATTTTACACGTGGACATCCTCCTGGCCGTAGACACTAATGCTGCGCTTACTCCTCATTCATGCGAGTAAACCTGTTGCAGTGCGTGAGGCTTCCTGTGCAACCAGATCCACGGTAGTGAAGCCTCACGCCTCTGTCCCTCTGAAATGAACCTGAACTCTTGTTTGAATCTGCAAGTGTCTGCTCCCCAGCAGACCTGGCTGAAAGCTTGCAGCACACGTGCGGATCCGTGAGTCCCTCCCGCCTGCTGTGTTTACAGGAATCTTCACAGTAGTCAGATAAGTGTTGCGCAAGTAAGATTGAACTGAAACTGATTCTTTAACAAATACTTTGGCTTTTACCCAGTCATCATTCCTGGAAGGAGGTATGAAGCAACAAGTGCAAGATGTTTCTCTACGTGGCAAAATATTATGATACGCCTATACTGGCATAATTACATCTCTATACTTAAGCCAGTAAATCTTCACGTGTATATTCGGTTCTAGGTATGGTTTTAACACCATTTTAAAAACCAGCGACACTGAGGCCCAGAGGACTTAAGGCCCTGAGAGTTTTACCAGATGAACGGTGGGCCTGGACTTGCCCACCTAGGTGCATTGTGAGTCTGAAGCATAGAACTGAAATGACTTGCCCAAGGTCACAGAAGCAGCATGATAGCAGCAGTAAAACATACCAAGTTTTATGCCTGTGAAGATATCAGTGCTTCTTTCTAACTTCATCATCTAAAATTCATCAATTTCTTTCTCACATAAATACTACATAAATTGCAAGCAAGTGAATTGTACTATGTTCTTCGATATTACGCTACAATACAAGGGTAGTGAGGAACTCACATACAGAATGATGCTATAATATTGATGGGAAAGCCAGGAATAAAATTAGCGCATTACTGCTTAAGTTTTAAATCTTAATGCTTCAAGATGAGTAAACTTTGGTAATCAGCTTTAACTTGTATTTTGTGCTTGCACTGTATATAATTACAGTTAGCAAGTAAATTTTTCTTTTTAGGTACAATCACACACGGATCCAGTGCGGCACTGGCCTGCAGACGTAACTGGTTAAAAGTTTATCTCAAGACAAACAAAGGTCTTTACATTTTTGCAATGTAAGGAAGACATTTGCAAGCAAGGTACAGAAGAAACATGAGACTGCTACTGGTTTTTGAACTGTGGCAGTGCTTAATTCAGGGCTGAGTGCCCTGGATGAAGAGTGGTGGATGCAGCAGTAGTATCTGCCCCAAGAGCTTGGCAGCTTCGGTGATCCAGTCTCACAGAGAGAAATACATGGAAAAGGCCTTACATGTGCCTGAGGTCTGCTTTCCTCTGCTCTGACTTGGTAGGCACAAGCTCCATCCGCTGGATCCTGGCTGCTCGAGTACCCACTCAATTCATGATTCACACTAAACAGATATGACAAGAAGATAATTAGGGAAGCACTGCAGTTTGTCAGGTGTCTTGTTAGAACCACGTTTTTACCGCTTTTGTTGTTGTTAGGGTTGACTGGTTGGTTCACTTTGGCATGAGAGAATTAAATTATTTTCTAGTTACGCTGCGGCTTGGGGAGGATCACATTAATATGCTGCTTTACCTAAAAGGGGCTATAAAACAGCCTAGTATAGCCTTTCGCTGATGTTTAATAACCAGAGCAGTTGTTCTGGAGAGAGCTGGCCAGAACTGGCTTCAGACAGATCAGTGGTGTGAGAAGACCAGAGGACAAGCAGAAGCAGTGTGCCATGGTCAGATCTGCCTCGGGGCTTCCCTGGCTGGGCTGGTTTGGTACACAGCTGAGTCAAAACTTCTGCCACCCGCTTCAGGATGTCCAACTCATAGCTAACTGTCCAAACTCATCACTCTGTGGGGTGAGTAGTGTCAATGGCTTGTACATTCGCCACTTCTAACTCCAGTGGCTACTTTTAATGTACACAGTATCATTAGCATCTTCCTAGCTTTTCTGAGTAATATGAGAAAACTGAAAAAAAAGGAGAGCGGAGAGGCATGTGCATTCAGGTATTGACCTTGATGCTACTCCTACAACAGTGTTCCTCCTCTGCCTTGGGCTGAATAACTGTGCTATCTCAAGAGGCAACAGAGAATTTTTTTCTCTGTTTATTTTTTTCTCCTTTTACTCTTCAACTACATTCAGACTGGTGCAAGGAAAACAGGCCGTGAGGCTGTGGCAATGAAGAAAGAGAAGAACCATTTCTTCTATAAACTACCTGACTTCATCAGATTACCTGCACAATCTGTTAATCAGTCATAAGGCCTGTGAACCTGAATTTTAATGGAGTTGGGGCACTTATGCAGATAAACATCTAATGATCCTCTCAAAGGAAACTTTAATCTCATAGACACTTTCTAACATCTCACCAAGCATCTGCCCAATCACCATTAAAATCTGTGTCTCAGAAACAGATTATCAGAAGGCAGAGTGCTACAAGACATTCATTACTCTGTGTATTTTATACTATTATATTATGTAACAAGTATTTTTGAAATACTAATATTGCTGCTACTACTATTAACTTTCAATCTTCCTCTGAAATCCAAGTTTGTAAGTAGATTATGATTTGGTGTTTCTTGTTAACCTCAGCCAGTTTTCATCTGGCTTATTCAAGAGGTTCCAGGGATGGAGAGTGCCTTCTGGAGACAGTTTAGCTCCAAGGTCAGTAACTCTGCTTCACCTTTATGTACACCAGGTTTCTGCCAGGATTACAGAGTTACAGCTTCATGGATAATTAAATTGTATCACACACACAACTTATTTACATTAAAATCACTGGACTAATTTTCTTTTTATCTGTTACAGTGTTGCCCTAGCATGAGAAAATACCAACAATATTTTCAGACAGAAGAGGCAGTTCTGTAAAGAATAGCTTTCTAAGGATACTGGGTTTCATTATTTACTTCTTTCCTGGGGTGGCTGGTAAAATTTATCAACCTGTATCCTTCATGGCTTGTCTGCTTCATCTTTGAATAGGTGAGGTACTAAACAAGCCTCCCACCTCAGCATTACTAAAATAGGATATGCAGACTGTTTAGCAACTACACAAATCTGTTTGGGAAAGATGCCTCAGGCAGAAGGCAGCACGTGGGAGAAGGTAAGGAGCATTTTCAGGAGGTCATCATAACTGTGCAGCACTGCATATGGTTTTCCAAACCCATGTGGATACAAGGACCTGTCTTGCCACAGCAGCAGAGTTCACAGCTGACTTCCGCTGTCGAGAAAGGCACTTGGCTTTGAGCTAATTCAAACACCTCAGTCCTGCACCACAGCTGAAGTGGCACAGTGGCATGGGCTGACTGAATTGTGGCCTCCAGAGGCAGATGAAATGGGGCAGCAAAATGACAGCGGCAGCAGAGCTAGTCAGGAAAATGCTGTCCCCGCTAAAGAGGGGCAGGTGGCCCTCCTGTCCCTTCCCACTCCCTGGTACCCCAGCAGCAGAAATACAGCAGCCTCAGCAGCCCCAAGCCCCTGCCCACGGCTGGCTGAGTGGGGCTGAGCACAGAGGCCCATCAGCAGCACTTCAGTGGGGATACAGAACCATCAGGATGGTGGTGCCTTGAGCTATGTAAGGAGGCTGGTGCCTGGGGGAACTGTTCTGGTGCCATCCTCACAAAAGTGACTTCTGCATCCCTCAGCAGAAACCAAAGTAAGATGTTTTACGGGAGAAATTGATCTGTCTGTGTCCTTGAGTGCCAAGATTCATTTTTCCCTCATGGAAAGAAGAGAAGCTTTGAGCTGGCACTGTGTAGGTTACACACACAGAAAAAGGAACTAAGTTGTGAAAGACCTTGATGACAGAAATTGTGACATGAGGGCTCTCTGTACTCCTGCTGTGGTGTGTTTGGCCATTTTCTAGCAAACCTTTCATGCATTTGTCTCTGTAGGCACAAATATCTACTTGGGCCCTGCCTTAGTTTTCTGACTAACTGTTATATGCAAAAGAACAAAGAACCCATTTCACTCTTAGAAGTTCTTCCTAAACAGGCCCACCATGACTAAGTGGGATTCGTATTGAATAAATGTGGAACAGATAATTTTACAAGGTTATTATGTGTATTTCCCTCTGTTATGTTAAATAAGGCTTCTGCTGTAAATCTATCTGCAGATACTAGAATGGTCTTTGATCAGACTGGGTAGTCATTCATCATTTCCACCCTTAAGATGATGAGAATCAGACCAAAATTCATTACTTTCTTAAGATTAATGTACCCAGCCAAAGCTGCCAACAAACGGATTAAGAGTTATGAATCCAAAAGGTTTGGGCTGAAATAAAGTATTAAGCAGGGCACTCTCTTATCTTTTTTATTGGTTGTTTTCTTAGTAGTCTCTGCTGTAAGGACTTTGCTCCAGCAATGTTACATTTCTGGTAAAGAAGGGAGGTTGCCCTCTGTTCTGACAGCTAATTATGTGCTGCCATGAAGCACAGTATTCCAGCCCACTGTACTGCACCAGTATTGTACTTTCTGTAGAATGAAATTCTCCCTTGGATCTTGCCTGCACCTATGTAGAAGCTTTGAAAGGTAGTTTCACTTTCTCCTGCCTATCACCTCAGCAAGAGATAATGGACTTGGTGTGATCAAACATTATTGGTTCTTTTAAAATTAAATTTCTCTTTAGTCATTCAGCTTAAAAATATTTACATAACTGGAATAACCTAGCTCTGCTACTGGTTTCTTGGAAGACACCGCTAAGATTAATCTTATCTCCCATTTTAATTACTGTTTTCAAGTTCTTACAGTCCTTGTCCCAGTTACATCTTGTTGCGAAAACCACCAGAGAATGATACATTAAAATTTATTCAGACAGGTGGCAGAGACAAAATTAAAGCTAATAACTCTATGAGAAAAGAAATCAAAGGTGGTTTGGCAATCCTGAGGTGTTATTACTTGGTCACTCGGTTGCACTGGCTGTACAAGCAGTGCAGTAATGCCTGGGCTGTGTGAGTGGCTGTGTGCCACAGCATGCCGTGTGGCACTTGGGACTGCCATGGCCACACAGCTGCACTCCCATCCATGAGCCTTGGAGGAGGACTGGACTGTGGCAGTGGGTGACAGCTGGGCAAGCCACGGTAATTGTCTGGATACGGGGTTCTATCTCCTTCTTTATACCCAAAGAGAAGGCGACTGTATTACATCACTGGAAGACTGACAAAATGACACAGAATGCATCTAAATGGTTTCATTTACTACCTAGTTTTGTTGCTATTTTGTGACAAAATACTCAGTGCATTTTATATAACAGATAAAAACATTTTTAAAAAGGGCCCCGTGTCTTATTTTTATTCCCCATATAAATGGAGCTTATCTTGAGTAAATTAGAAACCCCTTTTGAATTTTTCTAATCTGGTGCAAGTCTAAGTCACGTTGCTTGAGTTCAGTATCATTCTTGGCTGGATAAGTGAGTAGTAAAACAGTTCCACCCTCCCTCCTCCACGACGGCTGCTCATCCCTAACCCCACGTCACCCACCCCCTTTGTGCTGGCACAGTTGTTGGTGCAGCTGCGAGCTGAACAGACCTGGGGAACTCAGATGGCTGGGGAAAGCAAATGTTGCAGGGGCCAAGCTCATTTTTAATTTGGATCAGTTTCCTGATCTGGCTCATTTTGTGGCTGTCCAAGTCCTTGTGCTGATCTTGTGCAGGGGCAGGACTGAGGTAGGAGAAAGGGCAAAACTTATCTTTTTGATTGTGTTGTTGGCTTCAGCCAGTTTAAGGTGGTTATGAAACTGATAGACTAAGCAAGCTTCTTTTTAACCAAGGAAAAATACTTTCATTTTGAGCATAACTGCAAACATGATTTTAGGAGACCTGTACTAACCCCAGGAGACAAGGAGAACCTGTGACAGGACTGAGAAATTCAGAGAGCTGATGTCATCACTGCATATTAGAAAAAGCAGCTGTTGCACACTACATTGTGTGGTAAAAAGAAAAAAAAACCTGTTGCCCTTCTGCTGTTCATGGACAAACAGCGGCCAAAGAATTACGAGAATCTCACCAAAAATTATTAATCGACTCTTCAAAAGGCAGAATTATGCTCAGCTGGCTTAAAAGAAGCCTATACCTGGGCACTGGGTATGTCTGCATTCCCTTATTTTTTTTCTTACCTGTATTCTCCAGAGTTTTCTCTTTGCTTAAGGTGTGGAAGCAACTGAACTTTGGAGAGTAAGTAAATCAGTATTTAATTAGTCATCACAAGGCAATGGGCTCTTGTGAGTTCTCAACAAGAAACAGCCCTGACAATAAATGTACATGCGTTAGATTAGTTTTCATTTGCACTTTCAGGAGGAAGTTACCTTGTAGGTTTCAGACAACCTAGCAGTCACACGAAGTGTTGAAAAAGGTTGCCCACATGACATAAGCATTTACACCAATTTTAAATGCCACTATTTTCTTGCTTGACCTACAGTAGCCAAATTTTTGACAAACAGGTTTGAGCAGCTTCATACACTGTTACACAAATCACAGCTGTAAATTCTCTCTATAAGTAAAAATTGAAAAAAAAAATTAAACTCTTTAAAGCTGCAACCAATCAAAATTAGTATTGTTAGTATGATCTTAGTTAAGCACTCCATTTAAGTGCATCCTGGTACCTGTCTTTAATTGTATGCTCACAATCCATTTCTTCCTAGACACCCCTGTCTTATTGAGTGAACAGAACAAACAATGGCCAAATAATGGGGAGTTTTCTTGTTTTCTCCACAGGTTCATGCTGCAGCCATTATGAATGCTGGTTTTGCAATATTTAGTTACAAAACTGAGACTGACTTACAATTCATAGCTCAGCTCTTGACACAAAATTCATCTTTCCTATCCCTGCCAAATTTAATCTGTCTTCCTGAGTGGACAGGAGCACTGGAGCTTCTCAAAAAAAAAAAAAAAAGAAAAAAAAAAAGTGTTTTCAGCCTTGGCAAATAAGTTCATTGTTTTTTATCCTGTTTTCATAAATACTTACACTGTTTTGCTGATATTTTCGATATATACTCTGCCTGAAGCACACACCACGAGCAATTAATGTTTGATGGTGTTCTAAACACATAAAATCGATATAGTCTCAATGTGGGAAGTACTGGGCAACCTGAATTAGAAGGGATGATCTCAGTCCACTAATAACATAGCTTAAAGGACCAAAGCATGCTACGCACATCCAGAGATTCTGCTGTTGTTGGAGGTGCCAGAGAGAAGGGAAAGGAGCCCCACATCTTGGGGAATCCTACAGCTACCCACGTTGCTCATGTGCCTTCAGCACCCAGAAGACAGCCCTGATAGACCACATACACTGGCCAGAGAGTGACCAGATGGAGGATTACAATTTACAGCCTGCAGTTAGACAGGCTTGCAGTGTGATCTAATCAAATCTTGAATAAAATAGGTCAAGGTTGGTCAGTGTTCTGATGAGACACACTTAGGGAAAACACAGATACTGTAAGAAACAGTTTAGGATTCGGATTTAGGATTCATCTGACAAAAATCCTAAGACATGATCCTGGTTTTAGGCTAGATTCCCAGACGTCTGAGGTACCCAAACAGGTCCCTGGTCTGTTATGTAGAAGGGGCACTGTACTGCTGGAACCACATTTCTCATTTTTCAGACGAGAAATAAAATTACAGTCATGCCTTGTGATTAATTAAATAAATCATTCTTGTCTTTGCTTGTGGGCATGACATTTTCAGAGGCAACATAAATGGAGAAAAGGAGCTTGTTTGGTTTCTATGATCCTAGTACAACCTGCTAGCCTTCTCTCTGCAAAATCCCATTTTAAAGATTTTCAGTACTAGGGCACCAAAAGCAAGAAATTTAAATTCCTTTAAGACTGCAAACATCATGAGAAATTTCTAGCAAGACACATGCAAAATAAAACAGATTATATAATCTGTTGCTTTACAGATATATTCCTTTTCCTTTACACTGATATTTCCCATCCATTCACACTCCCACCTAAAAATCTTTACCTCATCTGATTTCCCCAGACGCTGTTCTAATGTGGTTTCATCTTTATGATAATTTTAAGCTCCTTGGTTCAAATTCTGTATCTTTTTCTTTGCCCAAAAAAGTATGATAGTAGAATTTTATGGGTAACTATTAAGCTCAAAAAACCATGCAACTTTTTGTCTCCAAATAATTAAAGATGATGACAACTATGCTACTTTGGAAATTAAGTAGTCAGAATGTAACTAATCAAAACGAAATTTAGCCAGGACACTGATATGACATGACTGGCTCAACAGAAACATGGTCATGAGTATTTTGGTAATTTTAAGTGGTCAGGGCTCACTTTGCTCTCCAGTCACCCTCTCGGCAGAAGACCTCCTGCCTGCTGTTTGGTGCAGGATGCTGCAGAGTGAATGGTAAGGCCAAAATGAATTTATGAACCTTGCATTTTCTCTATGACTGTACTGCTCAGATGCATCAGCTTATCAGTCTGCAAAAGAATTACTTTCTAGATTTTTTAAAAATTTTTTTTTTAGGCTGAAAAGCGTCCACATATTATGTGCTCTGTTTTGATTTTTGTTTTTCTCTGCTTTATGGTCAGTCATCTTTGATGAAAGTGAATCAGAGGAGCAGTGCCCGCCTTATCGTTGATTTGTGGTGTATAATCATGTTAGAGACAGATCACTGTTCTCCTCCTTACTACAGTGCCATTTGTAACAGACAATTATCCCTGCATGGTGCAGTTGTCAGGATCTAGTGATTGTAAATGCTCGTTATCAGTACGGAGACAGCTAAATGTGATGTGGTTCTCTTTAAATCTGATTTGATTTTCCACAGCTGTCTGTCATTCTGGAAGTTCTTCCTAGTGCAGCTCAGTTTTCAATCCACTCTAAGGTCCTTTTGATGTGAAACATGTGGGGCAGAGTCTGGGTACCGCTCCCACCTGCTCCAGGGAAAGACTGGGAAAGGAACAGCAGCCTGCCTACACTGGAAATTCTCCAGCCTTTGTACTGTGTTGAAAAAAGCCCCACTAAGGGCAGTGACCGTGTACAGATGCCAAAATAACGGGCAAGGGGGGTTTGGATACAGTGCCATTGCCTACATAAAGGAAACATACCAGAACACTCTGGTTGGTTTTAAAATCAGGTGGAGAAGATGCAATGAGTTCTAAGTCTTAACGACTTCAGTTCTACAATGAGTAACTGGGAATAAAACAAGGAGTGACAGACTAGGTCAGCCAGTGGTTTTCTTACCCCTTGTCTTGTCTTTCCTACTGGGGCCTTTATGCGATAATTTTTGATTGTGTGTACACTATCTTTTAGTAGTAATCAGGAATGAAATTGCATGTGTTATACCCTATACAAATACACTGAAACACTGCACTTGCTCTTTGATCCTGTAAAGCATGGGAAGAGCAGCTGATATTTGTGCAGCTCCTTTCGGTGGGCATACACATGGCTTAATCTTTTCCCTGCCAACGATCTCCCTGACTCCTGCTGTCTTAACCCAGTAAGCCCCACATTTGTTTCTCCTCTGTCTCTTTCTGCAGCTTCCCTTGTGTTTAAGCTCCATGACTCTTTTTCTCCTCTGTGTGTTTACCTCCCTGGTCTCATCCCTAACATTTTCTTCTTTCTCTCCCTGCTTCCCACACAACGAAGATCTCATTAATTGCTTCAAAGGAGTATCTTCTTTACTCCATTTACATTTTAAGTGTGTAAAAAACTGAAAATGCAATGCCTTTGAGTTCCCTAGTCCTGCACTAAACAAGGAAAATGTGACCTTAATCTACCAATACAGTCCTGTGAGGAGGACCCGAAATACCTGTTGGGGGATGCCTGCTCTGCTCTGGTGGATCTTAACCAGGAGAAGATAACTATCAGAGTACAGCAGTAACGCTCACTCACATCCCCCACTCTGAGACTGGTGAGACACAGAGAGGGCTGAAAATGGACTTAAGCCTGTTAGTAAACCCACTACTCCTGAGAGCAGGAGTCTGGGCCTTGGTAGAACTCCAACAGCATCTGTGTCAAGACACAAAGAACAGTACCCTCTGCATTTTTTTTCCTGAAGTTAACTATTTCTTTTCAGAGCGATGCACATACATACAGCTTGCTGAAGAAAGATTTCTGGAGGCCTTGAATATCCTATCATTCCCAGATGCCTTATTCCTCCTTAAAACCAATCAGGCTTCCTCAGAGCATATAGGATGTGTACTTTGAGGATTCCTGGACATGTTATACATTTCTGGATCCAGAGCATACCCCGGTTCAGCTTAACATACGTCATAAGCAGTCAGTCAACACTGAGGAACTGCCCTGAAACACTATCAGTTTGCTGAGAAAACTGTGGTGTACAGCTCCCACATTACCAAGCTGTCTGGAATTGTTTTGGGTTCTGCTTGCTAGGGTTTGCCGTTTGAGCTTATCTTGGGGAGGGGATGATGTTTGTGTGTGTCTTTTTTCCTTTTGAAACTCATCAGCTCAGTGGCTACCAAAAGCTCATATGCTGCAAAAAGGCCATTAGAAGCACTGTATGTTATTACTTCACTGGGGATCTAGCAACTGCTAGATCAGTGTCCTTACATTAATAAACTGGATAGTGAAACATCACAAATTTAGACCACTCACTGCACCAGCATGCATTACTAAGGTATACAAGCTATCAAGAAGACAGTACCCTGCAGGTATGCAGGTGTTGCTTATGCAGGGGTGAGGCACAGCTCGGCAACAGCACTTAGGAAAGGATGCCAAGGCTTTTAAAGGGACCGCGCTCCTCTTACCGGTAAAACAGCAAAACCCATTAGTTGTTTTTTTCATCCATTAGAGGGATTTCCAATAGTAGGAATGCTGAAGTTCTCCTCACATCATTAGTCTTTATTTTACTTGTGATAAGTGCTTTAATCAGCAGGTACCAATTTATCAAGCAGTGGGTAGCTGGGAGGACTTCAGCCCTTTCATTCGGCTGGGCCAGCAGAGTGTGCATTCCATAGCTTTCCTCCCATCCCTGTGTGGATCAGCACTGTCCTCCCCCTGCCCCCCAAACTGTATGAAGGTTAGAAAAAAAAGCCAGCCTAATTCTCACTTATTGGCCACGCATACAGAGGCACACATGCAGCACACACCTTGCTGACAGAACTTTCTTCCACTTACTGTAAAGGAAAGTGATGTTAACCCTCTGGCACCAATCTGTAGGAGAGCAGACTCTGTTGCACACTTTTACCAGCAGATCTTGTGAGCCCAGAGCCTTGCTTTCAGCAAGACAGATATGATAAAATCTTCCCTCTTTCTTCAATAACATGACTAATAAATGTAGAAATTCCTTTCTCCTCTCTCCCTTTGCCAATATCTGTTATCTCCGGTTCTTCCTTAGACATAATTTCAAACATGAAAGACATGTCTACACTATGAACAGGCAACCTTAATTCTGGCATGAGATCCGTGGCACGTTGCAGCTTAGTGCTAGAGAGCTGGAGCTTAAGCTCTGGCATCTCCAAAACGTGGTAACTGGAATTTCTGCTGCCACCTCTGTGCTTGCCTGGTGAGATCCTGTGCCTGGGGTTAGGTTAGAGATGCTCTGCCTTGTGAAGGCAGCATCTGGCTCCACTACAAATTTCTTTCCAAAGCAGGTGCACAGCTGAAAAAACATGGCAAGTGTTTATGAAATGAGTTCGCCATTAGACACTGTAACCAGCAAGTACCTATCATGAAGCCTTCCTGGAATTTTGGCAGCATTTCCAAGAGATCTGCAAATTGCTAGAGATGGGTATTACATCTGTGCTGTAGGCAATAAATAAGAGTGATTTTAAGGGGCAGTGTATACAGACAAAGTAACACCTCTCAGAATAGAATCCAACCACTGGCATAATCAGTAGAGACATACTAATAAAATGGAGTGCCTTAAATAATAATTAAGGGAGTGCCTTAAATGTGTATCTAATAGCACAAATACCGGATAAACAACAAAAGCCAAAGAATGCAAAAGGCTACAACCCTATCAAACCCACTCAACTAACGTGCAAGCTTATTGTTACTAAAGAGCACAGTAACTATACCTTAAGTTAAGCAACCAGAAGACTCCCAGACTCCTGGATGTGCAACCCAGCTCCGTTACAGCCTTGTATTTGAGTGAGGCAACACATATCATCAGCCTTCCACTTCGTCTTTTACTGCAGGGAGAGAAACACAAACACACTAGCTGAGAGGGAACCATGGCATGCTGTGGCCAGGCCTCTGGTCTAGAAGGCCAAGAAACCAATAACACAATTGTAATTCAAGGCATTTTTACTTTAGCAACTTTTAGTTACTATTTGCTCAACACCATGACAGCTTTCTATCAAGGGAAGGTTTAAGAGTTAAGTTAAATAAAGTTTCTTAAGACCTGAATCTAAATCAATGGAAATAGATGGGAATTGTTCCAGTGACTTTTATAGAGATCAGATCCTTTAGGATTGATGCATATCTCAATTTTATCTTTTTTTTCAAGGGCTTTTTTCTTAGGGCTTTCTCAGGGGTAAAATTTTTCATTTCGAGAAAAGTAAATACTTTGGTATCATGTAGTTTTACTGATGACTCAAACCAAGATGACCAGACTTGCTGATTTATAAAAAAAACCAGTCTGCTCATATTTTTCCCCTCAGATCTGAATTTTGCAGAAACAATCTTTCTCTTTTTTTTGCCTTTTTTTTTTTGTCTGTCTGAGACCATATGCTTTTTCTCTGACTTTTTCTTTAAATTTCCAGTACAAGTGGCTACAAGGAAGAAAAAAATCCTCTTGCTCTGCCTTAAATGCAAACACTGAACCTTTGTGCATATGGAGGAAAACCTGTGGGCAAAATTGGTAAGTAGCAGAATGAAGTGGCTATTTCCAAAAACCAGGCATGAACACCACAATACTGTGTGCTGTGACACAAGTCGTAGAATCATACAGAATCACAGAACGGTTTGGGTTGGAAGGGATCTTTAAAGGTCATCTACTCCAACCGCGCCCACAATAATCAGGGACATCTTCAGCTAGAACAGGTTGCTCAGAGCCCTGACTTTGAATGTTTCCAGGAATGGGACATTTATCACCTCTCCAAAGGGCAAACCATTCCATTGTTTTACCACCTCCATCATAAAAAATGTCTTCCTCATATCTAGTCTGGACCTACCCTCTTTTAGTTTAAAACCATCGTATGGTATTTCTATGCCATCTGAGGAAGGAGTTAGGACATATGTTACACAGACAGATATTTCTCTCAAGGCATAATTCATTTCTGTATAATAATACCAAGGAGAACTGTAGTGCTGGTACCATTCTTAGCCTGCTTCAATAGTTTATGACATTTGTTTTGCAACTCTTTTCCAAACCTGAATCAGTTCCTTTCCAAATGAATTCCTCTTGCTCTGCTCCCAAAGTCAATAAGACCATTTGCTGGGATACTGTCCTAATCTGACAATTGATTTGACATTGGACAATTGTGTACATGGGGCAATCTTTCGTAGGTACAGCTAAACAACATATTTTGTGCAGGTGAAGGCAGGCTGCCGGTTCTTTTTCAGCACCCAATGATGTTTAACAAAAGTGGAAAGACTCCTGCTAAACTCAGAATGATGCCAGAAGAGACTTTAAGACTTTTGAATGACCTCCACTAACCTAGAATCTTTTAAAATATACTTAAAAAAAATTAAAACTGGCGTTCTCCTTTATGGGAAGGGCAGCTGTCCAAGCTAAATGAGGTCAGTTTGTAGTTTTAAAAATAGCTTTTAAAACTGCATGGTTATCCAGACCACCTCGAATTTTAAAGCGTTAGGCAACCATGTTACCCTATTGTAAATGACCATTAGCTAATGCCAATTGACTATGAAGCAGCTCTTTTATTTTGTACTATCTGTTTATATTATACAGAGTTCAGCTTGTGGTTCTGCCAAACCTGGGGTCATAGCAGAATAGGAATTTGGTAAGAGGTTTAGACAGATCAAAGGGAAGAGGAGACATGAACATTCAGAATTTGACCACTGACAAAAGAGAACTAGAACTTTTTTCTGTGATTGTTCTGCTCTTCTGAGCAGATGAAGGTAGAGAAGAAACAGTTTTTGCAGACTCTTATAAATATAAGATATCAGAAAGCCTTGAAATTCTGCTGTCTTGAAATTTTTTTAACCTACTCTTTCTTTTGTCTGTGAATTAAGACTACTCCCCTTGCCCGGGAAAAGCAACTGTATGCTAGAAGAGGCCACAGTTGGGGAAACAGTTTGATCAATGTGGGAGGGATCAGTGCAAAATAACAGTAAGATATATTATACCATCAAAAAATGGTGTGTCTGGAAGGAAAGTTTTGAGCATAAATTAATATTGACCTTAGCCAGAACAACTTGCTCTCTTCAACATCTGCAGCTGTGTGGTTACTAGGGATTTGTCTGGCATCATATGCTTTTTCACATCTGTCTACTAAATCAGAGATAGAAATACAAAAATCCAGCACAAAGGGACATTATATGGATTTGTGACACTCCCAGAGGGACTTGGAGTCTTTAAACTAACAAAGATATTACAATGGGACACAGGTATAATATTGGACTAACATTGTGTCTACTCCATTGTGCAATGGAAAAACTTTATCTGTTTTCCTCTGATGAGCTCTCTGAAACTTCCAAACATGGATAAACAGAACTGCAGTATATGACACAATAAGTTTGGCACATATGCATGAAACCTCATACTTCTAGGGTGAGCAAAATGAATAATCTCAATTTATATTAATTGCCTTACAACACCATGTGTGAGGCAAAGCAACAGTGGGAACAGATTGAGAGAGGACAGAGAGATTCACAGTTTAGCTCATACAGTATTTTCATCCTTCTTCATAATTTTCAACATCACCAGCGACTTCCAAAGACTAAACTTTGAAGCCTTAGTAGAAGTAGGTCTGACAGGGTTATTCACAAGGAGTAACAACATTTATCAGCATGTTGCATGTGAGTTAGTGAAATGATTGGTATGTTGTACTTTCCCTGCCTGCACCATCTCAGGTCATGTTATGGTCCAGTCTGAATGACAAAGTGATGAAATTGCTTAGGTGTAACATGCCTTTATTTCAGCAGCAGGCATGACACAAAGTACTAAAATCCCTAAAGTATAACAGTCTTGAATAATACGTTTCTAAATTTTCAGATGTCAGTGAGGTATTTGTATGTTATTGCCCCGTGCGTGTAAAATATGGGAGTTGTTATGAAATTATGTTCTGAGCTTGAATAAAAAAGCTCAACCAAATAAAAATGCAATAACTTTGCTCTCATTTTGAAGAGTAGAACTTTTAATTCATGGAAAAAAACTGTGTTCCTTTTTACCTTCGTAGTAGTACCAAACTACATTTTAGGTTAAAAAAAAAAAAAGTTTTAAATGGTCAAAGGTAGTGGTAGCAGATGTTAAGAGTAATAGAGATACTCCTTATGAGGCAGAAAATGACTGAATTTACTTTCTGCTAGATTAGCATAAAGGTGCAGCTCAGATAAACATCAGCACCAGTGCTTAAGAAGGGCTGCAGCAGCAAGCCCTTAGATGACTGAAAAAAGAGCTGCTGCTTTGAAGGACATACTTTTTAAATAGCTCTAATACCATGCAGGATATTGTGTTCATCATTATCACTAGTGCTGTGGCAATATGGGCTTATCTCTTGGTATTTCTTTGTTTAGTGAAAAAGTTCTTCTCTTCTTGCTTTCCCCAAAGATGGACTTGTCCCAAAGATGTTCTGTTCCTAAAAGCATTTTATAGTGTGCTAAAAGTCTGTGTACATAGCCAACCTGGCTCAAGCTGACACTAAACGGAATGTTCATGAAGTGAATATTTGGGATTTGGGCTTACTTGCCCCAAGTTTTGACTGACTTATAATAATTTCTTGTATGTTATTTCGTATATCTATAGCTCTGACTCTCAGAAAATACATCTTTAAATTACCCTGAACTCTAGTCTGTGATTCCAAGGGTTAATTCGAAAACACACACATTCAATTCATGGAGTACATTGCTCAGAGCAAGGGAACACAGAACTGTAATTACAGCACACACACACACAAAAAGTAAAATTACAAGTTTAAAGTGAATTCAAATTTTAAAGTTAATTTTCTTCATCCTTTTTCTTGACCCTTCTTCTTTCCCCATGAACACTGAAGCTGCTTTTGTATAAATGTATACAGAAAGCAAATTTCACTGTCCTGGAGGAATTGCAACGGAATCTCAATTTATTTTCACATCCAAGGATAGGTATGATAGAAAAATATGACTGCACATCAAATAGTATACCTAGCCAATAACAGATAAAAACTGGCATAAAACAAGTAATAAAGGGCTTTAGAAACGTGTATAAATGGGCATGAAATGCAGGAAAGGTGTTCTAATGTGGCAAAATGGTTGGGTTTTTTGTAACAGAACAGTAGTTATCCCAAATATGTATCAACAAGGCCACAGCTGGTGTGGGGTTTCCCTGAACATGGTGTTTGGTGGCAGGCTTAGTGTAACTCTGCTTTTGCTCACACCCTCTGCATCACCACTTCCTTCTCACTGCAGCCCATCAGGACATCCCTGCAGGGGATATAGATGTTTCTTTCAGGAGCCCAGCTGTTGTCCCGTTCCTCCTCCAAGCCCACCACCTCATTCTTACCCTCTGCGGCCTCCTCAGTCAGATAATGACAACTCTGGGGGGCAGCTTATTGGGGCTATTTCTAAGCCAAAGTGTGACTGTGTGCTTAGCTCTGCAGCTGATGTGTGGGCTACATTCACAGCGTCAGTCCAGCTTTTCCATTTTTGGCTCTATGCTCCTCAGTCTTGTGTAATGTGAAATTCAAGCTTTTAAACTTCATCCATTACAGCCAGTGCTAAAACGCATCCAACAACCTCTTAATATCTACCGAGTTCTTTCAAGTAAATCCAGCGTTTCCTGAGAAGTTAAATCTGGTTGTTTTGTGATGATTTGGAACTGAAAACAGACAGCCTGGGTAACTGGAACTTAAAAATGCAAAATCGGCAGTGAATCCAGTTTAGCTTTTGGCATTGTATTGTGTTTGCCTCAGCAGTAATAACAGTTATTATGTTCTAAAACAAATATCTAGCAAACAAACAGGTCAGATGTTTTTCAAAAAGCGAAAGCCAGTGTATTTTTTTCCACTTGTTTGACAGGGTGACTCATTTACACACTCCTTACTAAATCATGGGGTGATTTTAATAAAAGAAGAAATCTGGGATTGCCTGAGATGGATAACTGGGTCAAGTTACCCTTTGGAAAAAGTTAGTGAACAAAATGTGAAACAGAGGAATCCAGAGTCTTTACCCTCTGAGCTTCATGCAGATATGCTCTGGAAACCTGGTATGTCTCATTTTCTAGGGCTTAACCACAGTAGCAGGCCTCCAGGGGTGTACTTTCACTAACACCTTAAGCAGCCTCTGCTGCTGGAATAAAACCCCACGGTCTTTTCCCTCCACTACCATACCCTGCCCCCTTGCCACTCATCTGTAAAGCTGATCTTGGTTGAAGCTGAGCAATGGTTTTGTTGGTTTGGCTTTGACGCCTGGAGCAGTTCATCAGCTGGCTGTGCAAATGCTGGTGCTGGCACAAGGAGGGAGGTGGTGGGGAAGCAAAAAACAAGAGCTATGTGGGACTGCAGCAGGGTTAGCTCTGCTTGCAGCTGGAAGATGCAGCCAAACCAATTTAATAGCTTGCTGCTGCCAAAAACATCAGTCCCACACCCTCCTTCCCCTCTCCTCTACACCTGTCTCCAGCTGTGGAGACAGGTCCTTCTTGGTTCTACATCCCTAAAGTCCAAGTGGCTTGCAGAGAGCCAGCTCAGTTCATTAAACCGTGGGACCACTGTTGTTGTGTTTTAACTGCACAGAGCTGGAATGGCTCCCTGGAGGATGAGAGGAGTACAGAGCCAGGGCAAGAGAAGTGTATGGAGTGTTTGGCCTGCAGTGTTTGGCCTGCAGCAGCGAGACAGGTTGAGGAAGAGGACAGAAGAACCACCCCCTTTCAGCAGCAATGACCTGTTAGTTTGGCCCAACTGGATCTTCTAACTTCACTCTTGCACTGCTTTGGGCAGCAGTGCTGGCTTAAGTCAGCTAAAAGTGTTGTGAAACGACATCCTATGTCCCAGTTCAGCCATGCAGGTAAACAAGACTTCACATACCTACAGTTAAGAATATGCTGATATACATTTTGCATTAAAGCCCTATCTCAGGAGCCACATATGATTTCACAGGAAGCCCAACAAATGGCCTTCAGAGAAATTTACTGATCTGCATTTTAAAACTGCAGACCATTATGCCAGTAGTAATTCTCTCCTGAATTATAGCTCTAAGCACTTGCTATTGATTTAAATTTTCAACTAGTTTGTTTTGATTCAAAACATCATTACACCTACAACTTCATTTGTGTTGAGTTACTGTCCAAGTCTTCACATAAATTACTTCATCAGCTTGCCAGAGGTCCCAAGGCTGTGGTTCCCCATGCAGACACCGAGGCTGCAGGAACTCCCAGCATCCCTCTTCGGTTTGTCCTGACCTCAAGCTGCTGCATCCTGTTCCTTCAGCTTTGCCACTTTGTGGGGCTGTGCTGCAAAGTGGATAACCAAACTCAGGCACAATAAAAATATTCCAGCTGCCCCCTTTTATTTTGGGGGGGAGGGAGTGCCTTGGGCTGTAGTTTCAGCAGTAAGACTGGCTTATTGTGTAGCTGAACACCATAATTTCCTCCTGCACACCCACAGTTTATACCTGTCCACATTTCACTTACAGTACCCACTGTGCTGGGAATGGGAATAAAGGACCTAAGCAAGCTGTAATGCAGTCTGGGAAAGAAATAGAACTCAAGGCACTTCATTCCCTTCCCTGGTTCACAGCAAAAAGTACACAGATACTGTGATATGCTGATATGATTAAGGCCATAGTTAAACAGTTATTTGTAGACATTTTGCTTTACTTTGCTCCTTTCTCTTCCTCTGTGGAACATTCTCATCCTTAAGCTTCTTCCTACGTTGTGCCAGAAAACAGGCAATTTGATTTCTATGTTAAAGTCTATAATGTCAGAAGAAACAGAAAATCTCTATCCACTTTGTTATTTATGCAAGCATTTTGTATTTTTAAACAAGTCAAGGTTGAAAATAGTCCCAGAACTCACACAGACAGTCCCAAAACAATCAATGGCATCCAAGTCTGTAGTGACATTCTACAAAAAAATCATCCAGCATAGAATAGAAAAGCTACTGAGCAAGAGTGAGGCACCTTCTTCACTCCCAACAGGCACAACAGGCTGTCCTGGGTGCCCCAGGCATTATTGGCTTTGGCAGAGCAGTCCGTGCCAGATCCAAACCAGTTAAACTGGCTCCAGAGCACCAGCAGAGCCCAAAGGCAGGTAGTTGTTCACCTGAGTGGGATGGATACAGAAGCTGCAAATAGTGTCAGAGGGTTTTTTCCCATTACGGGTGTTATTTTTGATTACCAGGGTGGCTGAGCTGATGGGTATGACTGGGAACTGTGTGAGCTGTGGAGAAGGCACTTCTGCCACATCCATGTATTCCAGCCCTGGTGAAAACTGCACAGTGGTAGGTGGCACTGGTCTGTCCACAGCGACTATGACAGCTGCTGCACTCTGCCACGAGTTGGCCAACAATTGACAGTGCGTGTTAGGTGAAGGGATTGCAGTTATCTTAGGAACGCTGCTGGCTATGGTGTCTGTGATAGTTTTGCTGCTGATGAAATAGGGTTTCTGGTTTGATAAGGAAGAGGTGGGGCACATAATTAACCAACCAAGTAGCTGGGAGCAAGTCCTGGGGTATTTGTGTAATGGTTCCTTGGGTGGACTGTACTTGTTTGGGAGAGACAATTTCTGCTCTTTATTAAACAAACAGTAAAGATAATTTACGTGTCAACACCGTTAACTATTTCAGCAGTAGGGAGGAAATAAAGTCACAGATCTGCTCAATTAACTGTGAGCAATGTCTCATTTTGGTGCCACAGTTAAATGATATTTAGAGTTACCTTGATTTCTGTGTTTCCCAAGAAAGAAGTTCAGTACAACTCAAAACATATTCAAGCCAAATCTAGATGCCCAGAGAAGCAGAGCAGCAACACAACCTACTGCCTTTTCATGACCCATGTGAATAAGGTTCATTTTGGGAGCGGGTCTTAAAATAGAGCTGTCAACTTGTCTGTCAACTCCACTGCTGTCAGAACAGCTTTGCTTTGTTAAACCTTCCAAAAATATTCAGTACCTGTGCAGAAATGAAGTTCACAGCTCCTCACTGCTGCTCACCTGAGCTGCCCACTCTTCTCCCAGCAGCATGACTGCTCTGTTTACCTGCTGCTCTCCTCAGATCTCGTCTGACCCGTTTCCTGAGCCAGTTCAAATCACTAACCTAGGAGAAAAGGGATCCAGGTTAAAAAAAGGAGGTGTCTAGTCTTTTACTGGGCAAGTGGTCTGAACAAAGAATGTAACACCATGCAACATATATCAGAAACAATTCAAAGGTGGGGGCAGAACACACATTTGAGAGTGATGAAAGTGTGGACTTAGTTTGTAATAATTATCTTTCTACTGTGCAGAGCCCATTAAGATTTAGGATTCTCCCTTTCCTTTGTATCACCTGCCCAAAACTAGTTTTGCCTTTAGTTCAGTAATAGACTGATTATTTTATTAATTGTTGGCAAGTGAAGTCTAACATGGTCTAAATTTCTGATACTGACAAGGCAGAGTCCCAGGTGTCCCAGTTCTTCAAGTGAAACCATGCACACTTTCTGTTCTCCCTGCGCCGAGTCTTTGCATGAAAAAATATACAACAAAGTATGTGCAGGCTTCATCCAGGCAAAGTTCTTCAAATCCTGCTGCCCATGTTACAGCAGGGACCCCTAACACCTCTAGCTGGTTCTCTGCACTCCTCAGAGCCTCATCAACGCACTGCCTTCTGGGGTCTTCCCCTCATTTCCATAATACCCGCATCTTCTCCTTGCTAAGGCACCTCCTGAGGCAACTGACTCTTGCCCTATGGCCTTGCCCTTCATAGCTCCCTTCCACAGCTGACGTGTCCAAACTGCTGAGCCTGCGCTCTGGCACAAAAGGAAGCACCACCAAGCCTCCGGCACCATGGCAGCAGCTTGGCTCGCCCTGGGCCGGGAGAGGGAAGAGCACAGAGGAGGAGGAAGCAGGGTTTTGTGCGCACTAGAGGCAGCTCAGCTCCAGTTGCAACCCTTCTTCCCGTTCATCTCCTTTTCAACCACCCTGAGGGGGGTGGGGGGTAGAAATGCGAAACCCTTCGCAAAACTGCCAGAAATTTTTTAGTAGGTGGTAGGAGGTAGAGATCTGGAGAATGAGAGAGTGAAACTGAGGAGGGAAAAGACCAAAGCTGGACAGAATATTCTCAGCCTTCCTGGCTTCTTGTCTGGGGAGCCACTCCTTCCCACCCTGTCCAACATGAGCATCTGCCAACATCACAGGCAGAGTAACAACAGAGCTTTGTGTTTACTATTATAACATCATATTTAATGTTACTCACCATTTTCTCTGACTCCAGCCACTTGAAAGCAAAGGCTTTTTCTGTAAGCCGTGTTATAGCCCAATTTCAATTTACTATGCTATCTACTGTCATGCACTCTCCAGTCAGTTGCTTTTCCCTCTTCTCTTTTCCCACTTCTCTTTCCTCCTCTCCCAGGACATGCATGTTATTTTCTCTCCCTCTTTAAAGCTTCTTCAAATATTAGGCAGGCCTCCCTGGGGAGGTGATACTCTCACCCAACAGAAGTGCAAGACTGAAATATACATAAGATCAACATCCTGCTGGGAATTGTTGCCTTTAGCGAGACAGTGGCCTAGCATTTAAAAGATGTCTGTGAGATTTGTTATCACTTCATAATCATTTCCTTTTCCTTAGAAGAAGAATGTCCATTTTAAAAGGCCCCAAGTTAGAACCAAAAACTGAAATGGGAATATTACAGAGTTTTCACTAAGCTAGGAAAATAAGAATTCTGTGCTGGGTAAGTCAAATGGAAATCAGCCACCTGGAAAAGACAATTGTTTCTGAAAAGTCAAGAGAAATACTTCTTTTAACAATAAATGCTATCTACTGAACACATCTTTGGTACAAACTCACTAAATTTAAGGTAATCAGACCCCTGTATTTCTTCACAGTTTGGAGCAGAGATGCTACCGCAAGATTTGAGACTATAAAGGTGAATGCCAGGAAATGTATCAGTAATTAATCTTCCTTCCTTTTCTCCCACATTGCAATATACTCTAGTTCTTCTGTGTCAGTTATCCTTGTGATGCTCACAACAAACTTCTCCCTTGGTTGTATTTATAAGCTCCTGTAGAACATTAACAAAATGTCACCCTTTTCCTGAGCACACTGCTAACAGTTAATTGCTCATGATAACTACTCAATGATTGAAGTGTTTGCTTAAGTACGTTCTACAAGATACATTTTAAATGCCTCAGGATAAGCTAGTTGCAATGAGAAGTTTGTTGTTTGTTTTGGGGGTTTTTTTCCAGGCAATTCTGCAGTTTGGATGCTGTGGTATGCAACTAGGCAGATGGATTTAGCCTGGTGAACATGAAAAACCTGAACAGACTTTTCCTATTCCCCCTCCAAATCTACTTTTAAAGCAAAGGACTATGGATATATTTCTTGCTAAAAACAGTGGCTATTAATTTTAAAAAAAAACTTTATAAGTTAAAATGAATATTATATGCCCCTATTTTTCCAGCCCTATGTGCAATATTTTTCACCCCATGACTGCCATTAGCATTGCAAGAAATCACAAAATTCCTTTGTGTCCTGCAGAAAGTTACCCTCGTAGGGCAACACTTCACAGCCTTTATTCTGTGAGTCACTAGTCCCACCCTACATCAGTCCTATTGATATCAGAGGTGAGAGTAAGACAAGCTTGACTCTCTTTTATGTTAAAGACAAAACCTACAGCAAAATTGCCAACTCCTTACTATTATAGTTCAGAATGTATTTCCAAGTCTGTCTACATTTATGTTATAAAATGTTCACCGTACATAATAATGTTGCCTGTAATATCTATCAGACAAACTTCAACCATTTCTTAACATGAGGAGCCTTGTGCCTGCCTTCCTGAATTTATCAAAATTCACACACATCCTCATCAGATGCTATTCCTGTTTTTAAATGCCAAAACTGAAATAGAAAGACCAAATGATTTGCCCACAATTAAATCAACTGCAGAGCTGGTGTTCGAAAATCAGACCTTCCTGGGTCTCAAAAACATGTTCTAATTGCAAATCATGATGACCTGCCTATGTATGAATGAGATAACCATGCAGATGTAGGAAGTGACTTTAATCTGTGAAAGAAACCGAAGCAAACTTTTCTCCTGGGAGTTTTCAAATCACAGAAGTTTCCTGGTGAAACTATTAGTCCCTTACATTTCAAAGAAAATGCTGTGTGCTGCTGTACTAAACTGAGGTAAAATTAACACAAACAGAATTTTCAATGCAATAGAAGTAAAGTTAACACAAACCTTAGTCTGGTCACCAGGCTATAAACTGGTGCAAAGAAAACAGATCAGAGCAAAGAACTTGTCAGGCATCAGTACAGCTCCCAGTAGTTCAGCCTGAAGTATTTATGTAGAATTATATTTGCAATACCCTTGCTAGGTGTATCTCCAGGGTAATTAGGTGCAAAAGGCTT
Source organism: Pseudotriccus pelzelni (assembly GCA_035584735.1). Lineage (NCBI taxonomy): Eukaryota > Metazoa > Chordata > Aves > Passeriformes > Tyrannidae > Pseudotriccus > Pseudotriccus pelzelni. The sequence continues at coordinate 15,246,064 of JAWMRA010000130.1, forward strand.
TTATTTTTTTGGCTACTTTGGTGTTTTCTGAAAGGGCAAAACCAATTCATAGAATCAGATGGATTGGAAAGGACCCCTGAGATCATCAAGTCCAACCCTCGGTCCACTACCACCACAGCTACTAGACCATGGCACTCAGTGCCACATCCAGTCTCATCTTAAAAACCTCCGGGGACAGACAATCCACCACTTCCCTGGGCAGCCCATTCCAATGCCTGATTACCTTCTCTGTAAAGAATTTCTTCTTAATATTGACCTAAACCTCCCCTGGCAGAGCTTGAGACTGTGCCCTCTTGCCTTACTGAGAGCTGCCTGGGAGAAGAGACCAACCCCCACCTGGCTACAACCTCCTGTCAGGGAGTTGCAGAGAGTGATGAGGTCTCCTCTGAGCCTCCTCTTCTCCAGCTCCCTCAGCCTCTCCTCACAGGACTTGTGCTCAAGTCCCTTCACCAGCCTCGTTGCTCTTCTCTGGACCCGC
>JAWMRA010000130.1:15246641-15275140 GCA_035584735.1 Pseudotriccus pelzelni
TCCTTCCTGAACTGAGGGGCCCAGAACTGGACACAGCACTCCAGGGGTGGCCTCACCAGTGCTGAGTACAGGGGAAGCATCACTTCCCTGCTCCTGCTGGCCACACTGGTCCTGATCCAGGCCAGGATCCATTGGCCTTCTTGGCCACCTGGGCACACTGCTTCTTTCCTTCTTCTGCAACTCACTACCTCATGTAAAGCTCATAGACTACACACAAAGCAACAGAGCACTATGTGAGACATACGTATCTGAAAGTATGAGTAGGACTTGTAGCACCCAAGAGGAGTGCTGGATGCTGTGTCTTTTCACACCATGGTGTGCAGTCTCATATGCCATTCCCAGAGGGGCAGCTGCCTGGTAGAACCAAATATTCGTATTAAATCCCACGGCAAACCCCTCAGCAGATGGGGTTGGTGATGGCCTCTCCAAGCTTCTCAACCAGCTTCTGAAGTGATCACTGTTGAACAGTGTGAGCTGCTCCTTCTCACAGGCACTGTGCAAATGTTAGGGAGCAGCTGGAAGAAAAATCAAGTACTTAGTTGGAAGGCTATATCAGTTGGTAAAATTAAACCTGATGTCTTTGAAAATTCCTTGCAAAAAGATTAATACTAAAATTAATGTGTCCTTCCAATGGACAGCAGAAGCTTGTAGGCAATAAGGGCAGGGGACGTAGAATGAGGGAAATTAAAAATATGAAAATGTTTTTCCCCAGTGAAATGTAAATGTTGATATTTTTGCTCTTCAGCTTAATTGTAAAACTTTTGTTCTGATGTTCTGAGAGCGTCAGAGAAGTAATCAGGTGAGTTTAGTTTATTTTCTTTCTGCTTTTTCTTTTTTTTTTTTAATTTTTTTTTATATCTCTGTCAGGAATTTGGCTGCCTCTCTAAAAAAAAGTTCTGATCTTTTTGGTCTCTCATTCAGAAATCTCTCCATACTAACCACTTGAATTCCATCTATTTCTGCTACATTTTGCAATATAATAAAGCAAGGTTTGCAGGAGGAGGTAATGTCTCTTATTAGAACAAGCGTCAGGGATGGGAAAAACACCCAAGTTTTCACATGTAAAAGACAGGAATCCTTTTTGATGTAGACACATTTAAACTGAGCAAAGGCTCCCAGGTGAGTATCAATGAGTTAAAGAAGGAATTAAAATGTTTGTTTATTGAGAAGCCTTGAATTACATTTTATATCAGAAGTTTGTATTTAAGCAAGCCTTCACAAAAGCATTAAGCAGTGTGAACTTTACCAACACTGTTTGTTAAACGCTTAATCCACGCCCACATCAAAACAAAGACAGACGGCTGAACTTTTTACATGTGAGAAGGTGACTTTTCACACAGTAAACCTTTTTTTTTTTTTCACGGAAATACAAAGCTCCAAGATAATAAAGTTTCCTTAATTTACATTTCTCCCAAGAAGTGGAAATTACAAAACTACAGACAACAAACATTGGCTAATCAGTCTAGGGAAAAAGGTCCAAAGGGAAAACTCAGAAATGGGTTTATTTAAAAGATACAACAGGCAGAAAGGACCTTGAGCTATGAATGCTTTTGTATTGCTAATCTACCTAATGTTCTATTGAAAAAAAAAATCCTTGAATGAATGATTCTGACTTTGTTCTAGAGTGAATTGAGTAGCTGCTTCTTAAAAAAAAAATCCAATACTCTGTTTGTATTTAAACAAGTCTTCCTGAAGACCTTTTCTCAAACAAGTCTTTCTACGGGAAAAACAACTGTTGATTTTGCAGTCATCATGTGAGTAACTTTTATTAAAGTCAGCAGGGCCCTGCCTACTGTGAGATTTTTTTTGAACCTGTAACTCTTAATCAGGAGAGCTGTCAGCTGTAGAGCCTGAGGAAACTGTCATACAGACAATATTCAAATGGAGTTGTGTTTTTCCCACAGTGCTGTTGAAAGGAAACCCTTTTGTTGAGTAAAGCCTGAGAGACATTAGTATCCTGAAATGGAAACAAATAGACTGAAGGAGGGACCTCCAACCTGATAAACACTTTCCAAGTTCTATGTGTCTCCAGAGCTGAAACTACACACTACCAACGATTCTTAAATCTCTTTTCCAAATATGGGTTAGAAGTGTTAAGAATTTGTGGGAAAGTTTTCCTTCGGTGTAGACCACGGCTTGATGTTTATTCATATGGTGTAGTAAGCAAATGAGAAACTAAGCACTTTGTAAATGGTGCATCATTTTGACTGCTTGATCCACTCTACTGACAGAACAGTTTGGCATAATTGCTGGCATACATAATATTTTCAAATGACAATTCTCCAAACATGCCAGGGCCTGAGCTAACAGCAGTGAAACGTGAAGAGAAGCTGCCTACATATTCAGCTGAATTCTGGATTATTAAATGCCACAGACAATTAAGATTTATAGTTGATACTGTCCACAACATAAATGCATTCCTCTACCTTCAGTACTTCCAGTTCCACAGCATGTACCAGTATCTGTCTTCAGCTGTTGCCTTAGATGTGAAAGCTAATTTCTCTGCTGTACCCTTTCCCTGTCATTTGACCACAACTGTTTTGCAGCAGGCCCAAAACCCCTTCAGTGCTGCCTCTACATGCAGTTTTGATTTAACTTGGTAGTACCACTTATGCTGTTGCTTCTGAGTCATGCCAGGAGTGGAGCAGCTTCAGCTCCATGTTGCTGTGTATCTTCTCTACTAAGTCAGGCAGGATTGTCTTGCTAATGAGAAAAATTCTTCATCAAGAGTGACTGGCAGAAAACCATGAATAGCACTTTAAAGAAATTCAAGAGACAACAAAATATTGCCAGTAACAAAGGTTTAGGGCTTTCAGCAACCTTTCAGTATTACACTGATGCTATGACACTGTCGTGGGATTAGGATGGTGACCTTACATTTTCAAACATGCCTATTTTGTTTTGGCATCTCAGTGTTTGGCTATCAAACAAATTCCCAACAATTATCTGCCACCACAATTAAAGAGCATCTTTTGTAGAAGCAGTCAGGCAAGCGAAGATACAGTGACAGCAAGAAGAGTGATGGCAAGAGGGACCCACAGAACAAGATAGTGGCCAATATACGTGTAATGCCTGCAGATAATGCCAGCTCAGAAAACAAACTACAGCTGAGTTTCAGCTGTGAGGAGCCTGTAAGGGCCCTTTCTACCTGTCTGTAGAAAGGAGCCTTCACAGCACAAACTATGAACTGTTCCTAATGTATCTGTTTATATCTGGTTTCAGAATAAAAGCTCAGTATTGAAAGTATTTTCCCTGTTGCCAGAGGGAGGCACTTTTCTTTTTCATCCTAAATCTTCCAAAGTTGTAATGCCAACAAAATTTGCCAACACTGCTGCATAAAACAGGTTCTGAAACCTTGATTATTTTTCCATAGTAGGAGGAGATCCAGCTTTCCTATCCTGTAATGCTGCTTGGAACAAGAAAACCTTGTAATAGGTAATATTATAATACCATATGCAATTTTAGGTCCTTTTAATGTTTGGCCTATATTACCTAGGTCAACCAGGTAGTTACTGTTAGCACTGCCTGCTCTACCTCATCAAACTGCATCTTGTGTTCCTGAGATGATCCTAGGGAGCTTGCCATAGCCTCATGCTCTGGTTGATGGCATTAGAGATTGCCTTCCCAGCAAATCCTGTGGCATATATCTACGTTTTTCTTTCCAGAACTAGGTCTCTGATAGAGAACCACAAACAACCTATTAACTCTCAGAAAAATCTGCCCAGCCTTCCACCTCGGTGATTTATTTTTTTGTAATTATTTTGTAATTATTTTCAAGGCACTCTTCATAAGGAGAAAAACCAGAAATATTTTAAAATGTCTTTCATCTTCCATGGAGAGGATAGGCAGTGGCAGGCTTTGGGAATCTACAAAATGATAATCTTTACTTCCAGCTGATACTTTATCTTCCCACTCTGATGACTGGCAAAGATAATAGCTGTGATGTTAATTATAATGATTTTGCTGACAGACCAAAAAAGCTTGCACAGCAGCGCATCCAGTTTGCAGACCAATATAATCTAATCAATAATACATGAAAAAGATACCTACATGGCTAAAAAAAGGCTAGGACTCACAACTTTCTAGAGATGTGTTCAGGCCTGTATTTTTTCTTCCCCAAATTATGTTTAAGATCATGCTAAGCAGCCCTTTCTCTCAAATACAGTTAAACATGCCGCGGATGGTGATGCCTTGCCTTCTGGAAAGGCACTACCAGCACCCCTATATACAAATCACAGCATGTTCACACCCTCTTTGTTAACCTAACCCTAACCCAGCCTGAATACCTTTTGAATCCATGGGGCAACTGCAGCTAGGTTTGATAAAGCACAGAGATCTCAAGGCAATTAGATTCCTACTAAGTTTTATGCAAAAAGGGAACACACAAAGGACAAAAAATATCTCTGTATGTACGCCTGTCACGTATGTATCAGGGAAAAGCAGAAGCACAAAATTGTTAAACATCTTGGAATCCACAGAGATTTTTGTAGATGTTGTCCTGAGACTTTGCCTCCACTGTGACAAAAACAAAATTCAATCAGATTTTGCACATTCTTGGACACGATGTCAAACAACAACAAGATGCAAACCCACAGGAAAGCTAATCCCAGCATTCAGCTGAATACATCCCCAGACCAGACTATCTCATTCCAGCACTTGGCCTAAATAACACAGTCATTGTTTTTGTGGGTTTTGACCTTGAATAGTCAGGTTTATTTTACTGGGTTCCCTTTGGCCTTGGCACACCAGCTTTCTGAATTACTTTCCAAATCCAGTATGTGATGACTCTGTTTGTACTGGCACATCATACCCTGGCTTAACATCTGAGCAGGGCAACATTGGTGAACCATTTAGAATGCTGCAAGGGTCATCTGAATTTAACCCCCTTTTTTAATGTGATGGCACATTAGCTCAGAGAATTCACAAGCAGATATTACTGTCTGGACCTGTTGGATTGAGTCCAGAGGAAGGTGATGAAGATGATCAGATGGCTGGAGCACCTTTCCAATGATGATAGACTGAGAGAGCTGAGGTTGTTCAGGCTCTGGGAAGACCTCATTGTGACCCTCTGGCACCTAAAAGGGGCTTATAAAAAAGACAGAGACCAACTTTTTTACACTGGCAGCTAGTGGTAGGACACAAAAAGAGCAGATATTTAGATACAATGTAGGAAGCAATTTTTTACTGAGAGGGTGGTGAGACACTGGAACAGGTTGTCTAGAGAAGATGAGGATGCCCCATCCTTGAAAGTGTTCAAGGCTGGGTTGGATGGTACCTGGGCAACCTGGTCTGGTGGGTGGCATCCCTGTCCAAAGATGAGGGGTTGGAACTAGATAACCTTTAAGGTCCCCATTCTGTACATAACTGATACATGGCAGGAAAAAAATAGCATCACTGTATGTAATGGGGGAGATTCAGAGAGAAACACCTTTCCAGAATGTCACTGTTTTTAAATGACTTAGCCTTCCAGCTAATATTTGTTGCTAGCATAAAGTGATTAGAAGTTTCCATTAATACCCTCTCTTCCTTTTAAAATCTAGTTGATACAAGCAAGTAGAAGCTTTTAATAAGGCAAGGCAACAAAACATGGACAAAGCATGGACACCACTGCAGGACTGCAGGGCAAAAGCACATAGTGCAGCTGTTCCGGAATGGTGGTGTCAGCCTGGAATGACTCGCTGCTGCGACATTTTTATTCCACAAAATCATTGATTTATTTCGGATGACAGTGCACATATGCACAATTACACTGAAGAGCTATTCTGGCCAACAACACTAGGCAGGCAAGCGTGGAGTGTGATTTTCAGAGCCATAGGCAGTTTTATTGCTGTCTGGGTCACTTCAAAATCTGTGGGAAGATGATGGTTTAAATCTCTCAAATCCCAACACACAAACTCAAGTCTGTAGCTAGAGCAGTATGCAGTATTTCCATTTATATTAGCAGAATTTTATTTCAGCTTATTTAAAAACAAAAAACTCCTTCTTAAAACCTATTAGTTTTAAATGCAGATTAAAACCAAGAGAAAATAAACTGAAAAATATTCACAGATTTTCCTCTTCATATTTTAACTAGCTGAAGAATTAACTGAACTTTGATGAACTTCAGTTAACATTTTATAGGGAAAACAAAAGTGATTGTGTCTATGCATGTATGATACAGAGTTTCAAGATAACTTAATCTAACAATTTTTTAAAGCAGTTCTGTCAGCCTAGAACAATTTTCAGCCACTGAGCCACAGAACTGGAGGAACTTGTGGAATTCAAGATGTCTTTGAGTGGCTTCCAGGAGGTCACAGACAGATAAGGAATTAAAGCCAGCAAATGAAAGTTTGCTAGCCAGATAACTACACAGCCATAAGGAATGTTTTGTGAATCTGCAAAGAGGGAGGCTCATCTCAACTGTTATCAACAATTAAAGAGGAGCCATCTGTGCCTGTACAAGCTCCATGGGCAGAAATATCTAGAGAAGTTTGCAAAGTCACTGTAGTGTGTTAGCCTTGAATCCTACTGGTACCAATTAAAATATCAGTATTTTAAAGACCTTGCCATTACTACAGTTATCAGTTTTTGTTGGGACATAACAAAATTTTTTGCTGCTTATGCAGGAAAATGAACATGCTGGACTTTAACCTAAGGGGCTTATTCTTTATAACTTCTAACACCATGTAGACAAGGAGTTTTAAAGGCTACATGATTAAGTCGAGAGTGAAGGGATAAAACAGACAGAAAAATACCTGTCATAAAGAACCTACATACTCATGTTGTTCTATATCTATATTCTTCTCAGAGGCCACAGCTGCATTTATACCAGAAGTTCTGTGACTAACAAACAAGTTTCATCTCTTTCATAAATATTTGTCTTAATTGGCTTTGAAAAAATTAGATAAACAGAAAAAGTAGCAGTAGATTTGAATGCAACACCTAGGTGTAAACTCCTCTGTACTTGGGTATGTCTTTGCAGGTACTAAGCTTTAACTTCAAAACACTGCAGAACAGTTACATTTTTTCCATTAGCTGTAGCACATAACCAAACCTCAGCAGGAAGGTTAAACCTGTGATAGCCAAGCAGATATTCCATATTTGTAGACGCACAAATGGATTAAAAATAACCTGAAGAAGTTCTTATAAACAAGTCAACAAAAAAACAAACAAAAGCTCTCAATAGTGAAAGTGGATTTTGCACAGGATTAGCCGCTTAGAAAGGCTAAGAGAGAAAAGCATATTAATTCTAATGTAGCTGAGAAGTCTGTCTCCTTTTCAGCAAACCATTTAAAAAGCCTGTCTGGGATTTACTGGAGCTAATGAGATTTAAAATGCTTAACTTTACAGTCAGATTCATACTGTTTTCTGAATTGGCATCCTTGACAGTGAGTGAATTTGTTTAAAAAGGAGAGAAACAAACCATACGATCTTCATGGGTGTAAATCCTGTTTGCAGCTTACCTTTCACTGAACTGAATAAACTGCAGAATAATCTGAACCTTATTTGTGCATTTATTGAAAGTGAGCAGTGGTATCAAAACACGTAGCCAGAGACAGAAATAGCTGTCAGGTCATTTAGCTGTGTCATGCAGAACTCATATATACGTACCTACACAGCTATTTTCATACTGATAAACATTCTTTGAAACTGCGTGTTTGTGGGATAAGAAGAGACCTTGGGACTTCTGATTCCAAACAATTAAAAAAGGCCACTAGACTTTGTTTCCAGTTTCATGCAACCACAGAAATAGCAATTGCTAATAATATATTATACTAAAATCTCTCTTGAAGCCACTCTGTGGTATTTCTGTCTCTACAGGACTTAGATACTGTCCTAAGAAAAGTCTTGGCTATTCTGGTTATAAAGAAAGTCAGCACAATATGAAACAGTCCTCTGTATTTTCGGTTGTTTCCAGACTTGTCAATGTAGCTATATCTTCATTTTTTTGTAATAACCACTTCAGATCTTTATTTCATGGCAAGCATGTTGTTATTATTAAGCAATTATGTAAAAACTAACATTAATAAAGGATACTGATAACTGGGAAGAGTAAGTAAGAAACTATGTGTACTACTGCCTCAAGCCACCCTAGGCTGAATAGTGCCTCTGAATCTCAAAAATTACACTATCAGAGTTAGTATTTTTACAAGATTTGTTATCCATAAATTACCTGGATAGAGTTAGAAGCCACTAAAAGAAGAGCTAGAAAGAAATGCTATTTCACCTTGTGTAACTTATCAACCTTCACTTATCTCTTAATGTGCAGAGCACTGGAAAAGGCAGTCCCTTTGAGGAAAACTGAGAACTTACATACATGGCACGTGTACAGCAGATAAGCTGAAGAATTGTATACTACTCTGTTCAGAAGGGAAAAAAAAAATCCCAAAACATTGTAGTACCTGGGCAGACAAAGTAAGTTTTAGAACCATACATAACATATACAAATATGAGGTGCACCTAAAAATTAGTTGCAGGTGCTGACATTATGTTTGTAAGATAAAGAACCTCAGTGGAAAATTCAGTCTCTAAGAAATGGAGGCTAAGTAAAAAAAAAAAAAAAAAGGTGTAGTTAAAAAAAGTGCATTTCAATTCTGGTACTAAATGACAATAAAAGCCTTTAGGAGGTTAAGTGAAGTGTTTAACAAACACAGCCTTTATTGGGGGTTTAGCAAGGATTTATAGGAGGAGATGTTTATGGCCTGTAATGGCCATGGCAACTGCCCTACATAGTTAGATGGAGAAGTCCACACGGAAAAGATGGTATTGCCAACCAAAACGTGGGGGATTGTGGTTTTTCTAAGACTTGATACAGCAACAGATGTTTTAGGCAGGGGGCTGAGCAAATGCTCCCCCATCACATAACCAAAGCACAGGTTATGCCCGTACTGTCACCAAAGCAACCTGATCAGGTCCAGAAATACCTCTGGTGCTCCAGTGACACCACCCAAGGTCAGGGTACCTAACACAGGTATTCTGATGGGCCAACTACTTGCTCTCTAGGTGTTGTACATGCTAAGCTGGGCCTCCATGGCTAAATAGGCATCCCTTCGTATATAACAGACTGTTTGATATGAATTAAAAGAAAAGAAGTGGATGTATACATCTTTTTTTTGAGTGACTCATATATACAGCAAAGTCTGGCTTAACAGAAGAGCTCCTTCTGTTATGAATTCCAGCCATTTGTCTCATTCACCAAAGTAAGCTTTTGATTTCTTGGTGTTAGTCAAGACTGACTTGCAATATAGTTATTTTTATCCCAGAATTCCTTAAAGGTGTACTTTTACAGTCTTTTATCAGAGCAGATGCATACAATAAGGAATCACAGAATCAATTAGATTGGAAAAGACCTCAGAGATCATTGAGTCCAACCTTTGAACACCACTATGTCAACTAGACCATGGCACTAAGTGTCATGTCCAGTCTTTTCTTAAACACCTCCAGGTACAGTGAGTCCACCACCTCTCTGGGGAGTCAATTCCAATGTTTAATCACCCTTTCTTTGAAGAAATTCCTCCTAATGTCCAACTTCAACCTCCCCTGGAACAGCTTGAAATTCAGTCCTGTGTCATTCTGAATGTAACAGCCCACACTGGTATAGTTTGGTTTGCCAGGTGTTTTACGAGCAGCAATAATATACTTGCTAGTTAGCTCAAATGCTGCCATTTTCTCAAAGGACAATCTGCTCCAAGTACATGAATAAGCTTCATCTCTAGCCATGTTTAAATCTCAGTAATTATCACACATAAGCCTGGAAATTGTCTGTTTTGTTAAGGACATCTGGAATGTGTATCATAAACACAGGAGGAAAAAGCAAATTTTCAGGAAAAATATGACTGATATCCTTGAGGGTGGCACATTCAGTATGTAGCACTACCACTATCTCCTTTCACCTAACCAATAGGCCTCGATTATAAAGATGAAAGCACTTAGCGTTCTCCTAGACTCCAGTCACATCTCTATTCTAACACTGTCTGTCCTCTGATTCTAGAAAAAAAACCTTAAATTACCTTGTACTCCTGTGTAAAAGTTTCAACTTCCCTAAAACTTAAGCTTTAAGAGACAACTTTGTAGAGATAAGAGATTGTTTCAGAGATACTTACTAGACTTCCATCACAGCAGCAGCTCTGCCGTTCCACCCACAACTATAAAAAGTGCTGAGACTCGTGTCCTGATCACTCCTCTGAAAGTAAAGTAAATAAATAGCCACTAGCATTTGGTTTCTGATGAGGTAAACTGCTTACACATAGCAGTCTGCCTCGCCTCACACTTCTGGGATTGACACAGATGGTGAGCTGGAGTGCTTTCAAACAGCAGCTTTATGCTCACGGACTCCCTGTTTTTCAGACCTTATTTCCCCTCCAGAACAGGTATTTTTAAAATAACTTGCGTATCTTCTACTTTAAAGAGAGCGTCAAGAAAGCCTGTCAGCAGTTCACTGTGAGGACAGAGGGGAAGGGAATCTGATTGATCGTACCAGATTATCACCAGCTATCACACAATTCGTGTGCTGGAAGGTATAAGGCTGGAACGAAATTTGTGCCATTTTATCACAGAGCTCAAACTTGATTGCTTAATGATATGGCCACAGTGATGGAGCTGCTGAATAGAAGGCCATGATCTGGACTGTGCTTATTAGGCTCGCAAATATGAGCAATTCAGGATAATAGGAGCAAACCCCTGCTTTCTGTACACCTACTTGGATCTATGCTTGCAGAAGAGAAAGTTGACAGAGCAGCAAAAGCATGTCTGTGTACATTATTCATGTACATTTATCTGTCAGCAGATAGAGTCAAAATCCTCTCAATAACTACTTCCAGTATTGATTAAAACAGTGTGCATGTTTTACAATAACTGGAGACAGTATTTTATGCATTTGATAAGCAACATTTGATAAGTTACTAGTGAATTACCAGGTAAATTAGTCAAGTTTATTTTAACAAAGAGCAAAATTTTGGCTTCCTTAAAGTTCCTTTATGAGCATCACAGGAATTTTACTTCTAAACTGTAACTGCCATGGTGCTGCAACTCCATATTGACAAGTTTCCTTATTTAGATTCAGTAGACTGTATTTATTTGGTGTGCTAAAGGAGACTAATGGTTAAAGCACTCACGTCTCTTTGTGGCTGAGGGAAAGCATCAGAGCTCTATACTTCACAGATTTCTGGGAAGCTAATAAGATGTGTGGCTGAGGCTGTAAGCCAAGATGTGAGCAAATGGCAGCAGAAAACCATTTCAAGTCACTTCAGGATCTTTGCTGAGTCATATCAGTTTCAGTCTCTGTGTGAGCAAGTCTGTGTGGATTCCACATCACACCCAAAACTACCAGAAGGGCTTTTCGCCTGCCTTTAATATTTTTGTAGCTAATTTACAACATCTGCCTGAAAAAAACCCACAACAAATTGAAAAATGCAGACTCAGATGGTGTGCCTGAACATCTCATATAGCCATTAATCCAAGAGACCCAAATTCAATTGACCTGCACCATTACTGAAAAACAGTGTTCTCCTTACAGTCCATCTGGTAGACGGTGAAATTATCATCAATACAGACAGAACCACTGTAGTATAAAATTTCTACTAATTCTTTTTCATTTTTTGATGGAGCAGCTGATGCATCTGTTATTCTCATCCATGCCTCACCTGTTTTAGGCCCAGTAAGTGGCTCAAGGCACTTCTCTTTAACAAGGTGGGTGGGCAGAGGAGAAGCTGATTTATTTATCAGACAAAGCACTGGGAGGCGCTTTCACTGAGAGATAAAAGTTCTGGACCCCAGTTTTCCTCCCTATTCTCTTAATTGCTCCATGAAAGAAAAGAGACCATGACTATCAAGCAGCAAATTGTAATAACCACACTCAGCTCAATAGTGCTTATTGATAGATTTGTTTAATAGATTTGGTCAAAAGGCAGAACTAGAATTAATTTTCTTTCCCCTCTCTGCTTGTCTACTTGCTGAGAGCCAGAGGAGAAATAGCACTCAATGATTGTCATAGCTTTAATCCAGACCCAAGCTAAAGGCTTAGGCAGCCTAACCAAACACAGTGCAAGCAAATCCTGCACTAATTCTGCATTGCTTTGTGAATATATGGAATAAGCTCCTATATTGCATATTCCAATAATTCATCCATGCGTAGATAGATATATAGGCTCACCCTAATTCCTATTTTCTGACTAGATACAGATAGAATGTGTCCTTTTGGAAATTGATGTCCTCTCTTTACTGTCATCGAGAATCTCAAAGAATTCACATGGAGAACAAAAGTGGCAGCTCTATGTCATCTGCAAAAGAAACAGACACACTTCTCACCTTAGCTCTGCCTGCTTCCAGTGGACCAGCATTTCCTCAGAGTTATCTTTAGCCAGCTCTCAGCTGTACTCACCTTAACCAGACAAACCTTTCCATGGTGTGAAATGGAGAGGGATAACCCTTGGTTTCACTGGCACATCAAAGCAGATCTGCAACCCACTTTTTTGCTGTAATCCTGTCAACAAATTCCAGTTTATACAGTTAATGGATGGACAGAACTAGCTCTGTCATAATAATGACAGAGCTGTGCTAAGTGGGCAGTTACAAATTCAGTTCTGTAGGACTTTTAATTTTACTGAGTCTTTTTAAAAACAGTACATCAAAAATTTGTACTTGGAATATAAACCACTTTATGTGACCATAATTCCAACAGACCTCCAAAATAAAGTTTTGCTGATGGACAAGAGAAAGTCTCTCAGGGAGAAATAAACATATTCTCAAGCTCACTGCTACCATTTGTATTGTCAGGGAGCATCCTGTATCCATATATCATAAAGACTTAGAACAATGTAGACTAGGAATTAGTGGTAAAAGATTTACTAATTCATCCTATTTGCTATAACAGTGTGCTTTGTTCAGGCGTCTTCCATTTCCTTTAGAAGATCATTTGAACTAAAATAACTCCAAGTTAAAAAAATACTAGACTGTATGCTGCAGTTTATCCCATCTGTTTCTAATTTAATCATACTAATTAGCTGAGCTATCATAAATATATTCCCCTTCTGTCATCACTGCTCACATTCTCTGTATTTATCTGCAGATGCCATGAGCACTTATTTGTTCTTGCAACGCAGTACACACTGTTATGTCAGGAACCCTGCTGTGATAAAACTTTCCTAACAAACAGTCACCCTAAGGGAAAAAAACAGTGCCCACAGCTCAGTAACAAGTGGTAACCGGCTATCAGGTGGTGACAAACACTCCAAGATTTTATTCGTAACAGTTTGTCGCACTTCAGCATTTCGAAGCAAAGATTTTTGGGAGACTAGAATTAATCCTAACTATTTTTTAAAATCTTCATTGGCATATTAACCATGCAATTTAACTCTGTGTTATCTATTATATATAGGGAAAATGTATGCCTTTTTTTTTTTTCCCAAGCAAATATAAGAGGTAATATGATTACATATGGTACTATTTTGCAACCAGGTAGAGATGAACAGTGCCCCTAACATCTCGGGATGAGGGAATGACAGGAGCTGCAGTCAGTCAAAAAGAAGGAAGAACTTAGAGGACTCTCAAAATTTTGCCAGTTTTATTAAATATTTGGGAGTTTGTTTAAAAACAAAATTCAGTTCCATTGCATCTATACAACCATATCTTATCCATGTGATTTGTTTGGATGCAGCAGCCACAAAATTTAGCTTGAAAAATTTTGCAGGAAAACATTTAACTTCCATTTTCTGTTTCTCTGTTGGTAATTCCACAAGCTCTAATCAGGCTGTGCTTTTTAAGGATGCTCATTATTATAGGCAGATAAATAAATAATTGCAATCAAATGTTCAATGTCAGATTTTGAGGTTACATGCAATCCAACTGTAATCCAGGTCATGGATTTAGAAGATACATTTTTCTTATGAAGAAGTAGATTCTGCATAATTCAGAAGAGTTTTACACAGAACTGTATTCTCAGATGGATAAAGATGTGTAAATTCCTAAAAATCAAAGGGAACTGATACCCAGGAGGGCAAAGCAGACAAAACAGCCCATCAGCAACTCAACCACATGAAAGACCACAAAGAAACTCCAAAGCCACCCACACAGCTGCCTGAGGAGTCTGTCAAGGAATGAGAGGCTCTTGTTCAGCTCATGTTGCTGCTGGAAATGTGTTTGAAGAGCTTGGCAATACATCTGGATTTTACAAGTGGCACACAAAGATGAGAAAAATGAAATCAGATTGAATTATGTGGTGCAGTACACTGGCAGTGTCACATCTCAGCTAACTAACATGTAATTTAATTTACAAGATAATGGAACGATCTGCATTTGTTACTGACAGAGAGGCAGCTGACAAACATCCACAGGGTAAGTACAAACTTAACTAGATAGTCACCTAAAAGGCAAAGTCAGTCTCTTAAACTGTATTTATTTGTTAATAATATCTATTGCAGATACCTAGAAAACCTCTGTTTCCAAAAAATTACTATCAGGCCTTGAACATCAGGCATCTATAAAATCAGAATAGGAATGGCGGAGAATCAATCCCTTGGTTTCTACTTCCTTCAGAAACTGCCAGTACTCTACTTAACTGGTAGTGTAACAGAGTATCACAGCTGTTGTATCACTTGTTATTGCTCTTTACCTGTTCACTTTATATAAAGCTGACAGAAATGCCCCACCTTACTATCTTTCCACCTACAAACTTGAAGAAGTCACTTCTCAAAATTCTGCTTTCTTCAGTATGGAAGAGAGAAAGATGACAAGAGATTTAAATTTTCAAAACATTTGCCAATAAGCGTTCAAAAGAACCCATGTTAAATTTTGTTCTCTACTACACCAACATAGCTAGGTGCACTGAAATGTGAAGAGAGATTTTGATAAGAAAACACTTATTTCAAACAAATTATTTTAGATGCCTTCAATTTGTCACAGGGAGTAGAAGTGAGAATGAGGCAAAACCTGGAATACTGAAGGCATTTGTAATAAAATGAACAGGACCTTAAATACACACGGTGAAGACTGCGAGCTCCTTATTCAATCTCTGTTTAATCTTCCACAACACTTTTTGTTTAAGTTTGTAAGTGACTCACAGCAGTGGCTTCAGCCAAGCTTAGCACAGACAGACTTTGTGCATGCCCACACAAATACTGATGAGTCTATTCCCACTGTTGGCTTGTAAGATTCCCACTATCACTATCTTGAGTTTTTTTGAGGAGAGATTATTCTTTTGCATAGGCCTCTGCCAAAGTGTCTCATATTCTGGTGTTGGGAGTAGTTGGAGACAAATATATATTCATTTTCATTTATGACCTAGATATGGCAGATTACTTTTTGCATTAGTTCAATTGAAAGATTTGTTCTGTGAACTATCCTTTTATATGTTCCTGCATAATGTTCTTTTATTTACAGTTATAAAACTCTCCAGGCTTTTAAAACAAATTTATGTTGCAACAACATTCTCAAAAATAAGAATCTATTCACATGCCACTGCTCATAGTTCCACACAGTTAGGAGATTTCAGTGATGTCCCACCTCATCAAACTTGTGTTCCAGACCTTTCGCCAGCTCAGTTGCCCTTCTCTGGACGTGCTCCAGCACCTCAATATCTTTCTGGAACCGAGGGGCCCAGAACTGGCCACAAGACTCAACTTCGGCCTCACCGGTGCTGAGTACAGAGGGACAATCACCGCCCTGGTCATGCTGGTCACACTTTTTCTGATACAAGCCATGATGTCATTGGCCTTCTTGAACACCTGGGCACACACTTGCTCGTGGTCAACTACTGTAAAGCACCCCTAGGTCCTTTTGTGCTGGGCAGCTTTTCAGCCTGTAACTTAAAAAGGCTGGGGGATCATTATCGTGCTAAAGTGATTCAAAATTTTAAAGAAAGGGTTCTACTCCACCTCACTTTTCTGAGATGAATTATTTTCTTCTAGTGACATAGTTTTAAGCCAGATCAGTGTTGTCATCTGGCCTATTTCCTTGTGAAGCCTGAGGGAGGCTCTAGGAGCCTGAGGCAGGAACACCTTAGGGCAGAGTAGGAGCTTTCCTTTTGGCACCAGAAGTTTAGGTTACTGTAAATGATCCTGGCACCACACTTGAAGATTCTGGTGGCCTATTATGAAGTGCACCAGCAGTAAGGAAGTGTAACAGGGTTTAGTGTACTCAAAGTTTTAAAGCAGTTCAACAGAATACTCTGGAACACTTTTATATATTTAAAGGTTTAAGAGCCAACCAGTTCTAATTCCTGACTTAAGCCTTTAATTATGCAAGACTGTGTCATATATGATATATACTTTACTGAGACACCATGGGAAAGCATATACAGTTTAAGATGAGGATAGGGTTGAACTAAAGAAATTTGTCAACAACACTGAGATAGGAGTTGGCTATATTGGAATAGCATCCTAAGGGCTTTCACACTGGTTTTGGTGCAAACGCTGTACATCCTTTAGTGGGTTTCTACTGCACTGAAGGATACCTGAACTGTATCTGGTAACAGACTGCTTCTAGCTCAAGATCTGCCTCACGATGAAAAGCACTATTGTCAAGCTCGTACTCACAGAATGAATTGAAGTCAGGTCTTTTCCCAAGAAACTTGGTGGTGACAGCTGTGATTCCAAGCTACATATTTCAGGACTTTTCCTTGGCATTTATGCAGGTAGACTAAGGCTTTCTTTGTCTGTAAGAAGACTGCTATTACCCATGGATCCCATAACGGACTGAGAGATGTGAAGATTTCCCTGTGTTTAGAGTCAAGGCCTAAGGTAGATAAATTCTGAATTGGTAAACCCAAATTTCTGGTCCTCACTTTTTTTTTAAAGAAGGCACTTAAAGAAGGCATTCTCAAGCTTCACATAGGGCTACTGTAATTTTCTCTGTATTTACAAAGTCTCATTTTTTTTATCCAAGTCACTCCAGTTAACCTTTAATTACAATTTTTACTAAAAAATCTTACCCTTTGATTTCATAACCAACTTAAGGTGACCTAATACTTCTGTGCACACAGATAGAAGACTCCATATGTTCCAAGAGATGCATTTTACAATTGACAAACAAATTAAGATATTTGAGTGTACAATGTCACTAGGTCAGCCTAGACCTTAGGGCAGCAAATATGACTCATTTCTCTTCTGATTATATCATACTTTTTCCAGTTTTCAAATCTATTTCTACAGTGACCTCACTGAAAAATTGATTAAAATTTGGGGGAACTTGGCATTACATGAGTAAGCTTAAATACTACATAATGCACCATAACTTACAGGAAGTGACAGTAAGACAAGTATCTAGAAAATCTGCTGAATTCCTCCTATTTGTTTTAATCTATAATACAGTAAAATGAAAGCTTAAAGAGACTACTGCCTAGGGATGGAAATATTTCTTCTCTTCACATTCTGGTATAATCCATCAAACACTAGGATAGATTTACAATTTAGATGTCTTCTACATTTAGATGCCAGCTACATTTGATGATGGTAACCAAAGTGGTTAATAATTGCCAAGTTGCTTTCCTAGATGTTTTTGAAATAAATCATCTTACAGATACTGAAATCTATCCACCTATGCAATTATCTAAACGCTTGATGAAATTTGACAGCTTCCACATTCAAGCCCCTGAGAAGGCTGGAAGAAGTTCATAAAACTGTTTGCTGCCAATGATATAGCATAAAATAAGTTCTGGGCTTCACATCAGACATGATGTCTCATCACGACAATGGGGCACAGCGAAAGAAGAAAGAAGTAATTTCAAACAATATTTGGGTTCACATGATCTGAATGGCTACCAGATGGGGCTCTGAGCTGCCTGGAGATTCCACCTGGGGGGTGTTGGAGTTGCCCATGCACTCTGCAGCAGGATGAATGGGCCCTCTGTGTCCACACTTCCCTGAGTATGAGATCCAGCTGATCACATCTGGTGAGAGTCTTGAGGCAGGCCTCTGGAGCATCAGCTGGGAACCCATGGGCAAAGGGGTTTACAGCACTTCCTAACTTGTCAAGTTGTTCCTTAACTGTCCATTTTACATGATTTATTAATTCTCTGGGATTAGGCTTCTGCAGCTAGAGAGAAAAGAACATGTTCAGTAGCTGCATGGATTTTAGTGGTGCTGGCTTCAAAAATCCTTTCTCACTCAGAAGTCAAGAGTTACAACAAAGGGAACAGGAAATGAAAAAAAAAGTTACTGATTTTGATATATATGTTTCCAATTGTCAGAATATTTTATATAAATACAAAAGCACACCAGATTACCACTTATTTGTAATTTAGTAATTTGTTATTTGTAAACTTGTAATTTGTTATTTAGTACTTTGTAATTTGAAATTTTAACAGTAGTTACGCTATTTTTATTTGGTGTGTCATGCAGCTAAAAACACAGATAATTTTCTGATACTTGAAACATTTGTTCTCAAAGTTGGCAACTGGATGTTTATGTGTAGTGAACTTAAGAATCAAACAGAAATTTATCCATTAGGCTAAACAAAATCTATAAAACTTCCTCTCTACAATTTGTACATTTGTTATCTATCAGAGACAATGTATCTCGAAGCACTTGGAAAAAGGTAGAATTCACTCACAGCTTTTGTGTGTGAAACCAGGTGTTCTAATAAGCTACTTCATTTGGAAATCAAATCTACTTCTGTATTACTGCACAATTTAAAAACTATATTGAAATAAAAAATGTGATAACTTTTAGCTTGTGGAATGGTATGCAGTGGATTGTTTTCTTTTTGTTAAATAACTCACAGCTATTTGCTATTTTGCTTCTAGCATGTATCTTACTGTATATTCATATTAGTGGCATCAGGTCAAGAAGTGTATCTTGTACAGAGAAAACAAGACAGTACAATTTGATATTGCTGAGAAAATCATGTTTCTCTCACCAGTAAGTTCTGATTTTCTTATGATGAATATAATTGCTTGATTGAGCTGGACACAACGTCCCTTGTGCTCTAGCCCAGTGGATTTCATGTATGTAAGCAGGATACAACTGGCTCCACACTAGGAAAGGAGACATCTTTAGCACTATCTACCTGAAATGGAAGATTCTTTACAGAGAGGGTAATCAGACATTGGAATGGGCTGCCCAGGGAGGTGGTGGATTCTCCATTCCTGGAGATGTTTAAGAAGAGACTGGATGTGGCACTGAGTGCCATGATCTAGTAACTGTGGTGGTGTTGGATCAAGGGTTGGACTTGATGATCTCAAAGGTCCTTTCCAACCCTGCTGATTCTATGATTCTATGAATAGAGGAAATCTGATCTGGATAACTATATTCCACTGAGCTGAACCTCTCTTCTCTTGTAGTTGTCCCATAGTTTTGCTCTGCACTGATAACCAGTAACCATGATTAAACCCAGAAGTAGCTGCCTTTTAACATTAACTGTGAGGACAATTCATATGTAAGTATTAATTTATCCTGAGTACCATCTGCACTGAAACACGAACACAAAAGTGTTTGACTCTTGTGGTATGTCGAACCCAAATGAAACAACAAAGCACTTAAATCATGCAAGAGGTTGAAGTTTTCAATCTGATTTTCAAACTAAACCTTTTAGATTTACTTCAAAAAGTAATTTAGTCCTCTGGATCCTGACTAGAAAAAAGAAAAAGCGGAACCCCTAATCTTTAGGCTTGAAAGAACTTCTCTTATTTTTCAGTAAAACCAGATTTCCAATTATGTATCTTCTTATTTGGACTGTCCTTTATTGTAAACCATAAGAGGAAGATTGGTAGTAAGCAATCTTCTAAACAGACAAATTCTCCAGGTTGCCGGTCAGATATTTCAATGTCAGATACTCCTATCAAGGAGGCACGTTCTTATCACATGGTTCTTGCAAGGTATTCACCAGTTTATTAAGCATTGCCTCAAAAATGTTCAAATCAAGGAGAAAAAAAAAATCCTTTCAAGGATTGCTGCAGACTACAATTCTGCTTTGAGATAGGAAATGAGGCATGGTGGTAAATGCTTAAGCAGGAGTGAAGAGTACAAAGGCAGTCTGACCAGAGTCTCTGAACACTTTACTTCTATTCCTTCACTGTTTTCTTCACAGAAAACAGTTTTATTTCTATTTCACATTCTATTCACTCTTCTTGTGCCTGATTTTTTTTAAGTGAAATGAAATAAGAAAATCTACGAAACAAGTGCTTTCTGTAAAAGTAAAATACATGAAAACATCATCTCTTTTCAACAAAGAGGTTTTATGTGTTTTCCTTACCTGCTGCACTATGGGAAAACAAACTTCCATTCACTTCGTGCAAACTGTAATCATCTGTACTCTTGCCTGACTGTGCCCATTGCTGCAATTATAGAAATCTCACATTCCATGAAGAAATATGTTGCAGTTAAAAAATATACATATATACATATATATAGTTCTGAATATTTTGCAGTCTGAGAGAGAGGGAAATTACTCACTGGCTTCTCAGTTTAGGGGCTGATACTTTTTTGGTGTTGCACTGCACAGAATAAAACTTATCTTTTCTAAAATTTATAGAAATATGTCTACACAGGCAAAGACTAGACGCAAACACTGAGAAAAACCCTGAAATTAATATGAGGAACTAAATATATTTTCCAACACTCTATCTCATACTATGGAATGGAAATGTTTATTTTGCTGGCTGATGTTTATCTGCTAAAAATAGCAACAGACAGAAATTTTATAAGATGTGATATATTTGTGTGAAGGTTGAGAGTGAGCTGAATAAATCAATGATTAATATAGTGATGAGTGACATAATGGCTTATTTCTACCCATACTTGACATCATGCATTAATTTTGTAGAATTATTCAGGTCTTGAAACAGGGCAGAGGAATAATCTTGATGCCTCTCAAAGGAAATGGTGAGGAGACAGCTAGGAGAAAGGGAGCTGATAGAAATAGAACATAAAGAATGTTCATGAAACATGTCAAGGCAAGCATTGTAAGCTCCATTTAGTAAATCCAGAAGAAACATCCATATCCCAAAAATTAAAGTTTGAGGTGTTTTCCTACAGTGATGGAAGAAAGATGTCCTGTTAAACATAAGGCTGGAAGACATAAAGTCACTGCACTGCAATGAGTCCAGTTGAAATTTTAATAACCAAATGAGAATCTCCACATGTACAATCACAGACTTCCAAGATCACTGAGTCTTGTCATTACTCCAGCACTGCCAGGTCCACCACTAAACCATGCCCTCATATGCCACATCCACATGTTTTTTGAACGCTTCCAGGGATAGTGATTCCACTGCTTGCCTGGGCGGCCTGTTCCAGTACCTGACTACCCTTGCATTGAAAATGTTTCCCTGATATCCAGTCTAAACCTCCTCTGGCACAACCTGAGGCCATTTCCTCTTGTCCTGTTGCTTGTTACTTGGGAGAAGAGATTGACACCCATCTGGCTACAGCTTCCTTCCAGGTAGTTGTTAGGAGATGGGTAAGATTTCCCCTGAGCCTCCCTTTCTCTAGGCTTAACAACCCCAGCTCCCTCAGCCACTCCTCATAAGACTTGTGCTCCAGTCCCTTCACCAGCTCCTTTGCCCTTCTCTGGACACATTCCAGCACCTCAGTGTCCTTCTTTTAGTGAGGTGCCCAGCTTCCACTAATGCCAGTTGTCAGGGATTAATTTCTACAGCTAACCACAGGGGTAGATGACATGAAGTCTCCAAGGAGGTATGGTACCTCCTAGGCTGTATCCAAACTGGGAAACTTTTCTGGTAGCACAGTCCAGTTGGGCAAGTCCCAAGGCTGGTGCAGAGCTCAGCACAAATTTGACAAGCTGCTCCAGCTTACACTTGGAGTCACCTGAAAAGAACTTTCCACAGAGCACCATATCTGGACCACAGATCACATCAGCAACTCACCCACTTCATACACACAGCCAGCATTGACTCATTCTGCAATGGGACACGGAGAGCCGGAATGCCATGAAGGAGTCAAGGTGGACTAGGAGCCACCTCAACTATTGTGAGAACGGGGAGATCAGAGTATCAGTGTGGGGGAGCCTGAGAGGGCTAAACTGGAGGTAAACTTGAACCCGAAATGGTGTAACTATTGCTTATACAAGGGTATGCCTGTGTACCTGGGGGTACATGTATGCATGTCTAGTTTTGGATTTGTGATGACGGGTTGTTTAGCTAAGGGGGAAGATTGCAGTGTTAGCACCACATTTGGAAGAGGAAAGATTTTTTTTAAATTTCCTTTTGCAATCCTTGATATACTTTTAGTTCAAAAATTCTTTATGAAACTTGATTTCTCAGAGCAGTTTTATAAATACAGGGATGAAACACCAATCGGAGAAAACATGATTCCTACTTAAATGAGAAACTTACAGTTTGCCATGGAAACACTGGTCCCACAGTACACACGGCCACCACAGAAAGGGAATCTGGTCTGCTGTGTTCAGCTCTTAGTATTGCACTCCACAAAACACACAGAAACACATGTAATTTTAAGCACATGCTTAACCCTTTCCTGAGTCACAGCCTAAAATGTTCCCAGTATTCCTTCCAGCCCACTACAGTTATTGGATTAGATGCATGGAAGGAGAGCGACAAGGGAATGTGCCTATTCTATCGGAGAGATTATTTATTATGGACTTTCTATACATGCTATATTCTTTTTTTCTGCATTCCTGCTTCATTAATATTAATAAAAGCTTGTATATTCAGGACATTTGCAATGCTGCATTACATTACTCAGTGGCTCTAATGATGTTATTTCTTGAATTCCAAATTGACTCCCAGCCTTATTCATTTTACCAGGTATAAATAAGAATATGATTCATCATTTACAGAAAGCACATTACATAAGTCAGTTATAGTGTCACAACTGAGCACACAGACTGTCTGCATTGAAGTTACAAATAGGAATAGAAACAGAGAAGATTTTCTATCCTTAGTTTGAAATCAAACTCAGACTACTGTACCAATCATGTCAGCTCTGGCTGAAATACGAACAGAAAACATTCATCACATGTTTTAGATGTTTCAAACTAATAATAGTCTGAGACTGGTTTTCAAAGAAAGATAAAGCTGTGCTTAGGAAGGGTGTGAATCCCAAGTACAACTGCTGCAAATAAAAGCTTTGTTTCTTTGACTCTGATTCCTCACGAGGAAAATTTACTTCATATGTAGTACATATAAAGGTTTTGCAATTCTAATGAAAAGTGTTGGCTACAGGCAGATTATACAGCACCAAAACTCAAGTACATTGAGCAGTGTGCTGTGGCCTACAGATGTGACTCCAATAATAGTAAGTGAGCTCATCCTTAGTGTGGAAGATTATTCATTAGGGAGAGAATAATGTAAGTGATATGATCATTACATCACCTTTTCCTGTACATTATTCTCACTACAGCTGACAGGGAAAACATTTCGCAGTTTTAAGTTACATTATTTTCAAATTTTACAGAATCTAGATAAAAGTGGTGTTTGAAAGTATACGTAAAGATTTATTTCATAACAAAGAAGGGCTAATGCTGCAGTGTTGAATTGCTTGTTCATTATCTCTGTCTGCTTTCTTCATATAAAATACTTATTCCATATTATTACATTCCACATCCATTAACACTAGCTGTTTTAATTTTGGGGTAAAGATTTTCAAGAAATTATATTTTAGATCTATGTAATCACAGAATGAGGGCTTTTACCTGAAATATAGGATCAATCCTGTTAGCACAAAAAAGGTCTTAGTATTAAACTCAAAAGAAAATTGCCAGAAGTTACAATCTCAGGAAAATTTATGTTCAGATTACAGCAATATTATGTTTTGATGAGGATGTAAGGTAGTCAATTAAGAAATATGAAAATATTTCTCGGATTTTTCTGTGGTTTTGATAATACTGGTTTATATCCCTATGGTCAAGGATGACTCCCATTCATTATGATTAGGATGGAATTTATCATGATAGTGTGTTTACTGATACTACTGAACAAAGGAGGCAATAATGTAAAACAAGAGCAGACACCTGCCTAATTTTGAGACTATGACATTCATAATTTTGATACTATGCATATTTTACTCTTATTTTTCCAAATCAGACTGTTGTTCCACAATGTTCTCAGCACCTGCCATCAGAATAAGAATTACTATCAACAGTTTGTAAAAGCCTCAGCCTAGGCTATATTAGTACAGAGATACACACATTTTTATGTCATGGCCTAGTTTTTCAAGTTTCCACTAAATAAGGATGCTGTGAGGATTTAGAATGCTCATGTGCAAATTTACCTACCATTTCTAGAATTTAACTGATGTAGCAAAAAAATAGCCATTTCAAAATGCGAACTGCAGTCCTATTTGTGTTGCAGACAATTAATACATAAAGCTTTTAAACTAAACCCTTTTGCTCCATTTAGGGTATTTGATTGAATATCAAGGTGAGAAACAATAACAGATTTTTCATTCAGTTCTGCTGCTTTCACTGATGTACACTTATTTGCACAACCACTTGCTACTGTCAGTTTTAAGAGAAAAGAGGCATGGTGTTGGCTTAATCATGGGAGAGTGCAACCGATCCAAGTATTTTGTGTAAGGAAATCATCACAAAATATTTACCCTGGTTTTGGCTTCTTTGCTATGGTATCTACCTCATGCACTTGTTGCATTCACAAGGATTTCCTGCTGTTGTGTGCACCAAGCTGGCTTACAACATGTGTTTCTGCTTTTGTACTACATTGTTTTTCCTGTCCAAACAGTTACCAAGCAATGCAGTATCGGTCACCACGCAGTGTAAATGCTACAACACCAAATAGACAAATGTCCCTGACTCAACTAAATTAAATTCTGGAAATTTGTTCATAGGGAAATTCTGTTTTCCTCTCATTCCTATAATTCCCAGATGTGAACGGAATAGAAAATATTTCCTCTTTGTAAAATTTGGGTGTTTCTATAGAACGATATGTGATAACTATGATTTATAAGTTACCTTTAAATGGAAGATTTTCCTGATCTAAAGCGCAGTGATGCTCTGAGTTTACATTTCATGAATGTAGATACACTTGCAGACAGGTGGTCTCAGAAAATGGGTTGCAAGGACCAAGCCAATTACACATCAGTGTAATAAAGACAGTCTTGTTTACTACAACATGACAATTTAAGTGACACTTCTTGTCTCCTTCTTTCTGCTTGTTAGTTTGGAAGTTTTTGGTGCTCCTTTCTTCCCCTTTCCTTATACTCCAGTCCTCTTTTAGGTGTCTTGTCTATTTTGGATTAGCAATTGTCAGTACGTGCCATGGCTGCTGTGGGGTTACTGTGAGCAATTTGCTCCCCTGGTACCCACACTGTTTAGGCAACTGACTACAGCTTCTTTTTGGTAAAGGATGATGGATTGGAACAGCTTTCTCCCACCGTGGAGGCTTTCTCCCACCACACACCCAGTGTATTTCTAGATGCCACTGCTGTCGTGTCATTAGAAGTGTGGTTAGTGGCTGAGGGCTGGTGTGGCCTGGGAAGACCATTTCATCCAGGGTTGTGTTTTGCCTGTTTACAAACCCGTGTAGGAACACGAGGCAGCTTTTCTCAGAAAACTTTGTAGTGTAGATGAGGCCTGAAGAAATGAGGCTCTCTGGTCCCAAGGCCGCTTCTCACACTGCCAAAGCTTCCAGCCCCCCTCCCTCATCGCTGAGCACTTCCACGCCTGTGCTCACGCCCTGCTTGTTCTAATGCGATTGTTTGTGGAGCTGAATAATAAACCAGATCAGAGAGCTGATCTAACTTTAAAAGCACTCCTCCTCCCCTCCCCTCCCCTTTTTTTCTATTTTTGAGGACATGCTGGGGAGAAACAGCCACGCAACCAAGATCTGCAAAGCTAGGGACCAGATCCTTAATAACATCACCAAGAAGCCCAAAGGAAATTTGATACCTAATTAAATCCATGAATTTGGCCTTACCTGACCTGTTCAGGACTGCGAGAATCCAGACTTTTGGATTCTGGCAGATTTTTCAGATTCTGACAGATTCTTCTCTGGCACCCTGAAACAGTTAACCTTCCTTCTCATTTGGTACATGAATGGTACTTTAATCTGTTGTCTTCTAGATGCTGAAGTTATTTTTCACTAATTTAATTTCAATGGAGGTACTAAAAATGTTGACTTAAGTCCTAGCTGAGGGATATGCAAATGCAACAGTATACCAAAGATATTTGCATTAAAGATCTAACTGAATTAACTGTTCACGCAACTTCTACACAGTCAGCTTGTCACAGTCTCCTTTCCAGCTTGACTATATCTGTTTTTGAGAGTGAGATTTAAAAGGTTTTCTCCCTTCCCCTGGGATTAAAGATAAGGATGAGCACTAATTAGCCACCTGCACCCACAGCACAGTGCTACAGCTTGTTTACCTTCCAGAGCCTGCTGCAACCCTGAGGAAAAGCCACAGCGTGGTAAGTCTTTTCTTTTAAACATTTCAAGTTCAGTTCTATTAAGAAAAGATTAACAGTTTGAGCAATTTTTTGCGTTACTAGGAGGAGCAAGAGTCCCTGGTTATCACAATGCCACCTGGATTCTGTAGAAAAGAAAATAACTACTGTTTTTCTTATATTTTTAATTTTTCCTGTTCATCAAGTGATTCACACGTTTGGTGTGAAGCAGCACTTCGCTCCCTATATGAACGAGACTTTGAAAATAAAAGTAACATTTAGTAATCACAAGAACTTCACTCACGTTAGCATGACGTAGAATCCACTAAATAGGCAATTAAAACATAAGAAAAAAATCATAAATAAATAAGAGATACTACTTCGTAAATCCTTGAATGCAGTGATGTTTAAGTAGTTTTTTTACTATAAAACTGTGACTTGAATGAAGCCCTTTTTAGGATTAACAACTGAAATAGTTGAAATTTAAGCTGTACTCTAATTCTTTTTTGCCACTTTCCCTTAACCATGACTGGCTAAGAATGGTAAAAAACTGTTCTGCTTTGTTTGTTTTTTAGAAGTTCTGACTCAGTGGCAGGCAAGTACTACTTCTGGGCCTGATGTAAAGCCTAGTGAAGTCAACTGGAATGTTTCCAATGACTTAATTAGACTTTGGATTGGGTCTGAAGTGCAGCAATTTACTCAACTCTGGAGCATAAATTACAGACATAAAAACCAAATTATTTGTGTGTTGCTGGATTACTGACAGCAAAATGTATGATGTCAGAAAAATAATAGGCTGAGATAGCCTGCACAAGTTGGAAAAGCTTAAAATACAGTCAAAGATAAGGAAATACTCTTTGGCAGGAATAGAGACAGTCTCAGTTCCAGTGCCAATGGAGGAAAGTTGAGTAATTTGACAGACAATTATGTGATTAATCTGTAGGAGAAGACACTGTCTATCTCTTTCAGTCACCACTCTGCTGCCTGATCATTGGACTAGTGATGGTGAGATGATGGTCTGCTATCAGAGCAGGAAGAGCTCTGAACCTATAACAGGCAATGGAAACCCCTTTGGAAATGCTAAGAAATCCAGTGGCCTAAACTAAGAGCAGAAGTGAACAATGCCAGCCAAACACATCCACTGAGTTTGTTGCCAGAGTACGATAATGTTGAAGAGAACTGAACGTGAATGTTACTCTATAAGAAGTCAAGCAATCTCCCCCTGAAATATAACATTTCGTTTTAGAGAAACACCTGCCAAACATTGCTCTTCCAAAATTTCATACTGTTTGTCTTTATGGGTTAGGAGTGATACAACGAGCTAGGTACTTGTTTCAGTCAAAACTTACTTTATTTCCCCTAATTTGAAAACCTCAGGATGCCAACATCTTACCTGAGCTACCCCAGAGCTAAAATATTTGATTATTTGGTTGAACCAGCTATTCCCAGGTAAATATTTGATTTCAGCATGCAATAATCCAATAATTGAAGAGTTATTCTACTTTGTAAAAAGACTTGTTATTTTGGGATAAACCCTTTTTTTTTTTGTTGTTTTTCTGGAAGAGCCTGTCCAAGCAAGAGCTGTTATCCTGGAATAGCTGATTTTGCAACAGTTATGTCAATCCACTAGCTTGGCATATATATATCTTTAGCTTCACCTTATTAGCAAATTGGGAAAAATTTTTAGTTAGAGAAGTGTTTACATAAAATAATCTGTATTTTAAGAAAGCTAAATATGAAATGGGGATTTAATATGGGTAAAATACCTTTATATCAGTAGGTAATATTGCACTGTAAGCCACAAAACTGAAAGACACACATATTTTGTTTATGAAGCTGATATGTAAAACAAAACAATATTGAAAAAAGATATAAAGATGTTCAACTTTAAAATTAGGTGTGTATTTTCAGGTTAACAGCTTTTGACTTACATAAATTTATATGTACAATTTATTTATGCAGTATAATTTCCTTATTTAGGTAATGTTTTACTATTAGAAGCAATCTCCCTCTCCCAAAAGCAAACAAAGCCCCTTGGGAATAAGTAAAAAAAAAGTTTTAGCATTCTCTTTCTATTTAACTTTCTCTGCATTTTGACTCCCTTTGTTTTCACAAACGTAAGAATTATAGAACCATAGAATCAGATGGATTGGAAAGGACCTCTGAGATCATCAAGTCCAACCCTTGATCCACTACCACCACAGTTACTA